>OY998270.1:40582500-41782500 GCA_963922045.1 Persicaria maculosa | reverse complement strand
AAACCCACCGTTGTACAATACGGTGGGTAAAGAGCGTATGGGATTCACTGTTGTATACAACGGTGGCGTTTACTTTAACGGACGTTAAGTGTAATTCCACCGTATGTGTCAACGATGGGTGTGCCTCGGAATTCAAAAATTACTAAAGTAAACGCCACCGTATGTGTCAACGGTGGGTGTGCCTTGAAATTCAAAAAGTCCTAACCCACCGCAACCTATTACGGTGGGTTCAAATTTTGAAATTTGAACCCACCGCAATAAATGACGGTGGATATCTGCCCGTTACGCAACGGGGGGATATCTACCGTGGATGGATACGGTGGGATCCGAGCCCTATAAAAAGTCATTAGGGGCCCACCAAATCCGCACAATTCCGCTTCTCCCGTTCCGTTCTCTTGTCCTTTTGTCTTCTTCGGTATTCCCAACCTTTTTGTCATATCCGACATTCCCAGTCTTTTGTCCCATTACATTTTCTCCGTTGTTTGTCATATCATTTTGTGCTACACAATGGTGAGTGAGAGTATTCATGATGGTGTTCGAGGGCGAGGTCGTGGTGTGGGCCGTGGACGTGGTGATAGAGATCCATTACAGGTAATATCGTAAATATGAAAAAAGCGTAATTTAAAATTTATTGACTGAGGATAAGTAATTGTTGATTTATGAAATGTAGCCGGCTCCGATTATTCAGAGACGTGGACGCGGTCGTCCTCGTGGTGGGAGAGGAATGGTGGGTATACCGGCGGTGGGGCTACCAAAGGTATGAATAACGCTATAATAGAGTTAAATTTTATAATAGAGTTTAGATTTTATAATATAGTTTAGTGTTGTAATACGTGTTATATGTGTGAATAATGATATAATATAAAAACATAAACGTAAGAATAGAGTTTAATGGTATAATTGAATATGTTGTCGTGATATGTGTGATATGTGTGAATATTAGAATTTAATGTTATAATATAATTTTATGTGGCTATAATATGATAAATGTACCATAGTTATGTAGGTAATGGAAAAATTGAAAGTGAAAAATAGTTAGCATAATTCAAATCTGTAGTAGTCGAATGTTTATGGGATTTTAGGTCGTAAAAATATTTCGATATTTGATCAATAGGAATTAGAATTTGTTTGTTAATTGTATACAGACATTATCGCGTTGATTAGAGTATAGGGTGGTGTTGCGGACCGCCCGTAGCGCTACTGTTAAGGGAAGACAGGCGTTGCGCGAGTCACGTGCACAGATTGAGTCTATTCCTTTCCGTATGCAGGGTGTAGAGGAGCGTTTAGATACTATGATTGTAGACGGGGGGATAGCTCTAGTCACGCAGTTGCCGACGTAGCTAACGTACGTCCTCATAGATACGATGAGAGAGGCTTCATCCCAGATTCGGTTGGCGGCATTAGAGGAGGCGGTTGACAATGTAGTTGATGTATATCCCCATCGAGATGATGCGATTACAGAGGGTTCAACCCATATGTTGGTTATGTTGGTTTTATGGACATTGGAGCCTCCCAATTCGGCCTTTTTGTTGTTTGATGACTGATTTTTGCTGTCTGTTTATGTATATAAATATTTTCCAAAAACGTAGTTAAAATGAATTCAGAAATACACGAACCAAATATATGATAATTAACTTGCATACAACATTGTCTAAACGTACTTGATAGGAATCCTAATTAAACAATAACGAAAGTCATAACAATTATCTTGACTTTGGCAACTTAACGTTTAATTTCTTATTCTCCTCTTCCAGCGCCGCGACACGCCTCTCCAATATATCGATACGTCATTGTTGTTTCTGTTTTCAACGAGCAACGAACGATTCTCCTCGCGTAGCGTCTTTATCATCGACTCGACCGTTTTCGAACGTGGGCTCCCAGTGTACAGCACTCCCTCAAATTCTTCAAGTGTCCCACGGCGTATTTCATCGTTGTTGGAGTTATCGCTACTATCATCTGACATCTCCAAATGTGGATTGCAGCTTCCCCTACCTCCCTTCCCCTTTTTGTAGCGGTGTAGATATTCACCGCAGACTTAGACGGTGCTTACCGAAAATCCATACGGTGTGTATACCGTACGGGCATGCGTGTATGCCCATACGGTACATAGCACCGTTACTTCAGACGGTAGCTATCCCTATAAGTTGAAGTCCCGTTCTCTTCCACTTATTCAAAAAAAAATGTCATTTAAAACAGTACGACTGACAGGGGAGACAAGGAAGGGTAAGCGGTTCGAAATAACCGCCGACAAATATACTCGCACAGTCAAGGATTATTTCTGCAACTGCAAGCATCGCAAGTGGATGGAATTTCCATGCTGCTTTTTTCGTGTCGTCTGTTTTGATGGGGACAATTTCTCGTTCTCAGAGCTAGTTGACCTGGACTGCTTGGAGGGAAAGTCAACGTACACTGCTGATCCAGAGGCGTACTATCGAGATGCTGCTGAGAAAATCAAGGACCTAATCAGTGATGCTTTTGACGATGTCCGGTTAGCTTGCGCATTATGGATAGCGAAAGTCGCAGCGAATGAAGTAGTGCGTCATGCGAACAGAAGATTGAAGAAGTACACGTGGAATTATTTAGAGATTCAGATATTGAAGGATATTGTGGAGGAGTCTGTTGGTAGTTGTTCCGTAGGAACTAGACTAGACTAGTTGACGGTACTTTCAAATAGTTGTGGATGTGTATTGATTGTCAAAAATGTTGTACTGTTTTATCGTTATTAATGGAGGACTGTATTGGTGAACTTTATAATATGTAGTTGTGTAATGAGCAATTTCCGCCACAATAGACCCACTTCAAACCCTAAATATGTCGTCTTATCGTTTACTAAAAAAAGGAGCTAACCCTAGCAGGGGCCACCGTTTAGGGTTACGGTGCACCCTAACCCTACACCTGGTGCGTAACCCTAACCATTGAGCCACCGTCGTGAGCAACGATGGCGAAACCCTAAGGGTATGACCTAACCCTAGGAGGAGTCACCGTTTAGGGTTACAGGGGAGTTTTCTGAGAGGACTTCGACGTCACCGTTGAGGCTGACGGTGGTGAAAACGGGGGGAGAGGGAGCCCACCGTTTCCACGGATGGTGAGATATCAATAAGTGGACCCTCCCCCCTCCGATGACGGTGCAAATTGACAAACATGCCGACAACAGAAATATTTGACGGCGAAACAAAAGGGGGAAAACGGTTCAAAATGGTGGTCGAAAAGTTCACTCGGCCTAGGGAACACCATTTGTGTAATTGTCAACATAAACGCTGGAAAGAATACCCCTGTTGTCTGTTTCAGGTGTCATGTTACGACGAGGATGCAAGGACGAGGTCGGAGTACGTTGACCTGCACTGCGTGCAGGACGAGACAATGATCACAGGCAACCCTGAGTTCTACTACGACAAGACCGCTCGGGAGCTCACTGGTCTGATAGGCGTTTTCTTCGCCAACTTTCGTCTGAGTTGCATGATGCACATAGCGAAGTACGCCGTAGATAAAGCAGTGCGGCCGGTGAACCAGACTGTGACCAAGTATGCATTCAACAGAATGGAGATCAGGATCTTTCGGAGCGTTGGAGCTGAGTCCGTTGGTAGTTGTGGGTATTTTGTAGACTTGCATGATGTCGGGAGTTGATTTCGTTGTTTTGAAATGGGTAGTTGTCGTTTTGGGGGATGTAAGTATTTTGTTGTAGTATTTGCAGTTCTATAATATAAATGAAAATGCATGGTACCTTGGGGTAAAAGGTTTCCTGAAAATTGTCCGAACGCAAACTCATTCATAACAGTTACCCGGATTACAAAAGTGTCATTCGACAAATTACGAAATTTTTCAGATTACATACTTCAAAATAAAAATCTAACAACTACCAATTGACGCCGACGTCTTCTTCGGCGATAAGAAAACCTTGATCTCGTTGAACGAAAATCTTCACGCATGTCGATTGAACATTCGTAGAAGTTTGCATACAAACTTCTACGAATGTTCAATCACAAGCCTCCACGTACGTCAACACGCGTAGAATGACAGCCGTCTCGATTTCCAAGTAATATGAGTCGGAGCCTCCCAAGCCAGCATAACATTCCTCACAACCAAAATCCACCGGATAAGACGGGCGAGTGTCGTCTTCACATTCAAAACGACAAATAATGCAAACACTGTCCTCCAGGAAACATCGATGCCAAGTGAGCGTGTAATCGAAACACAAAATATGGCTCGTCATGGTAACGCCAAGTGAGCGTGTAATCGAAATCACCTGCAGATCGATGAAAGACTTTAGTTATCCACATTTTTTTATTACTCCACACATCTACAGCATGGTCAAACTCTATTAAATAAGGGTCCTGAACAAACCCCATGAGACTACACTGCTACCGTATGTTCTAGCGGTGGCCACCGCATGGACTAGCGGTGATGACCGTGTGGACTAACGGTGTATACTGTATGATGCGGTGTGCACCGTCGCATGTGGCGGTGGTCACCGCAACAGGCTACGGTGGCCTTTCCTCAACCCAAAAGAAAAGGCTAGGGTTGCACCTGCCTTTTGGAATTTTGTTACAGTTACTCAAATAGATGATGGATGTCTCGTGCAACTTGTCAACGCCCAGAGGATTGAGTTAATTGTTGAAAATCCTACGGGCGTTGACAAGGTGCAAAAGACATCAACCAGCTGGGAAAAAAATAGTGTTTGAAAGGAACCGATTTTTTTTGTTCTGGGCGTAACAGCTATAACTCAAGCAACATGTCAAAGACCACACGGTAGTATTGAATTAGCTGCCCCAACCGTGTTAGTCTCGACATGTTTCTCGTGTTATCGTCGTTAATAGTTTTCGAAGTAGTTTATTGGACACATTTTTCCTTTATGGGCGTAACAACTATAACGCAAGCAACATGTCTACGGCCACACGACAGTATGGAACCAGCTGCCCCAATCGTGTAGCCACGACATGTTGCTCGTGTTATCGCCGTTAAAATTATTCGGGGAGGGTTGTTGGTGACACGACGCATATTTTTTCTTTGTGGGCGTAACAGCTATTACTCAAGCAACTTGTCAAAGGCCACACGGCAGTATTGAACCAGCTGCCCCAACTGTGTAGCCTCGACAAGTTGCTTGTGTTATCGTCGTTAAAGTTTTTGGACACGCACTTGGCGACTGTGGCGGAGGGCGGAGGGCATTGGGCTCATATATATAGGGTCTACTATCGTCGCTTATGGCGGTGGCCACCACAAGATACGACGGTGATCCAGGTCCATCGTCGACCTTAACGGTACTCACCGTCGCCCTCCACGGTAGACACCGTAGAGGGTAGAGTTCTTTTGCCTTGTCGGGGGGTAGAGTTCAGGCGGGGCGAGTGGGGTTAGACGTAGTTCATGGAAGGCACAACCATGACCTTCCAGCTACGTTGGACGGACACTCATACCTCGGTCGAATGGATAAAGAACAGTTGGAGACTACATTAGCCCTCACCGTAGATGGTACACCACCAAATCCGATCTTAGCAACATTACAGAAGACAGCTACAAAACGGAAGCAGTTGTTTGTAACATCACGGCGATAAGTGTACAATGCTAGGGCAAAATTCAAAGTTGAAGCTAGAGGAGACCGATCAGTCACTCAAGAAGCTCTCCACATATTGCGAGAGAGAAAGTACTTCTACGCTACAAGGAGAGCCCCTGATGATGCGAACAAGCTTCAAGATCTTTTCTTCGCTCGTTCACAATCTCGCCACCTGGTGCACATCTTCCCATACGTCGTCGTCGTCGACAGCACATACAGGACGAATGCGTATGTTTCTATTTGTAACAAATCCTCCTCTTAAAAAAAGGGATGGGCAACAACTAACATATGTGATCTTGCAGGTACGGGATCCCATTGTGTGAATTTATTGGCTTCACTTGAACAGGGAAGAACTTCGTCATTGCCATCTGTTTCATGTCGCACGAGAACACGGATACGTACATTTGGGCGTTACAACAACTCCAATACCTTTTACGGGGCACTCAGCCTAATGTATTTGTTACCGATCGAGAGCTGGGACTCATCGCAACACTACGATCGGTGTTTCCCAATGTGAGACATATGTTGTGCAAAGTACACATCCTCCGCAAATGCGAAGAAGCAGCTTTCAAAAAGTCGAAGAATCTTGACGTCGCGGGTTGTTTTAAGAGCGCGTGTTATGGCCTCTTTGAATCCAGATCCGCTGACATGTTCGACGCCCGAAGGAGGGGTATGCATGCAGAGTGGGGCCACATTGAGGGGTTGATGCCGTATTTGGAGGCGACGTGGTTGAGCGATTACTCGCAGAACATTGTTCGCGCATGGACAGATACTATAGAGCATTTTGGTACGAAAACGACGAACAGGTATGTCATTCTTCTCTATCCTCATTCCATTTGCGCCATCAATTATTCACATGTCAGCACGCACGACCGATGTCTTTCTCTATAGGGCGGAGTCCGCCCATGCAGTGCTAAAGAGCAACCTCCACTCTGCGATCGGTGACTTCACTCACGTCATCAAAGCAATCGATCTAATGATGGAGGACCAAATCGCTGAAGTGAAGAACACGATGGGGCGAGCTCACAACACCTGGCCGACAGACTCACATGGCCTATGGTTATTCGATCGGGTTCGACATATTGTGTTGAAGGAATGTTTCAACCCGTTGTTCGAAATATACACGAAGATGGAAACAGATCCGCCATTGCAGCCATGCCGAGATAGTTACTGGAGGACCGTCTTTGGTCTGCCCTGCACACATGAAATGCAAGCTGGTCGCGACACGCAGATACCGATAAGGCCGTCCCAGATTCACATATTTTGGAAGCAATTGGATTATGATCGTCCCTATGTTTCCCATGTAGATGATAACACGCCGCTCACGAGAGCTGATGTAGACATCTCGCGCTTAATCACGTTGTTCCAGAGTGGAGCCATGGAGGATGATACTCGTTGGAGGATCGCCTCAGCATTCAAGGATGGCGATCGTTCCTCCCACACACCATTGACTCTGCATGACCCCGAGGACCGTAGACCGACCGGGAGGCCGCGGACTCGCAACCCTTGTCGAACGAACCCTCTGCCATGGGAACGGGAGCGTGCTCGGGCCGAGCGTAGAGCCGCTAGAGACGGAAGCAGCGGATCTGTGAGGGGACAAAGTCAAGGGCGGGGTCGATCCTCTTACGGACACTGAAGCAATTGCACAAAATGAAGAGGGCACTGGGTCCAATTCACTTCACGGCGACAACTCTCCTACTAGCCGTGGAAGAGGACGAGGAAGAGGTCGTGGTCGCAGTCCTTGCATGGGGATGGGGCCGAGGAAGATCAACGGCAGAGTCTAGAGGGGACATCCCATCTGCACCACCTCAAACACTTCCGCCTCATTATCTCCTTCACCTACGTTTCAATTGGGGAACAGGCAACATCGACGACTTCATGATTACTTTCATTCGAGCCGTAACGAACGTTGCAGGTGATGGTCATTGTGGTTATAGATCGTTCGCTTGTCTTCTGAACTTGGGTGAAGATGCATGGCCACAGGTTCGACAAGATTTGGCCATTGAGTTACAATTGCATGTAGATCGCTACCATTACTACCCTGCCTTGGATGAGCTCCTCATGAGGGTCAATTACTTTGGTGCGTGTCATGATGCTACGTATTGGATGAAGATTCCAATAATGGGTGAAGTGTTTGCCACACTGCACCAACTCCCGTTGGTGATACTGTCACAGATGATGCCGATGTTGTGCCTCCCTCTTTACGCCACTGGAGGCCCGTCTGTATCATCGTACGACGAGTTAGATGGGATAGCTTTAGTCGACAACAGCAACCACTTCGTACCGGTATGTTTCGAATGTCATATGCATTTCCTTCTTCACATTGAGTTTTTTCCCTTCTCATTTCTTTTTTTCCATACATTTTACGCAGATTTGGTTATTTCTTGGATCCCCTTTACCTCCCGTGTACTCTACATGGACACAACACCACCATCCAACAGTCAATGGGTGGGACGAGCAGTTCGCAGCCAGGATTGCACGATACAGAGCCTACCGCCAGCGAGATGGTGGTCGTCAGCTGCGATATTAGCATTTTCATGTTTCCTGGACTTGCAGCCTCCGTCTTTCTGTCTTTCATTTCCTGACATATGTTGTTCAATGTATCTTATTATCTTAACTACGTTTGTTTTTTATGACATTCTTCCAAACTTGGTTTTATCCGTCTCCCTTTTGATATACTTAAATATGCTCATTTGTCTAGACCGACTCAACCCACCAATGTATGCTATTATTGAAATTGTGGATGTTGATTGCAAATTTCAAGTTCTGTTAGGAGAGTACAAGAGCTACAAAAATTGAGGTTATCCGGTCCGGAAAACAATTCATTTAGGACATTTTTTTCGAATTTTTTATAATCTCCGTTTCAGTACGGCTCGGGCTACCATCACTACTCGTGCCAGTCTGGGCCCGCCCTCTCTCCTAAAAATATATACCCCACACCGTACTCCCTAAAGCCTGCCCCAACGCAGGTAGCTGGGGTGGGTGCCACCGTGACGGAGTTAGCCACCGTCATATACATCGGTGGTTGACCTTATACGGTCCACTCTACCCCACCGCTGCATACAACGGTGGATTTCGTTAATCGTCATTAAAGTCGCCGTCGCCAGCTACGGTGATTAGCGGTGGACATAGTAAAAATTAGCGGTGCAAATAACAACCCCGAGAGAAAGAGGTAAGCTTTTACAATTTTCCCCTTTTAATTCCTTTTCTTTTTTATTTAACGGAAAAGCTAACAGTTTGGTAACGGGAGGGGCACGAGGCAAAAAAATTTCAAAGCACAAGGGTATCAGACGAAATAAGTTAAACACTTGCATACCTCGCGAAATACGTCTCCCCTCAGGGGCACCTAGGCCTGATACATGAACCGAGTAGCTCGGGATCGACTTGGGCTCGGTTCGGTAAAAGCTCGACTCGGGATCGCTCGAATGTATAAATGAGCCGAGTTCGAGCCTATTCCTGAGCTCGAGCTTGAGCTCGAGTAGCTCGCCAGCTCGTATATATATAATTTAGCCTAGGTTTTTGCTTTACACAGCCGCCCCATCTCTCTCATCTTTCATTCTCTGTCCAGCCATTCGCTCTCGCCGACTCACCCTTCTCTCTCTCGGATCTCTCTCGCTCTGCTCTACTCTCTCAATCTGTTTTGCTATAGGCCATTGTCGCCGCCTCCATTGTCAGATTTGTCGCCGCATCTTCCATTTCTTGTCACCGTCTCCATTGATCTGCTCTCGGAGTCTCGTCCCTTCAATGCCCCTCGGCCTCATATCTTCTCTCATCTGGCCCTCCATTGCCGACCCTCGTCTCAAATCTACTCTCGAAGTCTCGGGCTGCTCAGTGCTCTCTCGATTCTCTCTCAAATCTGCTCTCATCTCGACCTGCTTAGTGCTCTCTCGGCGTCTTGTCTCAGATCTTCTCTCGACTCTCTCAGAGTCTCGTCTCAGATCTGCTCTTGACTCTCTCGGAGTCTCATCTCAGACTATCAGATCTGCTGGAATGTTGCTGAGGGATTGCTATTGATGCTGGATTGTTATTGCTAATGGATTGTTGTTGCTGCTGGATTTTTTTATTGAACTTTAATGTTGCTGTTTGTAAGTTGTATCTTTGCTACTGCGTTAATTTCATCTCCCATTAGGTTAATTTCATCTCTCAATCTTATGTTGCTGCTGCGTTCTTTTGACTTTGCTGGATTGTTGATGTATGTTTGTAAGCTGTATGTTTGAACTTTAAAGTTGCTCACTTTTCTATTTGTTTGCTCACTTTAATTTCAATTCCAATTGGGTTTTGTTTGTTTCTGAATTAATTCGAGCCCTGACGAGCTCATCGAGCCCGAGTTCGAGCTTGTAACGAGCCCAATCGAGCTTATCGAGCTCGAGCTCGTGTTCGGGCTCGAGGACAAACGAGGCTCATCCAGCCGAGCTCGAGTTCTACACCCTACTCGCGAGCCGAGCTTGAGCACATGTATATACTCGAATAGAAATTGAGCTCGAGCTCGGCTCGTTTATAAACGAGCCGAACTTGAACATCAAGTACTCGAGCTCGTAGGCTCGTATATCAGGCCTAGGGGCCCCTCACGAAATTTCCGTTTAAAAAAAGGGCATTTCTGACATTTCCTTACAGGTATTATCTTCTTCCTTTCCTCTGTTCAGTCACGAACTCACGATACACTCTTTTCTCCGGCTTCCTTCGCCTCCCTCAATCTCCAATCTCCTTTGCTTTTCTCTCTCGATCGCTCGCTCAGTTCCGATCACTCCGATCTCTCCTCCAACTTATTAAGATTAAAATGAAACTCCCCCTTTTCCTCCAATTTATTGCCCTTTTCCCTGCTTCTGCTTACTCTTGGCGGCTGTTAATGGCATATTCGAGCCCTAGATTGTCCTTTCCCCGATTGACTGATCTTCTGATGTTCTTTCTCAAGCCAGAGAATGACCCTTGTTGATCTTCTGTTCTTAGCTTGCTCTCTGTAAGTCTCTCTCTCTCCCTTTAATCAGAATTTAGGGTTTGCAATTCGATTTGCTGCCTGGTTAGAGATTTTAGTGAATGTGAAGGAGAAGTTGCTTTAATTGAAACTGTTCTTCATATCTTGTTCCCTAATTTTATGCTTTAAGGAGTTTAGTGAAATTTGTTCTTCTCCCTCTAGGCATTTCTTTGCTGAACTGGAGCTGATCTTTGGTTGCCTGAATTTGATGGCAAGCCCCTTCTGTTTGGGTCATTTCCTCTAGGCTCCATTTTAGGCTAAAATGGAGCCTAGAGGAAATGACCCAAAAAAATTTAGGGTCATAGGATATGGAAAGGAGTTTATATTTGGTTGTCTGAATTTGATTGCAAACATGATTTTATGAATTAGACATTCAATCTTGAACCTAACAATGGGATCTGAATGAGGGGGCTGTGTATGTGTTGGTTAGGGGTTCCAATTTGTTCTCTTTCTCTCTCTGTTTTTTTTTTTTTTTTTTTTTTGGGTTTAGAATGTGGATTTGGTGTTTTTTGACAAATGATCTCTCCCTTCCTCCCCTTTATCCCTTTCCAAATTTACACCCAAGGAGAGTGAAATGGAAGTTTTCTTTGTGCATTGTTGCATTTATAAAATTATCATAAATGGCATATATTTAGTTGCTTATGCCTTCTTGACTTCTATTTCAGTCATGCCATCTTTGTTTATTTATCTGGTGCATTCGCTGGAGTTGTAGACCATTGGTGAGTTTTTTACTCTGTATTTTATCTGAAACCTAACTTAATACACAAGGTTTGCGTCATCATAAGCTACTTAATTCTGCTTGCATCATAAGGTATTCAGCTGATCTTTCCAAGAGAGCAAATATCCATGCAGTGATGGACTGGCATCACTCTAATCTACGTCGTGGTGCAAGTAACATGCTTTCCTTGGACTTGTTTCTGGATAATCATGATTTCGATGAACATCATTAATTTATTTTCAGCAGCGCTGATCGTCTTTTGTAAGCATCTGATTTTCACCATTAAGTTTCACTTATCTCTTTTAGCAACATATCTCCAGATCCTCAAGCTGCTGCTGAAGCCGAGAACATTTTTGGGTGCATCATTGTCAAAGTTGGAATCTTTCTGGCTCAAGAGAAGTGGGATCTTTTTGGCTGGAAGCTGTCAACCATCTGTAGCAGATCTTAGCCTTGTTTGTGAGATCATGCAACTGGAGGTAGTAAGATTTTACCTTCATCACTGTTCAATAGTTTAATTATGATGTAGTGGAACAAGCTACAACAAAGCTATTGATTCTTGGTTAATTTTGCGAGTCACTTGTTCTTGCCAACTGACTAAATGTCATGTCATTCTCTGCAAGTTTCCTACATTTGCCTCCCTGTTTCATCTGCTCCTATCGACAGTGTAGTAGGTCTAGTTGTCCGAATGTATTAGTCAGCTTTGATGGTTCCAAAATACTCCTGTATTGATCATTCATGTTTGCCGCACTGCAATAGCATGCAAGTTTAACAAGTTATTCTTTTTTATTCTAGCTGCTGGGTGATAAGGATTGGGACAAAATCCTAGCCCCCTACAAGCTAGTTCAGCAATGGGTTGAAGCCACAAAGAATGCAACGATACCTCATTTTGATGAAGTACACAGAATCTTGTTTCGGGCCAAAGCAAAACTTCAAGAGCTGAGTGCACGTAAGGATAAAGGATATGCGCTCCATTCAAAGATGTAAGCGGATAAGCTAATGTTTAATTAACCAATCCCGGTTTCTTAGCACTGCGATTGTTCATTGTGCACTTGATGTGGTGAATCTTTGCCCCACCGTTCAAGACACTCTAATTTTGCCCCACCGTTCATTGTGCACTGCGATTGTTCATTGTACGCCTCTAATTTTGTCTTTAACCAATCAAAACACTCTAATTTTGTCTTTAACCAATCAAAACACTCTAATTTTGTTTCTAATTTCTGATTTCTTAAATGAAAATGCGAAATATCATAGCTTGTTTAATGATTCCTTTTTGCTATAGCTTTCACTCCATCTCTTGCCATCAGTTCACGTACCGAAGTCCCCTTTTTTCTTTCTCTTCGTTTGAACGTGGACCTGGGTATCCTTTGGCTGATTGCAAAAGGTAATAATGTTTGTCATCAAATAAGCCAAAAGTAATAATATTTGATGGGTGAATACCTAGAGACTAGAGTTTATTAATGATTGTAATGTCTTCTCTAAACATAAAGCGCAGATACTATATTTTATCATCGTGCTTTTGTGATGTACATTTTTTTTGTTTTTTTATTTCAGTAAAGTTTACAATCTATAGTTAGCAAAGTTATGTTCCATAAGTGTCAAATAGTTAGTTTACTTGTTCTTTGGTGTGTTTGGGATCAATGAAGATCTCCTACATCATTATATACTCAACTCCCTTACAACACAAACATATTTTGAGATTTATTTAATCTGAAAAAAATATAAAAATTATATTTATATTACTAACATCTATTTTTATATATTCATAAAATTATATTTTGAAAAATCATGTTTTGAAATATTTAATAATTCTAATTTGTTAAATACGGAGTATTTCCTTTTTAATTTTTAAAAATTGTAAAACGTGATTTTTAAAAATATAATTTTACAAATATATAAAAATAGATGTTAGTAATATAAATCTAATTTTTTAAATTTTTTTAAGATTAAATAAATATCAAAATATTTTTATGTTGTAGGGAGTGAAGCATATAGTGATGTAGGAGATCTTGATTGCTCTCGGATACCTTGGTGTTGGAACAATATATTTGGTTCAAATACCTCTATATTTTTTGTTTTTTTTTTTTGTTACAGTTTTCACTCCATCATCTGCCATCATTTGGGGTATCAAAGTCCCCTTTTTTCTATCTCTTCATTTGAACGTGGACCATGGCATCCTTTGGTTGATTGCAAAAGGTAATAATATTTGTCATCAAATAAGTCCATGGCAATAACATTTGGTGGGTGAATACCTAGAGTTTATTAATGATTGTAATGTTGTCAAATAAGTCGAACGCAACGTGAAACAGGAATATGGTGTCAGAAGGCTGAAAAAGAATGGGACACGTATCGAGAAGGGAGAGGATACCTCGCGGACAGTTGGGATTCATAAAAAACCAATGGTTAAGACGAGTGTTCTAAAAAGCGCTAGGCGGTTCCTAGACGGTAAGGGATCGTCTAGCGTCTAGCCGGCACCTAAGCGGCGCCTAGCTCTAGGTGGAAGCGGGACACCTGTTTTAGAACAGGGGCTAAGATTTGTCATGCCGATTAGAAATTACATTTAACAAATGCAAATTTCGACTATGAAAATGCAAAAAAAAAAAAATACTACTACACTAGATTCATTCATATATATATATAGCATCAATTTGAATATGTTTTACCATTATAAAAACAATGGGAATAGATCATGAACTCTAATGTTTGTATATATTCTTAAGTTAGCTTACAAGCCTTATATAGGCAAGATAGAAATAAATACATAAATTTGTGTAATCGTGATGGGAGTTTAGGAGGTGAAGGATTTGAGAGGTGAACAATCCACCCATTAGTATTATAAATACTCCCCCTTGGATGTACATCTCTAACATTACAAATTATCTCGTTAAAAACTTTGTCTAGAAAAACCTAATGGGACAAAAACTAAGACTAAAGGAAAAAGAGTACATGTGTCGTTTGATACGCTTTGATGAGACTGTCTCGTTAAAAATCTTGTCAGGAAAACCCAGTAGAACAAAACTTGATTGAAGGGAAAAAATGTGTAGTGCGTATATTCTCCCCCTGAAGCCAACATTCTTCTTGAAGCTTTCTCATTCCGATAAGCTCTCCAAACTTCTTGATAATGTCGACTTCATGAGTTGTATGGTCGAGTCTGAATATTGTCTTTGATGTGTAGAATTTAAAATGCCTTCATGAATCACACTCGACTTCGATGCAATAGACTTCCTTGTCATTGGTGGTGAGCTGCTTTCAATGCACAAATATAAGGTACTTCAAAACCTAGTGTGTTTTTCATCGTTTGATCCAGGAAATCTGATGTATAGGTGGTGTATAAGTTGCCGTGTTAAAAATCTTAGTTTAGAAAAACCCAGTGGGATAAAACCAATAATAAGAAAAAGAGTACAACTTTGTGTATAGTACTTCAGGACTCAATACACTATGCCACCACTTACACAATACTTTAAGTACTATAAGCACCCTTTGGCTTAATTAATTGTGTACATATGACAAGACTTTCATACTGATGTGTCGAGCATTTCAAATTAATCGATTATTTTCACTTATATTCTTTTATTAATGATCAATTTGAGTATACAACTATTATGCCAGTCAACTACGTTTGGAATTGGTTCATTGACAACCAAAGAAAGTCGGTTCATGAATATATTTTCATATACTCTAGACTTTTGTGCAATCTATCTAGCTTTATATCTTACAGCTTCATTTCGCTTATTGCAGTTTCATAAAACCAATAATGTTATACCTTCCAATTTTGGAACCACGGGTCCAATAACATAATTAGGGACTCAATTCCCATTTATCATTCAACTTCTTTGAGGTTTCATTTTAGTTAAATTTTATAGAGGAGGTTTCGGAACATATACTCTCTTTTGAAAATAATTAGGGAGAAGTTAATTCGAAATGCAAAATTACATGGACTCATTTGACTAACGACTCTTTTAGGTCATTGTGAGCTACTATATGCTCCACAATTTGATTGCTAATATTCTCTACCTTTTCATATATGCCCAATGTGTCAAGACATCTATAATGGAATAACATTGGCGCATATAGGGGCGAATCCAGAAATTTTTTCGGGGTAGGCACAATTTATTATGAATAATTTTTTAAAAAAAATATATGAAGAGAATACCTTAAATTTATAAGAAAAATTATTATTCTTTAATTATAAGAAAAAATTTGCCAAACAGGCACTTTTTTTGGACAAATTGGTGAATTGTCCACCTTTTTGAACAAATTGGAAAACTGTCCACTATATATACTAATTCTCAATTTATTTATTTTTTATCTGATTGTTGCCATCGTCTCTCCAATCTCTCTCCAGTCCCATGGAGGTCTTGATCTCTCCGGCGCCGGATTGGAGGTCTCGATCTCGATCTATGGCGGCGAAGACTAGATCTCGATCTATGGAGGTCTCGATCTCGATCTATGGCGCCGGATTGAAGGTCTCGATCTATGGCGCCGGATTGGAGATCTCGATCTCGATCTATGGCAGCGAGATCTCGATCTCGATCGATCTATAGAGGAGAGATCGAGCAGATTTGAGAGTCGGGCAAGCGAGGCGGAGCAATTAGACATGACTACGATGTACTCGAATCTCAGATCTCGAAATCGCTCCTCCGGTCGAGGCAGCGGCGAGGCGGATGCGAAGGCCGGAGGGAGCGAGGGAGGGAGTGAGCGGCGGAGGGAGCGAGCGAGCGAGGCCGGAGTGAGCCGAATGTGGTGGCGAGCGCGGCTGTCTGGGCGGTTGAGGCCGGAGCGAAGACTCAAATCGTCGGCATCGAGGAGGAGAGGCCAAGCTCAGAGATTGATTCCTCTCGCCGGATCTAGGGCGAGCGAGGGAGGTTGAGCGAGGGCGATCCCTTATATCTGAGCCGAGGTCGAGCAAGGCGGAGGTCCAGATCTGAGCGAGCGAGTCCAGATCTGAGCGAGATCGAGCGACGAGGCAGCGGCGAGGCGGAGGCCAGAGCGAGCGAGGGAGGGAGGCGGTGGCGAGCGAGCGGCGAAGCGAAGGAGGTCGGAGCGGAGCGGCAGAGCGGCGGATCTGGAGACGCGGAGCGAAGAAGAAGGAGTTTTTATTAAATTACAAAACTTACCCCATAAATATGGAAATTAAAAAAAAATTATCTATATTTTATTATATGATCCATAATCTATATTTTTATTTTTATTTTTTCACAACAAAATGTTATATTTGCACAACATATGGTTATATTTGCACATCGTACTCTTATATTTGCACGACAAAATGTAAAAAAATAAAATAAAATAAAAACTAGACTTGGGTCATAATTGCACAACTTACGGTTAAATTTGCACAACATACTCTTATATTTGCACGACAAAATGTTTTTAAAAAAAATTAAAACTAGACTTGGGTCATATTTGCCCAACTTACGGTTAAATTTGCACAACGTACTCTTATATTTGCACGACAAAATGTTAAAAAAAAAAACAAAAAAACTAGATTTGGGTCATATTTGCTCAACATACGGTTATAATTACACATCGTACTCTTATATTTGCACGACAAAATGTTAAAAAAATTTAAAAAAAACTAGACTTAGGTCATATTTGCTCAACATACGGTTATATTTGCACATCGTACTCTTATATTTGCACGACAAAATGAAAAAAAAAAAGACTTGGGTCATATTTGCACAACTTACGATTATATTTGCTCAACATACGGTTATTTTTGCACATGCACAACATACTCTTATTTTTGCACGACAAAATGTAAAAAAAAAAAGACTTGAGTCTTATTTGCTCAACATGCGGTTATTTTTGCACATGCTCAACATACTCTTATTTTTGCACGACAAGATGTTAAAATTAAAAAATTAAAAAAAAAAAAGAAAAAGAAAAAAGAGTTAGACTATAGACAAGATGATAAAATTGCTATTGGCAAGATGATAAAATTGCTATGGACAAGATGTGGACGTTTCACCAATTTGTCCCAAAATGTGGACGTTTCACCAATTAGGACAACTTTTTTGGACATTTCACCAATTCTCCCTAATTATAAATACCAAATAATTTATAAGAATTGTAAAATAATGAAAAATAGATTGAGAAAAAAATAAATAAAAGTATGTGACTAGTGGAATTTGAACCAAGGTTGATTGAATTCTATTTAAAATGGGGTGGGCTCAACCACTAAGCCACTAAAGATACTTGTGTTTTAACTTTTAATTTTTTTGACATAACATATATATATTCTTATATTTTTTTAGGCCAGGGTGGGCCGACGACCCGGTGTCCCCCACTCTTGGATCCGCCTATGGGCCCATATTGCGATATTTTATGTTCGTAGTTATCTCATTGAACACAGTCAAGAGACATAAGAGACTCTGCATTTACTCTTTATTATAGAAGGTCTTGTTGTTATTTTACTAAGAGAACAAGTCGTACATATACGGTATTCATGTGAATTTCAACTATCTTACAAATCATTGTTTTACTTGAGTGACCAAATGCCACAAAGAAAAATATTTTATCATCAATCAACTTTTGGTTAGTGACATCATAACTTTTAATGGGTTAAATAAGTGTTATAATGGTATGACACGTATATTCAAAATTCTAACCATTGAAATTTGTACATGGTGATCCATTTATTTAATCAGATGTCGTTAACTGGGTATTTTTAGAACTTATGTTGGTGTCATACTACATATATGAGTCTAATTAGGGATGACAATTTCACACGCACCCGACGGATATCCGTCTCACCCGACCCGAAAAAGTTGGTGAAAATCTGAAATAAAGCGGATATTAAATAGGTGATGGGGGAACATGGATAGGTCGGGTCGGATTCGGGTGAAGACATTCCCCACCCGTCACCCGATCCGTTACCCAACCTATATTATATAATTATATTTTATATGTGAAATTACCAATATACCCCCTAAACCCTAATTCAAGATACCTATCAAATGATTAAAATGGAAATATCTTGTCATAAAGTAAGTTATGCAATTTTTATTTGAAGATATGCAATGCAACTGACTTCTAATTAAAATGGAAACGTGAATGCAATGGGCTCCTAATTAATGTTTATTCGTCGATGTGTTCGACGTATGTTTTTCAATATTTTTTTTGATGAATTTGATGTTTTGTATTTCACCCAAATTACCACCCGATCACCCGGTGGGTGATGAGTGGACGGGGCGGGTGAAATAGTTGGTGGGTGATGGGTCGGGTAGGGTGAAAGGTTTTGGGTGGTGGGTTGGGTGACGGAAGTTGATCATCCACCCATGACCCATCACCCGACCTATTGTCATCCCTAAGTATAATGACTAACTATGTGTATTTATTAGATACATTTTATCCTTATTCATAATGTTTTCAAGACATTAGAATTAACTTACACAAGAATGAGCTAGTTATAAACCACGTCAATGACTTTGGTTGTGCACTCAACCATAACCTCTTTGACATCCTCTACTCGAGGGGCATGCTTCAGGCCATGCTTAGGCCATCTCCCATGGTAAACCAAAATATGGGTTTTGGCCTAATTTTGCTCGGGTGTTGTTTTTTACACCCACAAAATTTACTATTTACACCCAAAATCCAAGTTTTTTTTTTTTTTTTTAAATAACCCTACGCCTCCTGAGTCATAAACGTGTGACTCAAGAGGGGCAGGGTATGTATATAGAAAAAAATAGTTGCGCCTCTTGAGTCACACACCTATGACTCAAGAGGCGTAGAGTTTATTTAAAAAAACAAAAACTTGGATTTTTGGTGTAAATAGTAAAATTTTCAGGTGTAACTAACAATCCCTTTTTGCTCCCACCCTAGGCCAAAACCAAATTTTTGTTTTTGGCCTATTTCTAAAAGAAGGGGCAAATTTGGCTTCCTCTTTTGGAAGGCCCAATACTATTTATTTATTTTGAACTGTTTAATATTTATGTAAATATATAAATAATACAATTATAAACCTATATATTTTATAGTTATGGGTTTTAATTAAAAATAAAAGTTGTTCTATTGTAAAGATATTCAAGAGTTCTTCAATATGACTATAATATTTGACATATTTGAATTATCATTGCATAAATAATATTTTTAGAAAATAACATTAATATTTTTTTTATTATAGATTCATCAAAATTATAATGAAAAAATAAATATTAAGTTACTTAAAGTACTAAAGAAGAAAAAAAAAACAACTATTGAATCATTATCACATCTAATATTCTGGTAGATCCGCATTACTCTCTTCATAACCATTTTTTGTTCTGAATCCATCACTTTGATCATCTTCATGTATATAGTTTTCATTGCTCATTCGAAAGTTACCATAGTCATAATTTTCAATAGTTTCATTTAAAAAGTGAAATGATAATGATATTTGAGAAGAATTCATTGTTGATTCAAATCGGAAGGATAAAGATAGAATCAAATGACGGAAATGAGATGTGAAAGTTCTAAATTATATTAGTACTTATAGGAAATTTAGCCTGTCAAAATTGGCCTACGGTGGGAACAGTAAAACCGTATAATATGCCAAAAGATAATATTATATAGAATATTCTCTTTTGATAGGCTATTTTCCCTAGCCATTATGGCTTACGGGGGAAGATGCTCTTAGAGGGTTGTCAAAAAGTGGTCTTGTTTGCTAGATCGTGCTTTGTGGGTACTTATATTGATTTTACTATAAACATGAAAAAATAGATCGTGTTTTGTGGTTACTTATATTGGTTTTACTATAAACATGCTAAAAATAAGATCATATACTCTTCTAGAGTTTATAAGAATATGAAATTAGAGTCATCAAACTCTTATGTGGATTGTGATAAAAAAATCATAATTTACTGGATTGTTTAACAATTGAGTTTAAAAACTTCAAGCTCAAAAAAATAAGTGTTGAAAAACTCACAATGTAGAGGATTAAGGTAATAATAATAATGAGTAAAATTATACTATTTTGTTTCAATATAATATGAAATATAAATCAAGGAATAATAAGAAAACGATTAAAATATAAGCAAATTTTATTTGTCCACTTCAAGTGGATAATACATACCAGTTTATCATTTATTTCAAGATATGATATCTTTTCAACAAAATGATTTATTTTTGTCAACTTCGCGACAATTAGTCTCTATTATACATTATTTATGTACTTCAAAAATTGATAAGTTGTCATATAACTTTTACCATATTCTTCAAAAATTGGTATATATATTCAATTATTACTCACTTCAAAGAGAATAAATTTAAGTATATACCCACATACTTTGAGGGATAATATTTTAAACTTTTGAACATCAATTCACTTCGAGGAACATAATTTAGACAATTTGTATACAATCACTTCAATACTAGTTATATTGTGTAATATTACACCAAAAGTCATGCACTTCAAAACATGATTTTCATCTTTATTAGAGCATACAATCTCATCACTCATTCACTTCAAAAAATGATTATTGTCACTGCAAGGTCAAATTTTAGTGGTAGCAACTTGAGACTAACATTTTATGAATCCATTAATATACATCCTCTTCGGGGGGTTGATTGTCGTCACTTCAAGAACGTTTTATGTTTATGAGTCTATTTACTTCAACGGATGACTATAAAATTCCATTTGTTGTAGAAGCAAAATAATAAAACTATGTCAAAGATAACATAAGATAGTAAAATTGCATATAAGATAATGATTTGATTTGTTTCTCTAGTTTGTTGAGGAACAATAATGATGTAAATAGACTGATGGAAATTTTAAGGAACAAAAACAATAATGATTTGATTTGATTTATATGGTAAAATTGCATACTCCCTCCGTCCCATAATAATTGTCTTTAACTATTCATGCACGTTTTCTTAAGAAGCTAAAAACTATATAAAATATCAACATTTTATTAAATATTTTTAAATAATATCATACATATTACTAATAAGTATAGAATTATTTTAAAAAGTTAATTAAAAAATGAATATTTAATATAGTTTTTAGCTCCTTAAAAAGCGTGCATAAATAGTCCAAAGACAATTATTGTGGGACGGAGGGAGTATAAGACTGATGGTCCAATTGGAGACTGATTTGTTTCCCGATTGGACATTCTTATATGCTTCGGGTGACTGATGGAGAAACAATAATGATTTGATTTGCTCAATCATTTTAAATTTTTCCTAGTTTCCTTTGCTCAATCATTTTAACATCTGTTAAAATCTATAGGGGTAACTAGGTTTTTGCCGTACATATCATTTAAAGTCATCCAAATTGAACCTCAACAAACTAGAGAATGGAAATTTACACAAAACTAAAGCACAACTGAATTGGGATTTGACAAATTGAACTAAACAGTGTCAATTTCAATCTCTAAACTCTTAAAGAATAAATTATAAGGAAAAGAAATATTGTCTAAATCAAAGACACATGTAAAGAACCTTTAACAACTTCAATTCCTATAATGTCTGCCTCTAATTGAAGCAACAGAACAACACTCTTTGTCACATTCAAACTAACACAAAGCTCGTCACCACTCACCAACAAATAAAATAAGATGCAAATCGTACAAACACTAACAAATTTCAAGGGATTCGGTGACAACAATTCGGAACCCTAAACCTCCCACTTGTATACTCAATTCAACAATCCCTAAACCCCAACTTTCGAATTACAGTTTGAATATAAGAGAATACCTCCACTACATTGTTGTTGTTCCTCCAAAGGGTCATCGTTGCCCCACCAATCTCTCCGGGCACCGGATGGCATCACTCCAAGCAATCGCCTAAGTTTCTTCGTCTTTCTTGTCTTCACTTTGGGAGAGATGACAATCACTCGTTTGATTTTTTTTTAATTATTTTTGCCTTAACTAACTTACCAGACTCACATTAAAAAATTAACACAGGGGCACGATACATAATTTTTTAAAACCTTGAGGGTACCATATGAATTATGTGAAACTTTTGTACACTCTACGAATTAAGTGTACCTCGGTCAAATTTTTGGGAAAAAAAAATTAGATTCAAAATTTTACCCGTTATTAAACTTAGAAAAAATGATAAAAAAAAAATAATAATACCACATATTGACCTTAAACAAAAAACTATACAAACTTTAAAATTGACAATTTTATATACAGACTAGCACCAAAAATAATACAAATGTGTTTTTCAATAAAATTTTCAGTCAAATGTGTGTCAAGTCTAATTATTTCTGACATGTAGTAAACTGTGAAAAAAGTTATACCATATGTATTTCCAATGTACATCTGACAAATTTAACCGATATACGTATGACAAATTTGGTCGAAAATTTAACCTAAACTTATCCGGTGTAAGGAAATCATGCGATCCAATTCCTATTATAAAATACGGCGACCTACCTTGGACGGACACATCACACTGGCCGTCCGACCGCGCAGATATTAATGCCCCTCAACCAACCAATTGGTGAGAGAAAGAAATGGCTCAATTGGGTTGGGTGTTGCTTCTTCATCTGTTTTTCCTGCTTGTAAATCCCTATGTGGCCACCTGTGAATTACTTGATCCAAACTCCTCCGGCGACGGTGACCCAATCGCCCAGCAGGAGCTGGACCGAATTCAATATCTCCCAGGTCAAAACTTCGATGTTGCGTTCTCCCACTTTTCTGGGTATGTAACTGTTAACGAGGAATCCGGGAGGAATCTCTTCTACTGGCTGATTGAGGCTCTGGAGGACCCCTCTTCCAAGCCCCTTGTGCTTTGGCTTAATGGAGGTCTACTCATCTTCCCTAATTTTGACTCTTTTTAGTTGATTAGCTATTCAAGCTTTGTGCTTTTTTGCACAATTAGGGGAATTTCAACCCTAACCTTGTGCTTTGGCTTAATGGAGGTCCACTCATCTTCCCTAATTTTGACTCTTTTTGTTGATTGGCTCTTCAAGCGTGGTGCTTTTTTGCACAATTAGTGGAATTTCAGCCCTTATTTAGCCTCAATTGGGAGTTGTTTATGTGTAGAACAGTGATGGTGTGGGATTGATTTTGGATAATTTTTTGTTGCTTGCTTCATTTCGGTGTTTCCTTTCTATTTGGGGGATTGTGGTGAAAGTGAGGTTAGTGGTGTTATTTGATGTGGTTTTGATGGATTTCTTATCCAAGATATGGAATTTTAGGTCCTGGATGTTCATCGATCGCCTATGGGGAAGCAGAAGAAATTGGTCCTTTTCACATAGAAAAGGATGGAAAAACTCTCTACTCCAACCGTCATTCTTGGAATCAGGGTATGTTCTTATTAGAAATTATTTGATGATGTGAATACATGTATTGGTTAATTGAATGTTATCAGAATCAGGATTAAGGATCCGATCAGTTTAATGATACAAACTACCGGGAAATTTTTTTTTTTTATCAGGGACTTTCGGATGGTGGCACAAACATAATTTTTTTGCAACATTTATCGCCAAAATTGTAATAATCTGTTGTCCAGTAATGGTTTTTGCAGTAGATCATAAAGGAGGAGTGGTTTTGTGCAAATTTATCCTAATTCATTGTCAAAAAAATGTTGCAAGTTATTATACATGTGGCATCAAATGCCATCGCGTGAAAGTATGTGATTAATTTTGTTTTTTCAATAGTTTGTGCCACTAAATGCTACTCAATGAAAGTTTGCACTATTTACCACTATTTTCCCAAAATATTGTACTAGAAAGTAACTAGTAACCAATCCTATACAGTACTATTCTTGTGAATAAATCAGATCATTCATTCTCTAACTCAACCATTTTTCCATATCCAAGATAGATCCATAGTTCAGCTGTAATAAAACTGTGGTCTCTCTCTCTCTTTCTGACTTTGCTTTGCAGTTGCAAACATCTTGTTTCTCGATTCCCCTGTCGGTGTTGGCTTCTCATACTCCAAAAATTCATCTGATTTGACAACCAATGGAGATAAAAGGAGTGGTATTGCCTCTTTCTCTTCCTCTCTGTGCCTATGTAGCAATAGTCGGTTGAAAAGCCATTCAGTGGATGATGTTTGATTTGTTCACCGCAGCTGAGGACTCATTGGTATTTTTGTTGAAGTGGCTCGAACGTTTCCCTCAGTACAAAGGAAGGGAGTTCTATATAACAGGAGAGAGCTATGGAGGTATTCTCTTGTTCAGATTTTTCTAGGTCTGATGACATTAAGAGAATAGAATCCTCAAAGTTGCTTATGTTTACAACTCATGCCTTGCAGGACACTATGTGCCCCAGCTAAGCCAAGCAATTGTTAGATACAACGCGGCAACTAAAAAGACAACAATTAACTTGAAGGGCTACATGGTATATAAATCTCTCTCTTCAACATTCGGATGGTAGGAGTATGGGCTATGTATGTGATGGAATGTCATCCAAAAAAAACGTAAACATAATGAACCCTTATAAATCACAAGAAATTAACTGAATGCAGGTGGGAAATGCTTTGACTGATGACTACCATGATCACCTTGGAGTGTTTCAGTTCATGTGGTCATCTGGTTTGATTTCTGATCAAACTTACAAACAGCTAAATCTGTACTGTGATTTGGAATCATTTGTACACTCATCTGAGAAATGCAATGAGATTTTGGATGTTGCTAGCAATGAAATGGGAAATATTGACCCATACAGCATCTACACTCCGTCTTGTTCCGCCAATTCCACTGTCACAAATAGGCTGCTAAAGAGATTGGTAAGCCATAAGCCTTAGACCTGTTATCTGTGTCCATCCCTTACTAATGTATGGTTGAGTACTGACTGAAGACAACTGATGGCTACTCTTTCACTGATTAGATGGTGGGCCACTTGAATGAAGCATACGACCCCTGCACTGAAAAGCATTCAGTTAAATACTTCAACCAAGTTGATGTTCAAAGGGCACTCCATGTAAATCCTCAATATGCTCCTTCCAAATGGGAAACCTGCAGGTAGGTCACTGACTTGCTCTTCTCCTTTTTGTGTGTTTTCTCCTTTTTGCACGTGATTGTGTACATCTTCAGATTGTGATTGATAGTACTTATTGTGTGGAGAGGTTCCAAGTTACCGTAGGGATTGTTAGCTTGAGTATTGGTTATAATAAGTACGCTATTTGTTTTGACAAGTTTTATGCTTAAAATTGATAGTACTTACTAGTATTTTCGATTACAGTGATATTGTAAACAACAACTGGCAAGATTCTCCCAAGTCAGTCCTGGATGTATACCGTGAGCTTATTCAGTCAGGGATTCGGATTTGGATGTTCAGGTCTTCACCCCATTACCCCTTAACCACTTGATAACCATGTGTTTTCTTGCCTTCTTTTCATCGTCTTTGCTTGTGTTAATTTTATCCAAATCCAATCTTATATGCTTTCACACTCCACACTTATACAGCTAGAAGCAAAAACAATTGTTTGTATCAAAGTCACAATTTTCTTCTTTGTGTTGGCAGTGGTGATACCGATGCTGTTATTCCCGTGACCTCTACAAGGTACAGTATAGACTCTCTCAAGCTTCCAACTATCAAGTCCTGGCGCGCTTGGTATGACGATGGACAGGTGATCTATCAGTATAACCTTTATGATTGATTTGTATGGAAGTTGATCAGCAATTGCTATTGTTTTTTTGGCAAATTAACATTTAAATTAACTAACAACTTAGTGATGAATGGAAGCAGGTAGGTGGATGGACTCAAGAATATGATGGACTTACCTTTGTTGTGGTGAGAGGAGCTGGCCATGAAGTCCCTCTCCATCGGCCCAAGCTCGCCCTCACCCTCGTCAAGGCCTTTCTTGCTGGATCCTCCATGCCAACCATGGATCAAGTTAGCGACTTGTAAGATTTGCTTTCTCATATGTAGCACGGGCAATCTATTCTACCACGGAAGCAGAAGATTCACCTGATTAACTTGTCACTGAAGAATTTGAATTGGAGATTTGGCTCTGTCGTTGGCATTGTTCAGTCATGTCAAGTTATATTGTATAGACCCAAGGACATTTGAATTTTATTCAATAAATCCTCGTCCTTCAGTAAAAGCTTTCACAATGTTACGCATCCATGCATGTTTCCACAATTTCAGAACTACAATATATGCAACACATATAAGGTTGCAAGTTTGGGATATATATATATACACACACATTAGTGTAGGTCACGTCCCGTATACGGAGAATACATTAATATATATAGATATAAATAAAATTAGTTCCACGGATTATAAAAAATATAAATATCTTTTATTTAGATTCTCTCAATACATATCTATATATATATATTAAAAAAATTACCTTATAAATGTGAATTATATATAATTCACATTTATAAGGTGATTTTTTTTTCTAATCTACAATTAATTGAATCTCATGTAATTTAATAGATAATTGTTTTTAAAAAATATTTTAATATTTTTTTATTAAAGAGGTGTTAAAAATATCTCCACCTTTCCACTGGAAGAAAAATAAACCAACCTTTTAGTGAGATGGTAACAAAATATCCCGACTCATTTTTTCGAGCATAAATTGGGCCAAAACAATGACATAAAATTAATTAAATGATCTCATTCTTATTAAAAGGGGAAACTAATTAAAATAACCTAACCTTTAAGGTGGTGTTAAAAATATATCTCTACCTTTCAAATGTAAGATAAATATCTTGACCTTTTTAAGGGATGGTAATATAATATCCCAAAATTTTCTCCCCCACAAAAATGCTTACATGGCACATATGTGGCAAAAAATAATGATCATATTCACAAGCGTGCCCTTGGATCTTAATGCTCGAATTATACAAAGTATAGTCTAGATTGTCATGATAATTTTTAAAAAAATAAAAGTCTCTTTTGTAACTAAAAAAATCATTCAATTTAATACATTTTTATAGATTATAATTAAATTTAATCAAAACAAATATAATAAAACAAGTAAATATTTAAAATATAATTTTCAATATCTTGATTGTGTAAAATATCATTCAAGTTTATTAGATTAAATTAGATTGGTTTTTAAGTTTATCTTGATTTTTTTATTTTGGATTAATGAAAAAATTAAAAAAATTACATTCTTTTATATATTTTTTTAATAATAATAATTTACTTCTTATATATAAATGAACACCATCGAATAATCTAAATAATTAAATTTTCATTTCAATTTCGTAATAACATAAAGTTTATAATTGACAAAATATTCTTCAATTTTGATAAGTTAAATCACTAGCTAATCATTTACTAATTGAAAATATGTTATTTTTGCTTTACATTTTTTTATTTGGCTTGTTATAGATATTGATTTAAAAAAAGATATAAAAAGTTAGGTACAAATTAAATCTAAAACTACGAAAGTTTATTAAATAAACATTTAAACTCATCTAATTTAATTTTATATGTTTTATTTGAATTGAAAATACATGAGTAATACAATACAAAAAATAAGAATTTTATTGGAGAGAAATCATTAGGATATTATATTACCATCACTTATAAAGGTCGGGATATTTATCTTACATTTGAAAGATTGAGATATATTTTTAACACCCTCTTAAAGGTTGGGTTATTTTAATTAGTTTCGCCTTATTAAAATAAATCAATATCATCCAAAATTTTATTTTCTTCAATTATATGTCATCGTTTTTGCTCGTATTTTTAGTCGTAAAAATAATCAGGATATTTTGTTACCACATCTATCAAAGATTGGGTTATTTTTCTTACTTTTGAAAGGCAATGATATTTTTTTAACACCCTTAACACCCCTCCAAAGGTTGGATTATTTTAATTAGTTTTGCCTATTTATTACCTTAGTTTACTAAAATATCTATCCACGGATAAATTATGGCTACGTAATACTTTGATAAATTATTTTGGTCTAAAAAATAATATAGATATAAATAAGCAAAAATTTGAAGCCTCTGACAGTGGCTTCTTCCTGCCCAGGTCTGGACTCATAAACAACCTGATGTGCCAGCAAGAGACGACAGGCAGTAGAACGTCAGTGAACTTGCAGATTCGCACTTGCAAGTTAGTGTTATGATGCTCAATGCTTATACAACAACTAGAAAGTCTCGAAAGTGAGCTAATGAAATTTGCTATCCAGACCAAATGGTTAAAGTTTCTTGTGATACAACAGAAAAACAAAATTGCACTCAAATGGCTAAATATTTATGGAGACAAGATATTGCATGGTACATGCTGTACAATTCTGACTCTATACATTACCAATGTCACGCTAAAATTCAGAGGAAGATTGGCAGCTACGCAGTCCTACAAACCCTGGTACGACATGCAAGCAATCACATCCCGGCCGACACTTCATTTGCTGCTGATTTATCCTTTTTCTTTGGTGGTTCCTGAGGCTTCTGTATAATGGCCTTATTTGGAACCATGACTATGAATAAATTTCTCTCTCTAAAATTCTTGCTTTCTTCGGTAGCTAGCTGCGTAATATTGTAAACAATGGAAAATGAGTAGTCTATACAGGGCAATGCAATTATCAAAAGGATAAAATGAGGCAACTACAAACAAGAAACCTTTACTTTAGATTTTACTATGATATATGGATGGTAATAGCAAATATTGGGCAGCATTTACTTATAATAGACTTGTGGAAAGAAGTCAAAACATACACCTAATTGGTGAGCCATTCACCTAAAGAGCTGGTTTACCGAGAGATTTAGAATCACAACAATGGTTTTCTTAGTTTTGTTGTTGGAAAGCTGAAAGTTAGTTAATGACACAGTAGATTAATCTATAAAGAACACAACTAACACAACATATATCCAAAAATGTTGATGTGACTGGCTGAGAAGGCCAACATAAATGAGGGCATGCATTCAAATTCAAATCACTATTACAGTATTACCTCGCCAATATCATTCTGAAATTTCTTGATGAGATCAACCGCGATATCTCTGAACTGATTCTCACGGCCTTTCAAGTTTACAATAATCTTTACCTGCAAGATCAAGTGATCAACCACAAAAGTTAAAGGATCAGAAATCAAATGTGTTATGAATACAAGGACTGCCAAAACGGTCCCAACCATTTTAAAGGCCCAGTTTTACAATTAAAATTAGACCCTATTAATCTAATATATAATATATTCAAGCCATGTTAGACAATGACCTCATCTATTTTATCCACGTGTCATCCTATGTGTCCATCTTATATATCTTAAGTGATTACAAAATCTATTATTTTACCATAAGTTATTTTATAAATATTGTACCTTGATTTATTTATCTTTAGTCATTACGATTGATTATTTTAGTTCATTATATCTAATTATAAGATTTTATTATTAATTAATTAACTATTGAACAATAAAATCTTATCATCAAAATATCAAAATATTTGTATTAATTCTCAATCTCATATCTTAAGTCGTTACAAAACCTATTATTTTTATGATTTTTTGAAAACTTTATTAAAATATTTCAAATAAACTGTTTTAATCTTCACATAAAATTTAATAAAAAAATAATTTTAATATAATAAAATATCATTTATTAACAAAACGCGCAAAACCACGGATAACAAACATTACTAGTGAGGGAAAAAAGTGATCAAACTAGAAAAACAACATAAACATACTAAAATTTCATACAAGCATATGCACTTGAACCATTCTTCTAACATTTTTAATACAAAATTATTAAGTTACCCATCCTAATAATTTTTCCCCAAATGAACATTATTAATTCCTCACAAACCGAATCCTTCTCTTTCAGTCTACACGAAAAAAATTATCAAAACCCTTTTGAATTATCTTATTGAAATAGCAATATCAAGATTTATTTAAAAGAATTCTGAACCCCTAACTTACGAAATATCTTTCCTACCCAAAATATTAATTTTATCCGATCAACTAGCCTAATCATCAACTATCAACTAATATACTCCATTATCAGCAAAAGGGCAACATCTAGTGAAAGTTGTTATTAGGTACTAACTAATGAGTAAATCTCCCTATGTCATATACATTTTCGAATAACTAAAGTTTGGAACCCATAACTTACCTTGTCACCATCATTCAAAAACTTCTTTGCGGCTTTCAGACGCACAGAATAATCATGTACATCAATATTATAACTGCAAGAAACAAGAATATTAATCTCAATCATACAACTTGTGTAATAAATCCAACTGCACAGGAAAGATGAAAAGGCTTATTTTTTACCCCATTTTGAGCTCCTTTAAATCCATGCGGCTGGCTATTATTGTAGAAAAGACTTGGGTTAGTTTCTTTTCCACTGAGAACATGTTATAGATGGATCAGACTATAACAAATGTAAACATAGGAGAAATTCACCAGCACTTTTCTTCTGCTGTTCTCTTTTCTTCTTCTGCTGTTCATATCTGAATTTACTGAATCATGAAAAGGAAAAAGGTGAGCTATTGAAAAACGAATTTCCCGACAACAATGTCAATCCAATCAGAATTTGAGTTTCTATCATAGGCTTCCTAATTATTTTCGTATGAATGGCATCTTGTATACTCATTCTTCTAATTGCAGATCACAACAAAGCTAAAGATAATATGGAGTATGCAGGATCATGGCAAACAGACAACTATCAAAACTTCACACTGCTGAAGAACAAAAATAATTTGAAGTTGGAATGATGAGAAAGTTATGTTAGAATGGTGCAGTTTAAGTGCATTTGTTAGTGGTTCAAGATCCCAGAAGAACATAACAACAGAGCAAGCAACTTACTCATAGTCCATTATTCTCACAACCGGTGGGTCTGCATCTGGTGAAACAACTACCTATAGCATCACAACACAACCTCAAGTTAGCATACGCAACTACGCGAGTAGGGCCTTGCATATAACAAGTTCAAAAGGCAAAGCCTTCATATCCAATCTGCTGAGCAATTACAACAGGCAAACACATTACATATATGATATATCAGAAACACTTAAAACAGACAAAACACATTACATTTTCTACATCTAGCTCTTTGTATAGGAATATTCTGCCAATCAAATCAAGGGATTCATTTCAAACATAAAGCCTATCAATTGGGTCTTTCTTGGAGAGCAACTCTTCCACCCAAACACTACAGGAATCACAGAACAAACAGAAACGGGCGATAAGCTAGAAATGTAGAAAGCTTGAAATTGCAAGTTATAAAACAAGCATACCAAATCAAGATCAGCATCTTCGGCCATTTGCAAAGCCCTACTCTTGGAAACCACACCAACCATATTCTGTTGCTCGTCAATCAGCCTCACGTTATCTGACCTATTTACAAGCAACAACGGTGAACACAAGAGAGGATAAAATTTCGATATAAATTTCGAATTGTGAATCGAATACCTGATAGACGAAACATCGAGAGCTTGATCGTCGTCAGGGCGGTAGCCAGTGGATTTGGAGGCGGCCGGGCGACGGAAGGAGGGAGAACGAGAGAGGAGACGTTCGGAGTGGTTGCAAAGGCGGAGGGGGAAGAGCTTCGAATCGGAGGTGGAGGAGGAGAGAGAGAGGTGCGTGGGAGTGGAAGGAAAGGAGAGCTCGGAGCAGGAGAAAGAGGGGGGAGTGAAAAGAGGGCAACTGGCTAGAGCGGCCATGGCCATGGGAAGGAAACTCCCACCAACGACGGGTGGTTGCAGACGCAGATTCCCGGTGGACGCGATGATGAAGAACAAGAAAGGGATTTTTGTCAAGCCTTATCCGCTGCGAGGGAGAGTGCGCGTCGAGTGTGTGGAATTGGGCTGATTGGGCCAACTGTGTTGTGTGGGTCGGCCATTTCTTATTTCAAACACAACTTGATACATGGCTCATCGATACTACTACTGTTTATTCGAGTCAGAATGAATCCAGAATTGATTGCTCAGGTTTACAAACAATTCGAGATCAATCCGCGAGACTAAAGATGCAATTGGGTTTAAATCGACTTGTTTAGTAAAGTGAACGATCCCGATATACTTACTGAAATTCAAGATCCAAGTCCAACAAACATTAGAACAAATACACAAGCAGAGGAAGCCATCAACAACTAGATACAATGATAGAATGGTGTGTATATGTACAAAAATACAACCCCTGAAAAATGACTGATCTGATTTCAGGGTGGACTGAGAGTATTCTTAGGAGCACTTATCCATGGGGACCCAGCAATGGCGAATCTCCATGGTGCACTCGCATGCTCAGGCAAGGCGTATTCAATCCCAACACGTGGACCAACCAGTATATTTTCAGGTGTTGGTCCGTCTAGAAGTTCTAGGCCACCAGGCTCAAACATGGGATGATTAGACCACTCTGTCGTAAGCCCTAGCGCCTGCCCAACCTGGAAAGAAGAAACAAAAAGGTGTTTGCATATGTCGAAAATGATCAAGTCCTAAATATGATTGCATTGCAGCTACTGAATATTATGGTATGAATATGATGAACAAAGAACACAATGATGAACTGACCTTCCCTGGACCGGTTAGAAGAATAGGCTTCTCAGTGATCTGACCACGGCGCTGCTGAATAGTCTTCAAACCTGTAATGATACCGTTACAAACCATTCCGAAAAATATACAAACAAAGCAAAACCACATACACCAGTGTGTTGATTCAATAGAGTTTTTGGAAAACTTTATGGGTAGAGTGGGCAAAATCCTCTTTTTTTTTTTTTTAATTTGGGGGTTGTGATGGAAGGGGCAAGATCTTTACCATCAATTTTTAAATTGACAGTTATCTTGCAAAATCTGGGTAGAATCCTATACACCATGTTTGTTGGAGGGATATGAATCAGTTCTAGCTTAGGGGATGTAGCAAGTGAAGCCTTGTTTGTATTATGTGTGGATAAATAGCTGGTTCTACGATTGAAATTGGATAGATTGCACAATCAAAAACCAATAAAGACTTCTCCTTTCAGCTTCTATTTCACTCTCAATTCCTATTTCTTCTTCGTTTGGAATCTATCAACATGCTGAAAGAATGATCCGTAATGTTACCAGCAACAGGTGCGGCAGAACGAATCAGGACTGCGGCGCCAGCCCCTTGATTGTCAGCAACCACATTGAGCATCACATGAAGACCATAGCAAAGATATACATATGCGTGCCCTCCTGGGCCAAACTACGAAATCACACACATCCATCAATGTTACTGAATTTTCTTTCATGTAATATGTATAACACAGAAATCATGTAAGGAAGAATGGAAAGAGTCAAACCATAGGAGCTGTTCTTGGTGTGATACCAAAACGGCCGTGGCAAGCTGAGTCGTTCGTCCTATAGGCTTCCACCTGCCAAACACAAAAATTATCGACCGGGGCATTTCATCGAACACTTTAGATGCAAACAGGGAATGCGAGAGAAATTAAGACCTCTGTAATCTGAAGAACGACGTCATCTCTCCGGAGAAACTTTCCAAGGAGAAGAGGGGCAAGCTGGAGGGCGTCGATCAGGAAGAAATCAGGGCTGAGGATTGGAAGAGAGCGTAAATCGGATTCAAGAGGGGTACCAATGGGGCGCTCCAATTGCAGGCGGGGAACTGGTTCTGGTTTGGGTTTGGGTTTCGCCTTGAGGATGACCGTTGATTTGGAAAGACGGGTCCTGGGTTTCGAAGGGCTTGAATCTGGGGTTTGGGGGTGATCGTTGACCAGTTTGGATAGTCGGAGTTTGGGCATGTTTGACCTTGTTTGTGAATGGGAAATGGGAATGGGAGAGTTGAGGTGGAGGCGGCAATCTCCCACGTTTAGAGGGATCCCGCTCCCATCCAGTTAATTTACAGTTGGTCAATCTCCCACCATTTAATCTTCTATAACAAGCCGTCAACGACTGGCTATCCACTTGTCTAACCTTAGAATTTTTTTTCCTTTTTGTCATCTCCTTCTCTATTCTCTTTCTTTCTGTACGGTTCCCTTTCTCATCCACTTTCTACTTCTTCTTGCCCATCATTGTCGCACTCCTCGCCTTATCTTCTTGTGCCGACGACGAAGCCACTTCACCTAAGGCTCCGGCTCCAACATCCAAGTCTCCGATTCAAGCTGAGGTGAGTTTTGTATGTTTGGATTTGATGTGTTCCAAGTTTGAAAACGTACTAGAGCTCAACAAACTATCCAGATGTTTTTTTCTTCTTTCTCTACTCCTCAATCGAAGAAGAATGATGTGTTTGGTGATCTTTCCACCTTCTTCTTCCTTTTCTTCAAATCTAGGACTTTTTGATCATATGTAGGTCCGCATTTTGAACTCTTCTGCTTATTGGATATTTCAATTGTGTGGATTTTAGAACTGGGTCTTCCTTTGATTGTTGATCCAAGGCTTTGATTTTCAATAGGAAAACGAGAAATGGATTTTACAGTTTTTTAGATCTATCAAGTGAGGTAGGGAGGAGAAGTGATGTCGTTTACATGCATACTTCAGAAATGCAAGGCATGTGACAAGACTGTTTATTTCATGGGATAAGCTTTATGCAGACGGTATTGCCTACCCCACGGCTTGCTCCAAATTCACCCACTGCAAGAGCAGGCTCCGGGTCTTGATGCCCTTCAGATTTCATTATTGTGATTGATTTTTTTGTTTGGCATTTTTATCTTATTTTGTGAAATTTGTAGATGTATTTATTGGGTGTGTTTGATTGCTTTTAATGGAGATTTGGGGAAATGTATTCAGCATGAATAGTTTATGTTCTCCTACTAGTGTGTTAATTGTTATGAATTGTGATGGGGCCATGTGGGTGTTGAAATTCTTGGTGGTTTTTTTTTTTTTTGCAGTTTGAATTTTGTTGAAAATAAGGGTTTATGGGATTCAATTTTGGGATTTTAGATCCAATTTGAGTACAAAATTGCCTTCTAATTTAGTATGATGGAGATGTCAGTGTTAATGTTGGTTTTTTTTCATGTTGTTAGCAGAGAAAAGTTGTCATTCCTACCAAGCATAATGCCTGGAATCGGCCTATCTGGAATGGAGTTTTACTCGCCTTATTATGGAGAGTTTTGATATCTTGAGCGATTTGTAGATTCATTTTTTAACCTTTCTCTATATCACATAATTCTTTACTTGATAAATAAATTAGATTAGATGCAATATTTAATGTCAAAATTGGAGATCTTGCAAGGGTGTGAACATAGTTTAGAGATTTGGAAAGAGTAGGGTGGAAATAGTTGTGTCCTAAAGCAACATAATCATGGAACTGTCACCTTCATTCAAGTTGACTCCTAATCAAGGTTCAAGTATTTGTTTATTGCATTTGGACAATGTATCCATGCATTCTCAATTCTGCGAAAGATACAAATTCATTTCATAAAAAGAACAATTACTATAACCAAATATTTTTTAGATAAGTTTGATATCTGAAAAACTGTAATCCAATTCAATTGGACAGGTACTTGTGGTAGATGATACATTTCTAAAAGGAAAATACAAAGGCACTCTCCTCACAACTTCTGCACAAGATGCAAATCATCAAATTTACCCTATTAGCTTTTGCAGTGGTTGACTCAGAAAACAACTCCTCTTGGGAGTGGTTCTTCAGAAAGCTTGAAACAGTCATCCCATCAAGTGAAGAGTTGGTTTTTGTTTCCGACTGTCATTAAAGCATTGCAAGAGCTTTAGAGTTGGTTTACCCAAATGCTAAACATTATTACTACAGATGACACTTGAAGCAGAATATAATGTCAAAATTCAAGAAGAAGAGTCTATGTGAGTGGTTTGAAAATACTGCAAACAGTTACATAGTAGCAGAATTCAACAGATACTTTGAATGCATTATTAATGCCAACATCAAGATGAAGACATTTCTTGAAGATTTAAAGTTTGAGAAATGTCAAGAGCTTATTCAAAAGCTGACAGGTACAATATGATAACTTCAAATAATGCAGAGAAAATCAATAACGTCTTCAGTGAAGATAGATCATTCCCAATTATAGAATTACTGAACGCAAATCAGAGAGAAGCTAACAAAATGATTCAATGACCGCAGAAAAGAATCTGAAACAACTGAATGACTTCTAGTTTGAAGGTGTTGGTGGCATGAATCGGGGTCTTGTTCATCTGAAGGAGAAATCTTGTACATGTAAGGTATTTGATTATGACAAGATACCTTATGTACATGCGCTTGCTGTTATCAGAGATAAAAAAACTGAGTGTTTTGAGGTATATTAGCAATTATTACACAAATGAAGCTTGTACCTTGGCTTATCAAGAGACAATACATCCAGCTTTACATGCGGCATATTGGATTGTCCGAGATGACATCAAACAGCGAAAATGCCACCCACCATTGGTGCGTAAAAGAAGCGATTGCCCTAAAAAAAAAAGGAAGCCTTGGCAATATAGAGGAAAGGATCAAAGAGTCATTAAAACAGCTAGACAATTTATGCTACATTGAGTTTTAGTATATTTTATGTTTTTTCCCCTTCTTATATTGAATAGAATGTTAACTGTAACCAGTTTTTTACACTGCATATTATATAAACTATCACCAGCTTTTAGGGTTGAGTCTTTAGGATTTAGGGTTTAGGGACTTGGCCCTAAACCCTAAATCCTAAACCCTAAACCCTAAAATGTTAAGTACAATACTTCATTAATTAAGAGATGAGGGGTGTCACCACAAGTAATGGTGTCACCACAACTAATTGTGCCACAAAAGGACAACTCTAGGACAAGGGAAGCAAAAACCCTAAAAGGGCTAATGTTAAGCAAATCTACATGTGGTGGAAACCAAAAAACAGTGGAAAAAATGGTGTCACCACAAAGAAAACAATGTCAAAAAATCTGTCACCAGAATGAATGCTGTCACAACAGTAAATGGTGTCACCAAAAGGATACCCCTAGGACAAGGGAAGCAACAACCCTAAAGGGGCTAATGCTAAGCAAAGCTACATGTGGTATAAAACAAAAAAAAACAGTGGGAAAAATGGTGTCACCACAATAAAAACAGTGTCAAGAATTATGTCACCAGAAGAACATGTGGTGTACAGTCCTAAACCCTAAACCCTAAAATGTTAAGTACAGTACTTCGTTAAGGGATGAGGGGTGTCACCACAAGTAATGGTGTCACCACAACTAATGGTGCCACCAAAAGAACAACTCTAGGACAAGGGAAGCAAAAACCCTAAAGGGGGCTAATGCTAAGCAAATCTACTTGTGGTGGAAACCAAAAAACAGTGTAAAAAATGGTGTCGTCACAAAGAAAACAATGTCAAAAAATCTATCACCAGAATGAATGTTGTCACAACAGTGAATGGTGTCACCAAAAGGATACCCCTAGGACAAGGGAAGCAACAACCCTAAAGGGGCTAATGCTAAGCAAAGCTACATGTGGTATAAAACAAAAAAAACAGTGGGAAAAATGGTGTCACCACAACAAAAACAGTGTCAAGAATTCTATCACCAAAAGAACATGGGGTGTACAGTCCTAAACCCTAAATCCTCAACCCTAAACCCTAAAATGTTAAGTACAATACTTCGTTAAGGGATGAGGGGTGTCACCACAAGTAATGGTGTCACCACAACTAATGGTGCCACCAAAAGAACAACTCTACGACAAGGGAAGCAAAAACCCTAAAGGGGGCTAATGCTAAGTAAATATACATGTGGTAGAAACCAAAAAACAATGGAAAAAATGGTGTCATCACAATGAAAATAGTGTCAAAAATTCTGTCACCAAAATGAATGTTGTCACCACAGTGAATGGTGTCACCAAAAGGATACCCCTAGGACAAGGGAAGCAACAACCCTAAAGGGGTTAATGCTAAGCAAAGCTACATGTGATGTAAAACAAAAAACAGTGGGAAAAATGGTGTCACCACAACAAAAACAGTGTCAAGAATTTAGTCATCAAAAGAACATGTGGTGTACAATCCTAAACCCTAAATCCTCAACCCTAAACCCTAAAATGTTAAGTACAGTACTTCGTTAAGAGATGAGGGGTGTCACCACAACTAATGGTGCCATCAAAAGGACAACTCTAGTACAAGGGAAGGAAAAACCCTAAAGGGGGCTAATGCTAAGCAAATCTACATGTGGTGGAAACCAAAAAAACAGTGGAAAAATGGTGTCACCACAATGAAAACAGTGTTAAAAATTCTGTCAACAGAATGAATGTTGTAACCACGGTGAATTGTGTCACCAAAAGGATACCCCTAGGACAAGGGAAGCAACAATCCTAAAGGGGCTAATGCTAAACAAAGCTACATGTGGTGTAAAACAAAAAAAATAGTGGGAAAAATGGTGTCACAACAACAAAAACAGTGTCAAGAATTCTGTCACCAAAATAACATGTGGTGTACAGTATGATTTCGGGTTTAGGGTTGAGTCTTTAGGGTTTAGGGCCAAGTCCCTAACCCCTAAAATGTTAAGTACAATACTTCGTTGAGAGATGAGTGTAGTCACCACAACTAATGGTCTCACCAAAAGGACAACCCTAGGCCAAGGGAATCAAAAACCCTAAAGGGGCTAATGCTAAGCAAATCTACATGTGGTGGAAACCAAAAAATAGTGGAAAAAATGGTGTCACCACAATGAAAACAGTGTCAAAAATTCTGTCACCACTGTGAATGGTGTCACCAAAAGGATACCGCTAGGACAAGGTAAAAACAGTGAAGTTGTTACCAAAAATCATCAAACTTTGAAATTGAATTGAAATTATGAATACTTACCACATATAAAAGGCAATAATACAGAAAATGATTAAAAGGAACATATAGAATAATATAAAAACATTCATTCCAAAATATAACAAACTTGGTTCTAAAGTATTTCCAAGCGTCACCATGCGGGTTACATCAACTAAATATCCAATAATTAGATAAGTAAAGGTATTTAGGAATTTCAAATTTACATTGTCCAACTACATAAACTTTTGAGATAAACTAAACAAATGTCCATTGCTTGTTGAAGAGATCAGATGTAATCCTCTCACGATAGGCTTGAACATAGTCATCATTGACAAGATCCATGTCATCACCAAATACAAGATGCTCAATGTGCTTTATGGTGTAAATCCCACAACTACCCCTACATAATAAACACACAAAGAAAAAGTGAGCAGATGTAATCTAATGAAACAGAAAATAATTTTTTTTTAAAAGATGGCAAACAGGAGGTACCCATCTTCATTTTGTTTCAAATCCGGTACTCTATCAACATCAAAAGGAGAGTCATCAAAATCAGAAAAAAGACCACTCTTCTTCAGTAGAACAGGAAGCCTTTGACACGTCTGAGCAAGCTTCTAAACTATAACTTCATCTTTGAAGTAATAACATTGGGAGTCATACACAAGAATCATCTTCGAATCCAACTCAATCTCAAGTGCAACCCAATGCAAGTTGTCAATATATATTAAACGGAGTGTAGATCTTCTTGACACCTTCCCAAGGCTTCCCATAACAAGGATGAAGACCAATGAAATACTTGTAGAAACCATCATCAATTGTAAGGAGATTTCTAATTAAATCAGGATTGTACGCTCCAATCTTGGATATAAAAATGGTGTCTAATATAAGACTGCTTGAATGTTGATCAAGAAAATCATGAAGACGCTTTCTCAAATGATGAAGTGCTTCATCTAGGTGTTGTGAAAAGAAAAAGAATAATTTCTAACTGTCACCAAACTATTGTCACCAAATGTAATCAAAAAGAAAAAGACATGTACATAGGACCAAATAACACAAATATGAACTTACAGCATCACGAAGCCAGGAGCCCTTCCCCACTAACTCATTGAAAAACGACTTGTTCATGTCAACCTCAAACCCACTAATTTTCCCATCACGCCTAAAAAGACAAAAAACAAGATAAATAAACTTATTATAAGAAGTGGAAATATGAAAAAGAGAAGATAGATAAAAAACAGATAATTACCCAAGAGATCGAAAGCTGGTATAAAGATCAGTACGAGCCTCTTTGGTTAAAAAAAGAGTTCGTCGGTTCATTAGGAAAGCAAGACTTCTTCGGTTTACAAGGATTTGTATAAGGAGTATGGACTGCAGGGCCAGATTTCTTAACCCTATGGGAACACCTTAACGGAACCTCTTCTTCATCATTTGAAGATACAAGATACCCAAAATCATTGATGTCATAAAATACACTCTCTTTAGCACAAACATCAAGATCAGCAACATCACTGTCACCAGGCTCAACACTGTCACCAGTAGCAGTAGCAGGAAAATTACTTGCATCATTCAAATAAGATGAAACACCAAGAATGGCACCAACAACAGAACTGTCATCAATTGCATCATTTGAACCAACAAGAACAGTAGTAGCTCCAACACTGTCACCAGGCACCTCTTTTGACATACTAATGTCATTAATGCACTCCTGTGAAACAAGAACATCAGTAGGAGCAACAATGCCACCAGGAAGCAGGTAAGCGGGATCCTAGATAGTCTTGAAAGCTCACGTCTTTTGTCGACCAGAAGCCTCGATCTCGACCAAAGTGCTCGATGTCGACCTTGAATGTCGATTCTTACTACAACAGAAAACCTGCAGAGACAAAACGGTAGTCGATATCGATTAAAGTGGTCGATATCGATGTTAGTGGCAGAAATCGGCTGGCTCAGAAAACTATCAATCGACACAGGGCAGTCGATATCGAGTGGTTCACTCGAAATCGACCTCAACAACAGGAACAAGGGAAGTCGACGTCGACATAAAAAACCATCGACGAAGGAAAAGTTGTCGATATCGACTAGATAGATCAAAATCGACTAGTTCCTGCAGAAAGATCAGTGTTGGCAAAGAAGGTCGAAGACGAATAGGATGAAGAGGGAAATATGAACAGAATAAAGACAGGGTTTTTATGTGAATAAAAGATATAAAAGGCGACTCCTAGGGCTAGGGTTTACTACAACGTTAACCAATGCATGCGATAAGGCAAATAAGATGGACAATTGTGCTATTTCACCCAAGGGACAAGCTTTCGTTGTACACCAACTCTTAGGAATACTCTTGCAAATAAACCTAATTGTCTCTACCAATTTAATGTTTATAACTCAAGCTATTAGCATGAATCCCTTTTCTTTCGACAAGGACTGAACATAGAACCGTAGGAGATGATATAGACACAACGATATCAACATCAAGTACTTACCTTAGGCACGCATGGCTAACGTCGGGCTCACCCCGACCCTAGAAGCTTTGGGAAACTACTCGCTCTTCATTTCATGAAACACCATTGATTGGAAGAAATAAACTTGCATTAATAACTCCGAAACCTTACAATCCAACGTCGGCTCTCGTAAACGCCAAACCCGAAAGCTTCTCTCTAACTCTCTACTTCTCTAGCTATTGTTGTTGTGTGATTGAATGAATGAATGCCAACCCCCTAGGGTCTTATTTATAGGCTAATAATCCTTGCTATCCAAGGAAAGTATCTTCTATCTTCTATCTAAACTCTATCCAAACAAGTAGGATAGATCTTTTATTTAAGGTAAATATCTAAATAACTAAATAATCCTTTAGGGTAAAAAGAGAATATCCCCAAGGTCGAATCTATCTAAATATGTAGATAATCCGTGGCTCTTATGGATAGAATTGCAATCCGTATCTCGAAAAGCGCGTCCAACTCGTGTCGAAATCCAGTCGATATCGACCAATTCAGTCGAAATCGACCTCTTCATTTCTGCTCGATGGGCTTCATTCCACTCGATTTCTGGGTCTTGGTCGATATCGACCTCTTTCACTCGATATCGAGTGCTCTCCTTTGCTGGTGTTCTTGGTCTGTCTTGACACTCAGAGTCTGTGTCGATGCTTCAGTCGATATCGACCAGTCCTGTCGATATCGACCACTTTTCAGCTCTTCTTGGCTTCTTCATTTTGACTCCAATTTCGCTCCAATTCCTACATATTTAGACCAAAACTTAATTGTGTAGACTCTATTTTTTGCACGTTAGCTCATTCTACACAAATTTATATTATTTTTCAACCTATTATTTAGGAATTGAATGAAATATGAAGTCAAAAGATGCGAATAAAAAGGGTACAAATATGTACATCATCCGCCTTATAAGCAAGGACTTTAGCAGAAGCAAAAGCACTGTCATCAACAATTTTATCAGGTGAAACAGCAACACCAGGAGAAGAAGGACTACAAGCTTGAATTAATCCAGGTGACACACCAACATCAGTAGAAGGGACACCACTGTCATTAATTTTTTCAGGTAAAACCACACCATCTGTCCCACCAGAAGTGCAATCAACATTACCCTCGGTTGAAGTTAACATATTAGTTGATGGACGAACAACATAATCTGTAGGTTCAGAATCAATGGAAGTACCCGTGGCATCAATTTCATGTAAACATTCAAAAAGATGCCCATGCTCAGACATTTGAGAGAGCAGTTATCTCTAATCCCAACAAGAACATCCTTGAGATATTCATCCAATGCATCACGTTGCTTTTGTAGAGCAGCTTCACTGTCATCACTATTATTAGGAAGATGCGATTCTAGTGAAGCAATTCTCTGCTCAAGTATGAGGATCTTAGAAACACACTCTTTCAACTGTGCTTCAATCTTATCAAAGGATGCCTTAAAAGAGTTGATAATTCCTTCAAGAAAAACAACTTTTCTAAACAAATCTTTAGTCCAACCAGGAAGACCATCACTTGTAGGAATAGAAGAAGAAGGCAAATCATGTTCAGACTCAGACGGAGGGGCACTACACTTCCCACCTATATCATCTTTAGGAGCAACAGGTCTAGGTAGCTTAAACTTGGATCTCTTTGGCTTGTCACCATGATCTGTAACTTTGTCACCACTCTTTTCTTCTTCTTCATTACTCTTAGAGGAAGCTTGACTCTTTGAAGATTGCTGAGATGGAACCACTCGTTGCTTCTTCTTGTTAGGCTGATCAAAAGTAGAAGAGCTTCTCAACTCTCTCTTCTTCGCCACAGGAACAGGATTGGCATCACGCCATCACTGCGCTTGGACCGTGTCACCACTGCCTTCTTGAGAGGAACAGGACTGGCATCACTGCGCATGAACCGTGTCACCACTACCTTCTTGAGAAGGACATGACTCTCAAAGTCATAAGTGGCATCAGTGGTAATTGATCGGCTCATCAACTTCTTTTCCCCAAAGCTGAGGTTTTGACTATGTTCTTCTTTCGAGTAAGAAGTGTAAGAGAAGGGACAGTAGCTTCAACTCCACCATGAAGGGGAGGACCACCTAATTGCCTGACACCATGAGCTTGGATACGTAACTTCCTAGCAGACACTACATCATTGTCATCATTACCCAATCCAACAAAACAAGAAACATAGGAATCAATGGCATCATCAGAGACTTCATCAGAAAATGAGAGTTGAGGGCAATTCATAAACTCAGCATAAAGAGAATGGACAAGAGTACCCTAGCAAGAGAACAAGAAATAACATTATACGATGACAAATAGGACGTGGAACAAGGAACTAATATCAAAATAATAAAACACAAGAAGAAAAAGGATGCTTACCAAATCTTGAGAAAAAATTTTCAGCGCACTTGTCATACTTAATGCAAAAATCAACATCTTCACTATACCAAACAAGAGAGGCAGGTAATCCTTCACAAAATGCAAAGTTACAACTTGTCATGGAAGCAATTTGAGGAATTGCCTCTAAAATCCAAACCTGAGAACAAAACAACAATAAGGACAGAAATATAATAAAAGAACAATAATATAAAAAAAACTTGGTCAGATCTCATAGCTTTCTTCAAAACACACAATGTTTCTAAATAGACAACACATCCAAAAGAATACAATGATAAACTGCCCAAATCACACACAAGATTGACATAGTTTTGATGGACAAGATATTTAGACCTCTGGGGGAGTAAAACACCCTCAATCAATAATAAGTATGCTAGGGAAAGTTTAATTTCTTCTGAGACACCTTTGGTTCCTTGATAAAAATGGCGAGAAGATCATCCAAATTGCACGCAGAAACTCCCAAAAACTCCTCCATATCAACATGAGGGGAGAGAGACTTATCAACACCATTTTCTTCATAAATCAAACTAGTTACACATCAAAACTCAGCGAGCGAGAACCTTAACAAATGTGTCCAACTTGAAACCACATTTCATTAACTTTCATAATATCTACTTCATGTAGAAGCATGTGATGGACAAGTTGTGAATAGAAATACAGGCAATCACTAGCACGCACAATAGAACCAAAACAACCATCAATAAGGGTAGCTCAATCAAATGAAGACAAGCCCTTCCGAATGACATCGATAATAGCAGGTTTTGAGTACACATTAATGTGTGCACGGAAACGCTTTTTCTCAGGGATAATGAACTTAAATCGAGCAGGTTTAGGAGCAAATGATGTATCCAAAGGAGAAGGTTCCTTATATGGCACAATATCTTTACCTGAACAACATAGAAATATTGACAGAAATGAATAAAAATGAAATGTCACCATATGAAAGATAATGTCATCAAATATAATGAACAAGTGCATATAGCAGACTGTGATCAACCAAGTACATATATCAAACAAACGAGAATCACCCTTACGGCTAGATCCAATCTCCTGGTCCCTGCGGCAGAATTTTTTATCAAGGAAGAAAAAGTTCAAAGGGAAAGAACAAGGGCATATAACAAATTGTAACCAAACAGGTAAACTACTGTAATCAAGCATGAGAAATAGATCAAACAAATGTACATAAATGCTAAATTCGAAACGAAATCAGTTCAAGGAACAAACAATGCATCATATCACATACTCATAAACCTTATAGAAAAAATAAATCCAAAACACAAACCCTAACTGTTGCATAACAGGCTAAAATCACAAAAAAACCAAACCAAATTAAACAACAAAATAAAGACAAACAAAGAAGAACATGCAAGAAATAGATGTGGAGAAGTCCAAATGCAAATAGAAATTGCGAAAACCTAAAAAAAACGATTTCATTGGAACGACATTGAAGAGTGCCTGATGACGATGCCATTAGAAGAACGAAAAGTGACACAAAATCGGAAAGGAAGATGAAAGCAGCAGAACAACGGAAGAAGATCAGGGAAGACGATGAGAGAACGCGGAAAAGAGGAGAACGGAAACGTCGTCGAATCCGAAGTCGGAAAAGATGAACTACAGAGAGGGGAGTGATGATGGAAACCGCCTACAACCGTAATGATTAGAGGGAGGGGATCAAAAATTGAAAAACGAAAGCAAGGGTAAAACAGGGATTCCACAAAAATTTTGGACATTTAACAAAATGGTAGTTTTAGGTGGACAATTAGCAAAAGTGATACACCAAAGTGGGCATTTAGCCAAATATTTTCTATAAAAAACACCTAATTTATACTCTTAACCAATTTAATAAATATGTACTTTATCGAAATCTAAAGAATATAAATTTATACTCCCTCCGTTCGGCAAAACATGTCACTTTACTATTCACGCACGCTTTTTTAGGGGATAAAAACTATATAAAATATCTAGTTTTTTAATAATTTTTTTAGGCGAAACTAATTAAAATAACCCAACCTTTAAGGGGGTGTTAAAAATATATCTCAATCTTTCAAATGTAAGATAAATATCATGACCTTTATAAGTGATGGTAATATAATATCCCAATGATTTCTCTCCAATAAAATTCTTATTTTTTGTATTGTATTACTCATGTATTTTCAATTCAAATAAAATATACTGTATAAAATCAAATTAGATGAATTTAAAAGTTTATTTAATAAACTTTTGTAGTTTTAGATTTAATTTGTACCTAACATTTTATATCTTTTTTTTAAATCAATATCTATAACAAGCCAAATAAAAAAAATGTAAGGCAAAATAACATATTTTCAATTAGTAAATGATTAGCTAGTGATTTAACTTATCAAAACTGGAGAATATTTTGCCAATTATAAACTTTATGTTACTACGAAATTGAAATGAAAATTTAATTATTTAGATTATTCAATGGTGTTCATTTACATATAAGAAGTAAATTATCATTATTAAAAAATATATAAAAGTATGTAATTTTTTTATTTTTTATTTTTTCTTAAATCCAAAATAAAAAAATTAAGATAAACTTAAAAACCAATCTAATTTAATCTAATAAGCTTGAATGATATTTTACACAATCAAGATATTGAAAATTATATTTTAAATATTTACTTGTTTTATTATATTTATTTTGATTAAATTTAATTATAATCTATAAAACCATATTAAATTGAATGATTTTTTTTTTCGGTTACAAAAGAGACTTTTATTTTTTTAAAAATTATCATGACAATCTGGACTATACTTTGTATAATTCGAGCATTAAGATCCAAGGGCACGCTTGTGAATATGATCATTATTTTTTGCTACATATGTGCCATGTAAGCATTTTTACGGGGGAGAAAATTTTGGGATATTATATTACCATCCCTTAAAAAGGTCGGGATATTTATCTTACATTTGAAAGGTAGAGATATATTTTTAACACCCCCTTAAAAGTTGGGTTATTTTAATTAGTTTCGCCTTTTTTTTTAACAATTTCATAGTTATTATTAATAAGTAAAAACTTGTTAAAAAAATTTATAAAAAAATAAATATTTTATATAGTTTTTATCATTCTAAAAAAGCGCGCGTGAATAGTAAACGACATGTTTTGCCGAACGGAGGGAGTATGTAGGGATAAAAATGTGTTATTCTTCACACTTATGAAAAAACGAAAAAACGTTAAAAGTAAAAGCTAGAAATTTAGAAAATGAATTTGTGATTGACCATTATCATTTGAAATCAATTTCTTTTTACCTAATCTCTTATACTTATCAATAAAAATCAAAGAAAAAGTAAATCAAAACTAATACAATAAGGATTTTTTTTTGTGAATAATAATTATATATATATATATTTATATACTTGCTAAATGAAAACTCATCAATTAGATTTATTATTTGGAAAACATTTTTTTAAAAATATTATGGAGCAAAAACTCTAATAATTAGTTAAAGTGATTGTTCATCCGAGGAAATATATGTTACTAAATAAAAAAAACTAATTTTGGGGTAGAATGTGCTAACTAATAAAGATATTAAATTTTAATTCAAAATAAATGAGAAAAACTAAATTAAAGTTATAATAGAAAATAATTAATTGGTTAATTTAATTAAAAAAATTAAATCGGTCGGGTAAAAGAAATAAGTTTGGGAGAAATTAATATTTTGGTAAATTTGTTATATTATCATTAGATTTATTTTAATTAATAATTAATTAATTTGAATTAATTATTTAGGTGGGATCACATTAAAGTAGAAGTTGTCACATAATACTCCGTATTTGTTTAAGGAGGAGCCGTCATGTGCTATGTTTCTTAAGTGTTTTAGTATTATTATAGATAGATGTTTCATAAGTGTTTTAATATTATTATAGATTATAGATATAGATATGTAGATATAAATAGTTAGATATAGACATAGATATTAATATTGATTGATATTACCAATGACCTCTTGTCCTAGTGGTAAGAGTGAGGTGCTTCCTTGTGCCTCACTACCATGAGGGCAAGAGTTCAAATCCCACTATGGGTGTGTTTGGATTCCATTGCATTTTGATTATAATGCAATTATTTTACCTCGTTTTATGTGACCGTTTGGTTGTAAAAATAAAAATCTCGTAAAAATCAAGGTAAAATCGTAATTTAACCAAATAATAACATAAATCGAGATAAAATAATTGCATTATAATTAATACATCGTGGAATCCAAATACACCATAATTTAAAACACCTTAAAATTGTGTTGACCAAACACTGCCTTATCATTTTGCATTATAAACATAATGCATTTGGAATCCAAACACACACGAGCAATTTGTGCTTCCTTTGCAGGCTAGTGCTCGGTCAATAAACTCGGAACCTCCACGTTATTAAAAAAAATGGGAAATTTCGCTTGGTAGCCATGAGGTTTGGTCTTTTTCGCATGGTACCCAAATATTTCAAGAATTTCGCATGGTAACCATGAGGTTTTGATAAATTTCGTGTGATAACCAAACTTATTAAAAATCATATATAAATTCTATAAAATGATAAATATATTATAATTCACTCACTTAATCAATCATTTTTGGTGTTTCACTTTTAAAAAACTGTCAACACCTTTTTAATATTTAAGGAGATTAAATTATTTACCCAAAGAATGAGTAAATTATAAAAAAATCACCTGAAATTAAAAAAAAATAAGTACATAAAAAATGAGTAAATTATTTAAAATATGTACTTAATTTATTTTCAAATCCATAAATTAAGTACATATTTTAAATTACCATTCATTCATATTTGTTTAAACAAAATAAAATATTTTGGATAAAATAAACTTTGTCTTATAAATCTAATATGTAATCTTTTTAAAACATTAGAAAAGTTATTAATGACTCTTTGAAAACAACCAACTACATTGGGTAATTATGTACACTTTTTCAAATTGAAAAGTCTTTTTTTTTTTAAAAAAAAACTACCTTTATTTTTTTTTTGTATAATTTATTCATTTATCGTGCAATAAATGTATAGCACTATAAATTTTTTAAATGGTTTAGTGAACTTTTTAAAAATAAAAAACCAAAATTGGGTTGTTGTGTGAAAAAATATATTTTATGATTATTTTGTGATTTTACCTATATTCTAAAAGATTTTTAACCAATTTGATTAACATAAGAAATTTGTCCAAACCTCGTGGCTACCACACAAAATTGGTCGAAACCTCATGGTTATCATGCGAAATTTTTGAAAAGTTTGGACACCATGCGAAAAGAGTCAAACCTTGTGTCTACTAGACGAAATTTCCCCCAAAAAAATTGATTGATATTGATATATGTAAAAAAAAATAGGGAGAGCTATCCGGAAATAGAGGCAGGAAGATGTTTGGGCCTGAAAAGTGGGTAGCTGAGCTATAGCTTCAGGCCTTCAGCCCATCAACCACCCCTACAAATTCAAAGTTGGCACCTCTTCTTTTTCATTTTCCACTTTCACCCTCGTAAACATTAAAGAGATTGGATTTCGCCTTTTGGGGTGAGCTCTTTCCGTCTTCCAACTCCGGTGGCCGGTGCGGTGCGTTCTCTCACTCCTCCTCCCTCCCCCACCTCCCCCTATTTCAGCCCCTTCATCCTCTCGCTTCGTCCTCAGCGTATCCTTCCAAACTACTTCTCCGTCCTCCTGATTGCTCTCGACTCATTTACGACCAGGGGGCCTGCTTTCTCCGCTATCTAGGGTTTTGCCACTGCGTTTCCCGGCTGTTCTCGCTCTCTTCGTACTGGTGCACCCTTTATGTATGCTTTTTTCCTTTCACCTTTTGCGATTATTTCTGATAGTTTTCTGGTATTTTGGGGGAGTTGGGGTTTCTGTTTATATACTGTAATTGTACTCCAGGATTTGGTTTCTGATATCCAATTTTAAGAAACGAGAAATGTTTACCCTCTAATCTCGTCGTTCTGTTTGTGAACTGAAGCTGGGGTCTCCTTTGGAGTGAATTAGGGCATAAGCGACTCGGATTTGGTTTCTGAACGTGAAATGGGGCTTTATTATTGGAACGCACGAGCTATTACCTGCTTGAATTTTCTTTCCCGAATTTATTTAACTGATCAAGTGGAAGTGTTTTCCCTGAATCTATGGATGGCTACAATATTTATGTGTTGGGGCTGGGAGGGCTTGTTCATATCTTTACTTAGATGACTGGAATTGGACGGGGAAGCTGCAATATCAGTGAATTGTTTATTGGAATTTACTCTGCTAAGCTGTTCTCCTTCTACCTGGCTTTGATGAGAGGGAGAGATAACTACTAGTAATACCCTCCATAACTTTGCACTTTGTTACAGTTAGGGTTGAAATTTGATAATACATTATGTCTTACTACTGTACCAGAGTAGATACATTCCTTCATGTGAAATGATAAAATCACGGATTTCATTTTCCAGGATGAGTAATTCATCTGGAATTATATCACCATCAGTTTAGATAAGATGTTACTGGCAAAAAAAAATTACTAGATCTTTTTTAGATGAAATGCAGATAGCAGTGATGAGTTCTCCTACCACTTTCCAGTTGAGTTCAAATTTATCACATTTTTAGTGAATAAGTTTTGAACTCTGATCCCATTCACTAGCATGCGGCCAGACATGGATGGCCAGATTCATCATCTTGAAAAGGAAGCATACTTCTCAGTTCTTCGTGCTTTTAAAGCTCAATCAGATGCCATTACTTGGGTATGCCACAGATTCCATCCTCGGTTATTCTATCTGTGAGCTTTAAGAGCTCTATGTTTCATGCTTCATTGATACTATTGCATACAAAATTTCAGGATAAGGAAGCTCTCATCACAGAACTCAGAAAGGAATTGAGAGTTTCAGATGATGAACACAGAGAAGTTCTTGGTAGGGTTAATGATGATGACTCAATCCGTAGAATAAGGTATCTTTGTATTTTCATATTATTTGTACTAGGCTTATTGAATGGCCATGATTTGAATCTGGATAGCCAGCCTAGAAGGTGGGTAGCAGTATGCAATGGAATTTTTAAAGGATCACCCTCTGATTAAGTTTTGGGTGGTAACTGTAGGGAGTGGAGGCAGACAAGTGCACACCAGGTTTCAATGCATCACTCTGGTCATGATGTAGCACCAAGTCCAACTGTTTCAGCATCTCGTAAGAGACAGAGGCCTTCATATTCACAGCCCTTGCCTGCCCTTATTGTGCCCTCACCAGGAACACACCATCATCATCATTCAGTTGCAACACCTGTGCAACCATCACCTTCCGTAATGTCCCAAGGGAGAAAGTCTAAACCGGTACTTTCCAGTACAGAGTTTATGATGGTTGCTAATTTGTTGTCCTGCCTGTTGCTTGTCTTAGTCATTCAATTTTTAATAACCTACAATTTTCCCCTTAACTCGTGCAGCATTCATCTGCTGTTCCAAATGGAAAGAGCCAATATAGTTACCACCCTTCTTCTGGTGTGGTTACGGGTCATGAGACAGCTGGCTTGGGAAAGGAATTGATAGGCCGGAAGGTTTTGACCAGATGGCCTGATGACAATAAATTCTATGAGGCAGTTATTACTCAATTCAATCATGTAGATGTATGTAGAGTGAAGATCATGGAGTCTATCTTGAAGTTGTCAAATTTTGAGCAGCAATTCTTACTATCTGCTTGTTTACTTTCACTCTTTCAGGGACGGCATGCTTTAGTGTATGACATAAACACACCAGATGAGACTTGGGAATGGGTTGATCTTAAACAGGTGAGATATGATTGTGATTTAGTTAATGGAGATGGTTATATGATTGTGATGCCTCAAGGAGGCATTTCAATTAATATGAATGTGATATGCATCCTGAAAGAACTGAAGGATGAAACCTTGAATTCCTAGAAAATTACCTGGATGTAAATCTACCTCTCACCAGTAAGGAGTGCTAATATTTTAATGTTAGGTTTTTATCAGTTTCAGTTATGTGTTATAGTTTTTGAATTCATGAAGTCACAATCAGCTCAGTTATGTTGAAAACACAGCTGAGGATTTCCTGTTACTTTATGCTCTATGCATTCTTCCTGTGAGTTATTTATTCCGGCAACTGTATCATATTCTGACAAAAATGGACTTCCATCATACAGATTTTTCAGGATGACATCAGGTGGGTGGGTGAGGATCCAGGCATTTCTCAGCGAGTAGCAACTAGAGATAAGAAATCTGGCGGTCCTATTATGCCTCAGGCAAGGAGTCGTCATAAGACACCGTTTCGAAATGGCTCTGAAAAGACAGAGTCAGATGATATTGAAATACTACATACTGAGACTTTGATTAAAGAGGTATCAACTTAACTGGTTGAAAATACATATGGATTAACATAAAATAATGCTACTAGTGCTTTACCAGACTTGATGGTTTTGGACTTAATTAATGTGTAGAATTGCAAAATATCACATTGTTTCAACCTCCTGGTATTGCGTTTATTTACTTCCTATTTTCTGTTCATTTTGTGTAATAGGTGGAAAAGGTTATAGCTGCCAGTAACCCTGGTCGCTTTGAGATTGACAATGCAAAGAAATTGCTCAAGGTAAACCCTTTATCATGCAATATTGCAATTCATATGAAACCTCTATTCCTACTTTCGTTTTCTGGCCTATTAAATGTGAACTGGATCCTGACTTTGAGCAGGAGCATGAGGAGGCACTGGAATATGCAATTTCAAAGCTTGCGTATGTTAGTGACGGTGAAAGCGGTAATGACTTCATATGCATCAGAGGACCTACCTCACTACATCTCGATTAGTAAATCAATCGTGCTGCTTCATTGTGACATTAGCGTAGGGAAAAATCTGTTTGTTTTGCTTTTCCTAGGGGTATGTGCAATAACACTCTTTTAGTGCGAGGTTACTAGGTTCATGACTTCTCGGCTTGCAGCAGCCGTACCTCCACCTACATGTAGAAACAAACCAAAAAAAAAGTCACGTCATGTGGATGGAATATGTAAAAAGATTAGGACTGCCTATTGCTGAATTCTCTAATAAAGTGCATTAATTTCCTTTTGGAACTTGAATACCTTGTGTTCTGTTAGTATGATCACTTTTCCGTCCTTGTAATTACTCAAGTTACTCATTACTACTTTTCTTGTTATGCTGCCAACCAGATGGTGATCAAGACTTGCATCATTAGCAGAATACGAGTCCTGGTTCGTTGGGGAAGGCAGTTCTAAAGGCACAGGAAAATGCAAGTATGGATGGGATGCATACCTTCTATGGGCGTCGATCATGTGGGTGGTGGAAAAGATGTTGCACCTTTTTCTGTATTAGGAGCTTGAATTGCTATTTGTACACTAAGTGATCATGTTTGTAATTGTGAATATGCCAGGAAGGAATGGGTTTGTCAGGTACCAATTTGCTTTTTAGCAAAGACATTCATCCCTCCCTAACACAACCCAGTTCATTGCTGAAGTAGAGACTGTAGAAATTGGCTTGCCGAGGCATTCAACTTTCATGTAATCAATGATAACAGTAAATCTTTGTTCCTGTTAGACCATCTCAAAAGCTTTGCCAAAATATTAGAACTTGAATGCCTTTTGTGTTCTGCTAGTATGAACTCGAATGCCATACCAATTGGCTAAACAACAAGTTGTCTTGATCTCAACATCAGGGTGGAAATAAATTGGATGATACGTAAACTAATTTCAGATTTCAGATCCTAATCACGTACCGGGTGGGAGATGGGCTATGTTTGAGAAATCAGCTATCTTTTTAAAGCTTTTGTTTTTTTTATTCACAAATTTCCATTAGTTAACACAAATAATCGATTAACTTCAGCTAATAATCAATTTCAACATACTAACTTATTAAAATACTAACTTATTAGTTATCAAACACATTCCCATTAGTTATCAAAGAGCATATTAACTTATTAACATATATTTAACACAAATATTCAATCAATTTTAGCTACTAATCAATTTCAGTTATCCCATTATCAACTACTTTTTTATACCAAATATAGCCATAAACTTTCTTGAACGTTTTCTTATTTTGCTCGATTAAATTATGATTACATAACTTTCAATTGGATTCCATTATGTTAGAAATGGAATTAAGTTTGGCGTTGGAAGTAATGCTTGTATTTGTGGTTTTTTCAACAAAGGATTTTTTGATTTCTTTGTTCAATTGCAAGAGGAATTTGAAAAGGCATTTTTATATAGAGGAGTTTTTGAATGAGTTATTAAGAGATAAGATAGGAGTCCCATACGGGAGCACCACCATCACTGCCGTCGCTTCAGTCTGTGTACGTGCGCGGTATGGTTTTTTTTATTTATATTAAGTTTTGGCCTCAGATAAGCTTCATCATAAGTTTTTGATAACTCTTTCGAAGTTTATCATTTAGTTTGTAATCGCTTCGAGATTCTCTCCTGATTTTTCACGGGCGGAGCATTTGTTTTAATCATTAAAAAACCAGAGATCTTAGTTTTTCAAAACAAATATTATTTTACATCTTCTCCTCCCCTCCGGGCTTACAGAGAAAACCGCTCTCAGTTCCTGGTCACAGGAGGAGTTTGTCATTATTTTTTTATAAAAAGTAAAACTCAAATCTACAAACTAGTATAAGTAAATACGAGGTCGATATCCCACAAAAAATCAAGTATTCCTAAATAATGTATATTTACCAATTATTAGAAGGAGGGGGGTGGGTGGGTTTAGGCCTGTTCAGAATCCTGTTCAAACCGATTTTTTCAACCGAATCGAACCGATCAAACCGGAACCAAATCGAACCGAGGCGTTTCGGTTTAGGAAATTTTCAATTTCGGTTTTTAGTTTGGTTTGTGTTCGGTTTGGTTAAAACCGAGAAAACCGAATTTTAAGTTTCTGCAAGCGATTGGCGAATGGGCCGGGAAACTAGAATAGTGATTCAGAATCAGCTATTGCAACACCTTCCACACCTAATTAAAGGCCACAAATCCCATTCATTCATTGAATTGATTCAATGAACACCTAATTAAAGGCTACAGATCCCTACAACTCCAACACATGAGTTTAATGATTTTTTTTTCCTAATATGAGAGAAAGTGCTTGATTTCAAGGTACCATATATATACAAATTTATATGGAGTATAATTAATTTATTTGTATAAATATATATATATATATATATATATATATATATATATATATATATATATATATATATATATATAGGGGTTGACTCCGGTGAAAACCTCAAATTATGGTAAAAACCGTGAGGACTACTTTATAAACTTGGTTTATTTGAAACCTGTGCTAAAACCTCAATCACACGGTGACTTTACAACTCGGTTCAACCTAAAAACCGTGCTAAAAACTCCAGTTTTAAAATAACACATGACTTTATAGTTCGGTCAAGCCTAAAAATCGTGCTAAAAAACTCATGTTTTAAAATTACATAGTGACTTTATAGCTCAGTTTTATTCAAAACGGGCTAAAATTTGTGACTTTATAGATCGGTTCTATTCATAACCGGGCTATAAAGCAAGTGAACCGGACTAAAAAGCCGGTCCTCACAGGTTTTTACCGCAATTTTGGTTTTCACCGGAGCGCACCCCTATATATATATATACTCGAAATCGGTTCATTTAGGTTCAAAACTGAACCTAACCGAAGCCGAACCGGTTAAAAACCGAACCAAACCTATTTGTTTCGGTTCGGTTTTCGGTTTTTTTTTGGGATTTTGGTTTTCGGTTCGGTTCAGTTTGGCCCGGTTCGAATCGATTTTGGGTCGATGAACAGCCTAAGGTGGGTTTGATGATTGAGAATAGTAACATAAATAACTATAAACAAGTTAGTTGATGATCAACAATTCAGAGAATTGATTTCATATACAAATATCCACTTTAATTTTGTCAAATTGATCATTGATTCTTCTTCAATTTATCTTTTCATCATATTATTGTCCTTGTCCCGATCTTATGTCAATTACTAGTCCTACGAGTCCTAGTAATCCTTATTCCTAAGCAACTCTAACATGGTACGATAGGATTTTACCTAGAGAATAACTTTAATATTAGAGATTAGCTAAGGTATATGCAACACTAAACTACGAGTTAATGTTTCACATATAATTGATTCTCTACACCAATTTAGTCCTACGAGTCCTAAAAAAGCATGTTTGCTACTGTGAATTAAGGTTCGCTACGAAGAATCTACAAAATCCTAGCAATAATCTAAAATAATTGATCAGGGTAGTAGAAATCAACAATATTCAATAATAAGCACAAATGAATCAATAGGAATACAATAAGAATAGAAATTTCACAACTTGATGCAAACCGAAGCTTCAATCTATAGACAAAATAAAAGAGTTTAGCAATCCATGGTCATAAAGGCTCCCATATAGGGTTCTCTCAATCAATTAAACTCAAAAGTCTTTAAATCCCTATGAAATAAACCCTAAATAACATCATTTTATAATAAAAAACCATGTCTTAAAGATATATAAAAACCTAAATAGAGTTTGGATTAATTAAAACGCATTTTGGCAATGCCCTAATCTGCAGTCGCGACAAGGTTGTCGCAACCCCGACCTTCACACTAGACTCCTCTCTTGCTGCGGTCGTGTCACTGTTCATGCATAAATTATTGGTCGAATCTTATCAAGATGTCAACATGAATGTTCTAGATCTCAAAAAGAGCTTTTCAACTCATACTCATAATATTTAATCGGACAACTGAGGCCTCCAAAAAGTATAATACGAGTTCAACTTGTCGGGTGACAACTTTTGCCGACTTGTTCTTCATTTAAACTCTCTTATTCTTCTCAAGACCGCTTTAAATCTTCATTAAAACCTTTAGATCAACTTGGATTTCTCAATCAATGCGTTATCGACCCATGTCACCTTCTCGGATCCACATTTATTGAAATAATCAATAAAAATGTGTAGATTCTGACTCCACCAACATAACGAGTAAATATGCAAATTCTACCTAAATTATGCATTTATGCCTCTTAACTAAGCTAAATGTGACCTAATATGCCTACTTAAATGCGTGGCATCAAATTTCTCCACACTTGAGCCTTTGCTTGTCTTCAAACAATGAATACCAAAGTCAAATCAATACCTAACAGACAAACAATTCATGTAATAACTTTCGTAAAACACTTAAGCTAAAAAATAGGGAACAAAATCAACAAATAACATCATCACACGTATAGGTGAAATCCACGGAATTAAGCAAATACATTCATTCAAACTCACAAGGAAAATGTGTTTTCACTCTCGCTCATGTGTTTAAGATTAACCATTTTTGCTTAGACTTGATCCTTGATACTTAGATACAATAAAATTGTGTCAGTGATCTAAATCTCCATCGCTAGTGACTTCACATGCAACCAAAATCACGAGGTCTTTTGAATGGGTTGTAATGGGGCCATGGTAGAAATATAAGGTATGGAAAATATTTAGGTCATGTGGTGCTAAAACTCTAGGAAAAAGGGTTAGTAGACAACTAGAAAAACACCAACACCAAAACACTTCACAAGTCATTCCAATGACATGTACTCCATCACAAAACAATACAAGCATAATTCTTAAATAACCACATAAACTCATTCATTTTTTTTCTTTTTATGATGATTTTCTTCTTCTTTTCTTTTATTTTCTTTTCTTGATTTTTACCGCTAAATGAATTTTATCCTCCTTATGTCCCAAGTAATAAGAACATTTACAAAAACCATCTCTATGTTACAAATGAAACACCCAATATAATTTCCCAACTCGAAGCAACGCCATCAACACCAAAACACTTCACTAACCATTCCAATGATATGTATTCCGTCACAATAGAATCCAAGTATAATTCTCAAATAACCACATAAACTCATTCATTTTTTTCTTCTTAATTTCTTTTATTTTATTTTCTTTTACCCCTAAGTGTGAATTTTATCCCCCATAGGTCCCATGTAATAAGAACATATACAAAAACCATCTCTATGAAGTACAAATAAAACACCAAACATAATTTCCCAACTCAAAGCAACTCCATCAACACATCTAGGTATTCACCAACTCTTCTCTTAATTCCCAGATGGGTCAAGTTAACAATTGGCTAAGGAAAGATTTTGTGGAGCTAACAAAAATAGGTGAATAAGGCTCAAATTGGCTTTGAGCAAAGGACAATATAGGGGTGGATAGAGTATAATATGGATAAAAGAAAACATCCATTAATCACTTTAAGGCTCAAATTGGCTTCGAGCAAATTAGCTTCGAGCTTCCATTACTCCTTCTTGGACTTGAGGACATAGATCGTTTGGATGCGACTGATTTCCGCATACTCCGCAGGGTCTGATTGGTGGTTGAGTAACATGAGTCGCTAAGCTTTTCACCAGTTTTGTGAGCTTACTGATCTCATCCTGCTGGATAGGACTGGAGCTTGCATTCTTGACATGATGTATTCCTTGAACTCCTTGCGTCTTTCCATATTGTTGTGAGGCATTAACAAGATCTTCAAAAATTTTCATCGCCTCAACTGGAGTCTTATCCAGAACATCTCATCTGCTTGTTGCATTGATTACTCCTCGCTTTGCATCTAACAATCCCTCATATAGGTAGAGAACGAGGTCTTCCTCTGTGATCCCATGATGCGAACAGCTAGCTTTGACCTTGTTGAAGCGCTCAACGCACTCGTATAGTGATTTTGTAAGAGATTGCTCGATGCTAGATATCTCCTTCTTGACTTTGCTGCGTTGGGTAGCGGGAAAGTACTTGTTTTCTTCAGTTCTATCCAAGACTTGATATATTAGATCCATTTGTTTGCAGCGTCCTTGAGAGTGAATAGGAACACTCTGAGCATCATCTGGCCGTCAGTGATTCAATTGAGTCTAACACGATCGCAGACCGTTGTAAATTCCACCAGATGCTTATTTGGGTCTTCTCCGTTCCTTATGTGAAAACTGGGCAACAACGATGCCCATCCTGACTTGAATTCAAAATTTAAGCCCGTTGGGAGATTTGGAAGCTCGATGGGTAATAACAGTGATGAAAGAGTAGGCTCCTTGAGATCTCTCAACGTCTTCTTCAGTTAATCATCATCGTCGACCATTTTGCTTGAGTTTTGTCTTCTTAACCTGGAAAAACATCGTTCAATTTCTGTATAACAAGGGACTAGAAAAATATTAGCAGAATGGGTGTGAACCATCCAAGATGGGTACACCAAAGCTTACGAATTACGTTTAGTAAAAAACTCAAAACTCCCCGACAACGACGCCAAGAATTTGGTTTGCGTTAGAATGTCGTGTGTTCTAACACCCCAAATAGTAAATCTATACCTTTAACTAATGACGAGTATTAGCAGCAAGTACATGTTGATCCCACATAGAGTGCGTGTGACTTTGGCTGAATGTAGTAAGTAAGCAAGCAGTTCGTAATAAAGAGTAATATTGATAATGAAAGAAAGGTAGTAAGTAGAGCAATGATTGAAACAAAGATAATAATGAGATGATAATATAGTTTTACTTATATTCACAACATAGGTAATTCCATGATCATCGGGTTGTTTGGTTATACTTGGCTATCTTAGTGTCGGTTTGTACACAGAGTTGTATAGCTTCCTGATTCAATCACTATCAACTTCCTAAACTCTTGTATGGGGTTCGATAAGCAATAAGTCCCTAATCACATAAGCATATAATTCATGTAATGCTTGCATATTTGACGTGTCACCTGGTTGTCAATCTAGCTATCGCATCCGCTAAGAATAACATTAAACTATCTGCCATTACTCTTTCATATTCATGAATTCTAACCTATTCATAAAGATATGATTGCTACTATATCGGATTAAGGCCCACAATAGTGGATTTAGCTATAATCACTTAGTATTCAAACAACCCTCACATGTTCTTAACCTATTCATAAAATATAAGTGAAAATATATAAAAGGTTTAGGCGAGCATGGCTTACCGAAAATAGCGGAAAAGGGAAAAAGAGAGAAAAATGTTAAGTGAATTGTGTTGTGAGATGTCTTGAATGGGGCTAAGAAGAGCTGTATTTATAGGCATAGGAAACCCCAGGAGTCGACATTCTTAAGGTAGAAGCAAAGCCCAATGGGCCAAATTCGGCCGAAAGAAAATCTTCCAGAATCTGCGATCAGTGGTGCCGATGGGGTAGCGGCGGGCGCCGATCCAACGAGCACTGTAGGGTCTTCAGTGGGTGCTGTGAATCGGTGGGTGCCGGTCCTGTGGCCACGGGTGCTGCCTCTGTAATCTTCATATTTCTTCTTTCTTCTCGTCTTGTCTTGTCTGCTTCTTCTTTTATCTTCTTCCTCCACTCTTCTTTGAGCTTCTAAGGTTCCATAATGTAGCTTTCCTCTTCTCCTTTAGCTTGACTTTTGGAAATCTGCATAAATAGGCATAAAACGCATAGATGTCGAACTTTGCAAGTTTAAAGACAATGAATGCACTTTATGCTAAAACCCTTAGTAAATGCAACCTAAATGACTTAATAATGACTCGAAATGCCTATACAAATCATGCATTATCAATATGCAGTGCAAACTATAAATAAATATACAAGTGCAAACTAAAAATAAACATACAATCCTATTATGCCATGCAATTCTCCTCTCTACCCTTAAATCAGGCATTATCCTCAATGACATAAAAACAACAAAAGATCAAAATATGAAGGAAAGAAAGAAAAAATTGACGTGCTCATTGTGGTGGTGGTAGGTAAGGGGACAAGAGTTTTTTTTTTCTCCCTTTCATTAGTGGCTGCGAGGCATCCATGCTAGGCTGCGGGGCGAACTGGCCATGGGGCGGCTCGTACGAGCACGAGGTGACTTCTGCTCTTTTCAATCTTCCAATCCTACAATGTTAGTGCCCCACGAAAAATGCCCAAAACTAAACTAATTTAATGAAATTTTAAGAAAAATAAAATCTAGAACTACGTATTTTAGGTTGCATCCCAAGCAATGCCTTTGTTTTACATCGTTGGCTCGACTCAGTCAAAGCTCAAATCCTAGGGTCCGGTGCCTTAAGAACCAACTCTTCAACTGCATCCTTGTTATCTCTTCCAAGGTTTCCTACCATATTCCTTTCCAGCAATGAATGTTGTAAGCCAAAGAGCGATTTCTTGCTACGCGAGGTTAGCATGAGGAGCTCGAGATTAGGTGGAAGAGTGGACTCCCCAATACATATGTCTAGCTTCTCCATATTTCTCTATGTGCAAATACACAAGCTATAGTCCTTAGAAACATCCTGTAACAATGGCTCACTAGTATTCGACAAACATAAAGAATGAATATCAAGAGATTGGTTAGTAACATTATCATGTTGTACGCCAATTTTTTCCGTCGAACTCCATAGTTAGAGAACCATTAAACACATCAATCTTAGTTCTAAAAGTTTTAAGAAACAAACTCCCTAACAAAATAGGAACTGCAACATTGTCATGTTTTATATTTAGAACAAAGAAATCTGCAGGAAATATAAGCTTGCCTACTCTAACTAAAACATCCTTAACTGCCCCTCTTGGGCTCACAGTAGAATGGTCAGCCAATTGAATAGCATCCTAGTGTCCTGTAATGGTCTTAATCCCAACATGTTGAACATATAATAAGGTAAAACATTAATAAATGCGCATAGATCAAGAACAACTCTATAAAATTTTAATGCACCTATCTCACATGGAATACTAAACATCCTTGGATCACCACACTTCTCAGGGATTTTCTGTTGCAAAATAGCAGACACATTTGCACTTACCTTCACTTTCTTCTTTACTTTGTCTTTTTTATTTTATCTTTATTGTACAAAATTCCTTAAAAAATTTTAGCATAGCGAGGAATAGTTTTAATTAATTTAAGTAAGGGAATGTTTAACTCGTACTTACCGAAAAAATCTTCTTGTCATACTCAGGCTTTCTTGTGCCTCTAGGGAGGAATGGGCTTATAGGAGCTAAGAGGTGGAAACTCTGGTAATACGTACAAATCAAAAACATCACTTGCAGGGCCATGGGGCGCCTCTGGTGGGCAGTGGGTTGGCTTGTCGATTTCCACATCTTCCAAATCGCTCTGGACGCGGGGCGACTGACGATTTTGAATAGCAACCTCATCATCTTCTCTAGCTATTTCAAACTCCTCTTGGTTTCCATCCTCTTGGCATCAGTTCCTTAACACTCCTTAGCATTATGGTGCTGACGTTCTCCTTAGGGTTCACCACTGTTTGAGATGGTAGCTTTAATGAATGTTTTGCTTGAAGTTTGCTCATGGATTGAGCGAGTTGGCTAATTTGCTCCGCATATGACTTCACCAATTGTGTGAGGGCCTTAAATGAATTCTCCAAAGATTCATTCGTCTGTGGTGGTCCCCTTTGCCTAGAATCATATTGTTGTTACTGTTGAGGCCTAAATTGGGAATCTTCTTGTGGATTGAAAGGAGGTTGTTGATTTCTATAACCATAACCCTACTGGAGGCCTACATTGTAATTTTAATTATTATTATTGAATCTGTGCCTCTGCGGAATGAAGTTTCCCATCGCGTTAAGCTTAATATTGTGCTCCTGAAGTAGTGTGCACATATCGTTTGGATGTGATAGATCATCGTAGAGCCCACATGCCTTGAGTTGTTGAGGTTTCCCTTTGAGCATCATCCTTCTTATCATCTCCTTGAACTTCATCATATCGGCTTGCAAGTTGGAGTTTGAAGAATCTACAACTAGTACTCCATGGGCGTTTGCCCTCTTACTACGCTCTAAGAATAACTCCAAGGCAACAATTGGGGTCTTACTGAGAATTTTTCCTCCATTAACAGCATTCACCATTCGACACTCATCATCAAGTAAACCTCCATGTAGATAAAGTACCAAGTCTTGCTGGGAGTAATGCTGATAGGGGAAACTTGAGCAAAGCTTCTTGAACCGGTCAACATACTCATATAGAGTCTCAATGGCTGATTGCTCGATATTGCTGATGGCCTTCTTAAGAGCAATAAGCTTGATTTGGTCGTCTGAAACATTGGCTGGCCTTATGCTCTTAAAGATAGAATGGAATTCTGCTAGGTGTTTGTTTGGATCCTCGCCATTCAACCCATGTAACTTGGGTAGGAATTGGATCCATACAGCCTTGAATTCAAACTTTTTCCCATTAGCAAGCACTGGAAACTGCGCGCAATGTCAATGGTTGTGTTTGTAGATTTGGTGCGGTGAGTTTCCATAAGGTTTGGTTCGACTTATTCAATGCGTTGTTTTCATCACCCATCTTTGTAGTCCCTTTGGCTTCTTGATTGAAAGGTGATTCACGAAAGTTATCGCGGATCTCCCACCTTAAGTTGGAATGAGTCCTCTCGATCTCTGAATAAAAAGGAAGTAAAGTTGGATTAGTACCACGGGTGCAGACCATAAAAGTGGTCCTCACCAAAGTTAGCTATTAAATAACATAAGAATATAATAAGAATTTCCCCGGAAACGACGCCAACTTTGACAAGGGAAAAACTGTTGTTGTTGTTGTTGTCAAAAGAATACTCAAACCTACAAACAGTATAGTATGCAATCAAGAGATCAATCCCACAGAGAAATCTAATCAATCCGAGTGTCAATCTAATCGCAAGTAAGAGAAAAGGGAGTTTTGGTGAGAAAAGATCTGCCTTTTATCAAAGCGGAATCAAGTAGACGGTGTAAATTATGGTTTAGAATGCAGTAGAGAGAATTAAGCTAGTTCACCTACAATTTGTCACTTCAATTGATGAATTTTGGTCATTGTTTCAGCCTCTAGTTCTTGTCTTTTCCTACAAATGTTTTTGTGCAGATCTTATGTAGATTACTAGTCCTACGAGTCCTAGTAATCCTTATGTTTTATAATGCAATTATAATTATAAACACTTAAATAGTGTTTGTTTACTCATTTTACAATGTGTTTAAAATAATGTAAATTTTAAATAAAATATCTTATAAATTGTGTCAATTAATTATATTAATTTTACAATGTAATTGTAAACTTTATGCACTAGTGAGTATTTAATTGACACAATTTATAAGATATTTTATTTAAAATTTACTTTATTTTAAACATATTATAAATGTGTAGCCAAACACTATTCAACTGTTTATAATTATAATGCACTGAAATCCAAACACACCCTACGAGTCAATATTTCACATGTATTTAACTTCCTACACATCTAATTAGTCCTACGAGTCCTAAAGAGATATGTTTACTACTTGGGTTAAGTTTCCCTACAAGAAATCTGTAAAACCCTAGCAATTGAATGAATCTACTCTAACTAGTTGATCAGGTAGAGAGAAACACATTCAAGTAATTAACCGCAAAGAAGTAAAAACATTTGAATATGAATAAGAACTAGATTAAGAAACTCACAATTCAACAACTAAAGATCCAAATTGTAGGCAAAATCTCAAGTGTCTAGTTGCTAATGCTCAATGAGGCTTTCTCGATAATATCAAAGTACATAAGGTGATTAAAACAAAACCATAAAACGTCGTTAAATATCCTTTAAAGAGTTGGCCAAATAATTTATCTAAAAACCCTAATTAAAGAGATAGAAGTGTATCTTGAGATTCGACCGGTTTGGCAAGGGCCGCAAGTAGGGGTGGGCACAAATCCCGTCCCGTCCCGCATCCTGTCCTGATCCCGTCCCGATCCAGGTGGGATTTAGAGAGAAATTTTTTAATCCCGTCTCGATCCCGTCCCGCAAAAATTACGCGGGACAGGACGCGGGACGGAGAGTTCGAATCCCGCAAATCCCGTCCCGTCCCGCATATATATATATATATAAAATTATATATATTTATATATTTAATTAACATTAATAAAAATATATAAGAATATATTTATATTATACCTTAACATTTATTAAACCCAAAATTTAAAATAATAATAAAAACACTAAAAATATATAAGAAATGAGTGACTATTGCTACTGTTTTTTTTGGTCGTCACTTACTATTGCTATTGTTGGTAGTTGCTACTGTATTTTCATTATTTCAATTCAATTTTTTGCTACTACCTGATTTTTTTTATGTAATGAGGTTAATAAAATTATAATGCATGACTTTAATTTGCACCTTTTTACTTGTTATTTTTGGATTATTGTTTATTCATTTTTTACAAGCGACAAATCCCATCCCGTCCCGTCCCGTCTCGTGAGGGATAAGACCCGGCGGAATTCGAAAAAAAATAATTAATCCCGTTCCGATCCTGTCCCGCAAAAAATACGCGGGACGGGATGCGGGATTACCCCAATCTTGTCTCGTCTCGTCCCATGCCCACCCCTAGCCGCAGGGCAGCCCGCATCCTACGATTCGCAAAAACTTCATGTTTGAGCTTCCAGCCGCGGAGCGGCTATACTGTTCATAACATTTTTTCCTTTAAGAATTTGTTCTAGATGTCAACACGAAAGTTATATCTCTCGAAAGGAGCTTTCCAATGCATACTTATAATATTCGATCGGACCACAGAGGCCTCTATAAAGTGCATTGCAAGTTCAATTTATCGCGCGATAACTTCTGTTGACTTGTTCTTCACTTAGGCTCTCGAACTTTGACTCTGCTTCCCTACTCTTAACTTTTCATCCTCCTCTTAACCCTTCCTTCACCCAAGAGTCTCATCGCTCTTCATCGAATCCACATCTACATGAAATACTCGATAAAAATGTATAGATTCCGACTCCACCAACATAACTGGTATAAATGCAAAAGTTTAACTAAATTATGCAATATATACATCAAACCAAGCTAAATGCACCCTATTATGCCTATCTAATCATGCTCTATCACCTCAGTAGATGATTCGGGATTGTGACATCTTGGGTTTTTCAATGTCCATGATCTTGCTTTCACCCTCATCTTGGCTCGTGTTTTCCTCACCTTAGGGGAACGTTTCAACAAGTGGGCTTACTTGTTCCCTCAAGCTTTTGTTCCGCTCAGCATGCTGTTGTAATGCTTGTGTAAGGGCCTAGACCAAATCTCCATTGACATGAAGGATGTTTCCACTGGTTGAGACATTGAGGTAAGAGACTGTTTTTGCTCAACTTGGTGACCCATGTAGCATAAAAAATCCTAAATATCAAAGAATCCCATATCCAATAAGCATCTGTTACTCATGTACTTAGCAAGGCTCCGCATTTCAGCATTCATCCCATCAAAGATGCACACACACACACACATTTCCCGTACTCCATATTAATAACTCCATGTATGTGGAAAGCTTATGCAATTTAAGATGGTCCTTTTTTGCGTAGATATTTTATTTATATTATGTTTTGTAACTGCTTCAAGATTCTTTCCTGATTCTACGCCGGTGGAGCGTTTTATGTGATCTTTTAAAAATCGGAGCTCTTAGTTTTTTAGAACAAATGTTTTTTTACAACTTCTCCTCCTCTCCTCTCTTGTACAGAAAACGTTATGAGTTCTTAGCAACAGCTCCATTCCCCTGTCGATGAGTGCATGCTAATGGAGGTACTATATAACCTTTGATTGGGGGGGGGGGGGGGCACTTGTAGCCGACCTACACCACGGTGTCGGGGTGAAATCGCTTCTAAGGTAGTGGTCTCTTTTATGCCATGCCATAACATTGACAAGGGCTTTCAAAACTAGTTTTTCATCAGTGTTTTCCACAAAAATTAAGGTCAATATTCCTTATTTCTCCAACAATTTAGAAGGGATTTACCTTATTGATGCAATTTTTTTAAACTTTTCCAATCAACCTCGATCTTTCCAAACTGGAACTGCTTGATGGCATGAACTACAAGCGCTGGTCACAAAAGATGCTCATCTTCTTCAAGTAAATGGAGGCCGAATACATCCTTCTACAACCCACTCCTATGCAGGTGCCTTCTGCTGATGTTGAGAAGAAAGATGTTGTCTTTGATGTTTGGCGATGACATGGAAGGTAAAGTGGATGTCATGGATGATCCCGCACTAAAAAATATGACCTCGAGGATAAAATAGTGCATAGATATCTTCTTAATCACATCACCAATCCGATCTTTGATCTGATGTCAATTCATAAATATAAAGGTTATGTGAGATTTATTGGAAAAGAAATATGATTCAATAAAAGAAAAATATATGTATGTTGCAATGTTATGCAATTTGAGATTGTCATTTTATGTAGATATTTTATTTATATTAAGTTTTGGCCCCGGATAAGCTTTGGAAGACGTTTCCAATAACTCTTCTGAAGTTTATCATTTGGTTTCTAATCGCCCTGAGATTCTGTCCTTATCTTTTAAAAACTAGAGCTATTAGTTTTTTAGAAGATATATTTTTTTACATCTTCTCCTCCTTTAATCACTTATAAAGAAGAACATTCTAAGTTCCAAGCATCAGTTTCATTCCCCCGTCGGTGAGTGCACACTAACGAAGGCATTTTCTAATCTGTGTGTGTGTGTGTGTGGGGGGGGGGGATGACGCTTGTAGCGGACCTACACCACAGTGTCTAGGAGAAATTGATGCAAGGCAATGGTCGTGAATCATGGATGTCAACTTACCTCTGCACTCTAGTGAGATATTGGTGAAATATTTCTCCAGGAAACTACAATAACTTCAACATCTTCAACGATTAATAGCAATGGTGTTAGACTAATTCTCGAATGGGTTAGACTATAAATTTAAGAGGAAAGATTTTTGTAGAGCTAAAATAGAAATAAGCTTATAAAGCTCAAATTGTCTTCAAACAAAGGATAATGTGTACAGATGGATAACCTATAATATGGCTAAAAGAAAATCACGCCTCAATCATTTTAATGTCACATACAAAAATCATATAAAATCCAACCTCGATAACAATATATAAACACAATTTAAAGAAGACGTAATTAAGGAGAGTATTCACAAATAAAAAATCAAGAGGACATATATGTGTAGTCTCAATAAGACCAAAATAATTCACAAGGACATATTATTAGAACTTCAATACCGCTTAAATTCCAAAGACTATACATGCTCAATTATATCATCAATCACCAGGGACAGAAGGAGGGGTGGGTTGAGATTTGCTACAGCCCACCCCATTTTAAATTCATAATATGTTAGATATAGTTGAAATATGGGACACAATGTAGGAATTGTTCAGTTGGTTTAGACCTTGCACTATAAAACTTCTGACACAAGTTCAAATCTCTCTTTTGAGATCGCATTTCAATGCATTTTTTCTTTTTGTCAGTAATATGTTCACCTAACTCTATCTATTTTATAACTATACATCTATTTTCGTTCGAAAATTCTCACAATATATTTTTTTAAATATGTACCCATTAAATTATATACGAGATAATACATCTAATTTTATCAATTTCATCACTATATTTCTCTATTTTCATTCAATTTTTTTCATAATAATTTCTCTTCATGGTACAAGGAAATCCAGTACACCTTGACTTTCATTCCTGGTTCCGTCCCTTTCAATCACGTTCCCAAAAAAAAAAAACTATAAAAATAATTCAAAGTCTCAAACACTTCAAGCAAGTCATGGAGCACATGATATCATAATATAAATATAGAGGACAAGTGACTTGGATGGGGAAATAAGCCTTAAACCTATATGAAATATCATGCCTTAAACCTATATGAAATGCATGATATTTTTGACTTTTTTTTTAAAAAATGCAATATGAACAAAAGTAATCATGATAACATAAATAAACATGATATCCAATATATCTCTTCCCCACACGTAAGCATTTCATTGTCCTTAATGAAAATTAAAGACAAAAAAATAATAAAAATATAGAGGAAGATATAAATGGAATACTCACAATGTGGTGGAAAGGTGGATGATGTCCGCATATTTGACCATGTTTTGTTCTTACTTTTACTCCGAATTCTGTCTATTATTTATATTATGGGTTGGAAATGTTAAGAATTTGTGTAGAATGTGATTATTTGCAAGATATGGAGGTCTACACAAGTTTTGGTCTGATTTCGCGGGATTTGGAGATAATTTAAAAGCAATTGCAAGGAAGAGATCGTAGAAAGGTAGTGCTCGACATCGACTTAGCTTACTCAACTATGACTGAAGATATTGAAGAATGAAGCTACTAGAATTTAGAGAAAAGAATGGTCGAAATTCAACCATTACGTACTACTGCTCGAGATCGACTAAAGCTGAGGAGTACTCGACGTCGACTACTCTGGTCGATGTCTACTGGAGATTCATTTGCTGTGGACATGGATTGGGCCGTATATTTAAAGGATCATTATGCCAATAGATTTAGGGTGTTGCTATATACACCGCAAATCCGGATTAAGGATTTGCACGTCCTTAAGGACGTGCAAGCCTTTTGACTAATTAACATTTAAAAAAAAAATAATTAACCCCTTTTAACCATGCACGTCCTTAAGGACGTGCATGATTTGGGGTGTATATAGCCACACCGTAGATTTATCTATCTTTCCATATTTTAGATATACTTCTATAGTTAGACAGGATTTAGATAAAAAGATTATATTTTCTCTTATTAGATAAAGTTTACTTTTTTAGAGAGCAAGCTTAGGTTTACTATAAATAAAGGCATTAGTCCAAGGGTTTTAGGCATTCAAGCCAAGTCGTTTTCGGACGCAAGTAGTTAAGAGGGAGAGAGAATAGCCGAGAGTGAGAAGGAGAAGAGGTAGAGGTTGAGAACGGTTGTAAGTTTTTATTTAAGGTGAAAGTTGTTTATCTTCATGCTTTGCTTATAATTTCCATCTTCTAGGGTTAGGGTGAGCCCAATGATAGACACGTGTTCTTGATTTTTGAATCCATGATTTTGTCTGTCTTTATCATCAACTACCTCTATGCTTAATCCTATGGTGAGAATCTATGGAATCTTTGTTGCAATTATGAAGCGAGAGTGAATTGATTGTAAACAAGATAGTAATTAGGGTTTATTGCGAGAGCCAACTAATCATAATTAAGAAAAGGTAGAAATAATTAGATTTAATTTACAAGAGTCAATTTGCCTAAATTGTTGGAATTTGCGAGAGTTGATTCGTTGATGCAAAGTATGCTCTTTTATGTGATTCATGATCTACACTTGTTTATTGTTGTGGTGATCTCTTACCTTGGAAGTTTTCCATTTTATTGCTTCTTTCGTTGTTTTAAAGTTTATACAAGAACACTTTCTCTTGACACCGACCACCATTTCCCCCTCCAGCCATCGACATCCACCATGTCTTATTCGACATCGACCTCACCACTCGACATCGATCACTCCATCATTGTTGACAACCACCTTTTCCCACTACTTCCCGAACCCCAAAACAAAACTAAACCTAGAACCGCCGACTTCTCTCTTCTGAACGAACCTGACTCCACTATCCTATAGCGGGGTCTTGTCTACAAATTTATTTGGTCGAGAAACCCTCTCGTAAAATTGGCGCCATTGCCGGGGAGATATCAATCATGCCTAGTTTAGTTATCTAAGGTTTAGGAGCAGCCCATCCCTTTTTCTTTCCCTAGCACATACGTATCCTACCACCCCCCTCCTCAGTACCAATTGGGTGCTGAGCTTTTGCTACTAGTTTGTGCGTTCTTGATTGTGTTTTCAAAGTCTAGATACAAAGATACAAGGTGAATACAAATATTTCAGAGCGGAATTCGAATTGCAAAGATGGAAAGCTGAAGAAGAGAGACGGCTAAAGAGGCTCACGTGGGAGGTGGAACAATTGAGGGAAATAGCTCGGCTGGAAGACTTAGTCCGAAGGCTTGAGGCTTACCATCATTCTCAAGGATCATACCCTCCTCTTTATGAGCTAATAGGCCCACCTCTGGAAGAAGAAGGTTGGTATGAGCAATGGGCACCGCCCCCATGGAACCCAGAGCAACAAAGCCCAAGGCTTTGTTGATCTGGGTATTGACCAATACCTAGTCAATGTAAATCTCTTGAAAATGACACATACACACATTGGAGGAACTGATCCAAGAGTACAGGTCGATGTTGAATGGCCTTCAGGACCCCCATCAGTCGATGTCGACAGACACGGTCCACCACAAAAGCCGTCCAGAGCAGAGAACGAGGTCGATGTCGACCATCCAATCAAGAGCAGGTTCCCAGGAGAAGAATCGCCAGTCGATGTCGACCACATTTTTTTTATTGATGTCGACTCCTCTAGAATGGCTGAACTTGTTATCGAGGACGGTTCTTCCCCAATCTCAATTCCAATTTTGCTATCTATCCTTGAAAAGCCGTATGAGGGACCTCGAGGAGTAGAGCTACCAAAGAAAAAGTGGGACGTCATTGCCCATGGTGTTTCAAAGTTGCTTTTACCTTACAAGGTGAAGGCTATCCCCGATGACTTTGAGCGACCGATGTTCGTGTTGAAGTATGGGGTCCTCGCAAAGTAGCATGAAGCTCCGCAAGATGAGGTGGAAGTATCTCTTCCCACTCCGTCGTTCTACTGTGGTAGACATGTACAAACAAGTCAACATATGAAGCGAAAGAAATGAGAGGTTGAGGTATGTAAAGTTTCTATTTGTCTTCCCTTGTGCAGGCTAGCCAGAGCCCGAGAAGATGAATGGGTGGAGCCATAGAGCGTTCACTAGGGGAGATTTAAGCTCCTTCGCCATATGATGCCCCCGGATGACATTCCGTGCTTACCACCACTGGAGGAGCCACCAGACCCACCTATACCTCCGGACAAGGATGAGCTAGGCTGAGGCTTAAAGGGAAGTAGGTTGAGTTAACGACTTGAAATTTAGCGCTTACGGGAGGCAACCCGCTATTTTATTACACAATTAGTTATTTTGTTTGATAATAATAATTGTGCATAATCTCAGTTTTGGAAGTCTTTGTAATCAAGTGCAGGTTAGGGAGGTGGATAATGATGCCAAACATGACGAATGATGAACCATAGAAGAGGTTAGATTCCTAAAGGCCAATCGAAATCGACCTGATTAGTGGACATCGACTAAGGCCTGACTAAGCTAAGAAAGTAGCAGTGATTAACATCGGCTACACTCAGTCGATGTTGACCACCCTGAAGAGAAAGATCAATCAAAATCGACCAGATCAATCAAAATCGACCCGATCAATTGATATCGCCCTCATTAGTCGACATCGACTAAGGCCTGGCTAAGCTAAGGAAGTAGCAGTGATGGACATCAACTACACTCAATCGACTTCGACCACTCTAAAGAGCTGCAGAAGAAATATTCCTGTTGACATCGACCTGATCAATCAACATTGACTAGCTATATAGACCCAAATCGACTTCCACCTTGAAGAAAAGTTGTTGTCAACGTTGACCACTTCATGTTGATGTTGACTACTGAGCAACAGACGAAGGCACCTATTTTGAGTTTCTGTGCGTATTCTTGTAAGTTTCTTCCTTTTTCTACTTCTGAATTTCATTTTACAGTAAGGAAACTGTATTATTTAAGTATGTGGTGGGGGAAGAACCTGCTTGCTATATGATTATGTTTGTTTATTTCTTGGATTGCTTTGACATGGTTGCACTCTCCTATATGTTTCTAGATGTTGTCTTTGGATTATGTTTCTTTTGTGTCTTTGTGCTTAATGTCTATGGTCCAAAGAAAAAGTTTTGAGAAAGGACACACCCTGATTATGAAATCTAAAGAAAAGCATCATGGAAGCATTGACAGGACTCGGCGATGCAAATGTGGATTCCATTAGAGATATTGCCATCAAATTGCCTAGTAAAAGAAAGTCTCAATAATGGGCATATTTTTTTGAGAAAACCATGAAGGGAGGTTAATCGATGTTGTTTTTTATTTATGCAATGATAAAAGGATGGAGGATTTTATTTTCCATATAAGTTGAATTTTTCCATCCTACATATGCTTATTATCCTCATAAAATACACATATATGAGCCTTTTATCTTGTTCATTTGATAGCTGCACAAGTTCATAAATTGCCTATTTTCTTTACCTTACAATTACAACCCATTCGGGGGATTATGTATGAAAATGGATGTTATGTTATGAAGATGATATGTGATTATTTTGTGTTGGAAAGAATGTTGAAATTTTGATGGCAAGATGAATATTTACAATGGAAAATTTAATGAGCGAAAGAAAATTTGGTCACAGAGGAGTAAAGTGACCGACCCTGCTTGCTTGAGATGTTAGTTCGAGCAAGATGGGACACAAGGTGAGGAGTCCATAGCACTAAGTATCCGGGGCCATTCATGACACCCATGTTTGCGACTCGCGAGAAGACAGTGCTAAGGTTAGAGAGGTAAGAGTATAAAGTGAAAAGAGAAAAGAGTGATATCAAGAAAGGACAATGGATGTGGAAATATCATATGAGAAAGAAGAAAGAGCATAAAGCTTATGAAAAAGTTGAAGTTTCAATCTCCCCGGATTTAGCACCACATTGCCAAAAATCATCCCACCTCTATGCCCTTTACCTTTTATTCATCTAAAGCTTGCATGAAATCCTCTTGATTATTGTTGATATATCTTAGGAAACTGTTTTTTCATAACCTTCTTTTGTGTGAGATGTTGCTTTTATACACATGCATGGTTTTGATGACAAAAGTACCTTTGCGAGGATGGCAATTGATTGTTAGTGGTAATATAAGAATGGATCTACAATGTTGAGAGTTTTGTTGGTTTCCTTTGTATGACCATCTAAGTTATTGCTTGGGGACAAGGAAGCTTAAGTATGTGGTGAATTGATGTCCGCATATTTGACCATGTTTTGTGCTTACTTTTACTATGAATTATATCTATTATTTATATTATGGGCTGGGAATGTTAAGAATTAATGTAGAATGTGATTATTTGCAAGATATGGAGGTCTACACGGGTTTTGGTGTAATTTCGCAGGATTTGGAGACAATTTAGAAGCAATTGCAAGGAAGAGATCATGGCAAGGCAGTGCTCGACATCAACTGGGCTTACTCAACGTCGACTAAAGATATTCAAGAATGAAGCTACTGGAATTTAGAGAAAAGAATGATCGAAATTCAACCATTACGTCGACTACTTCTCAAGATTGACTGAAGCTGGGGAGTGCTCGACGTCGACCACTATGGTTGACGTCGACTAGAGATTCACGCGCAACGAATGCAGATTGGGCCGTATCTTTGAAGGATCATTATGCCATGAGATTTTATCTATATTTCCATATTTTAGACATATATCTAAAGTTAGATAGGATTTAGATAAAAAGATTATATTTTCTCTTATTAGATAAAGTTTACTTTCTTAGAGAGCAAGTTTAGGTTTACTATCAATAAAGACATTAGGCCTAGGGTTTTAGGCATTCAAGCCAAGTCGTCTTCGGACGCTAGTAGTAAGGAGGGAGAGAGGAGAGCTGCGAGTGAGGAGGAGAAGAGATAGAGATTGAGAACGGTTGTAAGTTTTGATTTAATATTAAAGTTGTTTATTTTCATGCTTTGTTTCTAATTTCCATTTTCTAGGGTTGGGGTGAGACCAACGATAGGCATGTGTGTTTGATTTGTGAATCTATGATTTTGTGTGTCTTTATCATCATCTATCTCTTTGCTTAATCCTATGGTGAGAATCTATGGAATCTTGGTTGCAATTATGAAGCGAGAGTGAACTGGTTGTAAACAAGATAGTAATTAGGGTTTATTTGCGAGAGCCGACTAATCCTAATTAAGAAAAAGTAGAAACAATTACGTTTAATTTACCGGAATCGATTTGCCTAAATTATTGGAATTTGCGAGAGTTGATTCTTTGATGCAAAGCATGCTCTTTTATGTGATTCATGATCTACACATGTGTTTATTGTTGTGGTGATCCCTTACTTTGGAAGTTTGCCCTTTTATTGCTTCTTTTGTTGTTTTAAAGTTTATACAAGAAAAATTTCTTGACACCGACCACCATTTCCCCCTCCAACCAATGACGTCGATCAGGTCTTAGTCAACATCGATCTCACCATTTGGCATCGACCACTTCATCCTTATCGCCAACCACCTTTTGCCGCTAGTCCTCGAACCCCAAAACAAAACTAAACCAAGAACCACTGACTTCTCTCCTACAGAATGAACTTGACTCCACTATCCTATGCTGGGTCTTGACTACACGTTTATTTGGTTGAGAAACCCTCTCGTCAGTGAACCCACGAACAACGAAAAAAGACTAATGAGCCACATCTGTAACTTAGGGCTTCATCTCGATCTGCAGTGTTAGGTGCACACACCAAAAATCTTAAACACAAACTAAACTAGAACTAAATAAAAATAATAAAAATAACTAAAAAGAAAAGGGAAAAGCACTATTAACTATCTTGGGTTGCCTCCAAGTAGCGCATTTATTTTATGTCATTGGCTTGACTTATTCTCAGTCTCAAGTCCTTACCTATTAGACATCGTCACTTCCTCATCGCCTTTCCCTTGCATTCACTTCATCTTGATGTCATGATGGAGCAAATGCCAGATACACCATCTACAACTCAGAGGGGAAAAAGTTCTCTCTTCATCTCGTTCCATCTGGTATTCTCAAAGAGGCGACCCTATGTGTTGTTGAGAATGGTGTGGTTGTACATCTGCTAGGGCTTTTTCAATAAATCGATGGCCTTGAATCTAACGGGGTGCAATGCAATGGCAAGATCTTGGTGTCTGATAGATTCATTTTTTATTTGACTTTCATCAAACTATTGGTGGTCTTAGAGAAGCCGAGTTTGATAAATCTTTCATTGGAACTATAAAGCGAGGAATTGGACCTAGCTACTCTAGCAAGGTTATCCGCAATGGTATAAGATTTGGTGATTCAAGGCATATGGATACATTTGCAGAAAAGCTTGAGTTTTTAATGTTAGATGCTGCTGCTAGATTCAAGGACTTTGAGTATTGTATTAGCAAGCTTGGAAAGGAAGTCGAGAAACACAAGAGGTTTGCTGAGAGGTTGGAGCCCTTTTTTGCTGATACAACCTACGTTTGAAATGAATCCATCTCTCAAAGGAAGAAGATTCTAGTTGAAGGTGGAGATGCAACAATGTTGGATATTGATTTTGGAACTTATCCTTTTGATGGAAGAACAACTGGTCATCTACGGCGTTGTGGTTGGCTTGATGTTGTTGCCTTGAAGTATTCAGACCAAATTGGATGTTCTATCTGATCTCTCTGAAATCCGGTTGGGCATTGCATAGAAGGACATTGATGGGACTCTGATCAAATCAGTCCCTTCAGATCTTTGTGTCTTTGAATGCCTAAAGGCGAGTGAAATCCTCAACTTTATCACATAATTTTGCTTACTTTTGCAATAGTAAATAGATATCAGATTAAATGATTAATGTTTCAATTTTTATTACCTATAGTCACTGTTCTAAAAATCGCGTCTAGGCGCCGCCTGGGCACCGCCTAGGCGCTAGGCGGCAAGGTACCTAGGAATTTTTACGCCTAGGCGGTCTCTAGGAGGATTTCCGCCTAAGCGTCGCCTAATCCAACCTAGAGGCCGTATAGTCCCTGCCTAATCCCGCCTAGCCCCGCCTAGGTGGGTGATTATTTAGATTTAGTTTCTAGGAGAGAGATTAGTCAGCTTCTAGTTTTTTTTTATCCCCCAAGTCAGGATGCATTTAGGTTTGATTCAAGCCTATGGTTTCGGATTTCAGGAGGTTTGAAGTTATCAGCCGGACGAGCGCTACATTTATTGACTTTAGTGTTAGTTAAACACACCAAATTTGGGTTTATATGTGATATTATAGATATTACAACATTATATAAATTATTGACATGTTCTATCCATTGAAATATAGTGAAATAATCAAGTTTAATCTAAGTCCGCCTAAGCACTGCCTAGACGCCCGCCTACCCGCCTAGGCGCTAGGCGGCCACCCACCGCCTAGCGGCCGCCTAGCGCCTTTTAGAACACTGCCTATAGTATGGACTATGAAGTCTTACATAGGTGAAAAGCAATATATCTTCCATTAGAAACCATGCCAATGTTCCAAAGGATGCATGCCTCTATGTGGAGAGAATAAAAGAACTTGTTGGTGTGGCCATCCATTACATCACTGTTGGTCCAGGCAGGGATATGCCCTGATCTACAAGTAGAGGCTTCTTTGGCTAACTGTCAAAGTTATATCATTGACACTGGATTCGTGGTATGTGGTATAGAATTCCGTTTTGTGAACGTCTTACCGAAAACTACTGGAAACTCGAATCATTCGAGGATGGGGGCATACCCAAAAATCATGGAGCTCAGTCAAAAACAAAGGCCAAAGGAGGGGGAGAACAAGTGAAGAAGAAGAGAATAACGAGAGAGAGGACATGCGAGAGATAAGAATCAAGAACAAATTTATCGAGCCTTGAATAGCCAAATCTAGAGAGGACAGACGACGAATAAGAGGAGAAGGCTAAAGGTCACAATAAACTTGAATTGGGACAAAAAAAAATAACAGGAATTGGTATTGAATATACCAAAAACTTGCGCCCTTTGCAAAAATAGCACCCCCTGACCCAATTTGCAAAAGTAACAAAAGACCCATTTTTTTTGCAAAAATAATCAATCTGTCCTACCCACAATTAAAGGTTAATTGTAATGATTACAATTAAAAAGTAGACATCACATCACGTATAAACCCCCCCTTCCAATTTCAGTTGGATTTCAAAAGCCTTTCGTTGGAGAGGGAGAAGGAAACCGCCATTGACAAAGCTTCGAGGGAGGAGAACTTGAGCGCCACTGAGAGAGTGAAACCGGTTGCGTCGCCTGAACTGAGAGAGAAGGGGAAACCCACCATTGAAGGGAGGGACGAACCCCCATTGAAGAGGGACGATAATTGCTGCCCAAACCGCCATTGAAGAGAGGTTATCTCCCATTCTCTATCTCTATTCTACTTCCTTAATTTTATGGCATTTTGGGGTTTCAATTTATGGAATTTTGAGTTGGGGTCCTTGGAAAGAATGGGGTGAATGAGGTTGAAAATGTTTGAATGTACAAACCCTAACCTTATGGGTGGTGGGCGGTTTGGGGATAGGGGTGGCATTTTGTGTAGTTGTTTCATTTCTGTAGTTATATGTTTTGTTAGAAACATTATTTTGACTGGCTAGACATATGTATATACTGGCAAGGATTATTTCTAAAATGGGTATTATCTAAACACATGTATGACAAATTAAGGAGACAATGAGAAAAATGAAAGGAAAAAACGTCGCGACGCCGTAGAGCGGCAAGGCATTAACTGTAATCACTTCTCGGACAGATTAATGGCCTTCTTTTTATGTTGGTGATGTTAACCGTGTCATGTCGTGTCGTGTAATATTTGTGCAGCCGACACTAGCCCTTCCTCCAAAAAAGTATTTAAGAGGGAGGTCGAACTACTTCACGAAGATGAGCTTGCTAAAAAGAATGGACGAGGTCCCACCCTAACCCGTACTCCCCTAGCTGATGCATCCGCGTGGTTGTAGTGGACACTTTGTAGATGTTGTTATGGACTTATGTTATTTTGTACTTAACTTTTTATGGACTGTGTTGGTTAGGAACTTTAGTACTTCGTTGTGTTTGGTTTACTTGCTAAATGGTTAATCGTTTCCACCTTTTGGATGACTTGTGTTCGATGACTGATATGTTGTGGACACTTGTTTATATTTATTATGGATGGTTGTTGTGAATGCTGCGTTATTACGCATTTCCTTTGGGTGTAATGGTCGATATTCTTATGTTGGGAAGTTTATGAGATAGATAAAATATGTCAGGGGTTATTCTTTTATGGGCATATACTTTGATTTTATTGGCTAGGGAAAATCATATACTGGCTAGTAAGCAAAAAACGCATACATTTGTCTTTTGCATCGTCGGCAAACATAAACGGCCAGTTATGTAGAATCAAAACCATCAAACCCCAAAGTTTCCCTGAGTTACAAGCAAACTACCAAAATACTACCTTCGACTATGCAAAAGAAGAGACATCCCACTAGACATCGATGTCATTACCTTGACACGCCACGCTTACTTATGTCCTCTGACGCTTCCGGCTAAAGAACTCCATGAGACGGGTACCTTCTAGTCGTCGATCTCCTAGGCATTCTCGTAACACGCTTGCCACACAGCTCCCTTCATGACCTCGAACTCGTGATCGCTGAGGGGCCTCGCGACCATACATATGGACGCGTTGTAGTTAGACACGATGGCAGTCACAACCCAATCACTAACAACCTTCCCGGGCGTGCCACTTGACTTCCTCCGTTCGATAAACCACTTTTTCATCGTCTCGATGATGTAATCAAAGAGCGCTAAAACTGGCAAATCCCGAGGCTCTTTGAAGACATTGTTGAGGCATTCAGCGTTGTTCGTGGTGTTTATGTTGTATCGGTTTGCGAGAAAGTGAGCCCACGCCTAATTGCGACTGCAATTTTATTACTCCGATAATTTCGTTTTCCTCCTCCGATGAGTTCCCCAAGTGGACGGAAACAACCCTCCCCTTATGCCAACCCCTATACATAGTATCCTCCTCATCAATACTCAGACATATTACCTGTTTGCCACGGTCCACGTCAGCCACTTTACCGTTCATCTCCGGAGCAACGGTTGTTGGTTTTGCATAGGTTTTCTGGTTTATCTTGCCAGTTGTGTGAATTTCTATGCCAGATCAATTATTCTTTGTCATCTAAATGGTTATCCATGCCATACTCCAAATTGAGATTAAGATGCGATGTAGACCCATCGACGCCCATGTCAACCCAACCCCCCCTCTTCCACCACAGCAGTTGTGATGTCTCCGTCTGGTAATTTGGTGTGTTGTAACAAATTCACAACCATCGAGCGACTTTCATTTTGCCTTCCACTTTCTTTGATCGAAGCGTACAAAGGAAAGGGTCATGCTCCATCTCCATGTCTGTAAATTGAAAACGAAAACCATACTTACCCATGATCGTTAATGTATATTGTACGCAATTTCCATGTGTATTCCTGTGCATGTCAATATATATTCTGTTGATGACTATGATTTCCCTTTGGCTGGCTAGTAACTTAAGTTCTGGGTTTTATTCTTCGAACTTTACGTTAACGATAGTTAGTAGACAATCGTTTGTTTTTCCCTTTTATGTCCACCTGTCGAGCCTGCCCATCTTCTTTTATAGTCTGTCTGCAACCTGCCTATTTTCACCACATGATTTCCCTCCATTTTGGCTGGGTGGGAATTTAACATGCATGTGCAAAGCTCAATTTACATTAAATGCTTGTGCTCTCAACCCTCTCTCTCTCCAAATCTCTGGAACTCTTTCTTTTTATTTTTTATTTGGCCAAGTGAAACCACTTCCCCCTCTCCAATTTCGACACCTGTCTCCCCCTTTTTTTAAGCCATCTATACAACCTGCTACCGGGTGAACACTTTTTGAAATCTGACATTTTGCCACCCCCTGCAATTTCTACCCCATGGCTATTTTTGTAAACCTGATTTTTTTGGTATATCTATACCAATTAGCCAAAAATTAAACCCTAAATTTGGACCAATTAATTAAAACAGTCCAAAATCCCTTAAAAAAATCACTCTTCTTATAAATTCTAAAATTAATCTCTATATTTAATTTATTTAAAAAAATACCCTATTGTACCCATCATACCAAATTCAGTTGAGGTAGTGAATTGCGTTTCCGTTCTCGTACCCCATTTCGAATTGAATTCCGAACCGTGTAACATTGAGTTATATCCATTTTCCAGACAAGTGTATGTGGCAGTGCCAATTATGAACTGAGAAATAAGGAACGTTCAGATTCAATGACGAGGCATTTTCCTTATGAATTTAGATGCTGTTGTATCATCAACATCAGCCCATTTCAGCGACAGACGATGTCATTGCATGAAAAACAACGAGCATATATAATCAGTTTGTGATTGAATTTTGGTTCATATTTCACGGCGTGTTACATATCAGTGTAGATTTGGACCTCTTGAAATGTTAATGCAATCATAGGTAAAAACACATTGATTTAGAATAACATTATATTAAAAAAAAAGCTATAGGTGTATATATAGATAGTACAATAACTCAATGTAGTTGCAAAAGAAAGATCGAGGAATAAGAAATGAACATTAATGGAAAAAAAATGTGAAAGAACATGCCTATAGCCGGATAGCAGTCTTGGAAGTTAAACAAGTGGTAGGTGGAATAGTCGGCGGAGGGCATCTTCAACCTGGGTGAGGAACGAGCTGAGCTTCCGAACAGGAGGGATGAACAGATTGAGCGGCAACGCAGAGAAGGCCAGAAGGAAGAACAAAGGAAACATTTTAGTGGGATGTAAGCTGGTGGTGGAGGTTTGGGAACTTACAGAATATCATTGAGTTGGGGGGTTGGGACCACCAAAGGGAGGAAGAGGTATGAAGGAGACCCACCCAGTGCCCCACTAAGAGCTCCGTCCATGGTGTATATCTGTTTAATTCACATTGATATTGATTGCCAACATGTGTTTAATTCATCATCTCATGTGGATATCACCCGTGCCAGCACCTCTAAACTGCGATTTCGGTTTTTTTGTTTCCTGCATTATTTTACACAATATATGATTTTTTAAAAATAAAGAAAGATATGCACTACTAGAAAACTTCAATTAGACATATGTTGTCAAAAACCCAATTTCCACCAAAATGAACGCGCCTCAAAACGCGCCCATTAAACATAACCCTAACCCCCTTTCTAAAAGAACCCCCAAAACACGCCTCCATCTAGCTTCAATCACTTTCAGTAGATCTACAATCTCTTATTGCTCCAAGATTACTTCTCTATGGTACTGGATATGGCAGTGGATTAACTCCCTCCTCAAATCTGTCATCTTACTTCCTTGGGTGTTTGGATCTTGCTGTCATTTCATACTTCTCCCCTACTGTAGAAATGATTTCGCCTTTGCTCACCAGTCTCCCTCGACGGGCTCTTGGTACGGCTTACTTTTGCCCCCCTGGCATGGCTCTGTGTACGGCTCTGTTCTTGCTCGTCTGCTTTGGATTTGCTGTTCGCTCATTCTCTGGTACGGTCATCCTTCCCCCTTTGATTATACTTGGTATGTGTCTAATCCCTTACTGTACTTGAAATCTTCTCTCTGTCTCTACTCTTCCTTCACTGGCAGCCTCACGGCCTCATTCTTCTATAAATACAACACTTTGAAAGCATTTAATACACACAACTACCTCTTCTCCTTCTCCTTCTCTCTTAACCTTCTCTGGTTCTTCTGCATTATGAGCTCTTCCTCCTTCTGAGGCAAACAATGAGAACCCCTCTGGGGGCTCTCCACCGAAGCGACAACCCACAACCATACCAACTGGGAAGCCTTCGGGCGACACCCGCACTACCAAATCTCCCTCCAAATCCTCCAAGGATAAGGGCAAAGGGAAAATCGATATGCAGACATTTTTTGCCCAGCTATCAACCACCAAAAACACCCGCTATGCACCACCAAACTGTATTCTCTATGGGCGGATTTTTGGTTCCCCCATTGAGATCGACGAAATTCAGGACAAATTCCAATCTGATTGGAAGGGTCTTGTGGATTCGGTTGAATTCTTTGACCTTCCCAATTATTGGTTTGAAATCCACTTCTCCAAGCCTGCTGACCTAGCCCGTATCTGGGAGGAACGTCCTTTTCACATCTTCGGCCAACTGGTGATTCTTCGCCCTTGGTCCCCAATGTTTGATCCCATGACTGCCAACTGCACATCCATCGACATGTGGGTCAGGCTCACCCTTCTCCCCGACGATTATAGAAACCCAAGAGCCCTCAAAACCATCATTGAGCATAACAACCTGGGTTCCTTCGTTAAGATGGATCCTACAGTGGACCCCAATGTTCGCTTTATCCGTGTGGTTATTAACCTTGATATCGCCAAGCCTTTCTCCAATGCTATCATTTTTCCCACTGGGATCAATCAACATACCACCTACATTGTCTGGTTCGAAGAGTTCCCGGACGGATGTGGAAACTGTGGAGCCTTAACTCACCTTTTCAACCAATGCCGACTGAGAACCCCTAAGCCTAAGAAGATCCAGGTCACCATCATTCGCCCTTAAGTTCCCTGATCCTGACTATGAGGAGGGTTGGATCAAGGTACTGAAAAAGGGTAAATTTGCTAAACTCCCTAATCCCATCACTGCTTTTGCTAATGAACCATACATAACGGGTAAGGGTGGTGTCTCAATCTCTTTTGAGGCTCACTCTTCTACATCTGCCTCTTCAAAGGACTCCAAAGAAGCTCCTGCTGCAGCCTCTTCTGCTACCCTTGGTGCTACTCCTTCTGTTACAGGAGCTTCCATTGCTCCATTGGAGGCTGCCTCCCATGTTACTCCTGAGCTCATCCCTGTGGTCTCTTTGAGTCTTGCAGTCATTCCTCTGTCTGCAGGCCTGGTTTGCTTCAGTGAAGCTGTCTCAGTTGAGCAGCTGGTTCCCTCTAATGATGAAGCCATTATAGCTGGTGGTGCTCTCCCCAACCCAGAGATATGCAACGACTATGGAGCTGAGATAGACTCCGAGATTCTCCCTTGTCTCCAGTTTGAGATGGATGGAGATGTCCTGATGGGGGTGGAGCTGGAGGACTATGACTATTTGGAGGAGGGTGCTGGGGACTTCCTCCAGGAGGGTCTTGAGGATCCTGCTGAGGTTTTCTCTGACCCCTCCTTTCACTCTCTCCATTCAAACTCCACAGTTATCAAACTTCTCTCCTCCATGGAGATGCCCCCACCAGAACCTTCCACCTCTGGCTCAGTCAAGCGTAAAGGCCTGGATGGGGATGAGGATACCGCCAGCTCCGCACTAAAGAGGAGCAAAACTGATAACTAGACCACCATGATAAAGTTTCCTCGAAGCTGGTTTTCACCTTTGTCTTCACCTACGCTCTCACCTCTGATTTCCTGCTGCTTGTTGCTTCTTTTAACTACTACGAAAGTGAGCCCGAAAAACACAAACGTCTACTACAAAAATAGGAAGAACTAAAGAGGAAGAGTAAGATCTGGTGCAAAAAAACGACTGGAAATATTCTTTCCCAACTCACAACCACCGAAACCCAACTACAGAAGCTACAGGAAACTTTAATCCAAAACTACGACCCAACAACAGACCAAAAACACAAACGTCTACTACAAAAATACACACAAATGATTAACTTCCACACCACATACTGGGCACAAAGAGCAAAGCGACTGCACCTTCGAGCGAGCGACACAAACACGAAATATTTTCACAGGGTCGTGACAGGGAGGCGAAACCGAAACATTATCAAATCTCTTCGGTCGGAGTGTGGTCTTTCTCTTACTCTCGACATGGAAATCCGTGCCGAGCTCAAAAAAGATTTTTCTAAAAGATTCATGATCTCATCAACTACCACACAGACTTGCCAACTATTGGAACACATTAACACCCAAATAACAATGGAACAAAACACTAAGCTTATTCAGGCCGTCTCCAATGACGAAGTTAAGAAAGCGGTTTTCGGACTTCCACTTGATAAATCCCCTAGGCCCTGGGCCTGACGGCTTCCCTGTTGGTTTTTTCAAACGCTACTGGCATATCGTTGGCCCTTCAGTAACCAAAGCAGTCAAAAACTTTTTCATCAATGGGAAAATTCTGAAACAAATTAATCACACTTTTATTACATTAATACCAAAATGTGACAACCCAATGACATCAGCTAACTTCAGACCCATTAGCCTCTGTACTACAATCTACAAAATCATATAAAATTTTTTACCTAACAGACTAAAAGAAACATTAGCAAACATCATCCACCCTTTCCAAAGTGCATTCATAACTAAGCGATCCATACAAGATAATATTCTTTTAGCAAATGAAATTTTCCACTCTTTCCAACAAAAACGAGGAAAAACTGGCTGGATGGCGGTCAACCTCGATATGGAAAAAGCTTTCGACATGGTTAGTTGGGACTTCCTCTTCACCACAATGCAAAAGATGGGGTACTGCGCCCGCTTTGTCTCTTGGATTAAGGAATGTATTACTACAGTTTTCTACTCAGTTCTAGTTAACAATGAACCCACAGATATGTACACTCCATCGAAAGGACTCCGACAAGGAGATCCACTCTCTCCATACCTCTTCCTTATTGTCTCTGAAGTCCTTGCTAGAGGACTACAACAAGAAGCATGTCTTCCTAACAGCCATTTAGGGTTTGCCCCTACTCGCTCGAGTAAAAAAATACCTTTCCTAGCTTTCGCAGACGACATTATCATTTTTGCTCGATCTACAAAAACTGCATGCGACCAGATCAACAAAATCACAGAAATGTTTACCTTATCCTCGGGACAAAAAATGAATCGCAACAAGTCTACTTTTCAAACAACTGAGAACATAGATAATAACACCAAGGCTATAATAACAAACACACTCCAAATACCCCATACAACCAATCTTGGACACTATCTGGGTTGCCCTATTATCACTAAAAAGGTAACAAATTCCTTTTTTGACACAATTATCTCCTCCAGTAAAAAACAATTATCAAAATGGAATGCAAATAATCTATCCCAAGCCGGTAGAAGCACCCTCATCAAAACAAACCTGGCATCTAAACCTCTCCACATTATGCAATGCTTCATGCTTCCCCACTGCAATTCACAAAGAACTTGACAAAATCAACAGAAATTTCCTTTGGAATAAGGGACCTAAACACCGGCCACTTATTAGCTGGTATGAAGTCTGCAAATCCCGTCGGTGTGGTGGTCTGGGTCTTCGCTCTTCTGAAGATATGAACAAGGCCTTACAACTAAAACTACTGTGGAAAATTCTCGCGGATCCAAACAACCCATGGGTTCGTGTTTTAACAGAGAAATATCTTAAAACCACTCACATCCTAAACTATGTCAAAACCGGAAATACCTCCTGGCAATGGGCTAAGCTCACAAGCCTGCTCAATCTCTTCAAAAAAGGTTTGCGTTGGCAGGTTGCTGATGGATCATCCATTAACTTCTGGCATGACAATTGGTTAAAATCTGAAACACTCTGGTCGGTTGCAACAGATCCTTCTACTATTAATTCTGAACTGCAAATAAAGGAATTTATCACTCCCGACAAAAACTGGGCCAGGACTATGGTAAACTCCAATCCGTTTTAATCAACCAACTACCGTAGACAATGATTAACACAATAGCACAGATTCCAATCCCAAAATATATCTCTCAAGATAGACTTTACTGGGAATCGAGTCCCAACGGTTGTTTCACAACATCGTCAGCAATCGAAATGATCCAAACAACCAAAAACCATACCAGATCCGACCTCTTTTGGATCTCGAAATTAGACTGCGTACCGAAAGTAAAAGAGTTCTTATGGCGAATTACAAAGGACGGTATACCCACTACTACTAGATTAGCAAACCGTGGTTTCGGAATTCCCACAAACTGCCCACTCTGCAACTCGGGCTACGAAGACTCTGAGCACTTACTATTTAACTGTCCTATCACAAAAGAAACCCTTCGACTTTTATCCCCGAACCTCGGGCGTAGGGTTTCCCATTCATATAATTCAAACTCCACCATAGCACAAACTCTAACAAACCTCCGACACGATCTTGGTCCTCATGGCTTTGCTACGCTAGTTGTTGCCTGGTGGAGTATTTGGTATTTTCGAAACAAGAAAACCTTTAACAACATAAACCCTAACCCAATAACAATCCACTGCTTCATAACAAAACATATATATAACTGGAGCAAGACCAAAGAACTGGTTGAAGATCTAAAAACTAATCCAAAAACTCAACAGCAGAAAATCCAAAACACAATCTCCCGAAAACATAGTCGTTGGAAAAAACCGAGACAAGGTTGGTGTAAACTTAATTTCGATGGAGCCCTTTCTCCATCAGGAAATGCGTCTTATGGATTCGTCTTACGTAATACTTCGGGCTCAGTACTTTTTTATGAAGCTGACCACTCACCCATTACATCCGTGATTGGTGCAGAATGTTATGGCCTCTGGAAAGGCCTTCTCCAATCTATCACTCTCAAAATCGACAAAATTATGATTGAAGGGGACAACCTAAGCGTCATCCAAAGTCTTCTGACTGGACGCTCTTGTTCTGGCGAGATTGAGATGTTACTTTCTGACTGTCTCCTCTCTCTCCAGTTCTTCTCTAACTATGAGATTATGCATATATTTAGGGAATCTAACTGTGCTGCTGATCGGCTCTCATGCTTACCTTTTTCTCATTCTGGCACGGACTTCCCTCCTGACGCTGCGCTCCGCAGCATCATCCTTCAGGATGCTCTTGGATAACTGCCTAGTCGGTTTCTAAATTCTTTCCGGTTAAAAAAAAATTAGACATCTGTTGTCAACAGATGTCTTTCAAAAAAATTTCCGATCTTATTGTGCGTTTAGTAAAAGATCCAAACTTTCACATCGGTTTTAAGCTGATGTCTTTTCTCAATTAGAACCCCTAAATTTTGGTTATGACAATGATTTGTCATTTGAAAACATGTGAAGATGTCCTCCTAAAGCAAAAAAGTGGCATTTACATCTTTATTTATAAAATAAGTAATGTCTTAAGACAAAATAGATAACATTTTTTGTTTTAGTGATCACGTGTATAATCATGTACGATATATAATTTATGATTTTATATTGTTTTAATTTAACCAACCACGTGAAATATAGGCATAACTGATGTATTTCCATATTATCGACATCACATTCAAAATAAAATGATGTTATTACTGCAATGACACATCGATTTATTTTACAAAGAACAATGTTATTTTGTTAAATATATATCAGTTTATATATCATTTTAATTTTCAAACTAGTGTTGCACATTGATTTAAGTGAATGAAATGATGTGTATAATTATACTAGCATCTGTTTCCATAGACCAATATGATGTTAAAGGTATGAACACACTACTATTTTCATATATAATCCGATGTCTTTTATTTAGATACACAACATGCTTTTGTCGATAGAACATCACTTTTCCAAATGATAGGTCATTTAATGAAAACATGTACATAAATACTAGAATCATATTATAACATTTACAAAATACGATGCCGCTATTCATAGCCACAAAATTGGCTAGCCACATCTCAAAAAAAGGTAAGGCTAGCACCATCTTCACTTAAAGTAGGAACTACACTGATTAGTCTGAGTAGAGCGCATAGCTGATGTTGTCGGGCTGACGGAAGCACACACCGGGTTTGAACAGGAAACTAAGGCAGCAGTTAATGATCCAGTAGCATCATAGAAACTAAGATCAATCTCTGAGGAAGAATAACCACCCTCAATTACATGAACAGAAAATTCCACAAATAAAGCGAACCAAATTTATTACCTTTAAATTAAAGACGTACTCCAAGTCCACTGCTTCGTGGGCAGTCAATACAAGAGTTACAGGTAATCCACAAGAGATATTGTATTCCCTTGGTGGGGTCCCAAGTTTCACTCTTGTAAAATAAAGCATGAATTCACACCAGCAAAACAAACAGGAGGTTTAGTTTCCAGTAAGAAACTATTAGGACTACCAAACTTACATCTCCATGGAAAAGGTAAACACCAAACGCAATTGAGAAAAAAGTTGCACAAAATAAGCTAGAAATTGGAAATAGGTCAACTTTCCTAAGACGAATACCGATTAGCTAGCTCATCTTTACAGAAAATAACAAAGCAAGTGCCTAAGTCGAGATTTGGCAACATTCTTGCTAACATGTGATAATTAAAAAAATCCACTTAAGCATTAAAATAAGAAGTAATCGAGAAGTAATCCAAGACAAACCTTATTCCATCCCCAACCATATAAAGTTCCATCAGAGGTCACTGCCATTGTGTTTCTCCAACCACCTGATATCTAGAGCATAAAAGGGGCGGTTAGTCAAAATAAACAGGGAAGGCCACAATACGTCTTCCAAGAGATAATAATAGTTGCTCTTAGAGGGAAAGTTTTCACCCGAGAAATAGTCATATTGCTCATCGCTTCCAGCCTATGAGGGATAAGGTGATACCCAAAGTCCCCATGACCAAGTTGGCCGTATTTACTCCATCCGTCGGTATATAAGACACCAGTTGTAGCAACTGTTATTGTATGCCGCCATCCACATGCTACAAGTGTCATCTCTTGTCCCTGAAATTTTTATAAAATATTTGAAATGCATAAATAGTCAAATATCATTTTACCTTATCTGCAAGACAACAAAGTCGTTCTCTATAACAAGCACTGAAAATAGCAGTTAAAAAAATAAAAAGAGCCATGCATTTATTCTGGACAAAATTCAGTCCAATAGATATGTCAATGGTGATTGGTGGGGATGCATTGACAAAATCACTGACCAATGTCTTTATGGTTTTTAATAGAGGAAAAACATCAAGTGAACTGTCATCCTTAAAGGTTAAAACTGAAACTACTGTACATGAAATTTTGATTAGAGAAACAGTTTGGTAAATTGAGAGTTAGTGATGCTTTTGATATTACGGACTCAAAGAAATTGACATACATCAATAGATGAAACTTTCTCAAGTAATAGTCGATCATTTCTGTCACCTAGACGCAAGTTTCCATATCGGCCCCATCCCCACCCGTACAAATTGCCATCTTCTGTAACAGCAGCACTATGCTCAGCGCCAGCTGCAACCATTTTGACAGATATTCCCTAAAAAAGAAACTGAGTATGTAAAGCTCAAAAGGTCTGGGATGGTATAATTCATACAATTTAGTTCAAACTAAACTGAAGGAGAAAAATAAATTAAACACTAAAGAACGAACTTGAGATTTCAAGAGATGAGTTCACATTCAAAGCTATGATGTGGAGATTACCTAAAAGGCATCAATTTTTTGAGGTACATGGCAGTCTTCAATTGTCTGGACAAAAATCAAAGCAATTAGAATTAAAGATGCATAAATGTTATAGCAATTGCATAGTTGCTGTCAGCTGAACTTATCATTCAGGGAGACCAATATAATGAAACAATAAAAATTTTACATTCTTGTAAATTAATACTCATGAATAACATAGTTTTGAACTAATTAACTGCAGCAACAGGATCAGACACAAAATTACACAACTTTGAATGGGAAAAGGGAAAAAGAATGATATATACCTCCAAAGCTTTTCAATGATCTCTCCTCTACCATGGTATTGGTCATTTAAGACGGGAATATCATTGGGATTGACATACCCAAACCTGCAAAACCATGAATATAAGTCCCAAGTCCAAACAGTGGTAGCTGACAGAGGAAATGCATGAACAAAGACACATACAAGGCACACATCAACAACTGAAGAAAGGAATCAGGCAATATTACCAGTCACCAGTAACTTTCCCCTCAGAGCTTGTGCCAAAAATGATCACATTTCCTGCACACTTGTGTCCACTAATGTGCGAGTAAGCATAAACATACTTGGCGGGTTGGTTTATCGCTGTTAAATGAAGCAATCAACCGGTTAACTTAAATAGAGAGAAGTGAATAGAGCCAGTAACTTACAATGCGGAAGAATATCACAATGGCTAAAGCACAGACTCCTCCCAGGAGAATATTTAGTCCATTTCTTGCCGTTCTCTGCAAAAAGATATAATTTCAGCTCACTTCAGATTAGTCCATTTGTTGATTCTTTAATTTTTTAGTTCTAACTTCTAAATAATAAATTATAGAAATAAATTCATCAAACATTGTAGCCGATCGTAAGATTGTCAATTAGTAATTAATATTGTATCTAGAGAAGCTAATGTGAATAGAATGCATACATACAGAAAATTTGTTGTATATCAAGTCTGTCCAGCCTAAGCAATTCACTACTCTAGAGCCTTTGTTTGCTTTCTCATGCTTGCATTTACAGATTCTCAATCTACATTCAAAAAGGAGGAGAACCATTAATCACTCAAATAGAATTAAAACTTAGATAGCAGCAAATAGAACTGATTTTTCAAACTTTTTTAGCATCAAATTGAATAGAAACATTAATAATCACTCAAAGGGGTTGGAGGAGGCTAATTTCAATAGACATACAAGCAGAAACATATTTCATAAACATATTTCAGAAACATACCAACATATTTCAGAAACCTAATTTCAGAAACATACCAACAAAAGAAACATATTTCAAAAACCTAATTTCAATAGACATACAAGCATCGAAATTAAAGGAGAAGAACTCCATACCAACAGAAAGAGCGGTTGGGTCTCGACCAGAATAACAATGTAGAGGTGTCGGGATGGAGTCATGTTTGTCTGGGTTGCAGTGAGAACAAGAAGAACAAAGGGGTTGGAGGAGGCTCCGTGAGGAGTGTGCCCGAATAACAGATATGGTGAGGTTTAGGGTTTCGGATAGGGATTGCGCAAGAGAGAGAGGGAGCGGTAACAAGGATGAATGCAAGAGTTCTCAGATCGAGTTGGCCTTGAGAGGAGTTTAGCGGAAGAGAGGTGAATGCAAGGGAGGAGTTTAGCGGATGATCGAGTTGGCCTTGAGAGTTCTAAGATCTGGTGAGAGAGTGGTAAGGTTAGGGGTTTCGGGAGAACGTCGAGAGAAAGAGGAGATCCCAGATCCAAAGGGAGAAGAGGAGGAGAAGTTGAGGATAGTAGGGATCGAGAAAGAGGAAAGGTGGCGGCGGCGGTGGTGGCATTGGCAACAATGGTAGCGGTGGCGGTGGCGAAGATCTCAGATCCAGAGGGAGAAGAGGAGGAGAAGTTGAGGACAGTAGGGATCGAGAAAGAGGAAAGGTGGCGGTGGCGGATCGATCGGCGGTGGTGGTGGCGTTGGCAACAGTGGCGGCGGTGGCGAGGATGACATCAGGAGAGGAGCTGAGTGGGTGAAGGGGTCTTGGACTCTTGAGGAGGGGACGGGTGAGAATGTGAGAGGATATTTCATAGAAAGTCTGGGCATTTTTTTCAAGTACGGGCGGGTGTTCAAATTTTTTCTAAGTATTTCTCCGCGCCTTTCAAATTCAAAACCACGCGTTTTAATTATTTTTAGAACGAACAATTTCACATCTGTCAAAAAATTTCACTGATGTTTAATGTTTTTTCAATATCGCAAATTTAAAAACTGATATAACATAATAATTTAACATCGGGTGTTTCATTGACAGACTTAAATCACATGATGTATAATTGCAGTATTCTAGTAGTGATGATTCTCGATAGGCTGATAAGTCGGCAAACCGAAAATCGTTGAACATACAATAAGAAACTAGAAAAGGGCGCAATAAAACAGGCAACACGCACTCTGTGAAAGGACGAATTTAAGTAAATCTAAAACTAGAAAGTTGAGGACGTACACTAACGAAGTCAAGTATTACCATGAAGTAGCACGTACACCACTGGCTAACGAACCTCCAACTAAGCTTCTCCCCGATCGAACACGGTCGCCCAGTACACACCACCACGAACCTAGTCAGTCCCAACTCCCGACTCCGGGCGCCAAAACTCCAACAAAGAAGAAGATCACCTAGACACACCAGAAGCAAAGTCACACACCACCCGATCAAAATGCACCGAAAAAACTGGCCTAAACGGCCACGGATTTTAGTGCTCGTAAAAACGAGGGGTTTTCAAGCTTTGCAAAGTAAGGGTCGGGTTAAACATCGTGATTTTATTTTGTATTTTGGTCTTACCAAGACCTAGCGGGATATTGTTTTCGAGAGCTTCTTGGTCATGTCTGTAACCAAAAAGGTTCTTCAATCAGTGGAGGATCTAAGGGGGGTTGAAGTGGTAGAAGCCCCACTTATCCTAAAAAAAGGTGTATATATAGCATATTTTTTGTAATAAATAAAGTGAAGTTGGTTTTGAAAAAAAATAAAAATACCTTGGCTCAATGGTAAGGGAACGGAAGGAGTTTTGTTAGGAGTGTACAGACCCAAGGTATGAATCCCATCCACCACTTTTTATGTCTGTTTTTTTTTCTTTTTTTTTTGTAAACATTAAAAGCCCACTTTTTTTTTAACAAAGACCTGGATAGCAAATTGGCAGATAGATCAAGCGAGGAAAACCCGAGAGACCCACCCGAGTCCCCGAGCTAGCGTCCCATCGGCCGCCATCGCTAGCTCCACCTCCGGCTGACCTTGGCATTGACACACTGTGAGCCGCCGAATTCTACCTAGCACCTCGACAGTCAGTTAACTCCTACATTCCCACTCCCGCTGTCTGCCGCAGCCCCCAACCTCTTCTTTGTCTAGACCTTTGAATTCACATTTTAGTCATGTAATATAGTGTCTAATTAATTCAGTTTGAGTCATTTTTGTTAAAATTTGTGTTGGGATTAGTGTTGTTTTGGTATTTTTTTGTATTATATGAGATATGGATGTCTACACAAGTTTTGGTTGTATTTTTATAGGTTTGGAAGCTGATTTGGAGTTACATTGGAGCATTTGAGGAATGGAGGAAATTCAAAAAGATGTCCAAGGAAGAAAGGAGGTGGAATGAAGCAAAATAAGTGAAGAATAAATCAAAACAGGGTTCTGTCAACCCACACGTCGACCCTTTCCTATCGTTACCGACCTTTAGAAATGAGCCAAAAAGAAAAAGAGAAAGAAACGGTTGTTGTCGACCTAGCTACCGAGGAGCCTCACTCAGTACCGAGCTGCCTTGAGAAGAAGTACGAGATGTCGAGAATCACCATCGATAACGACCCGGCTACCAAGGGGAATAAATCATCACTAAGGTCCTACTGAACTGACTACCAACTCAGGAGACTCGATACCAACCCTATGACAACTTGAGATCTGAGATGAAATAAACCCTACCGACTTGGACCACCATCGGTACCGACCCTGTTTCCCTCGGTAGGGCAACGCGGATTCCGAATTGACAGAGATTATATCCTGAAACTATATGGATTTAGATAGATCTTTTAAGATTTTATTTTTCATAGATAGATTATTAGTTTTTAATATAAATAAGGCTCTTTAGTTCAGATTTACACATACACCTTCACACACTTTCACAAGTTTATACGCATAGAGATTGAGAGTCGCTTTGAGAATGTTAGGGTGAAAGATTAGGCACATTTACCAAGGTTGTAGAGATGGTTGTTGCTGAGAATTTTGAGACATTTATGAGACTATTTTCCAGGTTTTGTTTAGTATAATTTCAGTTTTAATCATGATGTTTGAGTAGTCCATCTCTTTCTAGGGTTGAGGTGATCCCAACAATAGTCTTGTGTGTGAATGTTGATGAAACCACAATTTAATTGTCTTTTATCTATTATCTACCTATTGTGCTGAAATCCTTGAAGAAACTTGATGAATTTTCTTGATTGTAATTTGATTTAAAAAGATAATTGTGAACTGGAATAATTGATTAACGTTTTGAAATGAGAGTTTGACTATGCTAATTGAGATTGAATAAGATAAAAAAGTTGATTGAATTAATGAGAGTTTGGTTGATTGACTTGTTTAGTTGTTGAAAGTTGACCTCTTTTTATGAAAAAGGCGTAATTTTTGTGATTCATTGATGTTTGCATGCTTGACTATTATTGTGGTGATCTCTAACCTTATAAGCTTTTTACTTATTTATTAAAGTTCATCCTCTCTCGATGTTTCATAGTCTAAAGTAACTAAACATGGAATTGCCTCTCTCTCGTGGACGAACTTGACTCTGCTATAAACAACGGGGTCTTGATCTTATAAATTTACTTGATTGTTAGGTGATCAAGAAACCCTATCAACAAATTAGCACCTTTGTAATCCCAGTCCGAAAATGCTTTCCGAGTCCATGTGGGGAAGTTCTTTATCCCCAATGACTTCATCTTTATGAAGATGTCGGAGGATTCGGTAGTGCCTATCATTATTAGTAGGCCATTCTTAGCCACAGTCGGTGCCATAATCAATGTTAGGAAGGGAGTCCTAACTTTTGGGATTACGTATGAGATTGTTGAATTCCGATTCAACCCCACCATGAAAGAGAGAAATGACATGGAAGTCAAGGTGATGTGAGGATTCGATCGAGTGTTTCTTGGCTTGAGAAGAGTGCCCAAGGTCAGAGTACACCACCGCTGCAGTAAAGTCGGTACCGAACTCTCTTACCTTGGTACTGACCCTTTCGTCCATGGATGAAGATTCACTTTACATGGAGGATATTGATTGCCTTGGAACTCTCTTACCTTGAAACTCGTGCAACACACTTGGACCCTGTTCGTAGGGGGAGAGATGCTAGGTAAATAAAATATCAAATAAAATATCAAACCAAACCAACTCCCTGTCCAAGCAAATAAAATACAAGAATCCCTTCCGATGTAGTAGTAGGGTATTCAGGATCGAATCCACGAGGAGGTATGTCAGTGGTTCCTAAGCTTGCAGACACGCTCGATTTCGACTCCAAAAGACCACTCGATATCGAGTAGATCGGTCGATATCGAATACAGTTCCATTCGATTTCCAGCAAATTCCTGCAGACGACAAAAGTCGAAATCGAGTTGTTCACTCTATATCGGGTCAGTCACTCGATATCGACCTCTGCAGTCAATTTCGAGTCTTCAACAGAAACAGTAAAGTAACCAATTTTTGTCGAAAAAGAGTCCGAAGAAAGTAAGAATGATGATGGAAGGATGAAAAGAATAAAAACTCAGATTTGTAAACTTCAATAAACTAAAGAACCTCCAAGATCAGGGATTCATGCCACAACGATAACCATATAAGACTTATGCCAAATTCATGAAAGATAATGCCTTCCCGTCAAATAACTTTCGTTACCAACAATTAGGTGATTAGAGGCTCTCGCATAAACCCTAAGAGTTACTATCCAATTTCATAATTAATCCAAATTCACAATATGATTGGCTTTCGCTTCAATAATGCAAATAAGGAATTTCCTCAACTCTCGCAAAGGATCATGCATATAGGATAGAAGACGGAATCGCATAAAAATCATACCTTTGATGCACAAACTTACATGGTTATCGTCGGGCTCACCCCGACCCTAGAAGTAGGGGAACTACTTGCGCTTCATCATCATTGAAAAAGAAACTACTTGAATTGAAATTTGCAAAAGAAAGAGTACAACCGAACAAAGCAAAATCCTGCTCTCGCTTCTCCTACTCCACTCGGCCTCTCTCTCTCTACATTGTAATTGTGACTGAATGTGTGTGTAATTGTATGCTTGTGGATGATTAAACTCAGCCCTAATGGGCTCTAATTATAGATCTCAAACCTCGCTATCCAAGGATAAGAAAATCTATCTTTATTCCTAAGATAAAACTAAAATAAAGTAAATAACTAAATCACTTTAGGTAAATATCAATTCACCCTAAAGGATATAAGGTCTGGTAGGAAAGGATAAAAGATCTCGACTTAGGATAGATGTAATGCCTTCGGATAGAATTCTATCAAAAACAACATCGGATCTGTTTGCAGCAGCACTCGATATCGACCAGGTCTAGTCGATATCGACCTCATCTCTTCTATCTCGAGCCAGTTCTACTCAACCTCGGATTTGCACTTGAACTCTATCTTTTCACTCGATTTGGGGCACTCGATATCGACCACTTATGTCGATATAGACCAGTCTATGTCGACATGCATTGTTCTTCTATCGGCTCGATTTCTAGTGTTCTGCTTCCACTCGATGTCGAGTCTATTGGTCGATTTCGACTTCTCAGTAGACTTCGAGTTCTTTTTTTTATCTTTTCTTCTTTTCTCCAAATTGCTCCAATTTTGTCTCGGTTTCTGCGAAATTACATAAAAACTCGTGTAGACCTATATTTGGCAAATAAACATAAACTACAATAATCTTATGCCTTATCAACAAATATGCATGAAACTATAGACAAAATGGACATAAAAGTATAGGGAAAATATGTTATTTTGCGCGCACATCAGACCCTACCGAATTCTATTGTGCGCGAAGTCGCCGAGGATGAAGCCTAGGAATCTTGGATGATTGAATTAGCAGTTGATATAAAAAAATATATCTTTTCTTTCCTTTTCATCTCTTTCTCTACGCATATGAATGATTGAATATCTGGCTTGAAGTTATCAATGGCACTTGATGCAAGAATAGGGGAGATTGTGTTGTGAAGCGCTTCAATTAAGTAAAAAAAGTGGAGATGAGAGAAAGAGATTGAAGACAAAAGTCATATATTGATTGTAGTTTAAGCAAAAGCATTTCTCCAATCTTTTATACTTAGATCAATTAATTTGTAATCATGGTTTTGTCTTTGTTTTTTTAATAATTTGTTGAATTGAAGTAGTTGAAATCATTAAGAGTAAAAATGATTTAACCATGTTAAAAGTGTGATTGAACCATATAAATAGAGAGAGGTTCATGAATTTTAACGTACAATAACTAGTTCAACACATATAAATAGAGAGTGGTTCAATGACTAAATATATAGTGGTTCATGAATTAAAGAGAAGTGGTTCATGAAAGAAATAGAAGTGGTTCATGATTTTTACAATTGAGAGTGGTTCAATGACTACATATGTAGTGGTTCATGAAAGAAATAGAAGTGGTTCATGAACCACTTCTTGATAACTTCACGAACCACTTCTCATTAACTTCATAAACCATGTGTTACACAAGTGATGAACCACTTCCTGTTAAATTCATAAACCACTTCTGTAAATGGTTGAACCACTAAGAGTAAAATAATTGAACCACTAAGAGTAAATGATTGAACCACTATGAGTAAAATGATTGAACGATTAAGAGTAAAGGGTTGAACAACTACGAGTTAAATGGGTGAACCACTATGAGTAAAATAGTCGAAACCACTACGAGTAAAATGGTTGAACCACTACGAATAAAATAGTTGAACCACTACGAGTAAAATGGTTGAACCACTACGAGTAAAATGATTGAACCACTAAGAGTAAATGGTTGAACCAATACAAGTAAAATGGTGGAACCACTACGAGTAAAATGGCTGAACCACTACGAGTAAAATGGATGAACCAAAATGAGTAAAATAATTGAACCACTAAAGGTAAATGGGTGAGCCATTATGAGTAAAATGATCAAAATATTACATGTTAAATAATTGAACCACTATATGTTAATAATTTTTACAAACATATACAAAGTGGGTGTCTATATGTAGATAAAATTAAATTACACTCAAAACTATTATTTTAAACCTCGAAAACTATTATTTTAAAGTGGGGATTTCAAACCCCAAATCAATCGAAGAGCCGTTGGGTACGTACCCTAATCCTGTCCTATAGACTAAGTCGTGGAAATTCAATTGAAAGAAACTGCGAAAACGGAAATCAGGTACAACTTGCCACGACGAGGCCGGATCAAAACATAAACAATAAAACACAAGTAGGAAAAGTATTTTATCCAATTTAGCGAGGTTTAGGCAAGTTCTTCGGAATCGCCCAGGGGGAATTTCCCACGTCATGGAAACATGAAGCAAGCATACCTAAAAATGATTTGTGTGAGCGAGGTCAGACCGAGACCCCCCAACGCACTCTGTCCCACAAGCAACATACATATACACTATACCTATAATAAAGATGCTCTAATGCAGTACGGAAATTTAAATCACACAAGCATGCTGGCAGTTTATATAATATGCAGAAAAACTGTAAAGGCGCCCAAAGAATGCCAAGTGGCATATCCCTCTCCTACTCCGCCCCCTATTTCATGAGCGGACCTGGCTAGTACGGTACCCATTCCATCATACATGTGTGCACGTCATCATCATATCATATCATCGTCATATCATGCTCATCATCATTTCATATCATCATCATATCATGCTCCTGCCCGGTGGTGCTGGGCTATCTCATCATCATGCTCATATATCAACACTACTGAATCAGGGCAAACCCGATGAGGTTGGGCTACCCTATGACCCTAGCAAAGACTCTAGGACTTACAAATAACGGTCGTTCTGTACTCAAACACACAGAGTAACCAAATGCTCATTCACAAGTGCAATCCTAGCATGATCCTACATGGCATGCTTTTAAATGCATATGAAGCACCTAGTATATCATATGACCACAAGGAGGAGATTTCTCTTTCGAATATGAGTAAACCCATTAAAGAACTTACCTAGAGAAGCGCTGAATCCAAGAAATAATCAGCAATACCAAGCAATCCAATCATGTCACAAATCACCTAGCATATAATATGAGATGTGCATAAGTGTACGTCTAAGTCACACAAGGCGCCCCTAACTATCATAAATAACTTCACATGTTTCATAGGTCTCATTATCATCATCACCCTCATCTTAACTCACCTCAGATATTATCATATATCATCATATAATATCTCATATATCATCTTATATCATTCCATATTATCTTAAACCGGTATATCTCATCACATTAATTTCTACCTCAACATATACCATCTCACACTTCATTTATCACGTAACATCGCATCATATCTCATATAACATTTAATCATGCCTCTTAATCATTTTCATATCATTTAATATCATGCTTTCATCTATATCAACACATCGTAATATCATTATTCATATATAACAATTATATATCCATAGCACATCATAGCAATATCAACATATCATAATGTATATACACACAAGGTAGACAAGTAAGTCAACTTCCCAAGATTTTCCCAAAACTCTTAATTCTCAAGTTAGATCACTTCATCATTCAAAACACTTCTTAAGGGGTGTTGTTATTTGCACCGCTAATTTTTACTATTCCACCACTAATCACCGTAGCTGGCGACGGTGGCTTTAATGACGATTATCGAAAGCCACCGTTATATGTAGCGGTGGGGTGGACCGTATATGGTCAACCACCGACGTATATGATGGTGGCTAACTCCGTTTGGGGGAAGACGACGTTAAAGGTAGGTAACCCACCGTAGCTTTATACGGTGGCACCCACCACAGCCACCTACGGTGGAGAAGGCTTGAGGGGATATGGTATGTGGTTTAATTTATGGGGAAGAGGAAGGTGCCGGCCCGGACCGGCCCGAGTAGTGAAGGTAGCCCGATCCGTATTGACACGAAGAATATCAAAAATTCTAAAAAATGTCCGAAATGAATTGTTTTCCGGACCGGATAACCTCAATTTTTGTAGCTCTTGTACTCCCCTAATAGACCGGCTCGGACCGACCCGAGTAGTGATGGTAGCCCAACCCATACTGACAGGAAGATTATCAAAAATTCGAAAAAATGTCCGAAATGAATTGTTTTCCGGACCAGATAACCCGAAATGAATTGTTTTCCAGACCGGATAACCTCATTTTTTATAGCTCTTGTACTCCCCTAATAGAACTTGAAATTTGCAATCTACATCCACAATTTCAATAATAGCGTACATAGGTGGGTCGGGTCGGTCTGGACAAACGAGCATATTTAAGTATATCAAAAGGGAGACGGATAAAACCAAGTTTGGAAGTATGTCATAAAAAACAAACGTAGTTAAGAAAATAAGATACATTGAACAACATATGTCAGGAAATGAAAGATAGAAAGATGGAGGTTGCAAGTCTAGGAAACATGAAAATGCTAATATCGCAGCTGACGACCACCATCTCGCCGACGATAGGCTCTGTATCGTGTAATCCTGGCTGCGAACTGCTCGTCCCACCCATTGAATGAGAGATGGTGGTGCTCTGTCCACGTAGAGTACACGGGAGGTAAAGGGGATCTATGAAATAACCAAATCTGCGTAAAACGTATCGAAAAAAAGAAATGAGAAGGGAAAAAACTCAATGTGAAGAAGGAAATGCATATGACATTTGAAACATACCAGTACGAAGTGGTTGCTGTTGCCGACTAAAGCTATCCCATCTAACTCATCGTACGACTATATGGACGGGCCTCCAATGGCGTAAAGAGGGAGGCACAACATCGGCATCATCTGTGACAGTATCATCAACGGACGTTGGTGCAGTATGGCAAACACTTCACCCATTATCGGAATCTCCATCCAGTACGTAGCATCATGACACGCACCAAAGTAATTGACCCTCATGAGGAGCTCATCCAAGGCAAGGTAGTAATGGTAGCGATCTGCATGCAACTGCAACTTAATGGCCAAATCCCGTCGAACCTGTGGCCATGCATCTTCACCCAAGTTCATAAGACAAGCGAATGATCTATAACCACAAAGACCATCACCTGCAACGTTCGTTACAACTCGAATGAAAGTAATCATGAAGTCGTTGATGTTGCCTATTCCCCAATCGAAACGTAGGTGAGGGAGATTCTGAGGCAGAAGTGTATGAGGTGGTGCTGCTGGGATGTCTCCTCTAGACTCTGCCGTTGATCTTCCTTTGCCCCGTCCCCGGGAAGGACTGCGACCACGACCCTTTCCTCGTCCTATTCCACGGCCAGTAGGAGTGTTGTCGCCGGGAAGGGGATTGGACCCTGTGCCCTCTTCATTTTGTGCAATTGTTTCACCGTTTGTAGATGAAGATCGTCCCCGTCCTTGACTTTGTCTCATCACAGATCCGCTGCTGCCATCTCTAGCGGCTCTACGCTCGGCCCGAGCACGCTCCCGTTCCCATGGCAGAGGGTTCGTTTGACAAGGGTTGCGAGTCCGCGGCCTCCCGGTCGGTCTACGGTCCTCGGGGTCAGGCGCAGTCAATGGTGTGTGGGAAGGACGATCGCCATCGTTGAATCCTAAGGCGATCCTCCAACGAGTATCGTCGTCCATGGCTCCACTCTGGAACAACGTGATTAAGCGCAAGATGTCTACATCAGCTCTCGTGAGCGGCGTGTTATCATCTACATGGGCAACATAGGGACGATCATAATCCAATTACTTCCAAAATATGTGAATCTGGGATGGCCTTATCGGTATCTGTGCGTCCCGAGCAGCTTGCATTTCATGTATGCAGGGCAGACCGAACACGGTCCTCCAGTAACTATCTCAGCATGGATGCAATGGCGGATCTGTTTCCATCATCGTGTATATTTTGAACAACAGGTTGAAACATTCCTTCGACACAATATGTCGAACCCAATCGAACAACCAGAGGTCGTGTAAGTCTGTCGGCCAGGTGTTGTAAGCTCGCCCCATCGTGTTCTTCACTTCAGCGATTTGGTCCTCCATCATTAGATCGATTGCTTTGATAACGTGAGTGAAGTCACCAATTGCAGAGTGGAGGGTGCTCTTTAGCACTGCATGGGCGGACTCCGCCCTATAAAGAAAGACATCGGTCGTGCGTGCTGACATGTGAATAATTGATGGCGCAAATCGAATGAGGATAGAGAATAATGACATACCTGTTCGTCATTTTCGTACCAAAATGCTCTATAGTATCTGTCTATGCGCGAACAATGTTCTGCGAGTAATCGCGCAACCACTTCGCCTCCAAATACGGCATCAACCCCTCAATGTGTCCCCACTCTTCATGCATACCCCACCTTCGGGCGTTGAACGTGTCAGCAGATCTGGATTCAAAGAGGCCATAACACGCGCTCTTAAAACGACCCACGACGTCAAGATTCTTCGACTTTTTGAAAGCTGCTTCTTCACATTTGCGGAGGATGTGTACTTTGCACAACATATGTCTTATATTGTGAAATACCGATCGTAGTGCTGCGATGAGTCCCATCTCCGGTTCGGTGACAAATACATTAGGCTGAGTGCCCCGCAAAAGGTATTAGAGCTGTTGTAACGCCCAAATGAACGTATCCGTGTTCTCGTGCGACATGAAACAGATGGAAATTGAAGGTTCGATAATGTATAACAAAGTAGAATAAAGATACTCTAGAAGGGGGGGTTGAATAGAGTATGCCAACTTTTCGCTGACAATCTCAAGACTTTTGAAACGCTTTCCAAACCCTTTCGGAGTAAGCTCAATTCTTTCGATTGGGATACCTGAAGCACAACAAAGTTATACAATTCGACACAAGTGCGGAAATAATGGTAAAGCAATAAGTAAAGAACACGATGAATTGTTAACGAGGTTCGGCTCCTTTAAGGCTTAGTCCCCGCCTAGGGTTCTTCCATAACCCTAGGATTCAACAGGCTTTATTGATTCACAAAACTTAGGATCTAATAGCTCACCGAGAAGCCTCTCTCCTATACAATTGCAATCTAGTCAACTCTCGTTCCCTTGGAGTCCTAGACCAATCTAGAAGAGCCCCACTTCTCTCAGCTATCTAGTACAATCCTCTTACACTCGTGAATCAATAACCTAGTGCACACTTCCTGAGTTATATATACTCTCGAGTATAACACTCTCTCAGAATATATCCTATAAGCTCACTGTGTAACTCTCAAATGATTTGAAACAAAAGATAAGACTCTTAACACCTAGCAGAGAGTACACGTAGAAGAAAGATTGACTTGAGGGCTGAGTATGCGTTGTAGTTCAATGATCGTCAGTGTTCAACTCTTATCTTCTTCTCTCTTCTTCATCTCCTTTTATACTCGATCAAATCGGCGCCATTTGAAACAAGGATCTTCACCCAACGGCTACTTAAGATCATGGCTTAGGAAAAATCTTCGCAATCTTCTATTTCGGGAAACTGCGAAGCCACCATCCACCTGATTTGATCTTCATATCTTTCAACTTTAAGGAAGGAGATTTCTTCGAAATCTTTGCTGTATGATTAGTATAACATATGTATAATAATATTCGAAAACCATACATAGATAATATATATAAGATAATAACTAAAATACAGGTTTTGAATTTCATCAATATAGCTTTGGCTTCAAGACCTTTGACACAAGCTTTGTGTCAAAGCCTTTGAAACAATTTCCGATTTTCATCAAGGGAGTGGAGTTGTTAATCTCCCCCTTGATGAAAGACAAAACCTGTGCATCCCTGTTACTTAGTCAGGCAAATATATCATATAAAAAAATCGGACTAAGTACCTGCAGGGGTTAGACAAATGTTGGATCATATAAGTTCAAAACCAATGATAAAAGCATCCAACAAAATAAGGCAGAATAAGGTCTTCCAAGACCCTATAGTTCAAAGCGGTTTAAAGTCTAACCAATCTCCCCCTTTTTGTCTTTCAACAAAGGAAGGAGTATGACAACAGTCACCAAAAGTTTTGAAAACAGGGCCAACAGTGTTAGAGAGTTAGATCAAGGGTTAGGATAGGGGTTCAGGGTTCATCGTCTTAAGCACCATCCTTGATCAGCATCTTCAACTCGTTTAACAACTTGCCATCTCTCTCATCTCAAGCATCAACTCGTGGTGCAACTCCTTGACGTCCAGGCGAACTTCCTCCAAACCCAACTCCAGGTTCTCCATGCGCTCATCGATGGCAGAGCTAGTAGGAAGAGCTTTTGAGGAAGAAGAGGCAAGGCTCCAAGTCCCTTGAGGGGTCTGAGTTATGCCGATCTTCTCAAAGCTCTTGGAGTCAAATTTTCCCGTATGATGTTGTTGTTCTTCATTTTCAAAATCAATTTTAGAAGCTTTGAAGACACGGGTCAATAGGTTTGCGAATGGAAGGGGAGTTCCTTTTCTGGCTTTTCGGGTGTGAGCAATGGATCCTAAAATGGTATTGGCCAGATCAAGATCATGGCCATTCAGAATACGGTACAGGAGGACCATAGCATTGTCAGTGAGGAGGGAGCCAGAGTTGATTCGGGGTAAAAGACATCTCACAATGATGTTAAAGATGATTTTGGCTTCAAATGTGAGGGACGAGTGGGTGAGTTGTTTGGTGGTGCTGCTTGATGCTTCGGGGAGCAGGTATTTGGAGCGGGCAAGAGTAACACACTGGTCTTTTTTGGGGGTTTAAGGGGAGGGTGGACTTGGTTTGGGAAGACCAAGGAGTTCAGCGAAGTCAATGGAGTTGAACATGATTCTAACCCCTTTGACGACTGACTCCAGAGTCCAGCCTTCATCAGTGTGTTTGGCTTTGAGGTTTATGTAGAAGAGACGGGTTAGTTGGGGGTAGTACTCAGATTCAAGGTTCAGCAGGGTTCATGCAGGGGTTTGTTTGAGAAGGGAGATGCAGGGTAGGTTCAAAGCTTCTAAAAAATTAAAATCGATAAAGTCAGAACAACAAATCCTACGAGTTTTAAACTCATCTACCCATTTGCCAGCCATCTTGGCATTCTCAAACCAGGAGGAGAGTAAGGATTGGTTTACCTGGATAAGTGTAGGGGGATCAACGGCAGGCTCGACGTTCTTTCTTCGGGCTTTTGTTGGAGCGGTCGATTTGACGGGCACTTCAAATCTTTTGAAAGTGGCTATCCTCGAGCGCTTGGGAGGTGGAGACGTCTTGGATTTAGCGGCCTTGCGCTTCTTCGGGGACGGGGGAGGAGGAGTAGGAGAGGGAACAAGATCCAGCTCCTCTTCCTCTTCTTCCTCAGACCCCCAGCCCTCAGCAGACTCCTCAGCCTCATCTCCCTCGGCCTCCTCGTCATCATCAACCTCGTCGTCCTCCTCAGCTTCCTCTTCCTCTGGTTCCTCTCCTGCGGGAACCTCCTTCTTCGCTTCTCTCTTGGCCTCTTCCTCGGCCTTTTTCTTTTCTTTCACAACCTCTTCCTCAGCCTTTTTCTTTTTTTCTGGGCCTCTTCCTCGACCTCTTTTTCAGCATCTCTCTTTAGAATCTCCTCAAGATCTTCCTTTTCCTCCACTTCCTCAGCAATGACCTTTTTCTTTCCCTTAAGCTTCCTACTGAGGGGCATCTTTTTCAGGCGCTTCATGGACCGTTTGACTTCGGCAAGGGTGCTCTCAGGGACGGTGCTCGGGACAGTGGTCTCAGGGGTAGGTTCGGGTTGAGGGGAAATCACGAGGGGGATCTGACGACCTTTGGAGGTAGCGCCAAGGCTTTTGGGGTGGAGGTTTTCTTGGATTTGGGTGCCATGGATACGAACGGTAAAAATTTCAGAGAAAGGTTGAAGAAGATGGTTTAAAGGTCTGAGAGATTCGGTAGGCTCTGAAGATGTGAATAGTGGGGGTAAAGATTGTGTGGTTTAAAAAGGGAGCGGGTGAGGTAAGTTGATGGGACAAGATGGTAGTTTCCAAGGTAATAACTCTAACTCATCATAACAACTGCCACATTTTCAAAATCAAACTTACCAAAACAATTTCAAAATTTAAACAAAGAGCCGTTTGAATCTTAATAATTAAGGCAAGATGTTTATCCGATTTAAATAATTTCCACAAATAAAAAATATAATCGGATAACATGCAATAAAAAAGATTTTCCCGAATAGGTAACAAAATAGTAAAGATATTTAAAATTCCTTTTTAAAAAATATTTGATCAAATATCTAAAAAGATACCAACCAAATATATGATCCGTTATATGTGCTCTACTGTTCAGTTCACAACCTTTGACATGAGGTTCAAAGGTCTTGACACTGAATAGAAGTTTTCTTTCGTAAAGGGAAAGCTCCCCCTACGAAAGTGCAACCCTGTTAAGCATTCCGATTTCACGTCTAATGAAGGTGAACCTGTCCTCAGCCAATGGCTTAGTAAAAATGTCAGCCCATTGATAATCAGTTGATATAAATGATATTGACACATCACCTTTTTCGACATGGTCTCTAATGAAATGATGCCTCACATCAATATGTTTGGTCCTTGAATGCTGAATGGGATTCTTTGTAATGGAGATGGCACTTGTGTTGTCACACTTAATGGGAATGTCTTTGAGGTCGATGCCAAGATCTCTCATTTGTTGAGCTATCCAAAGGATTTGGGAGCAACATGCTCCATCGGCTATGTATTCGGCTTCGGCAGTGGAAAGAGCAACAGAGTTTTGTTTCTTTGAGTGCCAACTAATCAAGGATGCCCCTAAGAATTGGCAACATCCCGACGTGCTCTTCCTATCCACCTTATAGCCTGCAAAGTCTGCATCAGAATACTCAATTAGTGTAAAATCTCTTTGCTTCGGGTACCACAAGCCAAGCTCCTTGGTGCCATTTAGATATCGAAAGATCCTCTCCATAGCCACGAGGTGAGATTCTTTAGGGTCAGCTTGAAACCTAGTACGCATGCAAACACTAAACATGATGTCAGGTCTACTAGCAGTAAGATATAATAAAGATCCAATCATCCCTCGATACTCCTTTTGATTGACACTCTTCCCGGTCTTGTCTTGATCTAAGGACAAGGTTGAGCTCATGGGTGTCTTGGCTGCTTTGGATTGATCCATCTTAAACTTCTTCAAGAGATCCTTAGTATACTTGCTTTGGTTGACAAAGATCCCTCTCTTAGATTGATGAACTTGCAACCCCAAAAAGAAGTTCAGTTCTCCCATTAAGCTCATCTCAAATTCACTGCACATTATATCGGAAAATTCGTTGCACAAAGATGTGTTAGTAGCACCAAACAATATATCATCAACATATATTTGAATAACCAATATGTCCTTTCCTTTGGTCTTGATGAAAAGAGTCTTGTCGATCAACCCCCTTTTAAAATCATTTTCTAAAAGATATTTTGACAAGCGCTCAAACCAAGCTCTTGGGGCTTGTTTCAAACCATATAGCGCCTTTTCTAGTTTGTAAACATGATTAGGAAATTCCGAACTTTCAAAACCTGGGGGTTGAGCCACATAAACTTCTTCTTCTAAGAAACCATTAAGAAATGCACACTTGATATCCATTTGATATAATTTTATGCCCATAAAAGATGCAAATGCTAATAAAATGTGAATGGCTTCAAGCCTAGCTACGGGAGCAAAAGTCTCCTCGTAGTCGATATCTTCCTCTTGATTGTAGCCTTGAGCAACAAACCTTGATTTGTTCCTCACGACCTTACCATTCTCATCTAGCTTGTTCCGAAATACCCAACGTGTGCCAATGACTGATTGATGCTTTGGCCTAGGCTTCAAGGTCCAGACTTTGTTCCTTTCAAATTCGTTAAGCTCACTTTGCATAGCAATGATCCAGTCTGGCTCTTGAAGGGCATCATCCACGTTCATTGTTCTACAATGGAAACAAAAGCGTGAAAAGCACATAGATTTTTAAGTTTAGAACGAGTTTGAACACTAGATGTAGGGTCAAAGATGATATCCTATAATGAGTGTGACGAGGAGTATTTGAACTTTCTCTTGCTAGTCTCAGCTCCCTGGTTCGTCACATCAACAGGATTTGTTTGAGGTCCATCTGACTCCATGGATACATTGTGCTCAGTGACTGCAGTATCCGACGTCTCAATAGCTTTGGACTGAGCTTCAAGACCTTGAGCCTACTCCTCAGTGTTAAGAATTCAATTAATTAAAAGGCTTCCAAAGTCGGGGTTTCATGCCACAACGATAACAATGCAAGTTTTATGCTAAAGTTATGAAATTTAATGCCTTTTCGTCAAATTTTCCTTACCAACACTTAGGTGATTAGAGGCTCTCGCATAGTTCCTAAGAATTACTATCCAATTCATGAGCAATTCCAGTTTACAATATGAGTGGCTTTAGCTTCAATAATGAAAATAATGAATCTCCCTAACTTTTGCAAAGGATCATGCATGGGGTAGAAGACGGAATCGCATAAAAGTCATACCTTTGATGCACTTACCTCACATTGCTATCGTCGGGCTCACCCCAGCCCTAGAAGTGGGTTGCCTACTTGATCCTCATCGTGCACATCATCATCATTGTTATTGAAAGAAAGCTACTTTGAATTAAAACTTTGAAAGAAAGGAAAACCGAACAAGCCACTCCGCTCTCGCTTTACAACTTCACTCGGCCTCCTCTCTCTTTCTCTAACTCGTCACTACTCTCTATTGAAACTGAATTGTATGTAAATTGAATACCTAAACTCAGCCCTATTGGCCTCTATTTATAGATGTCGATAAAGATTCGAAAATTTATCTTTATTCTCTAAGATAAAACTTAAATAAAATAAAAACTAAAACTCTATTGGTAAATCAGCCTCCTCATGATAGATCTGGTGTTGAACATAAGAAATCTCGACTTTTGGATAGACGTGCAAGCTTCGGATAGAATTCTATCAAAAATCTGAGTCGGATTCCTCTGCTGGCATGGTCGATATCGACCCTAGACATCGATATCGACCCCTTCAAAACTTTATCTCGAGCTCTCCTTCTCCTACTCGAACTGGCACTCGAATTCTATCTTTTAGCTTGATATGGAAGCATCGATATCGACCTCTCTGTGTCGACATGCTTTGTTTCATTTCCTGCTCGATTCCTATGTCTCTGATGCACTCAATGTCGAGGTTCCCAGTCGATTTCGACCTCTTCAAAAGACTTCGAGTTCTTTTTTCGCTCTTCCAAATTCGTCCATTTTTATCCTGTTTTCTGCGAAATCACATAGAAACTCGTGCAGACCCATATATTTAATATTTAAGCGTAAACTACACTTATCCCATGTTTTCCCAATAATATTCATGCAAAAGACGATAAAATGGATTTATATGTGCATAGAAAATATGGCAATTTGCGCGCATATCAAACACCCCATACTTAAGCTTGCTTGTCCTCAAGCAATACCTTTAATGGCCATTCAGGGGAAGAAAGTAAACCCTCAACATCATAGATTCATTTTTCATATGTCCCTACAATCAATTGCCATCCTCGATATGGTACTTATGTCAACCAAGTCCATGCCTGTGCATAAAAGCAATTTCATACTCATAAAAGGAGGTAATATGCAAAAACAATTTTAGCGACATAGCATTAATAATGAAGAGGACTTTTTGCAAGCTTGTGAGAAGTAGATTGGTAAAAGGCTAAAGGTGGGATAATATTTGGCCATGTGGTGTTAAATCCGGGGAAACATACTTTCTTTCCAAAACATTCCACATTCCTTCTTCATAATGTCTCACCTTTCACTCATCGCTCAATGCTTTTATTCAATATATGATTTTACCTCTCTAACCTTAGCACTGCCTTCTCGCGAGTCGCAAAAATGGGTGTCATGAATGGCCCCGGATACTTAGTACTTCGGACTCCTCACCTTGTGTCCCATCTCGCTGAACTAACATCTCAACGAGCAGGGTCGACCTACCTTTATCTCCTGAGGTGATCGGATTTTTTCTCGCTCATTAAATTTTCCATAATTCATAATTCTTTCATTCCTGCCACCAACTTCATAGTAATGCACAACTCCATATAACTCCAAAGACGACATCCATTCTCAACATTGTCCCCGGATAAGGTATAAGGTATAAAATGGACAATATGTGTATATGTGGAGCAATAATGATCATGATAAGGCTCATATATGGCTTGCGATTTTTGCAAACATGCATAGGTAAGGCTAGGATATGAACTTTGCTTGTATGTAATTTTTCATAAAAAGTCCTCCATCATCTTATCATGCACATGTCAAAAGAAACTTCAAATTTTTCATCTCCTTTATGTTTTTTTTTCTTTTTTTGCACTTCATTGGGACTTCCCTTAACTAGGCAATTTCATGTTATATCTCTAATGAATCTAATTTTGCAACATAGAGCTCTTTTTTAATACTTCCATGACTCTTCTTCTTTTTTTCAAAATTTTTGATGGGGGTCAATTTTTTTTTCGAAATAAAAACTAAATATGCATTAAAATAAATATGCAAATCTAAACTAAGTATGAATATGCAAGTAAGCCATTTCCCAACCCCATACTTAAAATTTACAAGCTCTAGACTTTTAAGTCGCTAGGCCGACTTCCTCCTTCGTGCTTCTCAAGGCGGCATCTGCAGAGCCCATGTGGCTTGGGCCTCAAATATCACTCCTTTCTTGTCCCGCAGCTGCATTCCACCAGGATTGATTCGATTCACCGTGAATGGTCCTAAGTTCTTATCCTTGAATCTTGTAGGGAACCAATGGTCCTTAGACTTGGCAACATAGACCTTGTCTCCTATCTCATATTGGGTCGAATCATCATCGGATACCCTACACAAGCGCACATGCCAAGGCACACCTCTTCCAAATAATGATAAGTCCTTAATCGTAATTGAACAAGAGGAATCCGTACCTTGACTTACCTTCTTCTCAGTCTGTGGCTCAGGTCGATGTCGATGTTCAAAGGTCGATATCGACATCTGTTGTACTCTTGGAGGATCAGTCCATTTGGAGAGTTTTGACTCGATATGATCAGGTCGATTTCGACCCTCAGAGGTCGATATCGAGGTCTCCGTTCGTCCCTTCTCAGCGCTGATGGTGGTCGATTTCGATAGGGTGTGGTCGATATCGACCTTTAACCCCGATTTCGATGTTTCCTCTTCTCCTCCATCGACCCCATACTTAAGACCTGGCACATAATCTTGAACGTTAGTGGTCGATATCGACTTACCTGGGTTGATTTCGATGTTATGTTGAGATCCTTCGTTCAAGATTACCTCAACTTCCTCTACTTGGGCTTCATTGATGGCTTTTATCTCCATTGGCCCTTAATTTTTCACCGTCTTGTTGAAGGCATACTCTATCACCTCATCACTAATTGTGAATGAGAGCAATCCCTTTTTTACGCTAATGTTGGCGTCGACGATTGCTAGGAATGGCCAACCTAAAATAATTGGACAAGCAGGGTCCTCCGCTATATCAACAACTAGGAAATCCACAGGGATAAAGAATTTACCTACTTGTACTGGCACATCCGTCACTATTCCAGTTGGAATTACTACCGTATTGCTAGCCATGTACAATCTTGCATCAACGGGCTCCAGGGGACCTTTCTTTACCTTGTACCATATGGTTAGTGGCATCATGCTAATGCTAGTGCCTAATTCAACTAAAGCGTTAAATTTGAATTGACCTAGACCTATAGCGATATAAAACTTACCTGGGTCCGCCCGCTTTTGTGGTAGTTCCAACCTGTTGCACTCCTCTGCGATCTCAGAGAGCGATCGCTTCTTACCTAAGATGTCTTTAAGGAACCTTACATAAGATGGCATTTCATGAAGTGCCTCCGTGAATGGTATAGAGACATTAAGTCCTTGGAGCATCTTCACGAACCGCTGGAACTTCTTTTCCGCTGGGTCCTTAATCACCTTTCTAGTTGGGAAGGGCAACACCTTTTTCCTTTCCACGGCTGCAGTGGGGTCGATATCGGCTGGAGGAGTCAATTTCTGTGGTGACGCAGAATTAGGGTTGACATCGACTGGAAGGTCGACATCGACGTCACCTTGGTCGATATCGACAGGGGGGTCGATATCGACGTCTGCTCTGGCTCCTTCTCCTCCGCTTTTTGCTCGGGCGTTTGTAATTGACGCCCACTCCTTAGATTTACCGCTGCAATATGCCCAGTAGTTTTGCCCTTTTGGTTGGGCAAAGTGGATCCAGGGAATGATCCTGACGTTTTGGGTATTGCTTCCGCCAATTGACTCATTTGAGTCTCCATGTTGCGCTTCCAAACGTCGATCTCCCCAAGTCTAGAATTGATGTCCTGCAGCTGAGTATGGACAGAGTTATTAGCTTGTTTGAACTCAACATGGTTCCTCCACATCTCATCAAGAATGATTTGCAGGTCATCCTTCCTTGTCTCCCGCTCAGGGTGCCCTGGTGCCCTATATGGTGGGGGATCCCTTTGATAGAACCTTTGATCACCCTAATTTTGTTGATTGCCCCCTCCATAGGGGCCTCTCGTCCATTTGACCTCCTCATGATGTTCCGCTATGGATACTTGCTCAGTATGTGGACAAGCACTAGCGTTATGCCTTGTTGAGCCACACTCCTGACAAGGTTGATTGTTGCTCAGGAACCTTACTTGCTTTTGAAGGTGGCGTGTTTGATCTTTATGGAATTGTTGCCGCACCTCAGGATCTATCTCCCTTGGAGGCTCATATAGTGGCATAGATGGGGCAGGCCTTGCATCATAGGCCGCAGCAGCCCCATAGGTGTTGTCAAAGTTACGAGCCTCTCAATGGTCTCCCATGCCTCCGTTGGTGTAAGTTCAATGTACTGATAGGAGGTATATGAATTGATCCTCTCCTTATTCTGCGCATCAAGGGCATTGTAGAAGATCTCCTGGATGACATATGGAAGTTGCCCATGCGTTGGGCATGATCACAGCAAGTCCTTAAAGCGCTCCCACGCCTGTGCTAGGGTTTCACCTGGCTTTTGTTTGAAAGCCGCGATCCTTTGTCGCAGCATCGCCGTTTTAGAAGGTGGGAAGAATTTGTTCAAGAATGCATCTTTCACCTCTGCCCATGTCCTTAGCGAGCGTGGAGCCAAACTTTCAAGCCATTGTAATGCCTTCCCTGCCAAAGACCATCAAAAAGATTTTAATCACACATACTCTAAGTTTACTCCATCAGCAACTGTTTCACATAAGTCCATAAAAGTAGAGATGTGTTGCAGGGGGCATTCATTATATCTTCCTTCAAAAGTATTTCTTTTAATCTCGGATAGGAAGTTAATTTTCAATTCATAGTTGGAGTGAGGAATTATAATGGCAGATTCAGGAACATGAAGCGGCGGATGCATGTATTGCATCGCCATCTGTGGATACTGATTTAGCCGCTCTTGGGCTTGTCTGCGCGCATCCTCCTCCCTATCAGCACGGGCTCGCTTAGCAGCAGCGGTGGCCCTTTCAGCAATGATTGTAGCATTGTGGTCCTCGATCTCTTTCCTCAACCGCTCTATGATCTCAGCCAGTGTTTCGTTGTCAGCCATGATGTGAATTGCTTTGTTGCGAAGATGGTAGAAACGTTCAGGCTCGTTGATTGGTTCCAGGATAGGTCCGCGATCAGAATGTCGCATAAACCTGCAGAATAAGCTCCGAAAAATATCGTGATTAACTTAGGTGGCGATTGATTGCCTCCCCGGCAACGGCGCCAATTTGTTCGCTACGCGGTGGAGTAGGAGACTCAAATAAACAAAATAAAATAATGCACAACTAGGCTAAATCCCTGTCCCAAACAAATAATTCAACAATCCCCTCTCTTGTAGTAGTAGGGTAATTCAGGATCGAATCCACAAGGAGGTAGGTCAGCGCTTCCTTTGTTGTGCTCACGATCAAAGCTTTCGACCTCAGCAGACCTCGATATCGAGTATACTCGTCGATATCGACCGCAGTTCTGGTCGATTTCCTAGCACAGTTCCTGCAGAAGAAAAAAAAGCAAGTCGACGTCAAGACAGACCTCGATATCGACGTTAGACCTCGATATCGACCCTCACAGTCGATTTCGACGCTTGTCACAAAAACTATTTTCGTAACCAATTTGTCGGAAAAGAGTCTGAAGAAAATAGAATGGGAAAGGAAGATGAACAGAAACAAAACTTAAGACTTTTAGAAAGAATTCAATTACTTAAAAGGCTTCCAAAGTCGGGGTTTCATGCCACAACGATAACAATGCAAGTTTTATGCTAAAGTTATGAAATTTAATGCCTTTCCGTCAAATAACTTTCGTTACCAACACTTAGGTGATTAGAGGCTCTCGCATAATTCCTAAGAATTACTATCCAATTCATGAGCAATTCAAGTTTACAATATGAGTGGCTTTCGCTTCAATAATGCAAATAATGAATCTCCCTAACTTTCGCAAAGGATCATGCATGGGGTAGAAGACGGAATATCATAAAAGTCATACCTTTGATGCACTTACCTCACATTGTTATCATCGGGCTCACCCCGACCCTAGAAGTGGGTTGACTACTCGCTCCTCATCGTGCACATCATCATCATTGTTATTGAAAGAAAGCTACTTTGAATTAAAACTTCGAAAGAAAGTACAACCGAACAAGCCACTCCGCTCTCGCTTTACAACTTCACTCGACCTCCTCTCTCTTTCTCTAACTCGTCACTACTCTCTATTGAAACTGAATTGTATGTAAATTGAAGACCTAAACTCAGCCCTATTGGTCTCTATTTATAGATGTCGATAAAGATTCGAAACTTTATCTTTATTCTCTAAGAAAAAACTTAAATAAAATAAAAACTAAAACTCTATTGGTAAATCAGCCTCCTCATGATAGATCTGGTGTTGAAGATAAGAAATCTCGACTTTTGGATAGACGTGCAAGCTTCGGATAGAATTCTATCAAAAATCTGAGTCGGATTCCTCTGTTGGCATGGTCGATATCGACCCTAGACATCGATATCAACCTCTTCAAAACTTTATCTCGAGCTCTCCTTCTCCTACTCGAACTGGCACTCGACTTCTATCTTTTAGCTTGATATGGAAGCATCGATATCGACCTCTCTGTGTCGACATGCTCTATTTCATTTCCTGCTCGATTCCTATGTCTCTGATGCACTCGATGTCGAGGTTCCGAGTCGATTTCGACCTCTTCAGAAGACTTCGAGTTCTTTTTCCGCTCTTCCAAATTCGTCCATTTTTATCTTGTTTTCTGCGAAATCACATAGAAACTCGTGCAGACCCATATATTTGATATTTAAGCGTAAACTACACTTATCCCATGTTTTCCCATTAATATGCATGCAAAAGACGTTAAAATGGATTTATATGTGCATAGAAAATATGGAAATTTGCGCGCACATCAATGTTCCTCTTCTCTGTGTTCTTAGTAACAATATCATCACCATCCTCATTCTCTGTATGGCTGTTAAGATCTAAATCTGCAACACTTTCACTTAAAGAACCGTCATTGCATTCATCAAATATAACATGAATACTTTCCTCAACCATCTTGGTCCTTTTGTTGAAGATTCTATATGCTTTGCTACTTGTGGAGTAGCCAAGGAATATACCTTCATCACTACGCGCATCAAATTTCCCAAGGTTATCTTTTCCATTGTTATGAACAAAACAAGTACAGCCAAAGGGTTTGAAATATGATATAAGGGGTTTACGGCCTTTGAAAAGTTCATAAGGAGTTTTCTTTAAGGTGGAACGAATAAGACAACGATTCAAAATATAGTTAGCTGTGTTAACAGCTTCAGCCCAATAGGTTTTAGTTAGTGCATTTTCTAAAAGCATAGTCCTAGCCATGTCCTCTAGGGTGCGGTTCTTTCGTTCCACAACCCCATTCTGTTGAGGTGTCCTAGGAGTAGAAAAATTATGGGAGATGCCATATTTAGAACAAAACAAATCGAACTGAAGTTAATCAAACTCCCTACCATGATCACTTCGAATAGACACTATGGGCTCGTTTCTTAAATTTTGCAACTCCTTACAAAGTTTTGAAAACTCAAATAAAGCCTCTGATTTTTCTTTTAAAAATGCAACCCAAGTATATCTCGAAAAATCATCAACAACAACAAGCATGTACTTTTCACCATTGGGAGATTTGACTCGCATAGGACCACATAAATCCATATGTAAAAGTTCAAGGGGTCTAGAAGTATTTACAACCTTTTTGGGTTTGAAAGAGCTACGTGTTTGTTTACCTCGTGTGCATGCTTTGCACATCTCAATACCTTTGAAGTCCATCTCAGGTAGTCCTCTTACAAGCCCTTTGGACACAAGCTTTTGTAGTGTATGGGGGCTTACATGACCGAGTCTCCTGTGCCAGAGCTTTGGATCGTCCGTCAAAGCCTTTAGGCAGGTTAAGTTTCCTTGTGCCACTTGCTCAGCATTCACGGCATAGATGTTGTTCTAACGATAGGCAATTAGAACTATTTCACCTGTACCTTCTCTGCGCAGATGTCACACTTTCCTTTGTCACCAAGAGTGATTGTTCCAGTGGATTGCTTCTTTAGTTCATGGAAGAGAGACCTCTTCCCACTCATATGTCTAGAGCATCCACTATCAATAATCCATTTTTTCTCTTTCACCTTGGTGATCTCCTGCAAAACAAAAATCAACCTTTGTGGCTAGACCAATAAGCAAATTTAGATCCTTTATTGGGATAAACCATATTTGGTAAAATAGTGCCTTTGGGGACCCAAACTTGCGTTATCCGTTCTTTTCTCAAGTGAACAGGAAATGTATTGCGAATAATATGAGGATCCTTTCTTCTATAGGGGGCAGGTCTCTCTTACATGTCCCTTTCTTGGACAGTGGTGACATATAGGAGAGGTTCTGCTTCCTTTTGCCTTTATAGTAGTGGTAATGTGTTGCTTCTTTAAAAACCTCGGGTTGTAGCCAATACCACTTTTGTTTAGAGAACTTTGTTGCTCACCCAACATCCTATCAAGAGTGCCCTTGGACTTGGTAAAACTTATGAGGGTTGTCTGTTGGTCTTGAATCTTCTTATTCAGGGAGATCTTATCGCTCTCTAAGTCATGATGTTCACTCCTTAGAGACGAGAGATCTTGCTTGAGTTCAGATTTCTCTGAGTCAAGAGTCTTGACTTTAATGTCAAGACCCGAATAAGAGGTTTCAAGACTTTTGACCCTCATTGACAGTTCCTCAATAGTTCTTTCCTGGTCCACGGTTTTCTTAATAAGAGTGTTGGTTTGGGCAATAAGCTTCTCTTCATTGGCAATCATATTAGAAAGGAATTTCGATAGTAGCTCTTTTGGACTTGCCATAAGTTCTCTTACAGTTACCTCAAGTTGCTCATCGTGGGATTCATCTCCTAAGGCCATGAGACAAATGTTGGCCTTCTCATCATCGGAGTCTGAGTCACCTGAGTCAGAATCACTCCAAGCTGCCACCATGGCTTTCTTTTTCCATCTATCACCTTTCTTGAACTGGCTCTTCTTCTTTTGAGAGCAATCTTTCACTAGATGGTCTGTTTAACCACATTCAAAACAAGACAAAGGTTTAGTCTTCTTGTCATATTTGTTGTATTGAGACTTACCTCAAAATTTAGAAGACTCTGATCCATCTTTGTTGTTGAATTGCTTCTTCATTTTGAGGATTCGAGAAAGACCCCTTGTAATGAGAGCAAAGGAATCATCCTCATCATCATCCTCATCTTCAGAATCAGACACATCTTTGGGCTCATCCTTCTTAGACTTGAGTGCCAAGTTCTTAGTGCTTGTTGGGATTTCTCCATCGTCTTCATTGAGAATCATCTCATGTGTGATCAACTTCCCAAGCAAGTCATCAAGGGGTAGAGTGGTGAGATTTTGGGCTTCCTCTATGGCTGTCACTTTAGGGCCCCATTTGTCTTTTGGGAGGCACCTCAATATCTTCCTTACTTTCTCAACTTTTTCAAAGGTCTTGCCGAGAGAGTCAAGGTTGTTCGTGATTTCCGTGAATCGTGTGAACATGGCCTTAATAGACTCATCAGGATTCATTTTGTAAAGTTCATACTTTCGAAGGAAGATACTGATCTTGGTGTCCTTCACTTGACTGGTTCCTTCGTAGGTGACAACTAACTTGTCCCAAATCTCTTTAGCCGACCTACAAGATGAAATACGGTTAAACTCATCAGTACTAAGACCACAATATAGTAAGTTAATGGCCATATAGTTCTTGGAAATGAGTTCAAGATCCGCTTGGATGTATTCGTCCTCAGTCTTTGCGACTTTGCTTCCATTAGGTCCATCTTTCTCAGGAATCTTTGGACCATTCTCTATAATGTTCCAAAGTTCCAGATCTTGATCTATAATGAACATTTTCATCAAGGACCTCCAGTGGACAAAGTTGTTTCCCACAAAGAGCGGTGGTCTATTGGTAGACCTCCCTTGTGCAAATCCTGCGCTTGCTTCACCAGACATGATTAAAACTCACAAGATTGTTGGATCAAAAGAAGTGAGTAAGGCTCTGATACCAGTTGAAGGTTCGATAATGTATAACAACGTAGAATAAAGATACTCTAGAAGGGGGGGTTGAATAGAGTATGCCAACTTTTCGCTGACAATCTCAAGACTTTTGAAACGCTTTCCAAACCCTTTGGGAGTAAGCTCAATTATTTCGAATGGGATACCTGAAGCACAACAAAGTTATACAATTCGAAACAAGTGCGGAAATAATGGTAAAGCAATAAGTAAAGAACACGATGAATTGTTAACGAGGTTCGGCTCCTTTAAGGCTTAGTCCCCGCCTAGGGTTCTTCCACAACCCTAGGATTCAACAGGCTTTATTGATTCACAAAACTTAGGATCCTAATAGCTCACCGAGAAGCCTCTCTCCTATACAATTGCAATCTAGTCAACTCTCGTTCCCTTGGAGTCCTAGACCAATCTAGAAGAGCCCCACTTCTCTCAGCTATCTAGTACAATCCTCTTACACTCGTGAATCAATAACCTAGTGCACACTTCTTGAGTTATATATACTCACGAGTATAACACTCTCTCAGAATATATCCTATAAGCTCACTGTGTAACTCTCAAATGCTTTGAAACAAAAGATAAGACTCTTAACACCTAGTAGAGAGTACACGTAGAAGAAAGATTGACTTGAGGGCTGAGTGTGCGTTGTAGTTCAATGATCGTCAGTGTTCAACTCTTATCTTCTTCTCTCTTCTTCATCTCCTTTTATACTCAATCAAATCGGCGCCATTTGAAACAAGGATCTTCACCCAACGGCTACTTAAGATCATGGCTTAGGAAAGATCTTTGCAATCTTCTATTTCGGGAAACTGCGAAGCCACCATCGACCTGATTTAATCTTCATATCTTTCAGCTTTAAGGAAGAAGATTTCTTCGAAATCTTTGTTGTATGGTTAGTATAACATATGTATAATAATATTCGGAAACCATACATAGATAATATATATAAGATAATAACTAAAATACAAGTTTTGAATTTCATCAATACAGCTTTGGCTTCAAGACCTTTGACACAAGCTTTGTGTCAAAGCCTTTGAAACCATTTCCGATTTTCATCAAGGGAGTGGAGTTATCAGCAATGACGAAGTTCTTCCCTGTACAAGTGAAGCCAATGAATTCACACAATGGGATCCCGTACCTGCACGATCACATATGTTAGTTGTTGCCTCTCCCTTTTTTTTCAGAAGATGATTTGTTACAAATAGAAACGTACGCATTCGTCCTGTATGTGTTGTCGATGACGACGACGTATGGGAAGATGTGCAGCAGTTGGCGAGATTGTGAATGAGCGAAGAAAAGATCTTGAAGCTTATTCGCATCATCAGGGGCTCTCCTTGTAGCGTAGAAGTACTTTCTCTCTCGCAATATGTGGAAAGCTTCTTGAGTGACTGTTCGGTCTCCTCTAGCTTCAGCTTTGAATTTTGCCCTAGCATTGTACACTTGTCGCCGTGATGTTACGAACAACTGCTTTTGTTTTGTAGTTGTCTTCTGTAATGTTGCTAAGATCGGCTTTGGTGGTGTACCAGCTACGGTGAGGGCTAATGTAGTCTCCAACTGTTCTTTATCCATTCGACTGAGGTATGGGTGTCCGTCCAACGTAGCTGGAAGGTCATGGTTGTGCCTTCCATGAACTACGTCTAATCCCCACTCGCCCCGCCTGAACTCTACCCCCGACAAGGCAAAAGGACACTGCTCTAGCTTTGAAATGCCCCTACGAGTGGTACCACCGGGCACATCACTGGCAACCCTTGGGATCTTGCGTGGAATGTACTCACCGTACTTCTCACACACGAGCAACACACTGCCACGTCTTGTACGAGTGCTTGCCCATGACCGCTTTATGGTGAGAACCATATTTAGCGGTAGGGCAACGCGACGACAATGATGTATCAAGTCATCGCGATTTGACCACGTTTGCGTTGTGGTGAATTCTGCTGTGTAATTGTGGAATACCCGACGAGTGGTATCCATTTTGTTACACGGATCCGACATCGGGTCCGCTTGCTCTTCTAATGGATGTTGTGTGGCGGTAAATACATTTATTCAGATATATATATCCTACCTTATATCTACATACACTCTTTGTAATTAATATTATATATATAGATCAAAATCCTATATTCACTATATTTAGATCAAAATCCTATATGGAAATAGATTACGACTGTAATTAAAAGTAATATCTATATTCAATATATACGTTAACAAATGTTATGGAAATAGACTATGAATGTAATTATTGTACGTACCGGTTCAGGTGTACGCGAACTTCCTTCTGACATTGTAACAACAGTTGGTGGCGATGCGACGACAATCGTACCTACTTTTGGATAGGGATTACCCGTGCGATGTTCGTTCTTATAGAGATGGGTTTCCACCGTCACACATCACGGTGAAATAATATGACCGTTGGGTCCGCGTCATACGCTCCTCCGCTTTCCAATGCGGGGTTTGCACCGTCACTTAAGACGGTGAACACCGTGTCTCCCTACGGTGAACACCATTTAGGGCGACGGTGTAAATCGTGACCCTCTACGGTGTCCACCGTTGAGGGCTACGGTGAGTATCGTCGCTCTCTGCGGTGCCCACCGTAGAGGGACACGGTGAGTACCGTTGAGGGCGACGGTAGTAAACCCTATATAACGAGCCCAATGCCATTGGTTGAAGTCGCCAAGTACGTGTCCACTAACGGCGATAACACAAGCAACTTGTCGAGACCTCACGGTTGGGGCAGCTGGCTCAATACTACCGTGAGGTCTTTGACAAGTTGCTTGAGTAATAGCTGTTATGCCCACAAAGAAAAAATATTGATCCTCTCACCAACAGCCCTCTCCTAATAATTTTAACGGTAATAACATAAGCAACTTGTCGTGGCCACACGATTGGGGCAGCTGGTTCCATACTGTCATGTGGTCGTAGACAAGTTGCTTGAGTAATAGCTGTTATGTCCACAAAGAAAAAAATACTAATCCTCTCACCAACAACCCTCTCGGAATAATTTTAACGGCGATAACACGAGCAACATGTCATGGCTACATGATTGGGGCAACTGGTACCATACTGTCGTGTGGCCGTAGACATGTTGCTTGAGTTATAGCTGTTACGTCCAGAACAAAAAAAATCGGTTTCGTTCAAACATTATTTTTTTCCAATTGGTTGATGTCTTCTGCACTTTGTCAACGCCCGTAGGATTTTCGACAAATAACTCAATCCTCTGGATGTTGGCAAGTTGCACGAGACATCCATCATCTATAGGACAGCCTCATAGGGCTGCCCCTTTCTTTTGCGCTGAGGAAAAGCCACCGCAGAATTTTGTGGTGTGCACCGCAGGAACATACGATGTGCACCGCAGGAACATACGGTGTACACCGCAGGACCTCACAGTGTTCACCGTGTGGCCCTGCGGTGCACACCTCAGTATCACATGGTGAACACCGTAAGTCCACACGGTCGCCACCGCTAGACTATACAGTAGCAGTGTAGGCCATGGGGGCCCCTTATTTAAGACCATTTGACCGTGTTGCGGACGCGTGGAATAATAAAAAAAATATGAATTACTAAAGTCTTCCATCGATCTGCAGGTGATTTCGATTACACGGTCACATGGCGTTACCGTGACGAGCCATATTTTGTGTTCGATTGTAATTGTCAGCATCGATGTTTCCTGGAGGACAGTGTATGCATTATTTGTCGTTTTGACTGTGAAGACGACACTCGCCCGTCTTATCCAGTGGATTTTGGGTGTGAGGAATGTTATGCAGGCTTCGAAGGCTCCGACTCATATTACTTGGAAGTCGAGACGGCTGTCATTCTGCGCGTGTTGACCTACGTGGAGGAAGATCTGATAAATACATGCGCAATTGACATTAGTAAGTTTTTATGCAAACTACTACGAATGTTCAATCGACATGCGAGAAGATTTTTCGTTCAACGAGATCAAGGTTTGCTTATCGCCGAAGGAGACGTCGGCGTCAGTTGGTAGTTGTTTGATTTTTATTTTGAAGTATGTAATCCGAAAATTTTCGTGATTTGTCGAATGAACCTTTTGTAATCCGGGTAACTTTTATGATGAGTTTGCGTTCGGAAAATTTTCAGGAAACCTTTTACCACACGGTACCATGCATTTTCATTTATATTATAGAACTGCAAATAATACTACAACAAAATACTTACATCCCACAAAACAAAACGACAACTACCCATTTCAAAACAACGAAATCAACTCCCGACATCATGCAAGTCTACACAATACCCACAACTACCAACAGACTCAGCTCCAACGCTCCGAAAGATCCTGATCTCCATTCTGTTGAATACATACTTGGTCACAGTCTCGTTCGCCGGCCGCACTACATTGTCTATGGCGTACTTCGCTATGTGCATCATGCAACTCAGACGAACGTTGGGGAAGAAACCGCCTATCAGACCAGTGAGTTCCCGAGCAGTCTTCTCGTAGCAGAACTCAGGGTCGGCCGTGATCACAGTCTCGTCCTGGACGCAGTAACATTCGACTACTCCAACCTCGTCCTTGCATCCTCGTCGTAACATGACGCCTGAAAGAGACAACAGGGGTATGCTTTCCAGCGTTTATATTGACAGTTACACAAATGGTGTTCCCTAGGCCGAGTGAACTTTTCGACCACCATTTTGAACCGTTTTCCCCTTTTAGTTTCTCCGTCAAATATTTCTGTTGTCGGCATGTTTGTCATTTTGCACCATCGCCGGAAGGGGGAGGGCCCTTCTATAGCCATCCCACCATCAGTGGCGACGGTGGGCTTCCCCCCTTTTCACCCGGTCCACCGTCAGTGGAGACGGTGGTGGCCTCCCTAACCCTAAAGGGTGGCCACCGTTTGGGGTTACGGTGCACTGTAACCCTTTAACCCTAAAGGGTAGCCACCGTAACCCTAACGGGTGGCCACCGTAACCCTAAAGGGTAGCCATCGTAACCCTAAACGGTGGCGCCTACTAGGGTTAGCTTAAGGTTTTAGGATTTTAGGGTTTTTACAATACAAGACAAGACGACATATTAAGGGTTTGAAGTGTGTCTATTGTGGCAGAAATTGCTCATTACGCAGCTAAATAAAGTTCATCAATACAGTCGTCCATTAATAACGATAAAACATTACAACGTTTTCGACAATACACATCACATCCACAACTATTCGAAAGTATCGTCATCTAGTCTAGTCCAGGTCCTACAGAACAACTACCAACAGACTCCTCCACAATATCCTTCAATATCTGAATCTCTAAATAATTCCACGCGTACTTCTTCAATCCTCTGTTCGCAGGACGCACTACTTCATTCACTGCGACTTTCGCTATCCATAATGTGCAAGATAATCGGACATCGTCAAAAGAATCACTCATAAAGTCCTTGATTTTCTCAACAGCATCTCGATAGTACGCCTCCGGATCAGCAGTGTACGTTGGCTCTCCCTCCAAGCAATCCAGATCAACTGGCTCTGAAAACGAGAAACTCTTCCCATCAAAACAGACGACAAGGAAAAGGCAGCATGGAAATTCCATCCACTTGCGATGCTTGCAGTTGCAGAAATAATCCTCGACCGGGCGAGTATATTTGTCGACGGTTATTTCGAACCGCTTACCCTTCCTCGTCTCCCCCGTAAGTTATACTGTTTTAACCGACATTTTGTTGTGAATAAGTGGAATAGAACGGGACTGCAACTTTTTAGGGATAGCTACCGTCTGAAGTAACGGTGCTCTCCACCGTATATCCATACGGTGAGCACCGTAGGAAAATACGGTGGTTACCGTAGGAACATACGGTGGGTATAAGTGATGAAATCTATTTGCCCAATGATTGTCTTGCTGCAAGAAGGTGGCCTCCTTCTTGCCCTTCAGTGACTTCTGTTTGTGTACACTCGTGGGTCTAATCGCGCTAGAGGGAATGTGCTGAATATGACCAAACTGACGCATCACTCGGTCAGGCATGTACGGCTCTTCCTCGAACAACCAACGGATGGTGCCCCTGTACCGTGACAGACAGAGATGGTTGTCGAAGTCTAAATTCCTACTAAAGGGCATGAAATCGATATGCACATATAAGACAGTGTTTGTTAGTTTGTACATGTAAATTTAAAAGTATACAAAGAAAATGTAGACGGCGTACGTATATGTTGGACATACCTCGTCGACAGTCATCTCGTCTAATCTCCGACGCAGCTCCTGCAACCGCAACACTTGGGGCGCTCCATCTCTGTTGGAGGTCCACGTCGTCGCCAACTCCAAATATCACACGCCGTGACGTGGATCCCACGCAAGTCTCCGACTCAGCGTCATGTGACCTCTAAACACTGGAAAATACTGCCATATCCATACCTACAACGACATTGACCATCAAACGATTACTTAATATAACAGGAAATGTCTACATGTGCTATTGATCACGGTGTCGATAAAGTACCTGCATGAACAACGTACAACCGTCCATGTCCTTGGCTAGCTGTCTCGTTGCCTCACCCAATCCCCGGTATAAGCAGGAGAGGATACCTACCGCTAAAGATAACTGCGGAATCTGGTGGGCCTGTGCGAACCGAAGAAGCACTTCCGGTCGCACTCTGTTGTTCGATTTCTCAATGAACAGCGTCGCCGATGTAAGAATCCCCATAACTGTGGCAGCAATCCACTCCTCATCATGCTGGAGCGGGACACCCTCCCGAACCCTCTAGCACATAGGTGTTATTGCCTCTAAGACTGCGTTAACACTCGGACCTCTGTGGCCGTCGAAAGTCTTCTGCTGCTGCGGCGTAAACCCGTACATCTGTCCGACTAGAGCCTTCCCAACCTCGTCCGCCTCAAAAGACGCCCATCCATCGCGAAACCCATAATGAACATCACATCGTGCAATATGATCGTAATCTCTCCCCAAGCAAAGTGGAAAGTGTTAGTCTCAGGGTGCCAGTGCTCAATAAATGCACTGATGAGACTATGGTCCATGCACTCCCACGAGAAGTCCCGCAACTGTCATAACCCATTGTCCCGAACAGCAGTGAACCACGTATCCTCCCCATCCTCCTCCACTAAGGCCTCAGCACGTACTATCATCTGACCCCGACGGTGCACACGCAACACCCTGACCAAAGCGGCTTAATACTGTCTCCAAATAGCCTCAGCAATGTGCGCCCCGTAATCATGCAGCAACGATAGCATCCTCGGACCTCCTTCATATGACGGGCCAGATGACCCTGAGCCGCTCGGCTAACCACGCTGCCGAGCACTCTCTCCTTGTCATGAGCCACTCCCCTCGAATCGTTGTTGTGCGTCTGCGTGCCCATCACCAGACTCATCCTCACCCCTCTGCTCCTGTCCAGCATCCTCCTCATGCTCAGGGTCATACATGTCACACTCGCCGACACCAATGCCCCCGCCAGCTGCGACAGTGACAGGCTGAGACTAAGCTGTACACATGGCTGTGTAGTCTCGCTTGGTGTCAACCCCGTGGAATCAATGTCATCGAGGTTGATATGCGGCATAAACGTCGTCCTGCCACCACCCTCCACAACATGGGTAGAAGTGGCTGCCCCCCCCCAAGCCCTCTATCTCCAATGAACGGTGCAGTGTCGTCGTACGAGTTCAGCTCCTCGCTCTGAAATGCAGTGCCAAAATAAGCCACGTACCCCGGGTGCTGAGTTGCCGCCTGCTCACCCGCATGAGCTGCCGATACATCCTCACCCGCCTGCAATACGGCCTCCCCAGGTGTCGACATCAACTCCTACTCTAATGCCGCTAACCGAATATGGGTCGAACCCTCTATAATCGCATCATCCCGATGGGGACATACGTCAACCACATCGTCAACCGCCTCGTCTAATGTCGCCAACTGAATCTGGGTCGATGCCTCTGTCATCGCATCGTCCATATGGGGACGTACGTCACCTACATCGGCAACTGCGTGACTAGAGCCCCCCACCCCCACACCCCCCCCCCCCCGTCTACTACCATAGTATCTAAACGCTCCTCTACACCCTGCATACGGAAAGGAATAGACTCAATCTGTGCACGTGACTTGCGCAACGCCTGTCTTCCCTTAACAGCAGCGCTACGGGCGGTCCGCTACACCGCCCTATACTCTAATCCACGCGATAATGTATGTATACGATTAACAAACAACTTCTAATTCCTATCAATCAAACAACGAAATATTTTTGAGACCTAAAATCCCATAAACATTCGACTACTACATATTTGAATTATGTTAACTATTTTCACTTTCAATTTTCACCCTACCTTCATAACTATGGTACGTTTATCATATTATAGCCACATAAAATTATAATACAACATTAAATTCTATTATTCACAGATATCACACATATCATGACAACATATTCAATTATACCATTAAACTTTATTCTTATGTTTATGTTTTTATATTACATCATTATTCACACCTATAACATGTATTACAATACTACACTATATTATAAAATCTAAACTCTATTATAAAATTTAACTCTATTATAGCGTTAGTCATACCTCTAGTAGCCCCACCGCCGGTAAGCCCACCGTCCCTCTCCCACCACAAGGACGACCGCGTCCACGTCTCTGAATAATCAGAGCCGGCTACATTTCATAAATCAACAAATACTTATCAATTACTTATTTTCATTCAATAAATTTTGAACTACACTATTTTCATATTTACGATATTACCTGTAATGGATCTCTATCACCACGTCCACGGCCCGCACCACGACCTCGCCCTTGAGCACCATCCTGAATACTCTCACTCACCATTGTGTATCACAAAAAGATAGGACAAACAACGAAGAAAAGGGAATGGGACAAAAGACTAGGAATGTCGGATATGACAAAAAGGTTGGGAATTTCGAAGAAGATAAAACGACAAGAGAACGGAACGGGAGAAGGGGAATTGTGCGGATACAGTGGGCCCCAAACACCTTTTTATAGGGCTCGGAGCCCACCGTATCCCTCCACGGTGGATATCCCCCCGTTGCGTAACGGGCAGATATCCACCGTCACTTATTGCGGTGGGTTCAAATTTCAAAATTTGAACCCACCGTAATAGGTTGCGGTAGGTTCAGACTTTTTGAATTCCGAGGTAAACCCACCGTTGACACATACGGTGGCCTCGTCTGTAGTCCATTTTCAATTCCGAGGGACACCCACCGTTGACACATGCGGTGGAATTACACTTAATGTCCGTTAAAGTAAACGCCACCGCTGTATACAACGGTGAATCCCATACGCTCTTTACCCACCGTATTCTACAACGGTGGTTTTCGTTAAACGTCATTAAACCCACCGTGATTATCTACGGCGATTAGCGGTGGACATAGTAAAAATTAGCGGTGGAAATATCCGGGCCGCTTCTTAAGTTATTCTTGACCCTAAAAAAATCCATTTACAAAACACTACTCTTTAATCAACTTATTTTATTTTTTTACAAAACAAATCCGCCGAGGTTAGGATATTTCCAAAAATCATCTTTTAACTTTATTAAATCCATTTCCATTTCTCAAATCAATTTCCGACATTTGAGGACCTTTTCCAAATTCTTTTCTAATTTCAAGTCCAATAATATTATATTTTTAAATTTCACTTATAATAATATTACATCTTTAAATCTCATCAATAACATTATATAATATTTAATATCCCATTTATTTAAATCCCAATAATTTTAAATGTCATGATCTTATAATATATATATAATCCAATTATTTAATAACTTAAATGATCAAACCGAAATTACCCCTTATAGACCTTAATATACATTTAACAAAGAAATTAGGCCCAAACTATTAAAATCCAAATCCGGATCCAAAACCCAAACCCGGCCCAAATCTTAAAATCTGATTTTTAAGGCAGTGAGACGGTTTAAGCCATAATTTAAAACACAAAACCGGACCCCTTTCTTTTTAAAATAAAGAACCGAACCCAAGATGAACATTGTTCATCTTCCCCACAATGCCACTGCCTTCGAACAGAAATAAAAGGAGGAACGGAGGGGCTGCTCCCGGAACCTAGGTTCAGCCTCGCCCTCACCCCGAGCTCTCAAGCTTACTCTCTCTGACAACTTACCCCAACTGAAAGAGAAGGAAACAAAATCGAACAAGAAGAGGAGGAACGGATTCGGAAGATCACCAGCAGTTCTAAGTTTCGTCGGAGACTGGCCAGGCTACGATTAGGCTCGCTAGAGACTCAGGGTTGCGATTCTCAGCCTAGAACGGAAGAAAGGATCATAAAGGGGGACCTTTGTGGAGCATTGGGTCGAAATGAGAGAGAGGATATCTTACCGACCTTTCATCGGAAAAACAGGGGAGGTGGATGGAGAAGAAGGTGCTGCGACTGCGTTGACTCCTAGCTCGGCTTCGTCTTCGTCTTCTTCTCCTACAGGCGTCGGGGGGAGGAGGAATTGGAGGTGTTGGCTGCTCGCCCGAACTCGGAGGAAGGAGTGGTGGAGGCTCGACGATCTTCGGCCTCGCATTAAGAGATAACAGGGGAACTCCCTGACCTTCTGGCGGCGAGAGGAGGACGACCTAATGGTGGCTGACTGGTGGTGGTGGTGGTGGCCAGAAGATAGTGGGAAAAGGGAGCTCTTTGGAGCGTTGGTGGTTCTTGGTTGAAAGAGAAAGGAGAGTGAAGAGATGAGGAGGAGAGTGAGATTGGGTGGATTTAGTATGTGCTTGTGAGAGAGGGGTTTGAATCTGAGATCCAAAATGAGGGAAAAGGAAGGGATTGTAGGCTTTGGTGTGGGAAAGGTTAGGCAACAGATTGCCTTGGCCTTTTTCCAAAATTGGTGCTACATGGGGTGAAGGAGGGAGATTGGAGGAGTGTGTGTCAAGCCAAAACACGAAGGGTAATGCTGAAGAGGGAACTGGGTGTGTAGCTTCGGATTGGGGAGGTGGTAGAATATAATAATAAAAGTAGGTTGTCCCAAGAAAATACCCGAAAATAAAATCTCGAATCCGCTCTCTCGACCTTATCCCGTCGTAATTCAAAATAAATTTTCAAATTCGAAATAATAACAGATTCCGACAAATAATTTCAAGCCTCGGTATGAGAAAGTAGAAATAAAATCCGTTTTTAAACAAAATCTAAATTCATGCCGGAATTTGCTTCAAAGAATTAAATAGAAATTAATTGCTCGATGATGGAGATTTTCAAAAATTTTCGAAATCAAATAATTCAAATCTCAATTAAATTAATATTAAAGTGAAATAATATTTTAAAATCTTCCGGTCTTTACAAAGTTAGACTAAAATACTTTGAGTACGATGACTTTAAAGTGGTATACAATATTAAATTGATCACACTAATTTAATTTAATGATGGCTTGCACTGAATTGGTAATTCACTTGTTTCAAGTATATATATTGACCTAATGAGTGTCTTGTGGTTAATTACTTGTGAATTAATGAATTTGCATAACCGACTACCTTTTGAGAAATAACTCGAGATATGATTTAATAACTTATCTTGATAAGTAAAGTTGAGATCCTAGATGAAGAGATGTGCCTTGAAGACTTATTAGTTATTATGCCTTGTGATCTTATTGAGTAGGTTGATTTAGTTAAATAAACTAGATATAGTATGCCTTTGATAAATTGTTGACGTTTCACCTAGAAGATCTATAAATAGGATAACAACCTGGGTACCCCCTAGACGACTTCGCTAAGTGTATAAAATGGAAAATGAGATAGGATTCTCCTTACAGAATACATATTACATATTTTTAAGTGTGAGTGTTTTATTTGAATGTCATATGATCATGCTAGAATGAACCAACTGAGTAGATACTTGTTATGATTGATTTACATTAAGATTAATATGATTGCCTACAATTGTTAAAATAATACAAGAGTTGTATTGAGAACTTGCTATGCTTCTACTCTTGGTTGTGTTGTCTTATGACTTTGATCTACTTTGGTTACCCCTTGAATACGTTGTCTTATTTGGGGTTATGATAATTTAATGTGATAAGTAAGACTTGTTGATCCTTGGTTTTGGGCACTTATGATTTTGCTGAGTATTTGAGTATTTGATAATTGATGAATGACTTGAGTAAGTGTTTAAGGAAAACCGGAGATTGATTGAAGTAAAATGTTTGTATGTATGTATGTATAGTGGCGGAGCCAGGATTTATTTCCGGGGGGTGCTAAAAAAAATTTCGTGAAATATTTTTTTTCGGTGTATACTTATTAAGAAGAATTTTTGTAAGAAAATATTGAAAAAACACTAAAATTGTGATTTTTTTTAATTTAAATATAAATATGACATTTTTTTCAATGAAATAGTTGATAGAAACAAAAAAAAATACAGAGAGAAATCAAGAAGAGTATTTAATGATATAGTAAAACTTAAATATGACTTTTTTAATGAAAAAACACTAAAATTGTGATTTTTTTAATTTAAATATAAATATGATATTTTTTAATAAAATAGTCGATAGAAACAAAAAAAAATATAGAGAGAAATAAAAAAGAATTAATGATATAGTAAAACATAAATATGACATTTTTTAATGAAATAGTTGATAGAAACAAAAAAAATATAGATAGAAATGAAGAAGAATTAATGAAATAGTAAAAGAAATAAAAAGTGAAGCATTTGGGATTTGAACCTAAGACCTTTTTGTTCTTCTTCCTTCCTTTGCCACTTGAGCTAGACAACACTCTTGTTTCAAATATCCTTTAAAGATGTTATATTACATTAAAAATACTAAATATATGTCAAAAAAATTATTTTTTTTTGTATTTTTTTTCCGGGTCGGGGGGTGCTCGAGCACCCCCAAGCACCCCCTAGCTCCGCCCCTGTGTATGTATGTATGTATGTATGTATGTATGTACGTATGTATGTATGTATGTATGTATGCATGTATGCATGTATGCATGTATGCATGTATGCATGTATGTATGTATGTATGTATGTATGTATGTATAAAATAGGATGGATCCTATGTAATCAAGGCTTACTATGTAATTTTTGAACAATTCTAAGCCTTTAGATGAGCAAAAACGGATGGACAAGATTGACTTCAGATTTTAATCAATTTTTTTTATTAATATTAGAAGGGGCCCACATGAAAAATAATACAACTCTCTACGAATTGTAGGTATATCACACAACCCTTTTAAAACCCTAACACAAGGCCATTGCACAATTCAGGCAACGGATATTAAGTCAGCCGCCTGAATGCCCCTCACGTCACACGAGCAACAGTCACAATCCTAATCTCAATAGAATTCTAATTCTCTTTCTCAATAAAATTCAAATTTAGGAGAAATTTTGATAGCGTTTTGTCAAAATCCCAATCTCAATCTCCATGTATTTTTAATTTTTTTTCTCAATCAAATTCTAATTTAAAAGAAATTTTGATAAACTCAAACTAATTCATATCACCATGTAAATAACAAAATCCAAAACACACAATCCCAATCACAATCTCCAACACAACCACGATCTCAACATATATTCCAAACCATAAAAATAAACATCTCAAACCATATGAAAAATACAAAAAAAAAAAAACAATATATATATGTGTGTGTATACCTAAAAAACACCCTTGGAGAAGAAAATGGAGAAGAGAGGATGGAGATAGAGAAGATGATGAAAGATGTCGAAAATATGGGGTGGGTTTTACTTTTTGTGTACTAAGTACACTGTAGTTAATTCTGTAGTTGAAAAAGTTTACTTAAGCAACGAACATATATAGGAACATATTCGCTGCCTCATTCAACAACATTAATTATGGTAGGTAGGACCCCTTCATTCAGGCAACAAACATTGATATTTGTTCATCGCCTGAATATTCAGGCAACGGACTTTACATCTATTCGTTACTTGAATATTAACTTTGTCAAAGAACCAAATTCTCTTCATCAAGTTCCAGTAACAAACATTGGAAATTTGTTCGTTGCTTGAGTACTACCAACTTTTGGTTAGCCTTCGACATTTATTCAGGTAACCATTTACAATATGTTCGTTGCGTGACTGGAGTTCTAGAAACGAACATTTCCATTATGTTTGTTGCCTGAGTACTACTAACTTTTGGTCAACCTTCGACATTTGTTCAAGTGACCATTTACAATATGTTCGTTACTTGAGTGGCGTTCCAGCAACGAACATTTTCATTATTTTCGTTACTTGAGTACTACCAACTTTTTGTCATCTATTGACATTTATTTAGGTGACCATTTTCCAACATGTTCTGAGTCGATTCAGACAACGAACAATTTTCTATGTTCGTTACTTCAACTCCATCTAAGATACCTTGGGTCTATTTGGGGCGACCACTCTGACTTTGTCCGTCACATTAAACCTGTTTCTAGCAACGACCCTAAGTATGTTCGTTGGCTAACTTGCACCATGGCTAGACCTGTCAAAACACAACCCGACCCGGTCGACCCGACCCGAACGCCCGAAAAAATTTCGACCCGAACCCGGGAATTTCGACCCGGAAATTTTTTCCGACCCGAACCCGAAAACCCAAAAATTTTCTGGGTAATATGGGTTTCAACCCGGTGACCCGATTGACCCGGTAATTTTGACCCGATTTACCCATTTGACCCGGTGACCCGATTGACCCGATTGATTTATAATTATAATTGATTAAATTTTTTCATGGAGATTCTAATTTATTACATTTTATAATTACAATCACTTGATATTTCATTTTCAAATCAACTTTTATATTTATTTGTATTGTGTAATACTCCGTCAGATCGATAGTATTTGATTTTTTATTTTTCAACAGACTTTTTTAAGAAGATAAAAATTCTAAAAAATATTAAAACATTAAAACAATTCTATGCTTATTACTAATTGCATGAAATTATTTTCAAAAAATTATATGAAAATTTAATATTTTATATATTATTACATTTTATTAAAAATTACGAGAAAAAATAAAAATCAAATATTTTAGATCAAATATAGTATATAATTACAAGCACCAGAACTTATGAACAACGTCTTTAACTTTAGAATTTTAAATTTATCGCAAAATTATCAAATCATGATTTTTTTAAATTTAAAAAAGAAAAAATTGACCAACCCGAAATCGACCCGAAATGACCCGAAAACCCGGTCAAACCCGTATTACCCGGGACCCGAAGTGACCCGACCCGAACCCGACCCGAATGACCCGTTTGACAGGTCTAACCATGGCGTAGTGAAACCACATTTAAAAAAAATCACCATTTTCTCCATTATCCTCCACCGTATATCCTACAGGTTGCAGCCCTCTTCTAGGCTCGATCTCGACAACCCTGTCAACCTCGATCCACCGTCTTCCCCTCTAAACTCAATATATAGCCCTCTCGATCTCCATAATCGATATCAAATTGAAAATGAAAAAACCCCATTGTAAATGTGAAATCAAAAGAAGAAGATTAGGTGAAGAGGATCCAAGCGAACATGATCCACTACTTCCGACGGCTCTAATTTGTTTCTAAGGTTAATTTCGTGTATTTATCATCAATTCGTGTGCTATTTTTTGGATTCAATCTAAAATCAAATCATTGATTAATTTGGAGACATGCTCTTGTTTTGTTCGTGATTGACCTCGGATTCAAAATAATCACCGCTTTATAAATCAAAAGAAGTCACTTTTGATTTTATATGATTTAAAAAACGTTGTTTTTGAATTTTCGCATCTCGTTTCTTTTATATGTTTTTTTGAATTTGTGTTGTAATGTCTCCTTTATTACAGATTTTGGATAGCAGCTCTTCTAACTTCTAAGACCCATGTTCATTCGAATCAAATGTCTCCAGTTATTACGATCCCGTACAACTGACTATAGTTGGATTTGCAAACTAAAAATACCACCTAGATTAAAAATTTTGGTTTGGAAGATAGTAATTGATGGTTTATCAACAAAGGCTAGGCTTAATAGGTACATTAATAGAGTCACATCTCAGTGCTATCTCTGTGACTCTAAAGATGGGGATACTCATCATCTTTTTTTGAAATGCTGAGTCACTCAGTCAGTAATCTTGGGTTATGACCAGTTAACAGGTAAATCCTTCCTTGGTTTAAGAGGAAGGAACATGTCGATAGAAGATATTATGATGATTAGACACGAAAACTCACATTTTGAAGATCTTTATTTCATTTGGCAAACAATATGGGAAACTAGAAAAGGAATCATTTTTAACAACAAAAACATGGATGCTACAACATCTATAGTTCAAAAGACTATATGCAATGTTTCAAATTGGAATTTGACAAATGTAAATATGGGGGAAAAAAAAAACAAGTCCAAAACCAAAAGATTAAAAGCTAAATGGAACAAACCACAAGGAGCTATCCTCAAAATTAATTTAGATGGCTCAGTTAATCCCATTGACGGGTGTCATGTGGGGGGAGTCGTCAGAGACTTTGATGGTCGAGTTATTGATATTATTCATCAGGAGACAAGACAAGATTCAGTTCTCCAAACAGAGCATTCTGCAATCTGTATAGGAATGCAACAAGCTATCTCTAAAGGATTTCGAAAGGTCATCATTGAAGGGGGCAATTTGGAAGTTATAAAGGCGATTAGAGAAAGCAGTAATATCAAGTGGAAAATTATACGTCATGTGGAGAAGATCAACCTACTCTCAGGCAGTGTTCTGAGGTGCCGCCTAGGCACTAGGCGCCGAACCACCTCGGAAAAAATAGAGCTAGGCAGGGCTCTAGGCGTATCAGTTGGATGGGCAGATTTTTGGACTACCTAGGCGGGCGCATAGTCGGAGCTAGGCACCTAGGCGGCCAATTAAATGGGATTCAACACCTAGGAGGCTTATTAGTCGGGTTAGGGTTTCCTTTATTCAAAAGTCGGGATTTCAATCTAACAGATCCCAATGGGCTACACTTGAGGCGATTTGCTTAAACCACTCGCGCCAACGATAACGTGACGCCAACGTCGGCCACCACCCCTCTCACCTGTGCCGGTAACTAGCTAAACCACCTGTTCGTGTTGCTCTACTCACCAAGCTAGGTATCTCAATCCCTCTCCCTCCCAATCTGTTACTTCTCTGTTGAGACTGCCGAATGCTCGAGTACTCAAGCCTATCGAGTCGAGCACAATCACAACCCCAATCCTCACTAATTGTCGACCTCACCTGACCACCATAACACCACCATGTCTCGCTATTGTCATAGGGGCGTTCTTGTTGATGCCATTCTGAATGTTGTATTCTTATTTCATGCTATTGTCATGGTGGTTTTCTTGCTGATGTTGTCGCGTGTTATTGTTTATTGTTGTTTATCCTCTATCGAGCTGAACACAACACCACCACCATGTGTTCTTGCTGCTATCATAGTGTCAATTATTGATGTTTATTGTTTTTTTGCTATCCATTATTGATGTTTATTGTTCTTTCTTGCTACTTCCACAGTGTTGTTTATTCCTGTACATTCTTGTTGTTATTTGTTATTTTTTATTCATAGTGTTGAATTCCATTTACAGAATACAGTAGCTTGTTTGGTTTTTGGACTTTACAATAGCTTTAAAAAAGCTTGCTTGTTTTCTCCCAAATTATAAATTCTGAAATTGTGTGGTTATTGTTCAATTATTTAGGTGCCAATCACCATGTCTCAATTACCAAGTGATAAATCTTCATCAAAGGCTTCTAATGTTTCAATGACTAGTGCTTCACAATTGAAGAGAAATAGTGTTGATGTTGGATGGGAGTATGCAGTGCTATGTAATCCAATGAATCAAGACAAATGGAAATGTCTCAAATGTGGGAGATGTTTTAGTGGAGGAATTTATAGACCCAAGCTTCACATTGTTGGTATTCCAGGAAATGTTGCTAAGCGTTTGAGCGCATCCAATGAAGACAAAAAGAAATGCAAAGAAGTACTTGAGAGTGTTAAGAAAAAGAAGATGGAGAAGAAACAAGATACTGAAAGAGTGATAAGTGAAGTTCAAAAGGGTGAAGAAATGGAAGAGGAAGTCATAGAAGTTGGAGGGTCCCAAAAACCGCCTCGTACTATTGGCTTTATGGATAGATATGTTTCAAATATCAATCCTGACGAAAAAAGTAGAAGGCAATAAAACCTAAACGATGCTATTTACAAAGAAAGAACACTTCAAGTGCACCAATACTTGGCTAGATGGGTGTATGAGTTCGGCATTCCTTTTCATGTGGTGGAGAATGATACCTTTAAGAGATTTGTTGAGGTGGTTGGGCAATATGGTCCTTAAATGTATGGAGCGGATGGTTCCGAACTTGGATGTACAAGATGAAGTAGTGAATGTTGAGTTAGTGAAGTACAAAATGTGAGAAGGAAAATTTGGACTAGCTATAGCCCAAAGAGGATGCCAAACAAACAATCCGAGATATGATTCGGGTATAATTCTCTCTCCTTTAACTCTTTATTATTTGTTATAATTACTTAACTATAAAGAATTTTGCCATGATGATTTATTTCACAACAAGATTAAGTGATGAATATTGTTTCTTCAATCTTTCTTATTGAAATTGTAGTTGGATGGTGGTCTAACTATGACCACGATATGCCTAATCTTCAAAATGTTGCAAAGAGGATACCTTCATTGTCAACAAGTTCATATGGTTGTGAAAGAAATTGGAGTGTATTTGGAGGAGTAATATAATTCTCTTATCTCATTGAACATTTTATTTGTCAATTTGAACGATTATTTATTAATTGTAACTTATTTATTTCTTCTATGTAGATTCACACAAAAAAAAATAGAATGGATACCGATCGAATGAACAAGCTAGTATGTGTTCAATTCAATGCAAGGTTGATGAATGAGAAAAAAGAATCGAAGTAACAAAGTTGATGTGTTTCTAGCAAACGAGTCTTCTTTGGCACAAGCTTGGATGATGGATGGAGTAAGTGATGTTGAAGATGATGAGGACGAGGCCACACCCGAAGAGCCTGAAGAATTGCAACCACAAAGAAGTGCTAGTCGTGTGGAACAAGTGAGAGAGCCCGAAGAAGACGACTTTGTATTCGATGGCACTGAGTGAAGGAATTGTGTCCTTTAATTAAATGTGCAATGACTAAACATGGGATGGGACGATTGATAGAGATATTAAATCCGATTATTTTAGGAGTTGTAGTGCTTTGCTAGAAGCCAACTATGATTAATGGGGTTAAATGGTTTAAGTCCATGACTAATATAAACGGGTCCTATGAAGTCACACATTGAGTTGACGGATTAGATCAACGGAAATGCTGGTTGAATATTAAAATATATATATTGTATATTATTAATATATATCCATATTATTTATTTGTGAAATAATTAAATAGTGGATATTAATGATGGAAATTAATTAAAGGGTTACACATTCTGGTGAATGTACATTAGAATGTGAAAGGTTGTAACCCTCCTCCTAATTAATTACACAAAAGCAGTTTTGTTTTGCTATGTCGTGTGTTAGTTAAGATTGTAGATCTTGCATATGAATCATATCTCCTGTATTTATCCTTTCGATATCTTTTATTCTTATCATATCTCTAGAGATCTCATACCTTGTATTATATATACGTATATTGAATATAGAGAAAAGTATCTTCTCCTGCAAACTTCACATGGTATCAGCCTAGCCTATCAATCCTTCCGATCATCATGTCGACCACCCCTACCTCCCCTACCCAGCTTCTGTTCTCGGCTTCCTCTGCCGATGGAAGCTCTCCCAACTTTCACTTGCCCAACTTCGCTATTCGTCTCTACCGTTCTAACTACTCGTTGTGGCGAAACACCGTGCACTCAGCACTTGAGCCTTTCAATCTCGAGTCTTTCCTGAGTGCAGCCAACCCACCTCCGGCCACCATCCCTGCCACCGGTGAGGACTTTATCTCCACCACCCTTACCCTAGTCGCTGCTCTAGCTGGCTTTTTAGCCGGTTCCCTGCCACCGATGTCTCCTCCCCATGTCCCAAACCCAGACTATCTTGCTTGGGTTCGCAAGGATCGGTTGGTTCTCTTATGGATCTGATCGACTCTCACCACACCCTTGCTTGGTTACGTCGCTTGAGCCACTACCACTGATGAAGCTTGGGAGATCCTCGCCCGGATGTTCCACGCTCAGACTCGCGCTCGGCAGATGCATCTTCGGCATCAACTTCAAACCCTAACGAAGGGAAACCTCTCTGTGCTTGATTATGTCCAAAAAAAGTGAGCGCTTGCTGAAGAGCTTGCTGAGAGTCTTTGCATCATCTCGGACTCTGATCTCGTGACCTTCATCCTCTACGGTCTCGGGTCTCAATACTCCTCCTTTCGATTTGGTGTCACTCTCTATAAGGACCCAATCTCCTCCGACAAACTCCTCGGTCATCTTCTTCAGGAGGAACAACGCTTGGAGGAGGATTCGACTTCAATCCTGGACGTCGACCCACCTGCTGCTAATGTTGCTTCGTCCCGTAGTCGAGGTCGTGGTCGAGGCAGAGGGCGCGGCAGGGGTCGCCAGCCCTTCTTTGATCGCTCATCCTCTGATGCAACTGATGTGTTTGACGGCTCGGCAAGTGATGGCTCAGATCGCCTTCGCCCAACCTGTCAGATATGTAGTAGGCAAGGACATGAGGCCTTCAACTGTTTTCAGCGCCTCAATCTGTCCGAATTCTCCGTCACACATCACCTGGCTCATGAGGCACTTGCTCGGGCTGAATCCTCCAACAACGCTGCGTTCTCGGCCATCTCTCAATCCGAACTTGCTGACCCTTGGATTATTGACTCAGGCACGAGTCATCATGCCACTGCCGATCCTAATGCCTTTCAGTCGCACTCTCCTTAAAACGGCACCGACAATTTAGTTGTCGGCAATGGTATGGCTCTTCCCATCACTCGTTTAGGGCATTCCGTTCTTTCTGTTTCGCATGCTTCTAAACCTTTAAAACTCAATTCTTTTTGTCCCACAAATTTCCAGAAATTTACTTAGTGTTTCTAAATTGTGCCGAGACAACAATGCCTTCGTTGAGTTTCATGCTAATTCGTGTGCTATTAAGAATCTGCAGGGTCAGACACTTCTAACAGGAACCGTTGATAATGGGCTCTATTGTCTTTCCCGTCAACCTGAGCACTTGCGTCGTCCGTCTGTCTATCTTGGGGAGCGTGCCTCGGTCGATTGTTGGTATCATCGACTCGCTCATCCCAATGAGTCTATCCTCCGTCGTCTTATTTCAAGTCATAGTCTACCGGTTTCTTCCCACATATTGGCTACAGTTTACTCGTCTTGTCAGCTAGGGAAGAGCCACCGCTTGCCCCTCTCTAGCCGGTCATCCACTGCCGCCAAACCGTTTGACATTGTTCATTCGGACGTGTGGGGTCCGTCTCCCGTGTCTTCCATGTCTGGAAAGAAATACTATGTTAGTTTTATCGATGATTGTACCAAGTTTACTTGGATTTATTTTCTATCTAATAAAGCTCAGGTTTTTCCCACATTTCAAATGTTTATCCGTATGATTCGAACACAATTCTCTACACTTATTAAATCTTTTCAAACTGATTAGGGAGGGGAGTATCGCAACATCTCCACATACATTGAGTCTCTTGGGATTCGTCATCGGGTGTCTTGTCCATACACTCCGGAGCAAAATGGCACTTCAGAACGCCGAAATCGCTCCATTGTTGAAAAGGGTCATGCTTTAATAGCCCATGCTAAATTACCATCCCACTTTTGGGAATATGCCTTCCACACGTCGGTTTATCTATCTAACCGAACCATCACCCCGACTCTTCAATTCAAGTCACCCTTTGAGGCTCTCTATCACAAAATCCCTGACTATGGCTTTCTCAAGTCCTTCGGGTGCTTGTGTTATCCCTTCTTGCTCCCATATACCTGCTCCAAGCATGAGTTTCGCTCCATTCCTTGCTTCTTCTTGGGATACAGTACCAAACACAAAGGGTATATGTGTTTTCACAGCCCCTCTAACTGACTCTATGTGTCTCGGTATATAGTCTTTGACGAGCCCTCCTTTCCATCATCAACTACGTCGTCATCAGTCCCTTTATCAACTTCCTCGTCCATAATTCCCCTTTCACTCCTACAACAAGCTACCCTTCCTCTCTCGGCTCCCCCTGACTCCGGGAATACATCTTCCCCAGCTGTCTCCTCGGTCCCTCCGACTGAGCCCCCATCCCCTATTGGCCTCCCTGTTCTCCCTTGGCCTCTCCAGTTGCCTCTACAGAATCCCCTCAGCATGTGTCCCCTTCTGATGTTTCCTCCTCGTCTAGTTCACCCGTGTCCGAGCCCCAATCTTCGGCTTCCTCGAGCACTGATTTCGGGTCCTCTTCGCACGCTTCTGCAGATTCTCCCATACCCACACCCACCCCACCTTTGCCGCCTCCACCACCTCTAGTACCCTCTTGGTATAGACCATCCACCACATCTACCAACCCAATGGCAACTCGTGCCCAAACCAACAAACTCACCCCCAAAGCCCTCACCACCACCAAATATCCTCTTCATGTTGCCCTTCTCGCCAACCTAAAACCTTGGTTCTTTCACCATGCATCCAAGAGTCCCCAATGGCAGCATGCGATGCAGCTAGAATTTGATGCCTTAATGAGTAATGGGACTTGGGACTTAGTTCCCAGGCCTCATCACGCTAACATTGTTGGTTGAAAGTGGGTTTACAGGATCAAGAACAAGGCTGACGAATCCATTGATTGCTACAAGGCTCGCCTTGTTACAAAGGGGTTTAATCAGGAAGCCGAAGTTTACTACTTCGACACTTTCAGTCCTGTCATCAAGCCTATGACTATTCGCCTTATTCTGAGTCTTGCAATCACTCATGACTGGCCTCTCCCACAAGTTGACATCAACAATGCTTTTCTCGATGGAGAACTCGCTGAAACTGTCTATATGGAACAACCACCAGGATTTCAGGCAACTGATAGGCCTTCTCATGTCTATCGGCTTCACAAAGCCTTATATGGTCTTAAACAAGCCCCGCGTGCCTGGTTTCAGAAGCTTCGTTCGGCCCTATTTCACTATGGGTTCACTGGTTGTGTCTCTGACTCTTCTCTATTTATTAAAAGGGTGGGTAATCATGTCGTTTATATCCTAGTATATGCGGATGACCTGATCATTACTGGCTCCCATTCTTCATTCATTGATGAGTTTGTTACCGGTTTACATCGTGCCTTCTCCCTCAAAGACCTTGGCCCACTGCACTTTTTCCTTGGCGTTCAGGTCACTCGCTCGCCTACTGCTCTTCACCTTAGTCAGCAGAAGTACATTGCCGATATTCTTACTCGTTGTGCCATGACTAGAGCGAAGTCGATAGCGTCCCCTGCGGAGCCAGGCTATCATCTTCGTCAGGACGGAGATCCGTTTCATGATCCTCATCTCTACCGCAGCATTGTAGGTGCTCTACAGTATGTCACCATCACTCGGCCAGAGATCTCATATGCGCTGAATCGGGTTTGTCAATTCATGCACCGTCCGACTGACGCTCACTGATCTGCTGTGAAACGTATTCTCCGCTACCTTAAAGGTACTATCTCTGCTGGCCTCAATCTTAACAAGCTTCATGATCACCATCTGGTTGCATTCTCCGATGCTGGCTGGGTATTTGACCCGGACGACTGTCGATCCCACCATGGCTTTGCAATATACTTTGGGGGTAACCTCATCAGTTGGTCCTCCCGAAAGAAAAGAGTCGTCGCCCGCTCCAGCACGGAAGCTGAGTACCACGCCATTCCTTTTGTCGCTGCTGAGCTTATTTGGCTTCGACATTTGCTCAAGGAAATGGTGATTTCTGTTCCTCGCGCTTTGATTCTCCTTTGTGACAACCTACAGCAACCTTCCTCTCTGCCAATCCAGTGTTTCATCAGCGATCAAAACACGTCAAGATCGACTATCACTTCGTTAGGGAGCAAGTAGTTGATCGGGATCTTGTTATGCGTCATGTCCGATCACTTGACCAGGTTGCCGATATCTTTACAAAGGTTGTCGGCACCTCCAGATTTCGGACGTTGCGTTCCAAGCTGCATGTTCTTCCTTGACCATGAGCTTGCGGGGGCGTGTTAGTTAAGATTGAAGATCTTGCATATGAATCATATCTCCTGTATTTATCCTTTCGATATCTTTTATTCTTATCATATCTCTAGAGATCTCATACCTTGTATTATATATACGTATATTGAATATAGAGAAAAGTATCTTCTCCTGCAAACTTCACACCATGGATGTGTATAAACACAAGGAAATTAGCAAAGGGGGTTTTAATTTTTTCTAAGGTACACACGCATGGAGAGACCAAGAGACAAAAGGCAACAGTTGCTAGTTTTCTAAGCTATACGGAGCAGCAACAGTAGCAAAGAAAATGCAATATCAAATTGTTGATTTACTAATCACCATCTAGACACCGGGCTCGTGTGGACTAATTAGAGAAGTCACACTTGGGGCTTTTGATTTCTTCCGATTCCACCCGATTTGATCCTATTCACACATCAACCGGTATATCCTCCAAACAATGATTCATCTATCAATTGTGCATGAAGATCCTTGAATTAGATGTTCAGAATTGTTCTATATTTTCGCTGTATACATCTAATTTTTCTTCACTGGGGATGGAGAAGATGATGAGGAAGAGATTGATATAGAGTCAGATAAGGAGTATGAAGATTAGATTTGATTATTTATATTTGCTTTAGTCAAAGTGTCGAACCTAATTTGGGTTTTTGGTGCTTTAATCGAACCTATTTTGCTTTACTATTAGTTAAGGACCACTAATTTGGGTTTGTAAGTATTATTATGAATCAAAATTACATTATATAAATTTATGATATATGCTAAAGATTAAAATACAGGGAAATAATCATTTTTTTTTAAGTCCGTCTAGACGGCACCTAGGAGCCCGCCTAGCCGTCTAGGCGCTAGGCGGAGGGTCGGTGTCTAACGATCGCCTAGTGCCTTTTTAGTGTACATATTTTGATGTACACTAAAGTAAAGGTTGAAAATAATGCAAAATTTTTTTTGATGTACATATTTAGTGTCATTTTAATTAAATATTTTGACTTCACATTCCATTCGATTCCTAAAGTAAAGGTTGAAAATAATGCAAATTTGTGTAAAATGAGCTAACGTGCAAGAATTAGAGTCTGCACAAGTTTTGGTCTAAATATGTAGGAATTGGAGCGGAATTAGAGTCAAAACAAGAAACCCAAGCCAAGCAGAGAAGAGGTCGATATCGACCAGACAGGTCGAAATCGACTGGAGAACTCGATGTGGACACTGAGCATCGAGACAGACCACACAGAGCTACACAGGACCACTCGACATGACCTCATATCGAGTAGAAGCATTGACATCGAGTAGACCCCAGAGCTCAAGTGAAGTGAAGACCGTCGAGGGGAAACACAGACCTCGATATCAAGTCATAAGGTCGATATTGAGTGGAATTTGACACTGTTTGCACGCGGATCGGGGACGTGGATTTGAAGATCTATCAACTAAGCCATGGTTTATCATATCTTTTAAGATAGATTATGTCTTAAGGTTGTTGTCTTTTTACCCTAAGATATTTATTAGTTAATTAGTTATTTACTTAAATAAAGATTTACTTGTTTGGGATAGAATTTTATATAGAAGTTTTAGTAGGATTAGAACTACTCTCCTTGGCTAGCAAGGATTAGTAGGCTATAAATAAAGCCCTAGGGGCTGGTCTTTTATTCATTCACACGGAGATCATATCTCACAATAGGGTTAGAGTTTAGGAGAAGCTTTAGGGTTTGGCGTTTGCGAAATCTGACAGCCCAGCTCGACGTCGAGTACCCTACTCGAAATCGAAGCTTCTGGTCGACAAAGACGTGTGCTTTCAAGAATACCTAGGAACCGCTGACACGCTTCCTCGTGGATCGATCCTGACCCTTCCGCTACAGTGGGAGGAAGTCTTGTAATTTATTTGCGTTGACTAGGATTCAGTTTGATTTATATTTGATATTTATTAGACTCGATTTCCTCCATCGACAGAGGTCACCTTGTCGGATTCCTCTTTGTGGGCGAAAAGTCTCAGTTGGTTCATCATTCACTAATACTGAGAAGGACACAGTCTGAATACATTCACTGATCCACCCCACAAATCTAGGAGAGAAGCCGAATTTCTCCAAGACCACAAGGAGAAACCTCCAATCGACTCTATCGTAGGCTTTTTCTATGTCAAGTTTTATTGCAATCCATCCTTGTTTTCCTTTTCTTGTTCTGAAAGAGTGAAAAATTTCGTGAGTTATAAACACATTATCCTGAATAGCTCGATCAGCCACGAAGGCTCCTTATAGTGGATGAATAACTTTCTGAAGAACCTTTTTCATTCTTTTCGCAAGAATTTTGGCTATTACTTTGTAAATAGTTGAGCACAGGCGAATTGGTCTATAGTTGCTAGTTGTGGATGGGTTTTCGCATTTTGGTATTAGGATGATAAATGTCTGATTTATTTGGCGCAGCATCTTCCCTGAAGAGAAGAAACCTTTGATGGCCTTGGTTATCGATGGCCAACAATGTCCCAGTATTTTCTGTAGAACTCTACTGTCATCCCGTCGGGACTCGGGGATTTGTCTTTACCGATGGAGAAAAACGCTGATTTTATTTCATAATTGGATACTGGTTTAATTAGTTCTTTGTTATCATCCGTAGTTATCTCCCTATCTATCAAGGTTAAATAGTCATGTAATAGTCCGTCATTGATATTTTCTTTCTTGAATCTTTTTTCGAAGTCGCCTTTAACTTCTCTTCTAATATTTTCATCCCCAATTACTATTGTGCCCTCTTGCATTCTAATTTCCCTTATATTCTTTCTGTTTCGTCTGCTTGAGGCTACTCTATGGTGGTAATCGGTGTTTGATTCTGAAAGTTTTAAGTGTTTCGTCTTCGCTCGTTGGCTCCAATATTGCTTATGATAATGCGGGAGTTGTTCTTTTTTCTTTATTAATTCTATATGAAGTCTGGCATTGTCTCATTGCTGGCCTTGATTGCTAATCGTTTGTAGTTCAAGTAATCTTTCTTCTGTTTCTCGTAGTTGCCTAAAGATATTGCCAAAGGTTCTTTTATTCCAGTATTTCGTTAGTCGTTTTAGGAGTTGTGTCTTTTTCATATCATTAAACATATGAGATCCTTGATATTGTGTTCTCCATGCTTGAGTCACTAAATTCTCATAATGTTTCCTCATTAGCCACATTTTTTCAAATTTGAAAGGTCGCGCCTTTCTTCTATCATCTACTTCGAGTTGTACAGAGATTGGACAGTGATCTGATGTCGAGAAGGCATGGTTTCTTGTTGCGATGTTTGGATATCGTTGGATTATTTGGTCTTGCACCAGGGTTTTGTCAAGTTTCTCATAAATGTTATTCACATCATTTTTGTTTTTCCTCCAAGTAAATTCATTGCCAACGGTTGGAATGTCAAGTAGGTTGCACTGATCTTTGAAAACTAGTAATCGCTCAAATCGGGAGGGGTGTGGATCATTACCACCACTCTTGTCAGAGTTTGGATATGGGTCATTAATATCTGGCAGAAAGATGCCTTAGATGACTCCTGGGGATGAGCATAGACAAAACAGACTGCAAACGTTGTTTCTTTTCCAGTGTTTTCAATTTTTAAGGTAGTGAAACGCTCTTCTTTAGTCAACACAGAGACTGAACAAATCTCACATAATGTAATTTTTCAAAGTACACAAATCCCCCCAACTCTACCAGAAGTCGGGCGGAAGCATATAGCGTCGAACCCAGCACCCTTCCAAAGAGTATTTGGGGTTGGGACTCCTCTTTGGTTTCCAATAAGACGAAGATTTGAAGGTTCTCTATTTTACATAATGTTTTAATGTCTGTCCATCTATTTCTATTTCTAATTCCACAACAATTTAATGAACATATTTTCATTTTAGACATTGAGAAAATATATTTGTCTGGTTCGTTCGTTTTCCATTTTCTTTTCTTTTTGTTTGGCAAACCATTTGAATTTCGCTCATGTTTTTAGATTGCTTTTAGTGTAATCATTACTTGCTCTTTTGGCTTGTTTCCCTAAAAGTTTATCTTTTTTAATCTCCCTTTTCACCCGAATTTAAAGAAAAAATTATAAATTGAAAAAGAAATTAAAAAAAAATATTAAGGGTGAGAAATATTGTAAGAGAGGATATTAAATAAACAGGCTTTCTGATTTTCTTTTTGTTTTTTATTTTTCTTTTTGTTTTTTATCTTTCTGATTTTATCATGATGGTTAGCCCGTCTGTCGATTTTTTTCGGCCTCTCGTTTTTCCAGATTTCCGTTGTTGTCTGAGAATTCGAATTCTTTTCTTTTCAAAAATTAAATAAATAAATAAACAGGCTTTCGGGACAGTAGATCCGGACTGGATTTTATAGGAAGGTACGCATATATATAGGTATATATATATATATATATATATATATATATATATATATATATATATATATATATATATATATTAATGAATGCTCCGTATTAACCTTTGATTTAATCAAGGAAGGCATTATATACGGAGTAAAATATACGAGTTGCCAATGCCCGCATTCAATATCTGGTTTGACCGTGCTTCGTACTTGTACGTTGTACTGAAAATTTTGAGTCGTTTTGAACGTATATACTAGGGGTGGGCACAAATCCCGCAAATCTCGTCCCGTCCCGCATCCCGTCCCGATTCCGTCCCGATCCCGACGGGATTTGTTAAAAAAAATTTCAATCCCGTCCCGATTACGTCCCGCAAAATATGCGCGGGACGGGACGCGGGACGGAGAGTTCTCGTCCCGCAAATCCCGTCCCGTCCCGCATATATAATATATATATATAATTAAAATTTATAGAAACATCTAAAAATATATTTATATTATATATATTAACATTTAATTATTAGACAATATGATTATATAGAAATTATAAATTATGTAATACATAATACTTTATGCCCACCAAAAAAACAGTAGGTTTATTTTTGTTGTTATTTTTTTAGATTTGAGTATTGTATTTACTCCCTCCCAACTCTTCTGTTGCTAATGATTTTTAATGTAATACGCAGTACCTTGTACTAGGCCGGGGTTTTCCTAAAAAAAACAGTAGCATTTATTCCTAGTTTAGGATTATATAGAAAAAAAATTGGAATTATGTACTACTTTTGCCAAGCATATAAGAGTTTAAGAGTATAGGTAATAATTTATTTTTGGAGTTTATTGAATTATTTTGGAATCTTTTTTTACGAGGGACAAGTCCCGTCCCGTCCCGATCCCGTCCCGTCCCGTGAGGGATAAGATCCGGTGGGATTTAAAAAAAAAATTCAATCCCGTCCCGAAAAAAATACGCGGGACGGGACGCGGGATTACCCCTATCCCGTCCCGTCCCGTCCCATGCCCACCCCTAGTATGTACTACTTATCAAAGGTTACATACTTATCATGGATTATTATTTCATACTCCGTACCTCATAAGAGCATCTCCAACAGCCCCCTTAAAAAATCTCTAAAACAGAGAACAAAATAATAAAATCTCTAAAAATGTTACACCACAACTCCAACAGATTCTCTATTATACAAATTGCTACATTTATTATACACTAGAATAGATGCATAAATGCATAATTTAATAAATAAAATTTCAATAACTTCATTAATTCAATATGCAACAACCAATGAACAAATAGGTAGGCACTAAAAAGGGTGAACGTATTAAATTTTACAGATTCTAACCCTTCCTCTAAATTTAGAGATTTTTTTTCTCTCACTTCCCATTTCTCTATTTTAGAGATTGTTTTATAGGAGCTGTTGGGGTTAAAAAAAACTCATATTTCCTCTAAAATTGTCCATTTTCTCTATTTTACAAGACTTGTTGGGGATGCTCTAAGTGAGTCCAAATATGTAATGAAGTTACCTAATGGGCCTATGCGTATTACTGTACTTAATTCGTATGTCCGTTGTACACTTTTAAGTCTGTCTCAAAATACTTCCTCCGTCTCGAAATTTAGGTCGATTTAGACATCATTCTTATATCAAAATAGATTCATTTTAAGTTTTCTAGATAGGGGATAATAATGATTTGTATCAAATTGTGTGTTGTTGACTTTTTTTAAAAGATTTTGAGAGGTGAGTATTTTATTAAAACTTGTCCAAAATCCTAAAACGACTTACATTTTGAGACGGATGGGGTAATTTTGTATCATTTCGCACTTCTTAATTTGGAAGGATCCTTTATCAATTGGGGTGTTATTTTCCATGCCAAACGAATTTCTTAATTATTTTTTAATTAAGTAAAACTTCGAGGTCAGACATACCTGAACCTCGAAGGCTGACAAGTCGGCAGACGGATAACCGTCTAAACAAACATAAAATACAAAGATGGTGCAAAATACAAGCAAGAACACATGACAAAGCGAAACTAAATATAACTAAACCCAATGTTCTAAAAGGCGCTAGGCGGCCGCTAGGCGGTGGGTGACCGCCTAGCGCCTAGGCGGCTAGGCGGGTGCCTAGGCGGCGCCTAGGCGGACTTAGAAAAAACATGATTATTTCCTCATCTTTTAACGTATAACACATGTCAATGATTCATATAATGTAATAATAATCCATATTATCACTCATAAACCCAAATTTACGGTGCTTAACTAACATTTAAGTAAATAAACGCAAAAGTACACGTCCGACTAACGACTTTAAAACTCCTAAAAATCAAAACCATAGGTTTGACTTAAAAGCAAATATATCTCGACTGGGGGATAAAAAAACCCTAAATCGACTAATCACATGCCCAAAAGCTAAAATTAAATAATCGTCGGGCTAGGCGGGAATAGGCGGTGCCTAGGCGGGTCTAAGCGGTGCCTAGGCGGGTCTAGGCGATGCCTAGGCGGGTCTAGGCGGCACCTGGGCGGTGCTTAGGCAGATTTCCGCCTAGAGGACCGCCTAGGCTTAAAAATTCCTAGGTCCCCTCCCGCCTAGCGCCTAGGCGCGATTTTTAGAACACTGACTAAACCAAACGAGATGAGGACGAAGATGACGAACGAAGCCAAGCATTACCTTCAAGTAGCATCGCAGGTCAGCGGTACATCGGGAGTCACCTGTGGGCAGTGAAGACGAACCTCCCCATCAATCGGAGAAGCAGTCTAGTCATGCCAAATACAAAACCTCACACCGCTTGAACCGAAAGCACCAGAAACCCTAACTTTGGCTCCAAGGCAAAGCCAGAACCCCATCAATCGAAGATTTATTTATTTTTAGTTATTTATTAATATTTTTATTTATACCTTATTCATTCAGACTAGTTTTGGCTCCAAGGCAAACCTTTGGCCCAAAGAACAATCCACGGGCCCAAGGAAATGTCACTGGCCGGAAATGCAACAACAAAGATAGGCGACCCACCCTAAAAGGCCCGGACGGAACCAAACTCGGGCAAGGAGGTCATAGGGAACAGTACTAATGCAAGAAACCGACTAGAAAGGGTGATTCGAAAGCCCGAAATGAAGTCGATCGATGGAGGGAGGCGGAGACAAACCCCCACAGCGATGGTCAGATTGCAGAAGTCGGAAGGCGAACTGCTATTGTAGCCCGAAATGAATTTCTTAATCTTTAATTTACCAGACACTGATATATTTGATATTTCAAAATTTTACCATATTTAAAAAAAATAATATAATTTTTTCATAAACTTATCAAAGTTCACAACATAAATTAATCAATCATAATAAATGGAGACATAATAATAAAAAAAAATCATAATAAATCGACATTAAATGCAAACATATTATAATACGTAGTACATAAATAATTAATATATGTAACATGAATATGCTATATATTGTTATTTTGGGCGGAGAAGCCGGACAGGGTTTGACAATATCGGAGACACCGTCACACAAGTCACGGCACATTCCGGGCTCATCAACATGCCTTCTGATTACCTTCACGTGTTGGATCTTCACGAACTACGTACACCCCTTTCTTCTTTATATATATATAAACTCCCTGTTTCACTTGCTATTTATCCAAATTCCGCTGGCTCAACCTAGCTACTATATTCGAAATCAATTGATTGAAGTCATGATCAAAATGGAGCACTATACGTTTTGGTTGGTGCTAGTTCTCTCTTTGTTCACCTGCATTGTTGTCTCAGCAGCTTCTTCCCCACATCTGATTGTGGATGGTACGCAATCTGCAAGTTATATATTTTTACATATATATATGTGTGTGATTTATTCTATTTGGTAACAAGGTTATTTATTTGTTATAATGTATGAAACAGAGTTGCTCCCAAATGGAAACTTTGAAGAGGGGCCGAAGCCATCACAGCTCAAGAAAAGGAGGATAGTAGGGAGATACTCCCTCCCCAAATGGGATATTAACCGTCGGGTGGAGTACATCTCAGGTGGGCCCCAGCCCGGCGGGTTCTACTTTAACGTCCCGCGCGGGGTACATGCTATTAGGCTGGGCAACAAGGCTTCGGTTTCTCAAAACTTGACCTTGCAACCAGGGCACATCTATGCCGTCACGTTTGGGGCCACCAGAACATGTGCCCTAGACGAGGTGCTGACGATCGCGGTTACTTCCGGAGGCGTTACCTTGTCAGCTACCCTCCCAATTCTCACACTTTTTAGCGGCAATGGAGGGGATACCTACGCTTGGGCTTTTAAGGCGACTACCAGGGTTGTGAAACTCACGTTTCACAACCCTGGTGTCCAAGAGGACAGTACATGTGGACCCCTTCTTGATGCAGTTGCTATCAAGATGTTGCAATCTGTTCATCTCACTAGAGGTACGTATCCCAATTTAATTTCATGTTTTGGTTTAATGGGCTTGCTTTTTATTAGATTATGGAATCCATGTCCTTTTGGGTTAGGTTCAATTCATAGGTCACATCGGATGGGTAAGGTTAGAATCAGTCACACTTTGTATTCAAATCATGTGAAATTTAGAGAGACTTGGTACAATCAGATTGTGTGTGAAAATGGGAGTCATATTGTCAAGCTCATATCATTCTTCTTTACCTCTCTTTATATAGTATAGGTTCAACTTTATTTTGTCTTTTTTTTTTTAAGACCGGGTTAGATCAAGTCAAGTGCAAGTCATGTTCTAGAATCACATTATGCAAGGTGTTTTGAGAGAGGGTTATTTTTTAAGGTTTTGAAAAATAATCTCATAAGTGATTGGGTTATTGGAGATTATTTTTTAGTGGTATAAAGAAAAAGACAATTTTACCCTTGATGTTTTAAGAAATGGGAATTATTTTACTGTAGCTTAAGAAAGACACCAATAAGCGACAATACATGTAACTATCATAGTGAAAACAAGACTTTTATTTAATATTTTAGTTATCTATGGTATGTATTTAAGTTTCCTGGATTCAGAAGCGCGTGGTTATGGCACAACAAGAGGTTTTTTGAAAAAAAATCAGGATATTTATATTAAAAATTAAATTTAATCTTCTATTAAAATGGACACATAGATGACACGTGTATAAACAGATGAGGTAATCATTTGACATGGGTTAAATATATTAAATCATCATTAATTGAAGTGTCAAAAACCTTAGTTAGATTGTACCGAAATATGACACATAAGCGAATTCGACCAGAGCCTGCCACATAGGATTTTCACGTCTCTGATTTAGTGATATAAAATGAGGTAATGGATAACTTTAATCGCTAAAATATCATAAAATATATAGTTTCACCTCGCTCTCCTTAATATTTATATATCATATACAACACTTGATGTATATTTTTTTTTGTATCTGTATGTTAATTATTAGGTGTTTTTTTATAAATAAATTTTACATTTATGCAAATATATATGACATAAATGTATGTGCTATAGTTTGATAATTTTACCTAATTGCTCGTTAAGGTCATTAAATAAATTAGTGGGTTTATTTGTACTTTTAAAGATATGGATAAAAAATATCGATCATGATTTGTAGCCAATTAATATATGGGGTGGTTGAATATTTTTTTTATTAGATACAATGATTAACTAATATAATCAATATTAATGACTAAAGATAAAATAAATAAATGTAAAATGATAGATTTTGTAACTATTAAAGATATGAAGTTGAATATTTATATTAAAAAATAATTAATTAGTCATCAATTAATGTGGACATATAAGATGACATCTAAATAAAATAAATGGGTCATTGAATGACGTGGCTTAAATTTATTGGATCATCATTAATTGACGTGTCAAAAAAATCGACCATAATACACCAAAGAACGACATATAAGCGAATCGCACCAGAGCCCGCCACATAGGATTTTCACGTCTCTGTTTTAGTATTATATATTGATGATTGATTGATTGATTTTGATAATCTTAAATCTTTCAATTCATTTGAGATCGTATTTAGAATTGCTTCATAATGATTATCATCTTTATCTAAATGTGGTGTATGATGATCGATAAGTTTTATGAGAACGATTTATACACTCCATATTGACTTACTTAATTAAGATTTATTTTTTAATTAGTTAGACTTTGATACTAGATTATAAAATCACTGATTATAAATTAAAGTAAATGAAAATATATAAATGGGAAATTGGATATATATATAAGGATATCAACTAAATTTATTAGGAAAAATAACTCAAAATAATATAAAGTATCAACTTTTAACCGAAAATAATACGAACTTTAGTTTTAACTAATTCATACACGAACTATGCCCCTATTAACCCAAAATAATATTGTTCTCCATTTCATCTATTTTTCAATTGATTTTGTCCACCAAGATACATTTTCCTTTAGTATTTCTGGTGATTTCGCTTTCACCTACCAAAATATCTTCTCTTTATTAACTCAAAACAATATGATTCTCAATTACGATAATTTTTACCGAAAAAATATCCATAATTGAGAACCATATTATTTTGGGTTAATATGAGCATAGTTCGCACATGGATTAGTTAAAATTAAAATTCATATTATTTTTGATTAAAAGTTGATACTTCATATTATTTTGACTTACTTTTTCAATTTATTAAGATATAGATTGTTTTTTATAGTTTTTGGTTCGTATTGAAAAAATTGAAAATTACACAATGGAAAAGTAGCCGAAATATTCTCCAAAATATATATTTTTTTTGGTAGAGGCTATATACCAAATTATTTTAGGTTTAATTGTTCCTTTTGTTGTAACGCTTGCGTAGGAAATCTAGTGAAGAATGGCGACTTCGAAGCTGGCCCTCACACGTTCATCAACTTCTCAACCGGAGTCCTAATCCCTCCGAAGCCCGACGACTACATATCGCCGCTCCCACATTGGATCGTCGAGTCATTAAAGCCGGTGAAGTACGTCGACTCCAAGCACTTCTTCGTGCCCTCGGGGAAGGCTGCGGTGGAGCTCGTTGGAGGGAGGGAGAGCGCCATCGCGCAGATCATTCCGACCATCCAAGGCAAGCCGTACCTCCTCACCTTCGCCCTGGGGGATGCAAGGAATGGATGCAACGGGACAATGGTGGTGGAGGCGTTCGCCGGAAAGGAAACAGTGAAGGCTCACTACGCGAGCCATGGAAAAGGTCGGTTTACACGCGCCGCCCTCAAGTTCACGGCGTTGGGGAGCAGGTCGAGGATCACGTTTTGGAGCGCCTTCTATCACACAAGCCTACTTGACTATACGTACTTGTGTGGGCCTGTGGTGGATGATGTTAAAGTGGTACCTCTTAGGTATTAATTGGTTTGATTTATCTCTCGTGATTTAGAGCTAGGAATTAATCCAAATATAGTTGCTTGCTCTTTTCATTATTTTAATTGGAAATCGTATTGTACCATGCCTTGTTTGATTTACTATGCGACGTGTGATCTACACCAATTCAAACACTACTATTAAAATCGATGAATGGAGTCCTACGTGACATCATCATTAGTGTTCTTCATTTTCGTTTAAGCACTACTACCTTAATTATTCACTTCATTCATTTATTGCCTCATTATACTTATATATCACTTGTATAAATATTATTTCGGTGATTATGATCTCTACGTCCTCCACACTTTACTGATTATCTTCCACTTAAAAAATTGGTCATCTCTAACATTCTTCACTTTCCGGAGGTTTTTAATTAGTACCCTTCTTCTCACATTCTACATGCGTTCTCAAGAAATTGTCATTTCCCACGTCCAAAAATACCACTTTGTCCCTTCCATATATACATTATACATGCATTCTCCATAACAGTTTTCCTTCCTCCCTTATGATCTAACACAAATCTATTTTTTAGTTAATATAAAAATGGGGTTTATAAATACATCGGTATTTTTTACTTGATAGAGCGCTGATATGCGCTACTTGTTGCAGAATTGAGTCCGCAAGAGGTTGCGGAGCTCTTCGGCCGATGTGCCAAACAACGTAATTTCGGAAAGGTGGTATGCATCAAGTTGCGGACTTGGTAAGACGATGTGCCAAACAGCGTAATTTGGAAAAGTAGTCTGCATCAGGTGGCAGACTTCAGTGGGCATGTGCCAAACTGCCTTCTTTGCGAATCTGTCATATATCCGCAGCATGTGTCAAGTCATTTACGTGTTAATTGACACAGAGAAGGTAGAACATCTTAAGAAAATTAGAATTGAGTATCATATATCCGCAACATGTAGCGAATCATCTCTGCGCTACTTGTCGCGGAAAAGGTGGATAATGATAAGAAAAGAGGGTAAGGAAATTAGAATTAGGTGAGAACATGATGAAAACCAAAAATAGAAATCAAAATGCAACTAAAAAGAAAAGGAAATGTTGGAAAATGACAGTAAAGCGTAGGTTCATCACAAATGAAGCATAGAAAAGCACATATAATCCTTGTAATAAGTGTTAGAAGTATAGTTGTCGGACATATGAGAGATTATCATGAGTTAAACAAAGGAAAATCACAAGTGATGAAACCATACGGAAATGATAGGTAAAAGTGGACGCGGACAGTTTAAAACAGCACAAGAACACCCCCAAGATAAGGAGGACGCGGACATAAATGGACAACACGTGTCCATCATGCCCCCCACCCACGAGGGCCACACGTGTCAACACAAAGGCGACAAATGTCACAATAGAATGTCTTTGGCCAGTCACTATAAAAGGGAGAATGAACAGAAGCAGTAAGGACTTTTGGCCAAGCGGATCGAAGAGAGAGAAGATATTGAAGAACAAGAGAAATCAAGGAGAAGTGAAGGAGTGACAGACGGAAGAACCTCAGTTCTCATTGGGAGTGTCAGGAGGCGAGCGATTACTCATTTGGGATAAAGGTAATTCCGGATTCGAGAAGGAAAACAGGGACTCATCTACCGCGTCAACACCATAACTAGTGATATACCGTGGTCAGGTATATCCCCTGTTACCTCTATAATGTTCGATGATCTCCCATGGAAGAGGTGGGATAGGAGAAGTATTTAGTGACGCGGCAAAAGCACGGCCCAGGTAATACCATGGGAAGTATAGTCCATGAGTCAGGTAAGCCCGTATTCCTCAGCTGCGTGATTCAAGTTCATCCCAAAGGGGCCCACCGCAAGTGGGTCCTCTAAGTTCTTTTTTTGGGAGGATCGCATCACTGGCACCGTCTGTGGTAATCCACTCACACTGAGGGGTTCACTGTTAAATTTTCATTATCATTTAACTAATTACAAGAAAAATATATTGAGTGATGGATACCTCGCACCCACGGTCCCATTCGGCGACCTTCCGGCTCGCCGGAGCACATGGACAGTGGGTGATCTCTCCCACAAATAAGAGGGACGCGAAGTGATCCATCCAAAAATTAAAAAATAAACTACACACCAATTCGATTTACTAACAAGGGTTGAGTGATATACCATGGTCAGGGACAATGTGCAACAGCGAGAACTAGAACTAAATGAGCCAGAGTGCAGCTCTGGAACAAGAAGCCACCAGCATGTACAACCCATCCATCCTTCAGCCGGAGACTCAGCAAGACATGTAGACATCACTTTACGTGCCTCCCTACCACCAAGCGTATACACCAGCATACAGAGAATATGTCCCACCAGCGTATGTCCCCTTTGGAGTTCCGCAAGAGCCACTCCACTATTATCAACCAGCACCGGAGCCACCTCACTATTATCAGCCAGCGCCGGAGCCACCTCACTATTATCAGCCAGCACCCGAGCCGCGACACTTCTATGAATACGGAAATCCGTATCAAGGCCAACATAGGGCCTTCTATCACGACCATCAGTTCGACGCGCATGGACAACCGTACGCGGCAGATGCCTTCAACTTCAATCACTGCGGGAACCCCGTGCACGGAGCCCCAGACTTAGAATTTGATCCTTTACATCAAGGGTCGCAAGGAGTTGACATGCAGCCCAATAAGCATCACCGAGGGGAACGCTCGACTCATGTGTCCACCTCCACCAAGTCCAGCTCAGCACAAATGAAGATTGACCCCCCGGAAGCCTTGTCATCGGTGTTCACCCAAGATATCTGCAGGGCACCAGTACTAAAACAATGGAGGGACGTGAACCTCATGAAATACGATGGGACCACGGACCCCGAGGATCATTTGTGCCACTTCATGACTGTGATGGACATCAACGAATACAATGATGCCATGATGTGTAAAACTTTCCCATCGACGCTGACAAAGATAGCTTTGACCTGGTTCACTAACCTGCCGAAGAACTCAGTCGCCAGCTTCTCTGAGTTGAACCGAATATTCCAGTCCCATTTCGGGAGTGCGCACTCAAGAAAGAAGACCATGCTGGACTTGAACTCGATCAGACAAGGAGGGGATGAAACTCTGGGGCATTTCTTCGCCCGCTTCACTAGTGTGGTTGTGCAGATCCCAAATTTTAACCACGAATCCACGACCATCATCCTTATGGGAAACTTAGCGGAGGGGGATTTCAAAACATACTTGTTCAGAAAAAAGCCTAGAGACTATGATCAGTTGAGGGATTTGGTATCGCGACAAATAGACGCGGAGGAAGCAGCCGCGTCGAGTTCACGAGCCAACGGCGGACACCAAGGCTTCTTCGGCAAAATTGCAGGAAGGTTCAAGAAAGATAAAGGAGTCGCGAAACCACCAAAACAACCATCAGCAGGACACCATCGTCAAGATGATGAAGTCCATCTCAACTCAGATCGAAGAGAAAAACCTCGCCGCCAAGGAGATGATCAAAGAGAGGGCAACGATCGCGGTCGACCACATCAACCGCGAAGAAATGATTACCATAGTCAGGACCATCATCATCAGGACTACCACCACAACAAAAGGGATGAAAGGCATCCTGCTGAATGTCACCCGCGGGAGGAAGATCACCCTAGACAACAAAGTAGAGACCATGACCGATACAGGGGTCAGGAAGAAGCTCCTCAACCGAATCGGGGGAGAGGTCGAGGCCGGAGGTGGTGCCGAGGGCGCCAGAATAGACCCCCTCCCCCACAAGGATGAGTGAGCCAAGCCATGGTAAGGCCAAAAATGCTGGAGCTTTCTCCGCGTCAACCTCCTGATAGAGACCCACGTTCTCTCAGGGTCAAGCCAAGCCATGGTAAGGCCAAAAACGCTGGAGCTTTCTCCGCGTCAACTTCCTGATAGAGACCCATGTTCTCTAAAGGTTAAGCCAAGCCATGGTAACGCCAAAAACGCTGGAGCTTTCTCCGCGTCATCCCCCTGATGGAGACTCACGTTCTCTCAGGATCGAGCCAAGCCATAGTAAGGCCAAAAACGCTGGAGCTTCCTCCGCGTCAGCCTCCTGATAGAGACCCACGTTCTCTCAGGGTCAAGCCAAGCCATGGTAAAGCTAAAAACGCTGGAGCTTTCTCCGCGTCAGCCTCCTAATAGAGACTCATGTTCTCTCAGGATCGAGCAAAGCCATAGTAAGGCCAAAAACGCTGGAGCTTCCTCCGCGTCAGCCTCCTGATAGAGACCCACGTTCTCTCAGGGTCAAGCCAAGCCATGGTAAAGCCAAAAACGCTGGAGCTTTCTCCGCGTCAGCCTCCTGATAGAGACTCACGTTCTCTCAGGATCAAGCCAAACCATAATAGGACCAAAAAACGCTAGAAGTTATATCCGCGTCTGTGGCTTGTTAAAAGTCACTCACTTACGTGAAGAATCGAGGCTCTAGACGCCGGAGTTTATTTCCGCAATGAAGATTTATTAAAAACGTTTGTTATCCCGATGACAAACATAACAAGCAAACGCGAAAAACAAACAAGGTTACCCGCGAGGAATTACACAAGAACATCCCGACCCGAACAGAAAATCAAGAGTCAACCCAAGAGGGACCCTCAAAGATGATGCCCAGAAGTGGGTAGAAATTAAACATCTGGGAGGATGACTGGCATGGGAGCCGACATAACATAACCATTCTCTACATAGATAGATCCCTCGTCAAGCACGCGGACGTCAAAGTGAACCCCACCTCTGTGACGAAAAACCATGACGGACCCCATTTCCAGACCTTGGGTTGATACAAAGTCATTCCAACCGCCGACCAACCAAAATATCCCATAATCCCTCTTGACTATTCTGATCGGGATGTCCACAGCCGAACCCAGGGATAGAAAAACTTGAGACGGATCCGTGACGCCCGTTTCATACTCGAACAAAGCAGGGAGCGACTGCATGTGAACAAAGGCAAACAAAATAAAAAAAAAGGACAATCTTCGAGCATATGAAAAATGAAAACCGATAAAGCTTACAAGCTCCTGCATTTGATCTTCGAAATCAAGAGCTAAGTAGAAAGCCCAAGGAGTTTGAGTTGACGATGCCATACGGAGAGCAGAAGCTTAAAATAAAAAATAGGTAGGGTCTCACTTATAAAGAGCACCACCAGACAGAAACCCTTGAATATATTCTCGAAAGATTCCGCCAGTAAACCCTCGTAAAGAGGTCAGGACAATAGCAGTAAAAGCTCGCAGAGGACATGACTGAAGATAACAGGGTTATGATACACTAAACCCAAGAAGGGCCCTATAGACCACCTCGATATCCACAAAATATACAACGACGGCCACATTTATTCGCATTACACGCGGAAAAATCCGCAAGGAGACAAAAGCAATCTCGTTTGTCCGCGTTTATAAGTAGGTACATGTTCGCAGAGGGAAAGGTAGGATTCAAAATATTTAAATAAAATTCACAACTATTGCTAACTCCCTGTCTCAAACAAATAATACAAGAATCCCTCCCAATGTAGTAGTAGGGTAATTCAGGATCGAATCCACAAGAAGGTATGTCAGCGCTTCCCTTGTTGCAATCACGATCAAGCTTTTGACCTCAGAAGACACTCGATATCGATGTGTCTGGTCGATATCGACCTCAGTTCTGGTCGATTTCCAGTAGAGTTCCTGCAGAAGACAAAAGCAGCAAAGTCGACGTCGAGACAGACCTCGACGTCGACTAAGAAATCAATAGGGACAAAGAATTTACCTACTTGTACTGGCACATCCGTCACTATCCCAGTTGGAATTACTACCGTATTGTTTGACATGTATAGTCTTGCATCCACGGGCTCCAAAGGACCTATCTTTACCTTGTGCCAAATGGTTAGTGGCATCATGCTAACGCTAGCGCCCAAGTCAACTAAAGCATTAAATTTAAATTAACCTAAACCTATAGCGATAGAAAACTTACCTGGGTCCACCCGCTTTTGTGGTAGCTCCAACCTGTTGCACTCCTCTGCGATCTTAGAAAGCGATCGCTTCTTACCCAAGATGTCCTTAAGGAACCTTACATAGGATGTCATCTCATGAAGTGCTTCTGTGAATGGTATAGAGACATTAAGTCCCTGAAGCATCTTCACGAACCGCTGGAACTTCTTTTCCGCTGGGTCCTTAATCACCTTTCTAGTTGGGAATGACAACACCTTCTTCTTTCCCGTGGCTGTAGTGAGGTCGACATCGACATCAGTAGGGTCGACATAGACTAGAGGAGTCGATTTCTGTGGTGACGCGACATCAGGGTCGACATCGACTAGAAGGTCGACATCGACGTCACCTTGGTCGATATCGACAGAGGGGTCAATATCGATGTCTGTTCTGGCTCCTTTTCCTCCGCCAATTGAATCATTTGAGTCTCCATGTTGCGCTTCCAAACGTCGATCTCCCAAAGTCTAGAATTGATGCCCTACAGCTGAGTATGGACGGAGTTGTTGGCTTGTTTGAACTCAGCATGGTTCCTCCGCATCTCATCAAGAATGATTTGCAGGTCATCCTTCCTTGTTTCCCGCTTAGGGTACCCTGGTGCTCTATATGGTGGGGGATCCCTTTAATAGAACCTTTGATCGCCCCAATATTGTTGATCGCCCCCTCCATAGGAACCTCTCGTCCACTTAACCTCATCATGTTGTTCTGCCATGGATACTTGCTCAGTATGTGGACAGGCACTAGTGTTATGCCTTGTTGAGCCACATTCCTGACAAGTTTGATTGTTGGTTAGGAACCTGACTTGCTTTTGAAGGCGGCGTGTCTGATCGTTGTGGAATTGTTGTCACACATCAGGATCTATCTCCCTTGGAGGCTCATATAGTGGCATTGATGGGGCAGGCCGTGCATCATAGGCCGCAGTAGCCCCGTAGGTGTTATCAAAGTTCACGAGCCTCTCAATGGTCTCCCAGGCCTCCGTTGGTGTAAGCTCAATGTACCGATAAGAGGTATATGAATTGATCCTCTCCTTATTCGGCGCATCAAGGGCGTTGTAAAATATCTCCTGGATGACATATGGAAGTTACCCATGCGTCGGGCATGATCTCAGCTAGTCCTTAAATCGCTCCCATGCCTGTGCTAGTGTTTCACCTGGCTTTTGTTTGAAAGTCGTGATCCTTTGTCACAGCATCGCCGTTTTGGAAGGTGGAAAGAACTTATTCAGGAATGCATCCTTCACCTCCGCCCATGTCCTCAGCGAGCGTGAAGCCAAACTCTCAAGCCATTGTAATGCCTTCCCTACCAAAGACCATCGAAAGGATTTCAGTCTCACATACTCTAAATTTACTCCATCAGCAATTGTTTCACATAAATCCATAAAAGTAGAGATGTGTTGCAGTGGGCATTCATTAGGTCTTCCTTCAAAAGTGTTTCTTTTAATTTCAGAAAGGAAGTTAATTTTAATTTCATAATTGGAGTGAGGAATTAAAATAGCGGATTCAGGAACGTGGAGCGGCGGATACATGTATTGCATCGCCGTCTGTGGATACCGATTGAGCCGCTCTTGGGCTTGTCTGCGTGCATCCTCCTCCCTATCAGCACGGACTCACTCTGCAGCAGTGGCGGCCCTCTCAGCAGCGATTGTGGCATTGTGGTCCTCGATCTCCTTCCTCAACCGCTCTATGGTCTCAGCCTGCGTCTCGTTGTCAGCCATGATGCGAATTGCTTTGTTGCGAACATGGAAGAAACGTTCAGGCTCGTTGATGGGTTCCAGGATAGGTCCGCAATTAGAACATCGCATAAACCTGCAAAATAAGCTTTAAAAAGATCGTGAGAAAACTTAGGTGGCGATTGATTGCCTCCCCGGCAACGGCGCCAATTTGTTCGCTAATGGGAAAGGTAGGATTCAAAATATTTAAATAAAATTCACAACTATTGCTAACTCCCTGTCTCAAACAAATAATACAAGAATCCTTCCCAATGTAGTAGTAGGGTAATTCAGGATCGAATCCACGAGGAGGTATGTCAACGCTTCCCTTGTTGCAATCACGATCAAGCTTTCGACCTCAGAAGACACTCGATATCGATGTGTCTGGTCGATATCGACCTCAGTTCTGGTCGATTTCCATTAGAGTTTCTGCAGAAGACAAAAGTAGCAAAGTCGACGTCGAGACAGACCTCGATATCGATGTTAGACCTCGATATCGACCTTTACAGTCGATTCCGATGTTTGTCACAGAAACTGTTTTTCGTAACCAATTGTCGAAAATGAGTCCGAAGAATGTAGAATGGTAAAGAAGGATGATCAGAAACAAAACTTAAACTTTTATATAAATTCAATTAATTAAAAATCTTTCAAAGTCGAGGTTTCATGCCACAACGATAACAATGCAAGTTTTATGCTAAAGTTATGAAATTTAATGCCTTTTTGCCAAATAACTTTCATTATCAACACTTAGGTGATTAAAGGCTCTCGCATAGTTCCTAAGAGTTACTATCCAATTCAAGAGTAATCCAAGTTCACAATATGAGTGGCTTTCGCTTCAATAATGCAAATAATGAATCTCCCTAACTTTTACAAAGGATCATGCATAAGATAGAAGACGGAATCGCATAAAAGTCATACCTTTGATGCACTTACCCTACATCGTTATCGTCGGGCTCACCCCGACCCTAGAAGTAGGTCGACTACTCGCTTCTCATCATGCAACTCATCATCATCATTGAAAGAAAACTCCTTTGAATTAAACTATGAAAGAAATGACAACCGAACAAAGCCAAATCTCCGCTCTCGCTTCCACCAACTCACTCGGCCTCCTCTCTCTCTCTCTCTCTCCAACTCGTTCTACTGTAATTGGATCTGAAATTGAATGTGTGTTGATTGATTAAACTCAGCCCTAATGGCCTCTAGATATAGATATCGAACTTTTCTATCCAAAGACTCGAAACTTTATCTTTTTTCTCTAAGATAAAACTTAAATAAAGTAAAAACTAAAAATTCTATGGTAAAACTAGCTCATATGATATCTCTGATGTTGAAGATAAGAAATCTCGACTTTTGGATAGACGTGCAAGCTTCGGATAGAATTCTATCAAAATCTGAGTCGGATTCCTCTGTTGGGCAACATCGATATCGACCTTCAGACGTCGATATCGACCTCTGTGAAACTCTATCTCGAGCTCTCCTTCTCCTACTCGGATTAGCACTCGACTTCTATCTTTTAGCTCGATATGGGCACTCGATATCGACCTTGGATCATCGATATTGACCTCTCTGGTGTCGACATGCTCTGTTCCATTTCCTACTCGATTCCTATGTCTCTGCTGCACTCGATGTCGAGGTCCCCAGTCGATTTCGACCTCTTTCAGAAGACTTCGAGTTCTTTTTCCGCTCTTCCAAATTTGTCCATTTTTATCATGTTTTCTGCGAAATCACATAGAAACTCGTGCAGACCCATATATTTGATATTTAAGCATAAACTACACTAATCCCATGTTTTCCCATTAATATGCATGCAAAAGAATGATAAAATGGACTTTTTATATATGTGCATAGAAAATATGGCAATTCGCGCGCACATTAGTACATAACCAGGAAGATTCAGCAAAAGTGGCACTAGAAGGATAGAAAGAAGAAACCAAGAAAGAACGGATCCGCTAAGAAGAGCCGAACCAAGAACGATTGATCAGGGGTACAAGCCATTCGTCAAGAAGTCCGCGTTCTCATAAGGAAAGCGGCCGATACCTTCATCCCCATTGACAGGAGGTAACTGTCGTTGTTCCTATCTAAGTATAACTCAAACCTACAAACTAGTATAGTAAGCAAGTAAGAGGTCGATCCCACAGAGAATCAAGTATTCCTAAGCAATGTATATTTACCAATTAATAGAAAAGTGGGGTTTTGGTGATTGAATATAAGAAAAGAAACTATACACAAGTTATTAGAGATAACAATGAGAAAATAGTTTCATCTACAAATATCCACTTTAGTTTGGTTGATTGATCATCGATTCTTCTTCGAGTTCTCTTTTCATCCTATTATTGTTCCTGTCCTGATCTTGTGTAAATTACTAGTCCTACGAGTCCTAGTAACCCTTACTAATTAGATAATCCTAACACGGTCAAGATTTAACCTAATAGTAGCATTAAGATTAAGGATTAACCAGGATACATGCAACACCAAGCTACGAGTCAGCATTTAACATATAATTGATTCTCTACACACCAATTTAGTCCTACGAGTCCTAAAAAGGCATGCTTGCTACTATGGATTAAGGTTCGCTACGAGGAATCTACAAAATCCTAGCAATAATCTCAACTAGTTGTACGGGCTAGAAGAAATTAACAATATTCGCAAAAGAATCAATACGAATCAATAGGAATAGAACAAGAATAGAAATCTCACAACTTTATCAAATCAAAGCTTCAATCCATAGATGAAACGGAAGAGTTTAGCACTCCATGGCCATGGAGGCTCCCCTCTAGGGTTCTCTCAATTGATAATCTCCAAGTGTATAAACTAAGGAATTAGATCTCTAAAATAAAACCCTAAAACGTCCTTAAAAAGCCTCAAAAGAATCGGCCAAATAATAATTCTAAAAACCTAATTAAGTGGATAAAAAGTCCACTTAGCAGAGTCGGCGTTTCTGCAGAGGCCGCGGGGCAGCCAACCCAGGCCGCGGGGCGTCCAGGCGATTGCGAAATCCTTCGTCAGAGCTTCGGGCCGCAGGGCGGTTTGCTTGGCCGCGGGGCGGCTTTTACTGTTCACGGCGATTTTTCCTCTTCGAATTTGGTCTCGATGTCAACACGAAAGTTGTAGATCTCGAAAAGAGCTTTCCAACGCATGCTTATAATAGTCAATCGGACCACCGAGGCCTCCAGAAAGTGCATTACAAGTTCAGCATGTCTGTCGACAACTTCTACTGATTTGTTCTTCACTTAGGCTCTCGAAATTCGACTCCGCTGTCGTGATCTTCACTTTTCCTCCTCCTCTTGGATCTTCCTTCATCCATGAGCTTTCTCATTCCTCGTCGGATTCATATGTACCTGAAATAATCCATAAAAGCGTGTAGATTCCGACTCTACCAACAAAACGAGTATAAATGCAAATCTAGTCTAAACTATGCATTATAAACATCTAGATCATGCTAAATGCAACCTAATATGCCTACCTAAATGCGTGCTATCAAATTCCCCCACACTTGAGCTTTTGCTTGTCCTCAAGCAATGAAAATCAAAATCAAATCAACACCCCACAGACAAGCAATCCATGTAATCACTTTGGTAAAACACTTAAGCTCAAAACGAGGGAAACAAAGATTGACAAATAACGTCATAATATGTATAAGTGCAATCTAAGGAATAAAGCAAGTACATCTATCCAACCTCACCAAGAAAATGTGTTTTCACTCTCGCTCATGTGTTTAGGCTAATCATTCACGCTCAAACTCAATTCCTGAAAACTTAGCTACAACAAAATTGCGTCAATGGTCTAAATCTCCACCGCTAGTGACTTCACATGCAACCAAAATCATGAGGTCTTTTGAATAGGTTGTAATGGGGCCATGGTAGGAACACAGGGTATGGAAAATATTTAGGCCTTGTGGTGCTAAAAATCCGGGAAAAAGGGTTAGTAAACAACCAGAAAAACACCAACACCAAAATACTTCAAATACCATTCCAATAACATATACTCCTTCACAATACAAATTCGCACACAATTTTCAAATATCCACACAAACTCATTCATTTTTTTTTCTTTTTATGATGATTTTTTTTCTTTTTTTTTCTTCTTTTTATTTCTTGACTTTTACCCCTAAGTGAATTTTATCTTCCTTAGGTCCCAAGTAATAAGCACATAAAAATCATCTCTATATAGTACAAATGAATCACCCAACATAATTTCTCCACTCAAAGCAACTCCATCAACATATCAAGATATATTTTCACCAACTCTTCTCCTAATTCCCGGATGGGTCAGGCTAATAATTAGCTAAGAAGATTTTGTGGAGCTAACAAAATAGGCTTATAAGGCTCAAATTGGCTTCAAGCAAAGGATAATGTGTATGGGTGGGTAGAGTATAATATGGCTAAAAGAAAATCATGCCTCAATCACTTTAAGGTTACATGCAAAAATCATATAAATGCAGCCTCAATAAAGATATCTAAACGCAATTTAAATAGGAAGTAATCAAGGAGAGTATTCACATACAAAGAAACTAGAGGACATATATGTGTAGTCCTAATAAGGCCAAAATAACTCACATGGTCAAATTGTTAGAACTTCAATACCACTTAAATTCCAAAGACTATACATACTCAATTATCTCATCAATCATATTCCCAAAAAGTATACAAAAACAATTCAAAGCTTCAAACACTTCAAGCATGTCATGGGGCACATGATAAGATAAATATAGAGGACAAGTAGCCTAGATGGGAAAATAAGACCTAAAGTACATGAAATGCATGATATTTTTGGATTTTTTTTTTTACAAATGCAATATATGAGTAAAAATAAATATGAAAATATAAATAAACATGATATGCAAAATCTATCTATATGTAATGCAATCCCTCTCCCGCACTTAAATCTTTCATTGTCCTCAATGAAAATTAAAGACAACAAAATTATAAAAACACAGAGGAAGAGATAAATGGAATACTCACAATGTGGTGGAAAGGTGGATTTATGAACCTTCATGGATGAACAAAGAGTAACTAGCAACATCCGTAGCTCGTGGCTTCATCTCGATCTGCAGTGTTAGGTGCCCATACCGAAAACGCCAAACACAAACTAACCTAGAACTAAATAAAAATGCTAAACAATAAATAAACTCAATATGAAAAAGATTATTACCTATCTTGGGTTGCCTCCCAAGCATCGCCTTTCTTTTATGTCATTGGCATGACTTATTCTCAATCTCAATTCCTTACCTATCAGACATCGTCAAGGCCCTCAACAACCTATCATATTCCTGTCCACACATCTTACACAGGACATAATAACCCAATAATAAATTGAAACTATATAATATAACACTTAAAAACCTTTTCAACTTATCAAAGAGTTGAGCATGACTCTTTGATGGAGGAATATGATACCACCAGTTCAGTTCCACTGTTGGCTTCTCAAAATAGCAATTAAAAGGATCAACATAATCACTATTACCTTCCAAATTGCAAAAGTTTACTTTTATTACCTTTTGAGCCTCAGCAGGTGGCTCTAGACATGGTTCATCAACGGGGGAGCTCAGAATGAATGCATCGGATAGAGTAGGAGACACAACACATGAAACCTCATGCGTCGACTCATGAGATTCCATGTCAGGAAGCACTAGACCATCTTCTCCATCGTCAAAGAAACTATCGTTATCTGCGAACAATTCCTCTTTATTCTGAACATCATTATCATGTTGAAACCAACTAGGAGGGAATGAATTAAGCACAATGACTTCGACAGGATCTTCTATTCTTGCATCCTTCAATGTCTCAAGGAATGGCGGGATGGGTTGGCTTTCTTTATCGACTTGAGGGCTGACCATCTGATCTGCTATTATCTCGCTACATGTTTTAGTAAGTTGGCTCAATTGTTCCCCCAAGTTTTTTAGTCTCTCACCATTCTCCTGCACCGCTTGAGTAAGGGCTTGGATTTCATCTAGGTGTATGACAGAGTCCTCCATTGGTGGATAAGACGTGGTGAGCAACTCTTCCTGTTCAACATGATAACCCATGTAACAGAAAAAATCCCACAACCCCGACAAACCTAATCATGCTAGGCCTCCGTTACTCATGTACTCAGCAAGCGCTCGTGTCTCAGCAGTCATCCCGTCAATTGTGCAAATAATCATATCTCGGATGCTGTCATGATAACCCCGTGATTCACGGATGTCCACATACCTCTGCAATCTGGTAAGATATTGGTGAAAGTTCTCACCTTCAAACTGCAATAACCTCAACATCCTAAAAGTTAGTAGCAAGGGTGTTATGAACCGTAAGACAGGTTCACAACAAGTTAATTATATACAATAATTAGCAAACACACAAAACAAAGAAATTAACTTTGATTCCCCGGCAACGGCGCCAAATTTTGACAGGAGGTAATTGTCGTTGTTCCTATCTAAGTATAAATTAAACCTACAAACTAGTATAGTAAGCAAGTAAGAGGTCGATCCCACAGAGAATCAAGTATTCCTAAGCAATGTATATTTACCAATTAATAGAAAAGTGGGGTTTTGGTGATTGAATATAAGAAAAGAAACTATACACAAGTTATTAGAGATAACAATGAGAAAATAGTTTCATCTACAAATATCCACTTTAGTTTGGTTGATTGATCATCGATTCTTCTTCGAGTTCTCTTTTCATCCTATTATTGTTCCTGTCCTGATCTTGTGTAAATTACTAGTCCTACGAGTCCTAGTAACCCTTACTAATTAGATAATCCTAACACGGTCAAGATTTAACCTAATAGTAGCATTAAGATTAAGGATTAACCAGGATACATGCAACACCAAGCTACGAGTCAGCATTTAACATATAATTGATTCTCTACACACCAATTTAGTCCTACGAGTCCTAAAAAGGCATGCTTGCTACTATGGATTAAGGTTCGCTACGAGGAATCTACAAAATCCTAGCAATAATCTCAACTAGTTGTACGGGCTAGAAGAAATTAACAATATTCGCAAAAGAATCAATACGAATCAATAGGAATAGAACAAGAATAGAAATCTCACAACTTTATCAAATCAAAGCTTCAATCCATAGATGAAACGGAAGAGTTTAGCACTCCATGGCCATGGAGGCTCCCCTCTAGGGTTCTCTCAATTGATAATCTCCAAGTGTATAAACTAAGGAATTAGATCTCTAAAATAAAACCCTAAAACGTCCTTAAAAAGCCTCAAAAGAGTCGGCCAAATAATAATTCTAAAAACCTAATTAAGTGGATAAAAAGTCCACTTAGCAGAGTCGGCGTTTCTGCAGAGGCCGCGGGGCAGCCAACCCAGGCCGCGGGGCGTCCAGGCGATTGCGAAATCCTTCGTCAGAGCTTCGGGCCGCAGGGCGGTTTGCTTGGCCGCGGGGCGGCTTTTACTGTTCACGGCGATTTTTCCTCTTCGAATTTGGTCTCGATGTCAACACGAAAGTTGTAGATCTCGAAAAGAGCTTTCCAACGCATGCTTATAATAGTCAATCGGACCACCGAGGCCTCCAGAAAGTGCATTACAAGTTCAGCATGTCTGTCGACAACTTCTACTGTTTTGTTCTTCACTTAGGCTCTCGAAATTCGACTCCGCTGCCGTGATCTTCACTTTTCCTCCTCCTCTTGGATCTTCCTTCATCCATGAGCTTTCTCATTCCTCGTCGGATTCATATGTACCTGAAATAATCCATAAAAGCGTGTAGATTCCGACTCTACCAACAAAACGAGTATAAATGCAAATCTAGTCTAAACTATGCATTATAAACATCTAGATCATGCTAAATGCAACCTAATATGCCTACCTAAATGCGTGCTATCACCCATCTTCCAAGCCCATGACCTGGACTTCGAAGCGGGCATTCCCCTTGTGAATAAAGACCATGGAAGACCCGACCGCAAACCCATGGGACTCAACGAAGTCATTCCATCCCTGCTGAAGCCAATACATCCGTAATCACCCATGAAGACGCGGACCGGGAAGTCACGCAAAATGTGAGATGAAAGGAAAATCCGCTCGGGAATAGCATCCTTGTATTCTCCCTCAAAGCGCATAGGTAGAAGCTAAAGGGGCAAATGAAACAAGAGCAATAGGGACATAAGGAAAAAGAAATATGCTAGGGAAGCAAAAATTAGCAAAAGAGACCAACAGTTCAGTAAAACTTACCAAACGGGACGTTTGTTCGGGATGGTCGATCGATTGAAAAAAGGCTCATCTGTCCGCGTCGGAATTAACCATGTTCACGGGAGAAGGCGTAAAACGAACGACGATCGAATACGAAAAGAAAAGAGAGAGTCCGATCCTTGAAAACGAAAACAGGAATACGCATGAACGCCACTTGTTAAGAGATTCCCCTGAAAAGAAAGAACTCATCACCCGAAGTGACCACACTATCACATGCGCTATGTAAGAGAATGCAACGAGGTGTCTCATCAATCAGAAACAGTGATCGATAGGATTCTGGCTCAGACCAAAGACAGACCCGTGAATGCATGCACCCAAGGGAACGCCCCATGGTACCACCCCAGGGCAAAGGGCCTGACACGCGGCAAAATAAAATGAGTATAAAATCTCATAGGGTCTAAGACTGGAGACAACCACTAAACAAGGAGATGGAACTCGAAGGTCCCCCCAAGGCCTTTTACAGGGTAATCCTCACCGAAGGACAACTCTATTCCCTACGGCTCCCGCTGATGTACGTATTGTTGGGAGAAGATGCCCACAGTCTAGTGCACCTATGGTCCCGATCCAACCGTGAACATGAAGTCAAGGTCGAGCTGGACGGATGGAATCTTCTGGTTCACAGACGGATGGCCAGAATTCGTGGAGGCGAACAGGGTATGCGTTGGAGTCGCCTTAATCTTCATATACAAGGGAGATTCCATCTTCGAAGGTCTTCATCGCGAATCCCGACTGCGACTACAACGGGGTTACGGGACGCGGATGAATGCCATGGGTTTGAGCAAGGGGTAGCTCCACGACCTCTAGATATGAAGCGGAGAATTGCCTCCCAATAAATAAAAAAAGAGTCTGGAGTTCGTGTAAAGTCCTCAATTTAAATAAAATCGGGTCACTAAGTTGAAGGCCGAATAAACGAAACATTTCCTTTATTTATGAATCTTTCACACGTGGCGATTCTACTTCTTTATTCATTAAAAAGAGAAGAGTGATCCCAGATGGTTTAACACGAACCACTGGAAGAAGTAGTCGAGGGACAACATTTGATCCCAGCACCGTCAAGATTGCGACGCGGGCAAACTTTGAAACGAGTGCGACCCGTATAGAAAAACGTCATCGACGATCCCACAACAAACTCGTGGCAAACAACAAATTCACTCCACCCGCGACCAAATTGCGGACGACCGTCTTGATCCCTGCTCACTTCTACCTGGAAACTCTCAACAGCGTAAGAAGAGAGGAGGACCTGTCGCGGGAGGGAGGGTTGGCACTCGACCTCGAATTGGGGTGGAAGTGGCTAGCAAAAAACAGCACAAGATAAAAACCCTGGACCTAATTAAGATAAGAAGAAAGAAAAATAGTGAAAATCAAGAAGGTCATACGAGTAGAGAAAGCTGATCTGCGCATTCCAAAGTCTGAAAGAACGCCCAAGAATTGGAGTTCCTTGATGCCATTGTTTTTATCAAACGCGAAAAAGAGACAGCTACCAAGAGTAATAAGAAGGTCCCAAGCCATAAGCCTAAAAATAAGAAAGAAAAACTCGAGCATGGATGACAAGTGGCGTGAACCTTTTGAATCAAGGCCAAAACACCGCACTAAACACAAGATAAGCGTGTGGGAACGTCATAGTCATAAGTACAAAGATGATATTTACTATAAGAGGTTGCTGATAGACAAAATATACAACCCCTAAAATAAGCGGCGAAAAACCATTGTTTGAGAAAGCAAAAGAACACCACCCAAAACAACACAAGTCATCGAGAACCAAAGTTAATTACAAAAACTGGCCCGCGCTAGTAAAACTGTTCAGAAGAAATAGAAAGTTGGCTTTCTTGGTCTCAAAGGTCCGCGACAACATCAACTTCCTCTTCATCATCATCGGATTCCTCCTCCCCCGCTAGCTCCTCCGGAGTCAGGCCCCAATCTTCCTTCACCAAACTTGCCTCGAATTTCTCCAAAGGAACACCTGGGTTGGCCTGCGAGCGGGTAACACTCTGGTTGATGGTCCTGGACATCCCCTTCAAGAAATAGTTGAAGCACTTGTCCTTCAAGAGTTCCCTACCCTCCAGAGATCGAAGGCATGGCTTAGCCACCGAAGAAAGAAAAGAAACACCCACGTTGGTCTTAACCCATTCAGAAGACATAAATCTGAGGTCCGCGAGTGATTCCAACCATTGGAACGCTGCTTCCTGGGCCGATCGGGACTGGAGTCTCTCCAGGTCTTGCTTCACCCAAAGCGCGATCTTCTTCCAAAATGGAGTAGTCCTCCTGAAGGTTCTTGAAGGATGTCTCGACATTCTCGAGTTGTTTCTTCAAATGCTCCACCGTCAGTTGAAGTTCTTCCCCTTGGCGGTGCGAAGCTTCCGAATTGGAAAAGGCCGCGTCGCGCTCTTCAGTGAGAACAGAGATCTGCTCGTTGGCTACCTACAACTTCTCATGCAGCTCGACAGATCGCTTCTTGAACTTCTCAATTGAGGACGGGTCCCCGACGGTGTTGCCCAGCGTCCTCACCTTGTGGTTCAAATCTTTGATCTCCGCAAACTTCTGGGAGATCTCTTTCTCCTGGGAGAAAAGGCACCGCTCCGACTCGGCCTGAAAACCCCTAACCTGGGAGAAGAAACACAAACAAAACAAGATGAGGAAAAGGCATTCTCTAAAGTAAAAGAAAAGAATAGAAAAAGAAACAGAAAAAACCAATAATGATAAAAATGAATAGAAGGACTAAAGAGATGAGCCCCGCGTAACCTTACCCATTGGGCTACGCGGTCAAATTGAAGGGAGAACTCCCCCCAATCCAAACGGCGTAGGTAGGACTGTTCATTCCACGCAAGCTTATTTGGGAGACGGAGGCGGATGAGCTCGTCAACCCCGAAGTCGGGGATACGGAAAGTGGGCAGGGTGGCGTCCCCTTGCAAGAAAAGGGCCCCCTCTTCCCCGCCAGCACCTGAGGCTCGTGAAGAACTCTCAACCTTCTTTCTCTTTTGGGACCAAAGGGCAGCCGCGTCCATTGAATGGGGGCGCTTCTCACGAGGCTCGGAGGCAGCAACCTCGACGTCCGCGATAGGCTCGCTTGCTTTTTCAACCTCACCAGCTGCCGCATCCCGGGGAGCAAGAGGATGAAGAGGTGCACATCCGGATGATTTCTTTCTTCTCTTACCACCTTCTTGGGTGTGATGGTGCTCGAGCAAGGAACCCAGGTCCATTAAATCTGCAAAAGAAAGAAGAAAAGAACAGAAAAACATCAGACCCCAATAAACGAACACCTTTTTAGAAAAACCATCAAGAAATACAAGACCATAGAGAACACGAAAAATAAAGTGTGTGTAAGACTAAGGCAACACCTAATCGCGGATGAGGCAGGCTTAACCCCACCATCTCAAGTCGAAGAGCCGAAACCATGGTACGCTAGGGCAGCTTGGGCTTGTGAATGAAGGAATCCTTAAATTTATCAAGCCCCGCAATCCAAGGCTTCTTGACCGCGCTAAACCAACCAGGAACGGTCTTGAACTCAAGACAGACACCTGCTTTGTCGCGAACAAGGAACCACTTGTGCTTCCAGTTCATTTTACTCGATAACCTCTCAATGTAACCGCAATTGAAATTACATTGGTAAAACCTGAGATCCTGGGGCTCCCTCTTCATAGAAAAGATACTGAACATGAGCTCTTTCGTCGGAGACACCCCGATGTCCAAACACCGCATAATGAAGCTGGTAAAAAACATCCAGCAGTTTGGCACAACCTACGTTGGGCTAAGGTTGTACTCAGACATAAAGGTAATAAACAAGGGGCGAAGGGGTAGGCGGAATCCCTGAGATAAGCTCTCCGCGTATACAACAAGACAGTCCTCATAGGCGTCCAAACAGCCCCCGCCTTCCGAAGGTAGACACAATTCCACTCCAGCCGGCCATGGAAAAATCCGAGCTATGGCCGCGACACTAGCTTGGTCGAGCAGCGTGGTGCAACCCCTGACCTCTTGGTTAGGGGAGTGACGGAGGGGAAACCTGTCGTTGATCCGTCAAAGTAAACTCAAACCTATGACTAGTACAGCAATAAGTAAGAGGTCGATCCACAGGGAGATTTGATGCTCAAGTATGATTTAAATGCTGATTTAGTAACCAAATTGGGGGTGTTTGTGAAAGCAAAGCAAATTAGCAAAAACAGAAGTAAATGGTTGTGATTCAAACAAATGAGAGAAGTAGTTCTACCTACAATTTTCCACTTTATTTGGTTGAAGCGATCCTAGTAACTTCTTCTCGTCCTATTAAGTTTCCTATGAATGCCCTTGTCCCGACCTAATATAGTTACTAGTCCAATCAGTCCTAGCAACCCTTATCAATCGAACAGTCCCTAAAGAAGGATTTAACCCAATTGATAGCTTTAAGTTCAGAGATTAGCCAAGGTATTTGCAGTCCCTAAAGAGGGATTTAACAACACATTCAACTTCCTACCTATCCAATTAGTTCAATCAGCCCTAAAGGGATAAGTTTGCTACTTGGGTTAAGGTTCGCAATCAGGAATTTACAAAACCCTAGCAATTGAATTGACATAACTAGTTGCGCGGGCTAGATAGAACAAAACAATAATTCAATAAACGCAAAGAAGTTGAAGCATTCAATAGCGGAATTAAGGAACAAGAATTATAAACTCACAATCAATCCAAATAAAGCTTCAAATTGCAGGCAGAACCGATGAGTTTAGTTCCTCATGGTAAACATCGTTCAATCTCTAATTTGTCTGATAGAACGTAGAATGAAAATTGAAGTGGAAACCTAGGGCTAAGCCCTCTCCAAAATCCTCCCCAGAGTCGGCCTCCAAAAGATAGATAAATAGGTCTTGGATAGAAAAAACCGTCGTTGCGCAAAAACCTTAACCGTGTCGCTGCAGTACTAATGCGGCGGCCGCAGCTTAATGCGGCGGCCACTGCATAGGTCTTTTATGATAAATCTTCTTTGAATCAGCTCTTGACGTCAACGGGAAAGTTGTAGCTCTCTGAAAGAGCTTTCCAAGGCATGGTCATAATAGTCGATCGGACAACCGAGGCCTCCAGAAAGTGCAAAACAAGTTCAGCATGTCTGGCGACAACTTCTGCAGACTTGTTCTTCGTTTAGGCTCGGTTCTTCTTCTCAGGATCTCTTTAGATCTTCATGTAATATTCCTCGATCAACTAGACATTCTCATCTAATGTTTCATCAACCCATGTCTCCTCCTCGGATCCACAGTTACCTGAAATAATCAATAAAAACGTGTAGATTCCGACCCCACCAACATAGAGAGCAAATATGCAAATTGTGCTTAAACCATGCATGATATGCATCTTAACTAAGCTAAATGAAACCTATTATGACCATCTAAATGGATGCTATCAAGGAGCGTCGCATGCAAACTCACTCGGAAATAACTAAGGGACAGGGCTTGGGATCGAGGATAGAAAAATTCCTGCGGAAGGAACAGGAAGGCAAATCATCCAAAGTGTAAGAAGGGATATCCAGGTCATTAAGGACCTCTTTGGAGCGGACCCTTGAACACGTCTCCGCGGTCCCGATAGAAGTTTCAGTATAAGGGACCCATGATATCTCGGAGTCCAAACCACTTGTTGACGGATGCAAAGTCGAAGAGTCATGCGCATCAAGGTGAGCCTGGGTCTCCACGTCTAATGAATATACATCCACGTTCCCATCGCCCTCCTTAGAAGAAGAAGAAGTTAAGTAAGGAGAGGAATAGTAATCAGGGTCAGAGTGTTTCCGTCGCCTTCTCACCTTAATCGGACTTCCGGATGGACCCACACAATCAGGAGTAGAATCACCAGAAGAAGAGGAAGAATCTGATGAAGAACCTTCTGAACTAGACGCGGAATCCCCGGAGGAAGACAAGGAAGAAGAGTCCAAGATTACCGCGGTAGGATCCGCTTGGGAGGTCAAAGGCAAATCCTCTCTCCACCCTTCCTCTCTCTCAAATTCGTCCAGCGCGTCGAGATTCCCCCCAGAACTAGCCATCCTTGAAAAACTAAAAGGAGATCTGAAAAGGGACCCGTGCACGCGGACCAAAAACATCAAAAAACCCAAGAAACAGAATCAGGAAATAGAGAGAAACCCCAAAAAGTTCTAACAATCGAAAAAAAAGCAAAAACCTAATGAGATTCATGAAGGGTAATAGTAAATCCAAGACATTTCAAGAAAAACACGAACTCAAGATCAAGAACTCAAGAACAGAAAAAGGGATTTACCTTAGTAAGTCGAGAAAACCGCCGGAAAGTTTGACCGGAAAAAGGGAAAGCAAGCGGAAAGTAAGCGAAAATCTCTCAAAAAACAAGATTAAAAGAGAGCCAAAAGCAGACAAACAGTGGAGAATGAAAAAGTGAAAACGAAACGGGGTAATTTATAGAAAATTACCGACCTTTCAACTTCCCTCAAACGATACGGGCCGAGGTAAAACCCTAATGGACCAAAGGGGAATTCCCAACAGGCCCAACACCAGTTAAGCAAAAATTACAAAACTGCCCCTCAAAAAGGGGGGTAGCATTTCCGCGGACAAGATCGAATCGTCTCAAGCTCCGGAAGAACTTCACCCGACCCGAGGAGCTGTGATGAAACCATACGAAAATGATAGGTAAAAGTGGACGCGGACAGTTTAAAACAGCACAAGAACACCCCCGAGATAAGGAGGACGCGGACATAAATGGACAACACGTGTCCATCATGCCCCCCACCCACGAGGGCCACACGTGTCAACACAAAGGCGACCAATGTCACAATAGAATATCTCCGGCCAATCACTATAAAAGGGAGAATGAACAGAAGCAGTAAGGACGTTTGGCCAAGCGGAAGAGAGAGAAGATATTGAAGAACAAGAGAAATCAAGGAGAAGTGAAGGAGTGACAGACAGAAGAACCTCAGTTCTCATTGGGAGTGTCAGGAGGCTAGCGATTACTCATTTGGGATAAAGGTAATTCCGGATTCGAGAAGGAAAATAGGGACTCGTCTACCGCGTCAACACCATAACTAGTGATATACCGCGGTCAGGTATATCCCATGTTACCTCTATAATGTTCGATGATCTCCCATGGAAGAGGTGGGATAGGAGAAGTATTTAGTGACGCGGCAAAAGCACAGCCAAGGTAATACCATGTAGGGTTGTGCATGATTCGGTCCAAACCGAATTTTTGGACCGAACCAACACAAACCAAACCTAACCGAACCTAACCGAAGTTTTTCGGTTCGAGAATTTTTATTTTTCAGTTTCGGTTCGGTTTGTGTTCGGTTTCGGTTCGGTTTGTGTTAAACCGAATTTTTTTATACACTACATAAATACAATATATATATATATTTATACTTTATATATATACAAATACTTACTATGTATACACATATAGTTTATGTATACACATATACCTAATACGTACACTGTATTATATATTTGCATATATACACATAATACACTCACTGTACTATATATACACATAATACACTGTATTGTATATATACACAATACACTATTTTATATACAAATACTTACTATGTATACACATATAGTTTATATATACACATATACCTAATACATACATTGTATTATATATTTGCATATATACACATAATACACTCAATGTACTATATATACACATAATACACTGTTTTATATATACACATATAATGTATTATATATTTGCATTAATGTATATATATTTGTAATTTGGTATACTTTATAAAGTAAATAAATATAGTGTATATGTATTTACATGTGTATATACATTATATTTGTATCAATTTATATATATTTGTATACTTTATATTTTATATTTTATATTTGTATAGTTTATATTGGAATATGTGTATATATGTGTATATATACATATAAATATAGTGTATATTATATATATATATATATATATATTTGTATACTTAATATTTTTTTTAATGGAAATTCGGTTTAATTATGTTAAAACCGAACCGAACACAAACCAAACCGGCAAATAACCGAACCGAACCTAATACTTTCGGTTTGGCTTCGGTTTGAAAATTTAATATTTTCGGTTTCGGTTCGGTTCGGTTCGGCCCGGTTCGGTTAGGTTTTTGACCGATGCACAGCCCTAATACCATGGGAAGTATAGTCCATGAGTCAGGTAAGCCCGTGTTCCTCTACTGCGTGATTCAAGTCCATCCCCAAGGGGCCCACCGCAAGTGGGTCCTCTAAGTTCTTTTTTGGGAGGATCACATCAACAAGTAGAAAGGGGTGGAGGTGGAGGTCCATCTCGAAGCCGATGCAGTATTGGTCGATTTGTCTTATAAAGGGTTGATCTCATCCAAATACGCTTGATTGTCTGAACTGGTACCCCTCAGGGTAAAAGAGTGGGAGCGGGCGGTCGTCACGCATCCATGCATATGGAAAGAGTAAATTGTAGCAGTGAGTATGTGTGTGTGTGTCAAGGAGGGAGAATAACATGTAATGTAATTTGGAGCTAACCGCCACCCAATGGGTTCTGTTGTTGGCGAGGTAAACTGTCAAATTTGCCTTATGTGGGGGAGTAGTAGAGTCGCGTGTAGTGAGAGGGAGTAAAAGCATCGGATAGTTCCTGGTGAGTACCACCAACGACACCTGGAATCACGTGGTGAATATGAAACCCATCATAGGACACTCCATCCAGTATCAGCACTGAGCTCACGGGCCAAGGAAGGTGCAGTTGAATATGTGGTCGTCCAATCATTGTTCATGTTGATAAACTTGTTGATGCTTCGTCATTTCCTAGGTGAGATCGAGGCAAACATCCTTCCATTAGTCTTTCGACATACCGAAGAGCTCAGAAAATGCTCGATATCTATGATGGTCATCCGCGCTGACGTTCTTCTATCTAGAGATGAAGATTGTCATAAATGGGTCGATGTCATCGTCTATCCAGGGGAAATGCAATTGCACAACTGGTAAGGTAGGAGGGCCATCCGCGTTGGCCACATTGGAAGCCACCTCGTCGTCACGCACCACATCTGTGGAGACGTTTGGGTCTCGTCCAGGACAACGACCACGTCTGCGGCCTCTTTCACATAAACGCGGTGATTGGGCCTGCTCCTAGCACCATTATTCCACCGATTGCATTCTCTCCCATGTCAATGGGTTAGTTTGACAAAGGTTACGACGCCCTCGTCCTCGAGTTCTGCCCTTTGTCAGCTTAGGGGGCTTGGGTGGAACTAGGTTGGTGGTAGAAGGGAATTCGCCATTAGCGAGCTTATTTGTGACTCTAGCTAGCTCTGCCTCGGGTACTTCACCGCCTTGGTATCTTTGGAGGAAGTTGTTGATGGTGATCTGAGCCTCGGTCATGGGGACGGAATCTAACGACGAGTCCACTTCAACGCCATTCCAATCCAACTGCTTCCAAAACATGTGTATCTGGCTTGACATGATAGGTGTGTTATCTTGAATGCAATGGTATATCTCATGCGAACATGGTATCCCGTACGCGACTCTCCAAAACTGGTCGTTGCACTCTGACTCTAGTGGAGTTGTTTAAACCTTTGTGTATAATGCATGGAGGAGGTCGAAGCATTGCTTGGAGATTCTATCTCAGACACAATAAAAAATGTCAATGTTATGCATACCAGTAGACCACGTGTTGCGGTCCCTGTTAAGTAACAATTTGACTTGTAACATTTGATCTGTCATCAACAGTTCAATGGCTACGAACACACATCTGAAGTCTCCGATGGGGGAGTGCAGCGCATTTTTCAGCACTGAGTGGGCAGACTTGACCCTTAAATGGAAATTTCAATTGTCTAACTTAGTATAAATAGTATATGTGAGTAAATGTAGAGGTGGATGAGGGCAGCAGATGTAGTAACTGTTCGTGGTCCTCGTTCTGAAGTGAAGGGCGGTGTTCGTCCAAGCTCTGACAATGGAATCTATGTAATGCTTTAACTATGTGGAGGAAAGGTACTCCATCAATCCCGGGATGTGGTGCCACTTCGCATATATCCACCGTCATCGGTAGTCGTGCGACTCAATGGACTTGGACTCAAACAAATCTTTACAATCATTCTTGAACTTTCGTACTTCATCCAAATCGCATGTCCATTCGAAAGTCGCTTGCTCGCACCCTGCATAACGTGGATCCAAAACAATATATGGTTGACATTGGGGTAGATAGTGGAGATCACATTAATAAGACTGAGCTCTCTATCAGTGACGATAACATCCATTGTCTTGTCTCCATAGAGGTATTAGAGTTGTTTGAGGTCCCACGCATAAAAGGGTGTGCTCTCGTTACAAATAAAGAGAAAGTGATGCTAAAGTTCATCCATGTGCATGGGAAGCTGATGAACTCAACCAAGGACATTTTGTACCTACATAGTCATCGGTGGACGCGTAAAAAAGGTTAGGTGAATTTGCGAAACAATAGTAACAACAATCAATGAGAAGAACATGAAGACGTACTGGTTGGTTTTGTACGTACTGTCAACGATGATAACATATTGAAATAGTTTCACCAAATAGATGGAGTCCGGGTAGGTGAAGAAAAGACCTCCTATCACTTCAGTGTCATGCCTCCTCTTGACAACGTAAAAGTAGTATTTTGCCTTCATCTGGTATAGAATGTCATGCGTGATGGTCATGTCACTTTGAGCCTCCATCTTAAGCTTGGCCTTGGCATTATACAACTAACGTCGTGATGTAATACACCCCTCTTGTGAGTGAAACAACGATTATATCGCCTTTGGCGGTGTCCCATGAGCCGATAACATCCTCGCGACCTCCAATGCATGCAGGTGGATACGCCCACGATAGGGATGATCCAGTAGAATCTTCGGAAGGTTATGGTTGTGCGTTCGAGATAAGACATACATGTGCCACTTTTCGCATTCAAACTCCCGACCCATCAAGGACAATGGACAGTTTGTGAGTTTTGTGATACTCTTCTTCATTGTCTCTCCCTGTTCCCTTGCTACCGTTCGGTCGATGGCGACGATCTCTTGATCACGAGCACCATTTTTAGATGCGTAGCGGCGGCATTTTCGAATGTCCGAACCATATCGTCGCGATTGTCCTATACCCGGTTGGTTGTAAAAACTTCTATAAAATTCGGTCGTTCTAGTGAGGGGTCGAGATCTTCATCCTACGCATTTGTCGAGGTATGTGCATGTGTAAGAAGTGGAATAACAATGTTTTGTAGTAAATCTAATAAAAACGGTAGGAAACGAAGTGGTAAACATACCTGTTCCACGAATACTTGTTCTATGGATACTTGTTCGACGGGTACTTGTTCAACGCAAACTTGTTCCACGGATGCCTGTTTCACAGGAGGGTTGGACGACGATGGGAAGAAGGGGAGAGCTCGGGTAAACAAGTGGTACTAATTATTGGGATTCATTGCTAATCAACAAATACAACAGATGTCAATGGGCCTAATTACTGTGCAACAAGTTGCGGAGAAGAGAAACCACGTGAAAACAAATTCGCATGATGTTGCGGAACAAAGCCGACCATTGCATACCCGTCCCGCTCTGCAACTATTTGCGGAGTCACAAAAACCTAATCTACAAGATGTTGCGGCACGCAGGTGACCGTTACAGTGCACGTCCAACCCCAATTCTGTTTGCGGATTCTAAAAAAACTATTCCACGTTATGTTGCGGAAGGTAGAAGACCGTTGCATTGTGCGTCTCGCTCTGCCTTTGTTTGCGGAGTCACAAAATTTACAAATTTTGAATATTCAACACCTGTTGCAGGTGCCCGCTCTGCAACAACTGAGACATAATGCTGAATGCGAAGTGTTGCTACGTTTTTGTTGTCATGAACAACAGTGTAATCTCCATAGACATTCAATATTGAAAATTGTGTGCATTTGCTTAACTTTCCAGATTTGATGAAATGTTAATTGTGATGTACGTCTTGCTATGTTTATATCTGTCATAAATAAGGTTGTGTATTTTTTAATGTAATTTATTTTTCTCTACAAATAGACATTCACTTTGCATATGTTTCGATGGAAAAAAATCATGATATATTACCCTATTTCATATGACACCAATATAATTTATTATCTGACTGTTATACTAATTATAATATTTAACTAGTACGATCCCCGCGCCATGGCGCGGTTTTTTATAAATAATATTTAGATATAGATTAATCATAGATATTAAATTTAATACAATATTTTGAATTAAACCCATTGATTAGTAAATGTGTTAAAAATAATCGAAAAAATACAATTGGTTTAAAGAGATGAAGAGAAAAATAAATAATAAATAGTGAAAGACAAAAGATTTGAATTAATCCCATTGGTTAAAAAATGTAACATCAAATAATATTGGGTAATTAATATTAGAAAATTTTCCACAAAAAATAATATTAGAAAATGATATTATGTATATAATTTTTCAAAAATAACTTTGAACATGGAGATGACATGTGGCATAAATGCTTATCTTTTAATATAGTATATAGATGATTAGTAAATGTGTTAAAAATAATCGAAAAAATACAATTGGTTTAAAGAGATGAAGAGAAAAATAAATAATAAATAGTGAAAGACAAAAGATTTGAATTAATCCCATTGGTTAAAAAATGTAACATCAAATAATATTGGGTAATTAATATTAGAAAATTTTCCACAAAAAATAATATTAGAAAATGATATTATGTATATAATTTTCCAAAAATAACTTTGAACATGGAGAGGACATGTGGCATAAATGCTTCTCTTTTAATATAGTATATAGATATTAAATAATAAAAAATATTATTATTCAGAAAATAAAATATTTAATAATATTTGATATTAAAATTTATTAATAATAATAAAAGTAATTATAATATTTAATATTTAATAATAAAAAAAATCCGCCAGTTATACTAATTGTTATATTAAAATATTTAATAATATTTAATATTTAATAATAACAAAATTATTATTATTAATAAACTTAATGAGAATGGATTATTTTTTATTAAGTAAAAATTCGAGCTCAGATATACCTGAAACTCAAGAGGCGGACAAGTCGGCAGACAGGTGAACCGTCGAATATACAAAAAACCGAAAATACAAGAAAAGGAAAAAGGGGCGATCATCGCATAACATGTGCACTAAAATGAAAGAAAACTAAGCAAAACTAAAACCGAGACGTTGAGAACGCTAACAAATAACGAAGCCAAGCACCACCAAATGGAAGCACCGCAGGTCAGCGGTACAGCAGGACTCTATCTCCTGTGGGCAGTGAGGACGAAACTCCAAGGACCAATCTCCCCGATACGGAATCGCCCGTAGCACACTGCCACGACCCCAACCTGTCCCGACTCCGGACAAAGCACACCCAACCAAGTAGTAGACCGCTCAGGAACCCCCACATCAAAGACCCACGCTACCCGAAGAAAACACCCGAAAATCGGTCAATCAAGTCACGGATATCAACACTCGTAAAAGAGGGAATCGAACCTATATAAATACAAATATATAAATAAATACAAAGTTAATTTATAAACCTATATGTATTTATATATTTATAAAAAATATATATTTATTGATAATAAATATAATTATTATTAATAAATATATAATTTGTGTGAGTATGGGCCAGCTTTGCCTTGGGCCCAAAAAACAAAGGTATGGCCCAGATAAGGCCAAAGTTGTGGGCAACAAAATAGCCAATAGTGAGATCAAGCCACTGGCAACCCCACCGGCAGCCAGCAACAGCCTTGTACAACTTATTTTATTTTTATATTTTAATTTTCATCACGCCAAGCCCCACAAAGGCACACGAAGAACCGGGGAACCTGGAACGACCAAGAGGCGCAGAAGGGGAATCAACGCCGAAGACCGCCGGATAAACCCAGCCGATGGCGGCACCTAGCAAACCCAGCGGAGAGAGGAAGCGAGTGGGTGGAGATCGAGCTTCGGTGTAGGGGTGACCGGAGGGGTTGATACCGAGAACGCCGACAAAACAACGATGTCCATGAAAGCATAACCGGAGGCATCCGAGAGGAGGAAGAGGAAGGAAAACGAGCCGCTCCGGGTGTGAATCGACCACCCAGCCAAAGCCGAAGGAAAGAGAGCGGGGGCGGAGGTGCATACCGACGACATGAGGGACGCCAACCGCAGGGCTGGAGGGCCAATAGGACATGGGGGAAGAAGGATTCAGGGCCATGGACACAAATACAATAAAAGCCCCATCTTTATTTTGCCTTTGAATTGAATTCCGACCATGGAAAATCGGAATGGGTTTAATCACATCACGTTCTACATCACGCCCAAACAAGGGAATGAAGGCAGCGGCTCAACGGCGCCCGGAAATGAGGGCGGAGGCGGCCGAAGCCGGGCCGGGTTTGGGAGGCCGTAGACGGGAATAGAGACCCACACACAGGGGCGGCCGCAGGGGGCGGCCGCCCCCTCCGGTGTCGGAACTTCGTAGTATATTTTAAAAAAAAATAAGGTAAAAAAAAATGTGAAAGAGAACACTAATTTTGTCTAGCTTAGTTGGTGAAAAGGAATGAAAAGGATGCAAGAGGTCATGGGTTCAAATCTCATTCCTTACCTTTTTCCACTATTTTTTATTCCAACCAAATTCTCCCTATTATAAATGTCATATTTAAACCAAATTTTATATTTTCCTTTTAATATTTTCATAAGATTATTCATTATGTTACACATATATTTTAAAAATTTCTTCTAATTTTTATTCATATGAAAAAAATTTACTATCAATGTCATAGTTAAACCACAGTTTATGAGTTTTTTGTCATAGTTTTCAATCTTATCAATTTTTTTTTTCATTTACCAATGACAAATTCTTTAAAAAAAATTATAATTTTCTTTCAATATTTTAAAAAAATCTTAATCATGCTACACACACATATAAATTAGTAAATTTTTGTATGAATTTTTGTAATAAAATATCATATTTATACCACAATTTATGGTTTTCTTTCAATATATTTTAAAAAAATTTCTTTATTATATATACCAAGGAAAAAAATTTCCCAACAAACAATTCCGCCCCCCCCCCCCTCTAGCGATTCCTGCGGCCGCCATTGCCCACAAACGAAAAAACACCAAGGGTGTGCCTGGTGTAAAAGGGGTCGAGGAGGCGATGTGGAGGTTCCCGGAGAAGGGGGCGGTGGCTCCCAAAGGAGGGGTGGTGGCTCCCGAAGGAGATTTCCTCTCCCGGAGGAGGAGGGGGTGCGAGAGAGAATGGATTATATTATGAGTTTAATATAAGAAAATTTCATGTAATAAAAAAGTAATATAAAGAAAATTAAGTTATGAGCCCAAGGTCGGGATTCATGAATGGAGGGTGAAAAAATAAAATTATGAAACGGGACTCTTAAGATGATGTGACAATGAAAAAGTAAGTTATGAGTCTGGTAACAGATTCACTAATACGGGTGGTCTTATAGACATAGATTACTAAGTTACTCTTACAATATATAATAAAATATAATATAATTAATAAAATGCACAAGGTGCGAGTAACAAATACGGAGTACTAGTTTTATTATTATATGTAAATAACAAGTGATTTCATATATAACTAGTACTTTTTTCGAACCATGTTCGGATTTTTTTCCATAATATTTTCGGTCGAGTTTGACGCATGCAAAACACTCAACACGTCAATTTTCTACTAATATACCATTTTTCCCATACTCTTCATTATTTAGTTCTTCAAAATCTTCGGTTGTCATAATACAGAGTAAAGTCTTTTCTCGAGATAATCAATACTTTGAATTTAACTAAGAATAATAGATTGATAGTTTTAACACGAACTGAATTTCATTAATAAACTCATAAATAGAATGTAAACTTACATAAATTCACACCAATTTCACAAAATACAACTACCAAACAGGAGAAATAACGCCATTTATCAAGAAAAACACCTATTTAAACACAACAATAAAGCCTTGAATTTTGCAACTTCAATCGAACCCTTTTGCAGAGATACTTTTGCACCTATGTAAATACACCACCTTGTAAATACACATATGTACTTACCTATGTACTTTTACAGAGGTCGCCAGCGGTTGGAGATGTGGTCGACATGTGGAGATGTCACAGATGATTGTAAATATAGGCGATGTCGTTCAATGAAGATTCTAACCTTTTGAGCTTGAAACCATTGTCAAAACTCTTTTCTAAACTTAAATATATAATAGGTTGAGTATCAAGTACTTTTGTTTTTTTTTAATTCTCATTGTATTTAATATTGAAAATTATTTTTCATAACTATGAACGAGTTCACACCATGGTTGTGAAACGGGCTGCAAAAATAAATGATTTATGTTTTTACTCATTTTAAGGTCGTGTGTATTTTAATCGAATCCTAATTATTCCACTTTGACCTCTAATAGACTATTTATTTTCATATCTTCTTAATTTTATTGTATGTAATATTAAGACCTCGTTTTCATTGCCATAATATAGTTCACACCTTGCCTGTGAATCGGGCTTAATAAAATACAACAAAACATTAAATAGTGATACAATAGAGAGAAAGTAAAAGAAACGGGAATTGAATTTGCACAAATAAGCTGATGGAGAAAGAATAATCAACCTAAAGTATATAAATGAACTGAATTTGCATATGCGTAGGTTTTCCACACAAAGCACATGATAAAGAGGCCTAGTTGTATAGAAATATCTGTATTACAAGCAAACAATAACTTCTCTATAGATTAGAAAACTGTATGAATTAGAGAACGTGAAGGAGATGATGAAATAACCAAATTCATTACCAATACACAAGCCACTGAGATTGCTAAGTCTAGATCAGATTCATTAATCATTCATTTTAAAATCTTAATCTCAAGCAAGTTATTCTCGTAAAAACAACTATGCAGGGATTACAGAGCTCCTTGGCCAACCCCAAATATGCAAGGATTACTGATTGTGAATTTGGAAGAAATTATGCCATTGTTAAAAGGGACAACCTAGAATGCAACCACTATTGCAAGTCATCCCCTCCGGCAAAGTCGTCTCCTAACAGCAAGAATTCGGCGATCCATCACCAACGTCAATGGCCACCAAACCCTAGATCTCATCCACATAGGCCCCACCACCACCGTCATCCCTATCGAGAACCTCCGCAACCACTCACCTCTGACCTCTCCCCCGCCCCGAGGCACGAATTCACCCTTCGCGTCACCTACCAGGGCATCCTCGTTGCCTACTCCAAGGCCGCCGTCAGCAAGGCCTATCCCGGATGCGAAGAAATCCCCTACGACCAATTCGAGGTCGCATTATAGGTTGTTGAGATTTGGATCGCCGATTGTGTCATCGCCCACCAATCGCCCTCCTCCGGCCACCGATCGATTGCGCCCCACCTCCAACAATGACAACCACCAATGGAAATATCAATTATGAGGAAGAAATGAAAATATTGTGAGGAAGAAAATAACACCGTTGGAAAAGAAAACCAACTTCAACTTGGAATTAATATTGAGAGCAGTTGAATCCTTGAATGGAGAGAATATTTGGGATTAATATTGAGAGCAGTTGAATCAATTAATCCTTGAATGGAGAGAACGTGTGGGAGAAAGGGTGAACATTTTGCTTCTTAATTTTGCTCAGTGAAGGACACGTGGCTCATTCTTTAACAAAGAGTCTACTTCTGAATTTACAAGTATATTAGAGTGGGATTTGGAAAATAAGAGGTGGGTATAAGCAAAATTGGTGAAATAACGGGTGGTTTTGTGAAGTTGTTCATCCAATAATAGAATAAGAAATCAAGGAGACAGATGAAGAAGAAGAAGTGAAAGGGAAAGGCCAAATCTTGAGACAGTTGTTCTACCGCACTCAACACTTCTAACACCCACACCAACCGTGCTGGTGAACGTTGATTGATCAGCTTTTGTTTTCATTCTCAAGCAACCTCCTCTTCAACTTCTGTCGGCAGCTACCCTTATTTGTCCACAAACTCAAACAACGACAGTTGCCGAAACAGATTCGGAGCCCATCCGCACTCCGTTATTCCCCAATTCCTGTTTGTCTGCCACTGAATTGAGTCAGTGTTGCTGTAATTTAGCGGATTCTATTGCAAACTTTGAAGCTTTAATTCCAGGTGCTATCAAATGCTAGTCCAAGATCGTTTACCTGCGAGATCCCCAAACCCGCAGCCAAAACCAAAACCCCCAAATCATCCCAAATCCCTACCTACCCTCGATCCTTCTCGCTTCACCCGCACCAAGAACCTCGATTTCTCCACATGGGCCTCCGACAACTTCTCCAAAATCATCTCCTTTATCCTCCTCATCGCCACCGTCGCCGCTCTCTTCTTCCTCCGCAACGTCGGAGACACCGCCGCTTTCCGCTGCTTTGAGTCCACCGCCCAGCAGCTTGAAACCCTCCACTTCCCCCAAATCAACTGGAATTTGGTCCCGTCCATCAAAGATAAGTCCACTCCCTTCGCGAATTTTCGAGCAGATCGGTGGATCATTGTCTCCGTTTCCAAATCCCCATCTGATTCGCTTCGGAATCTGGTGAAGATTAAGGGATGGCAGGTGCTGGCTGTTGGAAATTCGGAGACGCCCTCTGATTGGGAACTCAAAGGTGCGATCTTTCTTTCTGTTGAGATGCAATCCAAGCTAGGTTTTCGAGTTTTCGATTTTCTGCCTTATAATTCCCATGTTAGGAAGACTATTGGGTATTTATTCGCAATTCAACATGGGGCTACTAAGATTTTTGATGCGGATGATAGAGGGGATGTGATTGATGGGGATTTAGGGAAGCATTTCGATGTGGAGTTGATGGGAGAGCAAGCTAGGCAGGAGATTATTTTGCAATATACTCATGAGAACCCGAATCGAACAGTTGTTAATCCATATATACATTTCGGGCAGCGATCAGTATGGCCTAGAGGTTTGCCACTTGAAAATGTGGGCGAAGTTGCAGATGAGGACTACTACACTGAGGTGTTTGGTGGGAAGCAATTCATACAACAGGGGATTTCTAGTGGCCTTCCTGATGTGGATTCTGTGTTCTATTTCACTAGGAAGTCGGGTTTAGAACCTTTCGATATTAGGTTTGATGATCGTGCACCCAAAGTGGCATTGCCACAGGGTGTGATGGCACCGGCTAACTCTTTCAATACACTCTTCCACTCTTCTGCGTTTTGGGCCCTGATGCTTCCTGTTTCAGTTAGTTCAATGGCTTCTGATGTTCTTCGTGGTTATTGGGGGCAAAGGCTTTTGTGGGAGATTGGTGGGTATGTTGTGGTTTATCCTCCCACGGTTCATAGGTACGACAGGATTGAAGGGTACCCTTTCTCTGAAGAGAAGGATCTCCATGTGAATGTGGGACGTCTAGTGAAGTTTTTGGTTTCGTGGAGATCTAGAAAGAATAGTTTGTTTGAGAAGATTTTGGAACTCAGCTATGCCATGGCAGAGGAGAGGTTTTGGAGCGAAAATGACCTTAAACTGACTGCTGCTTGGCTTCAAGACTTGCTCGCTGTTGGTTACCAACAGCCAAGGCTTATGTCATTAGAGCTGGAACGGCCTCGTGCAACTGTCGGTCACGGAGATAGGAAAGAGTTTGTTCCGCAAAAGTTGCCGTCTGTCCATCTTGGAGTTGAGGAGATAGGAACAGTGAATTATGAAATTGGAAACTTGATTCGGTGGAGGAAGAATTTTGGAAACGTGGTACTTGTTATGTTTTGTAGCGGGCCTGTTGAACGCACTGCCCTTGAGTGGCGATTGCTTTATGGACGCATCTTCAAAACTGTCATCATTCTGTCAGAACACAAAAACAAAGATCTTGTTGTTCATCAGGGGCAGTTGGATTACATTTACAAGTAAGTTATCCACGCTTTTCATGTATGCTGCTTTCTTTTTCCACTGAATTGAATTGCCTGGTATTCTATTGATACTCGTTGTCTATTGTTCAGGCAAAAAACTTAAGTTATGTCATTTGATTTTTCTTTTGGAGCTAGTTTTCTTAGGAATTAAGAAAATGGGAAACATTTGATGCAATTTATTCCGTCTTCACATCTCTTTCACTTGCTGCTTGCTCAAACATTTTATACGTGTTGCCTAATCGATTTCGCGTTGGCGTGATAATGATATATAGACAGATAAATAGATCATCATGTATCTTACATGGGTTTGTGTCTATATTTGTTGTTTCTTTTCATTGTCCTGCAGGAAGCTTCCTATTGTGATGAAGAGGTACTCAAGTGCCGAAGGCTTTCTCTTCCTTCATGATAATACTATTCTTAATTACTGGAATCTGCTGCAAGCAGACAAGACTAAGCTTTGGATTACTGACAAGGTAATATGATCTTCATTTTTATTATCTTCTATTGTTCCATCGTTGCATTTGTAAGCATGAAATCGGCTGTTCCTTTAAAGCACACGCTCCTAACAGTTGAGCTGAATGGTAAACTCATAAATCTCCTTTCCTCACATTTTTAATGTCTTTCCCATAGGTGTCCAAGTCCTGGAGCACAGTTTCAACCAAAGACAATACAGACTGGTTTGCAAAACAAGCGGAGATGGTCAAGGGCGTTGTTAACATGATGCCAGCCCACTTCCAAATCAACTACAAGGAAACTGCAAGCGAAGACAATCTGATCATATGCAACTCGGAGGTGTTCTATGTTCCCAGGAGATATGTGGACGATTATCTTGACCTGGTCAACATGATCGGTGATGTTGAGATGCACCACAAGGTTGCAACTCCTTTGATCTTTCTGTCAATGGATTCTCCTCAGAATTTTGATACAGTTCTAAACACAATGGTTTACGAAGAAAAACTACCTCCGTCAAACTCTTCAACCATGTATTCAGCCCATGCCCCAGCTGTTCACCCATGGAGTGTTACAAGTGAGCAAGAATTTATAAAGTTGGTCAGATTAATGGCTGCTGGGGATCCTCTCCTCATGGAACTGGTTTAAGTTCATTTCTGACTGAAAAACAGAAATACAGATCTAAAAAAAAATGGATGCACCAAAAGAAAATTGATCAAACATGGAAAAATTTGCATGTAGAAAACTGTTGATGTAAGTTTTTATTCTTTGATTTTTTTTTCCTCTTCAGGTTTCTTTTTTTGTTTTTTGTTATGTCTACCCTCAAAGCTTGAGGAGTTTTTGTAGATTTTGTATTTTGTATCATTGAAAGGTACATGGCTGATAATTCAAAAGGAAAAAGGAATGAAGAGTAAAAGTTCATTCAATTCCTTCCATTGCTGTCTAACTATTGTTTGTATTAGGACATTTTCTTGCTGTAAGGCTGATCATGTTGGTGTGAACGTGAAATAAAATGCTTGTGTTTTGTTTGATGCAATGTGCTGATTGGATTGGTTGTATGAAGCAGATCCAAGTGTCCAGGTAAGTACTAGGTATGCTTGCTTTACAATCCTACTTTCTTTTGTACTCCTTACTGTTTGTCCTCTCTTTGCAAAACTCTGAACAATAAGTAAAAATCATAAGGCAAGGGAAAGGAAGGGGCGGTTAGGAACTTAGTTGTTGAGCTTAATTGCTGTAATGTAACAAGCATCCAGGTGGAGTTAGGAACTTAGTTGGTCTTGGAATTTAAATCTAATGTTTGCCAGCTACAAGATGAATTTAATGAGTAGTAGTTTTCATGAAGGGCCTCAAGTACATAGCAAATGAAATGCCACCTTTGGATGTTGTAGTTCACTGAACATGAACCCCATCCATGTGCTTCAACAAGTGTTGCTTCATGGTCCATGTTCTCTACTGTATTATATAGCACTAATATAAAGACAAATAACATCACACTTCACAAATACTTGAGAAGGTTCTATCTGCATACATTTTTGTATAGCTTATCATCAAACTGTACCTTTAACTTGATATATATGGTCAATTGTTTGTATTTATTGGCTCTGTGTTGTCAATTTCTTCCAGCTATACCATTTCCTTTCAAGATGAACAATGAGAAAATAGATTAATATATATCATCAAACTGTACCTTTTAACTCTACAACATCTTATTTTGATGATAGTTTAAGTTTTGCTTCTAATGTCAGCTTTGGTGCAAGATAACACAATTCATAAATTGATTCAATTAGAGATTAAGAAGATAAGTATAAAAGAGGGGAAAGTAGGATTAATTTATTCAAAGCTGCATTAAAGAAAAGGGAAAAGGGAAAGTGGGGTGTTGGTGGATGATGCATGCTTTTTCTTCTCTTTACCGCCACTTTTGTAATATTACTTAGACACATTCAAACTCCAAAGCAACTCTATATTTAAGTCTTGATTTTGATTTTTGACCAAGTGTTCTACTTTCAGTTTTGACCACACTGTAGTGTAACTGTGCAAGTGTAATGTGCAACCGTTCAATTTATATATATGTATTTTTTTTTTACAGTAGGCAAAGTTTAGGATACTTATAAGTATCCTTGATCATCAAGCATGATGATGTTCTGGAATTCACAGCTATTGTATAAGATAGAATTACAGCTCAGTCGAGATTTAGCAATAAAGTCTGCTGCTTTATTCGCCTCTCTGTAGCAGTGTTGAAATCTAATAAATTCAAAGTCTTTGCTTAGAGTTTGAATTTCTCTAACTATTTGTGTAATCTCCCATGGTGAGTTGTTTTCCTGGTTGATGGCATTGATAATGATTGCACAGTCACCTTCGATGATCGTCCTTTGTATTCCTAGTTCTGCTGCCAGTCTTATACCTGCAAGTATTGCAAAGCATTCTGTTTGGATGACAGAATAGGTTTTACCATTACATTTATGTATTCGAATTATTTGTCCTTGATTGTTTCTGATAATGCATCCAATTTGAGAATGTATCCCGTTTTTTACAGAGGCGTCTACATTTATTTTTACAATATTTTTAGGCGGGTGTTTCCAGTTTAGATTCTGGCGAGGTCTAGTTTGTTTAGGAGAGTTATTTATCGATTCCTCATTTTTCCAACATCGAATTTTATCAATAGTTTGAGTAAGAGTGTAAGCAATACTGTTGTTACAATTTTTCTGGAAGATAATTTTATTTCGAAGTTCCCAGATTGAGTGCCATAAGTGGCAGAGGTCTGTGAAATCTATGTTTTGGCTGTGTTTAAAATATTTTCAGAAATGTCGTTTGTTAGATTAGGAATATTAAAAGATTTATGTAATTTGGTCCCCAAGTTTTGGATAAGCGATCTGGTGATTTGACATTTAAAAAATAAGTGATTTGAGTTCTCTAGTTCACAGTTGCAAAGAGAGCAGGTACTGGGAACTCTATTTATGTATCTGTTTAAGCGCTCCGTCGTGGGTAAGATATCTGATATAGTTTTCCAAATAAAGTTTTTTATATTTGGTGCAATATTTAGTTTCCAGATCCAATCTCCAGAAGTATTATTGTTGTTTCTTGTGTTAAAGAGAGAAGAAGTAGATTTAACCGTAAATGTTCCATTTTTATTGTAGATCCAAATTAGTCTATCTGCAACATCAATTCTGGGGATGTAGATGTTTGATATCATTTGGGCAATGTGAGGTGGGAACATATTGTTTAGTTTCTTAGTGTCCCAAGTGTTGGAGTTTGTAAATAGATTGCATACTTTTAGGTTAGGATTGTGGTCGTTTCTGAAGTTTTCAAGTTTATGTGCATTTATCCAGATGTCAGACCAGACATTTATATATATTTTTAATAATCAATCCTATATCTATTTCTATCTATAATTTCATTTAATGTGGTCCCACCTAAATAATTAATTCAATTTAATCAATTATTAATTAAAATAAATCTAATGATAATTTAACAAATTTACTACAATATTAATTTCTCTAAAAACTTATATTTGTAGGGATAAAAAAGTAATTAGTCATATAATAAAATAAGACCTAAGTAATTAAATATCCATCATCCAAGATTTATTCGTTAAATGTTCACCGGTCACCCCTAACCTTCTGCTCGTGTGGTTCAAAGAACCCATCTCGCTCAGCAATCTCCCAATTTTGCTCGCAAATGCCAACCTACCAATTTTGCCTCCCAAATTCGCTTCATAATTTCGATTGTATTCGTTTGTCATGATAACATCAGCACATATTCCCTGCATAAAATCATTTGTCAGCATATATATTTAATAGATAGATAGCTGACAAACTATGAAATCATGACACAATGACCCGAGTATAACAGATTGCTGACAAGACAATGGAACATAAGTTGACAAAGAATGACAATATCAGTATATATAAATTCGTTCGTCATCGTATTATCAGCGTACATAAATTCGTTTGTCATCATATTATTAACATACACTCCCTCTGATCGGAAATATTTGATGTTTTAGGAGGTAAAATTTGATCAACAATATTTGATGTTTTAGAAGTAATAATTACACTCTTTTTTACTTTTGCACTAATATCAATATAAGTTGTATTTTTTTGGTTTAACCAATTACATTTGTGCATAATAAATGTGATGGGGGAGTAAAAATTATTTGATGGGATATTTAAAGGTAAAAGTAACATTTCTTAATCTCCGTGCATTTCTCTAAAACATCAAATATTTCTGACCGGATGGAGTATATTCTAATAAAATTACATATTTTCTGAATAAAATCCTTTGTCAGCATATATATTTAACAAACACAATGAACCGAGTATATCAGATAGCTGACAACACAAAGGAACATAAGCTGACAAAGGATGACAATGTCAACATATATAAATTCGTTTGTTATCATATTGTCAGCGTATATAAATTCGCTTGTCGTTATATTATCAACACATATATTCTAATAAAATTCATTTGAAACATGATTATTTGTTCCCAAAATGATCACATGTTCTCATTTACAAAAGGGTACAAAAAGACATGCTCGTCTTCAGATAACAATGAATTTGAACGATTGTATTTCGGTAGTCTCCCCTTCTTCACATTCTCACAAGGGTTCAAACATAAACTATTAGATTTTGAAATAAGATTAGAATGCTTTAATAATTCAATTCCAGCATCATTCTCGGCATTAAAATCAATGGTGTTGTCAATGTCAGCTCGCCTCCCCATTTCAGCATCACTAGAAGGCATTTCAGCATCCCTTGAAAGAATGGAAATAAAGTCAAAACTCGGAAAGATAAGCTCATGAAGAATGACAGACAACTGACAAAGGATTGAACATATGCTGACAACTCAGGAAAGGTAGTTGATAAGGGATATAAAATAAGCTGACAAAAGGATGGGAATATCATCATATAGTGTTTTACAAACTTGACAGATGTTAGCATATAATGAAATACAACAATAAACCACAAACATAGATTTTTCAAAATTAGGAACAAATATCACATAACATGTTTTTAAAAACAAATACTACACTAACCTTCCACTCTAAAATCAATCTTCCCCTCCACATCCTTATTTTCTTCTTTCCCGCCATCAGTTTTCACCTCTCCATCACAAAACAAATTATCAGAAAATTCAGTAACTTTGTTCGCAAGTTCAGTGACTTTGTTCTCTAAAATACAACTCTATTGGAAATCATTTTTAAACATTCCCTCAAGCTTCAAGCACAAATCCTTAGCCCAGACAAGTATGTCCCGTTTTCCTGCTCTACTATTTTCAACATCCTTTTTGTCAAGTCCCTTTTGGCCTTTGTCAGCTCTATCATCTTTCTCAGCTTTCTCATATAGGCCCTTCCTTTTTCTCCTTGATGGCAGCATCCAACGTGGAGACCAGCCCCTCCTCCAAATGACAGAAAGGTTCGACTTGCTCTTCTGCCTCTTTTGACAACATTAGCAGCCCCAAGATCAGAAGACTTACACTTAACATCGGAGCGTGTCAAGGGGACTGTGAATGGAACAGAAAAATCAAGAGAAGGTAGGGTGGAAATGGTAGAAGCAGGTACAAAAGCACCAGGAGCGTTGTCTCCAAGAAACTTCAAGTAAAACTCCTTCCTAACATGCCTCACATGATAAGGAGGATCTGATTGAGGTTCACAATAACATTCAAATAAAGAGAATCAAGAAATTGTTCTTCAACTTCTTCCTGAAATTCCATCCCAACCTTCCTTGAGAATTCAACATACTTTGGATACAATGGGGCATGTTTTCACATATACAAGAATGTTAATAATCAAATAAATGACAGATAGCTGACAAAGGATGAAACATAGGATGACAAATCATGACAGATAGCTGACAAAGGAATAAACATAGGATAAAAGCTTACCACTTCTCCGTCGAACAAAGATAAAGCTTCTTCACGCTTACTTTTCACGTTACACACCCAATGCAAGGAGGTTGGGTCGTTGTCAACATAATGAAAACTACATCCAAGCTTTTGAGCAATAAATGTGAAAGTTTCAAGAATCTAGATCTGTTAAAAACACACGCACACACACACCACACCACACAACCTGATTTTTAACAAGAAAGATAGCTGACAAATAAACTATGAGTAGTGAAAACCAAGAGTGAATAAAAAATCACCTGGAAGGCTAAGGGATATCCAAGTAGCACATATACACCCTTTCTTTCCCAAACATGTTAACAGATGACACATTCCTCAAACATTTAAACAATTGTTGGTAACATTCACGACCCCAATGATACCTTTCAAAAATTTCAAAATCACAAGCAAGCGCTAAATAGTCCAAGCTGACAACTTTCGAACGTTTAAACAACAAAACCTTCCCAATAATCTAAAGTTTCGCCATCACTAACTTTTTTGGAGACTTTTTAGGCTCGGCTTTAAAACTCTTAACAATATCAAAATAAGAGACACTGCCTTACCAAAGAACTCTTTAAATGTAACATGCTTAAGAGGCGAAGGATCGTATTATATAACTGGAAGAAGAGTTATAAGATGAAATTCAACTAAAGAAAAATGAGACAAAAAACCCCCAACTCTAACCCAAAATTCCCATAATTTGCCAGTTACAATCTCATGCATAACCATATGATGAACTAACTGAAAATTAAAAAGAAGTTTGGAAGTCTGCTGAAAAATTAAACGAAAACAGCTATTCTATATTTAGCAGCTGATAAACCTTTTCTAATGATTTCACACTCACATTGAACTTGTTTTTGTAACACAAGTGCTTACACAAAATTTAAACATATTACAAAGAATTAACCCTAGGTTCAAAAAGAAGTTAAACAGTCAAACCCTGGTTCATTCATGATCAGAAAAACCCTAACAAAAATACTACATTACAAGTAAACTAACCTTTATATGTGATAGAGAGGAGAATTGACTTTGTAATAAAATATCTAAGTATGCAATCCATCAACTCTTATCCTAGCAAATAAATTCAAGACTCCTTCACTGTAGTAGAGAGGAATCAGGTTCGATCCACGAGGAAAGGGGTTAGCGGTTCCAAAGTAGCTTTCATAACATTCTGATGTCGACCAGAAGTTCCTCGATGTCGAATAGAAGTAGTTGATCAGGGACAGTCGATCTCTCAGTGCTTGGATCAACAACAGGCAACATAAGTGGTCAAAGTCGAGGAGAAGACATCGACGTCGATCAACAACATGCAAAACAGACACAGACAACAAAGCAAAGCAGTCAATGTCGAGCAAGCAGTTGACATCAAGTAAGTGCAAAGGCCAATCGACACAGAAGACCGTCGACTAGGCAAAGAACTCAGCAATCGCAGTCAATGTCGACTAGAGTAGTCGACGTCGACCAAAAACTCAAAGAGCAGTAAGTGTCGACAGAAGAGGTCGACAGAATCAAGGGTGGTTGAGGACGTAATGGTCAAGAAATTCAAGGGGTTTGTAAGTCTAGGTTTTTAGGGTTTTGAATATGTGATAAAAAGAATTTCCAAGGCTAGGGTTTACCATGACAACAACCATGTAAGTGCAATCAACAAATAATCAAAGAAGCATGCTTTATCAACAAAGGAAGAGATTCTCATCAATTCCGACAAATAGATCAACTTATCTTGCAACAAATTAACCTAATTGTTTTCTACCTTTTCTTATTTAGAGTCTATATTCTTTCAAATAGAAACCCTAATTATTACCCAAGTTTCACAACATGAGTTCTTCAAATTCACATTCAAAGATTAAGCACAAGGTAGAGTAAGATAAAAACTTAGGCAGTTGTTGTTTTGTAACTGATTTTTTACACAATACAGAAATAACAGAAATAGACCCCACATTTACGTGTCTTCGTCTTCCTCCATGGCCAAGGTGTGTGATTTGGTTTTGGTTCAATTTCGTTATTCTTTGGTCATCAGCTTCATTTGTGTATAAATTCAGAGGTGTTATGGTGTTACGAATCTTTATACTAATTATGTAGTTTTTGTTTTGCCATATTCCTCTTATTTCTTAACAATATTATTTTTCTATGTAGGTTATCAGAATTAAAATCACGTAATTTATAATGAAATCACTAAAAGTTGAATTTTATTTGAATTTGAAAGATAGTTTACACAATAAAAGTATATTTTACTCTACATAGTATTGATCAAATATTGCCTTATTATTTTTTATATTTTTTTAATTAGATAGGAATTTCAAATAATATAAGTTCATGTTATCTGGTAATTCAAGAGATCGACGAATCGGCGGACTAACAACACATAAAAAACACAAATCAATTAAGACGAAAGAAAAACTAAGACTCCATAAAAACCATCAACCAACGAATAAATCGAGAAAAACCCAAGGCGAACCATAAATGTCGAGAACACGGAAGAGTGTGAAAACTCACATGACATCTCAATGCCGAAAAAACGAAGAACAGTAACTCACCATCGGGAAAGACGACACTTGAACAAGTGCGGATCACTGATGTCCGCGACGCCCCCCCACCTCGATCCCACGAACATTTCATTAATTATGAAAAATAAGAAACAGAGAAAAAATGAAATATCCACTGTTTCAAATTTGTTGGTTTTGTATGAAGTGAAGTTTTAGAAATAATCCTCTCTCCGCTTTCGTCTTCTACATTAACCTCTCTGCAACTGCGACTACGGTTTCCATTTCCGGCAACGTATCTCTGTTTCTTAAATCTTCTTCCCCCCCTCTCCGTTTCTTTCTGAATCTGTATCGCGAGCAATTATCACCTTCTTTGTAAGTATATCCCTTTCTCTCACCTTTTTTCCTCCTCTTTCCCTATTTTTTCTCGCTCTCCAGGCTATTTCATCATTCTCCCTTGCCATACAAAGCGAATCGCTTCCAGTCAGGTGACTCAGCTGTGGTTGATTGATTGATTGTCAGAGAAATTCGATTCCGAATTTTATTTTTCTGCACCTTGTCACTGTTGTTATTTCGCTAATTATCGTGTTTAGAACCCCTGTCGATTAATTCCGTGGTATGATCCTTTTACGGTTTTTTTTTTCTTCCAATTTTCGCTAGTTTTGACACTTGGTCGTGATTTGCTGTTAATAGCGTCTTTTTTTTTAATTGCTGTTCGTGGCTTGATTGTTGATTTGATGTTGCTTCCTTAGTTTACGTTGGTGTAGGCGGTGTTCGCTCTTCAATGCATCTATGGACGATTTCAGACCACAATCTAATTAGGATATCTAATCTCTTAAGCGTTAACGTTGAGCAAATCAGGTTATGTATAGACTATCTGCCAAATAGCTCAATTATTTATATGAAAGCTGACATTGTCAAATGTATTTGCACTGTCAAAGTGGCCAGATGAGGAAGACGGATTTGCCTTAGGTTCTGATTGCGCATCTTATGGTTATCTGTTTTTTCCTTTTTATATTATTGATAGTTAGTTAGTCAAACAGATTAAGGTCTATGCTTACTTGCTTTCTTTTGTGTTTCCTTCTGTGTTCACTTCACTTGCTTCACTCTTGACAGCTCTTACTATTGTTGTTGTGAATGGTTTTTCTTTTTTTTTGGGTCAATTTTTTTTATGTTGGAAATGGTATTATTATTAGGAATTTCAAGTGCTCCTATCCTTTCTGTATGTTGTATTGCAGCCTGGTTGTGTGGTGATTATATGTTCTCTTTTGGCTCCCTTCCTTTGCAGGTGCTGCTTATCTAGCCTCTGAGTAGCGGAACGTGTCAATCCCAAGTGTCCATATCCACTTTTTTATTTTGTTTCGTCCATTAGGATCCAGAAATGTCTGGCACAACAAAAGCTCTGGACCCAGCATTTCAGGGAGCTGGGCAAAAACTGTATCCTTTTCATATTTGACTAGAACTCAAATTTTGGTGGATTTATTGGGATTTGAAATTGGAAGGGGGAAAAGGGAGAGTTATTTTGATATTCACTTGGTTTTTCAGTCTTGTTTTACCCCTTTATGTAGCACCTTTCTGAAACCCTAGCTCATCTAGAATGAAATATTAATTTTTAGATGAAATATAGAGGTTAAAGGATTATTTTAAAGAAAATTTGACGATTAATTGCTAAATTGCTCAGTTGTGTATGCATAATGTGCAATCATAAGCTTAACTCTTTGTAGTGGGAATGAGATTTGGAGGATTGAAAACTTTCAACCTGTACCATTGCCAAAGTCTGATCATGGTAAATTCTATTCAGGAGACTCTTACATTATTCTGCAGGTGTGTACTTGTTTAAATTGATCTCTATTTGAGCATCATTTTTAGTTTGTCCTTGTCATGCCTAGGTTGTTACAAAGTATATGAATAAAAAACATTGTATAGCTTGAAATATCATCACACGAAGAAAACTATCAATAATGGGCAAGAAAAATGATCTGTATGAGTGCGTAAGTGTCCTTGTACATTTAAATATCGTTAATGGTTTAGCGGCTTAAGCTTCTTTCATTGGCATTTCCACGATTTTCGAGGTGCATGCATCTACACTTGTTCTACATCATAATTCATTTCATCAAATATCTCTTCACTGTCTTTCCTACCGTTGTTTGCTTGCTCATCTATACTATATTTCTTTGAATCCACACATTGATGTGATACAATTAAAGAATACATATCAATGAGGTTAACTCAAATGCAAGAGGGCTTAATAGTAACTCAAGATTGATAAAACTCTGAAAAATAATATTTGTGATGAATTGAAGGTTGATTTTTTCTTTTACCTTTCTCCCTGGTCAGTTCTGATCATTTGCAAGACATGTAAAATAATGCATCTTTGGTGTTCTGAAGTTATTGCAGCTGACCCAGTGTGTGATTTTGTAGACAAGTCCTGGTAGAGGAGGTGCTTATTTATATGATATACATTTTTGGCTGGGAAAGAATACTAGCCAAGTAAGTGCTTGTTGCTTTGGTTTTTTTATTCTTTCTCTTGAGGGATTCTTACTATGAAGGATATTTCACAGGATGAAGCTGGTACTGCAGCTATCAAGACAGTTGAACTGGATGCATCCCTAGGAGGAAAGGCTGTACAGCATAGAGAATTACAAGGGCATGAGTCAGACAAGTTTTTATCTTACTTTAAACCATGTATAATACCTTTGGAAGGTGGAGTTGTTTCTGGATTCAAGAAACCAGAGGAAGAGGAGTTTGAAACAAGGTTGTACATTTGCAAAGGGAAACGAGCTGTTAAACTGAAACTGGTACTGTATTGCAAGATGATATTGGTTTTAATAGAGATGAACCAGATCTGTTGAGCTGTGGGATAACATGTGCTTTGCTTTCTACTGCAGGTTCCTTTTTTGAGGTCCTCCTTAAATCATGATGATGTTTTTATTTTGGACACAAAGGACAAGATCTATCAATTTAATGGTGCAAATTCAAACATCCAAGAAAGAGCAAAGGCGTTGGAAGTAATTCAGTTCCTTAAGGATACATATCATGAAGGGAAATGTGATGTTGCAATTGTTGGTGAGAAAGCGTGTCTTCTTGAATGGCATGTTCGATTCTGTTGGTGGTGGTTTATGTTATTTTGTCTTGATATTTGTGCATCGCTATGTTTTTTCTCCATACAATAGATGATGGAAAGCTACAAGCTGAGTCAGACTCTGGTGAATTCTGGGTCCTTTTCGGTGGTTTTGCCCCAATTGCAAGAAAGGTTGCGAGTGACGATGACATTGTTCCAGAGGCTACACCTGCCAAACTTTACAGGTATTTTCAGTGTAGCCTGTAGGGAGTATGAATTTAATATCCAATTAGGTAGCCTATTCTAGTTATCTGAAGATGTGTTTGATTCTCTCACATTTTCAATTGCACAAGTGCAAAGCAAGTTGGCCTTGTTTATTTTTTGAAACGGTAAATATATAAATGGCGTAACCAAGTTACAAAAGTTCTTATACCAAACACAGGGTATAAGAGAAAGAAAGGGCTAAACTTATGCCCGGACCTCCCCCAAAATGGTCCTCTATACAAAATTCCCACTATACGCTAATACATTACTCTATCAATCTACTCTACGTCTCTACCCCTTAGCCCTGTTTTAATACTCTCTTAATCCACCGTTTGTCAGCCAAGCTATTACATTTAGACTTGATTGAGATTCTTAATTTTGTATAGAGGACCATCACCATATTGGCCCAACATGATGATGCTTGAGGTTTCCCATAGGATATAAATATAACTCATTGGTAGATATAATCATATAAATATAACTCTTTTGCAGGCTAACAAGGCATCGTTTTTACTATTTTATCTTTATGTATGTAGCATCGTGGAGGGGCAAGTGGATCCCTTGGAAGGTGAACTTTCCAAAGGGATGCTGGAAAATAGCAATTGCTACTTGCTAGACTGTGGTGATGAGATATTTCTTTGGTTTGGACGAGCTACACAAGTTGAGGAGAGGAAGTCTGCATGCCAAGTTGCAGAGGTATTGCTTCCGGACTACTCCTTTTACTTTTTTCATTTCGTATCAGATTCTTATTCTAGAGCATTTTTCCCTAGGATTTTCTCACTAGCCAAAGCAGGCCGAAAGCAACCCGTGTAACGAGGGTTATTCAAGGGTATGAGTCACATTCATTCAAGGCTCATTTTCACTCGTGGCCAGCTGGATCAGCAACACCTGTTGTTGAAGAAGGAAGAGGGAAAGTAGCAGGTACTGTTCTCCTTTGTGAATAATATTTTTCATTCTGTGTATCTTATAATTTGAATTCTATCTCTACTTCAGCGTTTCTAAAGCAACAAGGAGCTGGTGCAAAGGGTGCAACAAAAAGTGCAGCTGTGAATGAGGAAGTTCCCCCTTTGCTCCATGCTGGTGGGAAGATCGAGGTATTAACATTATAAGTCCCTTTAGGACTTCTTGGCATTGTCTCCTATCACTTTTCTACTAATGTAGTGCTGCTTTTAGGTATGGCGAATCAATGGTAGTGCCAAGACTTCAGTGCCCAAAGAGGATATTGGTAAATTCTACAGTGGAGATTGCTATATTATTCTGTATGCCTGCAACTCTGGCGATAAAAAGGAGGACTACTTTTTATGCTGGTGGACTGGGAAAGATAGTGTCGAGGTGAGACTTAAGTTGATTGAGTCATCAAGATCATTTGCTAATTCAGAATGTGCATGTACAAACATCATATTTAGAGATAAAAGAACCAGTTTTGTACAAAGAAAATGAGTCGAAGCTATTACAGACTATTATACAGGTGTTTTCAAGTGCCAACTACGTTTCCTGATCCCAAAATAGTATCTTCTCATCATTAGTGTCATTTATTAAACTACTCTGATTATTGTTTAGTGTCTGTAGCTTCAAATCTCACAGGATATGATCTTTACGTGGTGTTATTCTGTAGGAGGAGCGGAAGGCAGCTTCTCAGTTAGCTAATACAATGTTTAATTCACTTAAAGGAAGACCTGTTCTGGTATGGTCTTATCTGTTAATAATATCATAGCTGCAATTTGTTTGATGTCTGTATAGAATTATTGAGGCATGCTTTTGACAGGGTCGTATATTTGAAGGAAGAGAACCACCTCAGTTTCTTGCGTTGTTTCACCCTATGATTGTGCTCAAGGTACTGTACAATCTCATAAAGTTGAATACAATATAAAGTCACTGTTACTGCATTACATGACTTTAATTATGCTACACTCGAGGTGTGTGTCCGACTTCTGATGGCCGTGGCTTAAAGAGATAGGAACCACACAAGGACTTAGTCCTAAACACCCCTATTGTCACTTTAGGATGTGAGCCTTACTCACTACAAGGCTAACTTAGGAATCTACTAGTTAGGCCTATGGTCCAAACTCAGCTTGTAAATATTTTCTTCCCGTTTTAATATATTTACATTTAAAATAAAAAAAAAGACTTTAATTATGGTGTTTGTTAATAATTGTTGGTACCAATAGGGAGGTTTAAGCTGTGGTTACAAAAAGCTTTTGGAAGACAAAGAGTTGAATGATGAGACTTGTGCTGCTGATTCAGTTGCTCTCTTCTGGGTATCAGGAACATCTTCTCATAACAGTAGAGCTGTTCAAGTTGACACGGTATGTTCTAATTAAATACTTTGTATTTATCACATTTGATAGATGATTTGATAAAATAAACTCTATTAAAAGTGAACACGGATGTCTCATATTAATGCTGCATTGATATTGCAAATTTTAATGTGTGGAAATTGCTCTTGTTGTATGTCTTAACTTCATCTGAACACTAGTGTTGGTAGTTTTATAATCCTGATCTAATTTATTATGAAGTCTTCATTTACCGTGTATAGTAGCATTTTGCCTGGCTTTTGTCTGAAGATTTTTTGATTTTTAACTTCAGTCAAGGATTCCTTTACTTCAAACAACTTTCAATTTTCTATAATAATAATAATAATAATAATAATAACAGAACAGAACATGCAATTGGTTTTTCCCCCTCTTGCAGATTTTTTCTTTGTTTTGGCTGCATTCACCAAAGTTCAAGCAGCACTTTTTTTTTTTGGTCACATATAATCAAAGTATCAAACATCACCACTGTAAAACAGGCATGGAAACCACCTCCATGAGGGCCATGAAGCTATGATCCTTCAACAACACTCATAATGGGGATAAAATCTTTCTTAGACTTGGTATATGTATTAGTTATTTAGTATATTATTACACACTTTCTTTTATTAACAGTATTTTCTTAACTCGAGATAATACTCCATACCCTCCATACCCCGTATGTAGTTTCCTCTAGAAAAGTCTCTTTTAAGTCTTTTGGTCCTTTCCTCATATTGATTGTGAGTTAGTTACAGACATATCAAAATTCAAGGATCTTTCTCTAGTTTCTTCTGTTGCTCCAGCTAATTCGTTTAGGATTATATTTCGATTAAATTCTTTAGTTATTGTTACTGAGGTCTTCTCAGCACTTATCATCAAAGTTGTTTATTCTTCGACTGACTTCAGTTCTCCATTTTCAGGTGGCAACATCATTGAATTCTTATGAGTGTTTTGTATTGCAAACTGGCACTTCAATTTTTACTTGGCAAGGAAACCAGAGTTCTTTTGAGCAACAACAATTAGCAGTTAAAGTGGCAGAGATTCTTAAGGTATAGTTTCCATGTCATCTCCTGCTTCAAGGAGCCGAAAGAAATAAGTAAAAATGATATTGTTATGATAGAAGTGTTGAAACTTCCTCTGTAATCTGGAAAAGATTGAAATTCCTATAGTAAATTTGTAGTTCTGGTGGAAGTTGTGAAAAAAAATATATCGAAAAACTGAAGTTTGTTTGACTAGATTGCAAATAAGTCCCAGAAGGGCATCTCAACCTGTAGCTATTAGCGGATCAAGCTCGAAAGTAGCGTTTGAAAAATGTAGATATAGCATTACCAACAAATGAATGTCAAGGATCCAAGTGGTGGAAAATGCAGCTTAAAGTATTAATAAACTATTATATCTGGCTAACTAAAGATTGGTTGGTTAAATTACGGAAATGGGCTCATGTCAAAATGCCCCTTGTTTTGTAAGCATGAACATAAAATATCTGAGCTTACCTATAATTACTATAACTGAACTGTGTTATTCTATTTTCACTTTCAGCCAGGAGGTCCTCTGAAGCATGCTAAAGAAGGGACTGAAAACTCAACTTTCTGGTCTGCTCTCAGAGGAAAAGAAAACTATACCAGCAACAAAACATCTCAGAGCATTGTTAGAGATCCTCATTTATATGCATTCTCTGTCAATAAAGGTGGAGGTTCTTAATGTCTCATTAAACCTTAGTTAAGATGATGCTTAAATCCCTCTAATACCTTGTGTTTACTCTCATCTTCTGCTTCATGGAATCACAGGAAAGTTTCAGGTATACTTGAGCTTCAAAATTTCTTCAATTCTCTTACATATTCATCGCAGTATGTGATAACTTATAATCTAGTTCTGTGACTATACCTGGCAGGTTGAGGAATTATACAATTTCACACAAGACGATCTTTTGTCCGAAGATATGTTGATACTTGATACTCATGCTGAAGTTTTTGTTTGGGTTGGTCAGTCAGTAGACCCAAAAGAGAAGCGTATGGCTTTTGAAATGGGAGAGGTATGCACAAGCTCTGCAGGGGTTAGACATACTAACAGCACAATGAGTAGGCATATTCTTAGCTTATGTATTAACTTGTAGAAATATGTTGGACTGGCCACTTCTCTGGAAGGATTGCCCCCTCAAGTCCCATTATACAAGATCAGCGAAGGACATGAACCATGCTTCTTCACCACATATTTCTCATGGGACCAGGCTAAAGCAACTGTATGCACATTGAATCTTTTCTTTAACCAATTTATTTTCAGAACCATGACTTCATAAATTTCATATTTGGTGCAGACAAATCAGTGCAACAGTGGCTTACAATTGCTTATATGAATTTCTTGATGCATCCAAGTTTTGTTTGTTTAAAATAATACGGAGTATATCATTTATTTTCATTTTTTTTCTTTTCACTTTTTGGTGCCCCCTTCTTCACATGTGCTACTGCTACATAGAGCGATCTAGCTGTGAGAAGTCAACAAGTAATATATACTTTTAGAAGCCAAATGGCCCAAATTTCTAAAACATCATGGGCTTTTATGGAATACGTAATATAATTATGATATTTGTTTATTGGTTTCACTGTTCTCATATATTCTTGCTTGAGTTTATAAAACACAGGTCCCAGGAAACTCATTTCAGAAAAAGGTTGCTTTATTATTTGGCTTAGGTCATCATGCAGAGGTAAGATCAAATTCTCAGGGCTTTCAAAATTTTAGTTGTTTAACTACATGGCTATAAAACTACTAATAAGCCCAATTGGCAACTCCAATTTCAATTATGTGAGATTTGAGAAAATTTGGAAAACGCAAATGTCTAATAATTCATGCTCTTGTTAACTACATGACTATAAAACTAACAAGCCCAATTTGCATCTCCATTTCAATTATCTGAGATTTGGAAAATTGGAAACGCACCATGTCTAATAATTCATGCTCTCGGTGTTTGGGGGAGTTGGGCTTTGTTAATTTCATAAATGCTTTGGGGAATGTTGAACCTTCTTGAAGGTAACGAACAGGAGGCCCTTGAATTAATGACTGCTTACTTTGGGGGGGGGGGGGGGGTTTAAATTTATGATTTGCTTCTCCTTTTCTAGAGTTACTACTAATTTAGTCAAGAATGGACTTCTTAATGCAGAACACAAATAGATCAAATGGATCAAATCAAGGAGGAAATACGCAGAGGGCTTCAGCTTTAGCTGCTCTGTCATCTGCATTCAACCCCTCTTCCAATGAGAAGCAGTTTTCGGTAGGCTCTATTTCTGTACTAGTTCTGTTATTAACAAACTTCCATCTTTCCCACCTTTGTGATAGCCTTACTTTTAAAACCGTTTTCAAGGAATGGGGAAGGGAGGGGAACCTTCCTTTACCTTGGTTTATTGTTTTTATGCTGGGTCGGGTTGGGGTGTGGGAGGGAGGTTGAAAGAATGTAATGCATTCATTGCTTCCATTGTTTCAGAGCCCAACTAAATCAGATGGATCAAATCAAGGAGGACCTACACAAAGGGCTTCTGCTTTAGCTGCTTTATCATCTGCCTTCAACTCACCCTCAGAGAAGAAATCTGCTTCTCCTAGGCCATCATCTGCTACTAGTCAAGGATCACAAAGAGCTGCTGCTTTGGCTGCTCTTTCATCATCCCTCACTGCTGAAAAGAATGCAGGGACACCTGATGCATCATCAGATCGATCTAGTCGGAGTCCCTCGCCATTTAACCGTGCTGGTGAGCAAGCTACAACTGTTATTTCCTTTTGGTTTATATGATGAGAGAAATTATATTTACATCTTTTGTCAAATAACTCCACTAAGGATAATGAAGTATGCATCCTTTGCTACTTCACTTGTTTATGATAGTTGTAAAATACACACACACACCCCAAAAAGAAAAAGAAAAATTGTTTCATTTCAACCTAACAGATAAAGCACTTTCCCAGCAGCTCCTGCAGATAGCAGAACCCCACAATCACATACTAGAGAACATGCAGCAGAAACTACTGAAGCAGAATCAGAACCAAAGCAGGGGGAAAACCAGAAAGAAAGTGCTTTTGACGGAAGTCAAAGTACATTTAGTTACGAGCAACTCAGGTCTAAATCCGACGATCCCGTTACTGGAATTGATTTCAAACGTAGAGAGGTTCGTCCCCCATGCATATCACTGATTTACGAAGCATAACTAGTTCATGCTCTTCATCTGTCTATTTTTTGTTTCTTTTCTGCTGTGTTTAGGCTTATCTATCTGATTTGGAATTTCGAACTCTGTTTGGAATGACAAAGGAAGAGTTCAGCAAGTTGCCCAGATGGAAGCAAGACATGCAAAAGAAGAAGCTGGACTTGTTCTAGATCTTACTTATAGTTAATACTACTTAGAAACTACAAGTTCGATCACTTTTGATTAGGCCTACCATGATTCATGAGTTTTAGTTGTGTCCATATTGGTTTCGCTTCTTTGTGGGTATCAGAACCTGAAAATGAATTTTTGCATCTCTTCATATCTTTTTTTTTCCTTTTCAGAATTGTCATAGATTAGTCATTCTATAGCTTTCTTGAATTCATAGGACATGATTTTATTTATTTTTAAGGAGTTTTCATTATTGAATCATGTTGATATGCAAAGGATTGGTTGTTTTATGTTTGAACATCGTAGTATTCATGTAGTTGCACTGCACTTCAATGTCATGTCAGGGTTAATTACTTTCTTATTGTTGGTATGAAATTTGAACTTGAACTGCTACTTATAAAGCTACCATGAATCGATCTTTTTTATCTCCTCTTGGTGAAAATCCTCTCCTTTATATAGGCTAGTTGCTTCAATAAAAAAAGGGGAGAGGTTGGTTTCTTCGTGGAGAGGGAGGTGAACTGTGACTTTGATCGGGATTCTAGACTATGTTAAGATGGGCATAGCTTATAGTTTTAACTTTGATTTATCTGGAAATTTGTTTGGATTAGAAAACTATTGAGAGAAGTATCTGGCCAGTGGTCACTGGTGTGCTTCTAATTGATGGAGTTGCAAGTAGGGGTGTGCATGATTCGGTCCAAACCGATTTTTTGGGCCGAACCAACACAAACCGAACACAAACCGAACCTAACCGAAATTTTTTCGGTTCGGCTTTCGGTTCGAGAATTTCCATTTTTCGGTTTCGGTTCGGTTTAGGTTCGGTTTGTGTTAAACCGAATTTTTTTTATACACTACATAAATACATTGTATATATATTTGTATATTTTATATATACACACATACTTACTGTATATACATATATATAGTGTATATATACACATATACATTGTATTTGCAATTATATATATATATTTTAATCTTGTATACTTTATAAAGCATGCAACTACAATGTATATATATACACTGTATTTGTAACAGTGTATATATATATATATTTATTTGTAACTATATTTGTATACTTTATATTGAAATATGTGTATATATGTGTATATATACTGTATTTTATATATATTTGTATACTTAATTTTTTTTTTTTTATGGAAATGCGGTTCAATTATGTTAAAACCGAACCGAACACAAACCGAACCGGCAAATAACCGAACCGAACCTAATACTTTCGGTTCGGCTTTCGATTTGAAAATTTTGAGATTTTCGGTTTCGGTTCGGTTCGGTTCGGCCCGGTTCGGTTAGGTTTTAGACCGATGCACACCCCTAGTTGCAAGAGAACTGTCGACCTACCACAAGTTTTTGTGCTTTGAACTTCGTATAAAATTTGCATTTTGTGTTGTATGACGAATCGTTCTTTTTGTGTTGTAAATACAAGAATTTCATTTAGCCTCAATTTGATATTTGATATCTAATATCTATTGTATGGTATAACTCAATATCAATATCACTTGATACCTTGATATCATATTTTTCACTTTTTAGCCTATTTGACATACTAATATCAAGATATCACCTAGGGGTGTATTTAATCGGGTATTCAACATGACACAGATATCTGTGTTGAATCTCCAAAATCGATACACCCAAAACACTGATATGAACACAATTCGTTAAGAGGCCGGTACTCGACATGGATATACTAAATCGTTTTCAGTATCCGTTACAGGTACCTGCTACGATCTGTTTATTTTGGATCTTTCTACACTACAATTTAAATCTTACTACCCTTGATGGGGTGGCTCAATGGTAATGAGTGAGGGAGGATAATGGGAGGTATTGAGTTCGATCCCCTACCTCCGTCCTTTTTCTTGGGTGAAAAAATCAAGATTCACCTTGCAAGATTACCATTGGGTCTAATCGGTTGACACAAGTCAGTTTATTTGGTGCACGACTCTTGCTGGTTTGGTCATGTGCCCAGAGTTTACCACCAAAGGAGGAGGGTTAACCTCTATTCAATAACAATTTGAATCTTACTAATATTCGTTACTCGCGCTTTTGCACGTTTTGTTAATAAATAATATTTTATCATATTAAAATTAATTTTTTTTATTAAATTTTATGTGAAGATTAAAATAGTTTATTTGAAAATTTTAAATAAAAATTTTCAAGCAATCATAAAAATAATATGCTTTATAACGACTTAAGATATTAGTTTGAAAATTAATAAAAATATTATGATGATAAGATTTTATTGTTCAATATATAATTAATAATAAAATCTTATCGTTAGATATAATGAACTCAAATTTAAAGTTCCCTCGCTCGAGTTGACGATGCATCAGGTGTCTCATTAGGTACCATGGAGATTTGGAGAACATAGAATATTTACATGAAATTAATGGTGATGCCGAAGATTTCTTGTTTGGAGGAATTGAAAAAATGGACATCATGAGGCTCCGAATTGAAAGATTTGACACCTCCATTATCAAGTTGTCGATATCTAATATTTAGATATCAATATATTAATACTAAATGGGACCTTAGTGATATAAGATTTGCATTTAATGTTATGATTTATAATTGTATTTTGATTGTTATATAAAAATATAAGAATTTTAAGTGTAAATATTTTAATTGTGAGGAATATCAATAATTTCACTCTTAGATGTCAAATATATAATTTACTAATATAATTATATGTACGAATATTTAGCATAGGAAAATAGCACTAATCTTGGGAATATGTGGCTCATAATATAGAGAAAATAGGGTTAAGTAACCAACTTTGTGACCCGTTTTACAAAAATAGCCCCTTCTTAGGGGAAATTGCAAGAATAATCTCAATCCCTAAAGATAAAAGCAAAAAAGTGATGGTTGCCTAAAGGAGGGGAAATGATTTACATTTGGAAAAGAAAAGGGGTGGAAAGCGGTTGGATCCCAAGCTTGCTTCCACGTTTCTGCGATTGAGAAATAAGAGAAGAGAGGGCGAGTAGGACGAGTTAGGCATACTGGCGATTGGGGAGAAAAGAAGCACGCCGGAGAGGAGAAGTTGCACATCGCCGCCATGAAGAGTTAAGAAACCATTCCTTTTTCTAGAAACCTCTCTCTCTTTTTCTACAATTGTGAAATGGGGTTGGGTTTTTTCTTCAGATTTTATGGTATGAATGATAGTTGGAAGGGTATTTGGGATCCGAGGAATGTTTGTGGCTAATTAATAGTGGTTTGGGTGTGCGATTGAAGAACAATGAGGGTGGTTGGGGTCTGCAACTGTGAAATGCGATTAGGTTTTTGTTTGGATTTTGTGGTTGGAATGATAATGGGAGGGGTATTTGGGATATGAGGAATGATTGTGGCCTATCCATTGTTGTTTGGGTGTGTGATTGAAGAACAACGAAGGTGGTTGGGGTTGAGTTTTTCGGTAGATTTTTTGGGGTAAAAGAGAGGTGGAGGATGATTTTGGATCTGGGCAATGATTTGGGCAATTGTGACAATCAATTTGGCATGGGTGACATGATAAATTTGGAAAACAAGGATTCCAGAAATGAGAAAGCAATCTCAGTTGGGTAACATGGGTTTGGTAGTTGCTAACAAAGTTCATAGTCTAAGAAAAGACGTGAATATTTGACAAGGGTTTGGTTGTGGGTGGCAAGGGGAAATGAATTTTTGGTAAAAAATTCATTTCAATTGTGTTCATGTTGACTGTTGAAATGAATAACTCAATTGTCCTCATTGACTATTGAAATGAATATTTCAATTGTGTTCATGTTGATTGTAGAAAAGAGGGTGGCAAGGGGAAATGATTATCTTAATTGTGTTCATGTTGAAGTAATTGCATGGGAAAAAAAATCAGTGGTTGATTGTTGAAATAGTGTGCTCAAAGGGGGTGAGGAGAAAAGGAGTAAAAGAAAGGGAAAGATAGCAGCCTTGCTATGATGTTCTAGAGGAGAAGTACTTCTGGCGATGGTGAATTAGTATGCGAGAGTTCAAATGCTACCAAACATGGACGACTGGTTCAACCCGATGGATTGGGAGAAGCTGCAAGGAAGCCATCTTTTGGGGATTGTGAGGATGGAAAATCGAGTACAGTTCTCATCACAACTATTGCATTATGTCCTATTACGACAACTTGTGACATCGAAGAAATGGAAGACTTGGTATATGCTGCAAAGAAAGATCCTCTGCTTCTCGATTACGGAGTTTGCGCTGGTGACTAGGATGCATTGTGCTTGGAGGAGGACAAGAAGGTTGTGAAGAATTTTTTCGGAATCGAGAAAGGGACGGTGGATGACCTAGAGTATGCTTGCAATACGTCGATGTTAAAGGAGTCGAGTGCTAGAAGAAGATTCAAGATTGATCTCCTCCTCATTGTGGAAAGAATTCTGATGGTGGAGGAAAGCAGGATATTTCTACGAGTATGGATTATGAGTCTTGTGGAGGACGTCGATTGGTTTTTGGTATTCATCTGGAGTAGGGTCGGCTACGAGGCCACAAATGCATCGTTGTTGGGTGTCATAAAACGACGTCTCACTGAAATGAAGTCGAATGTTGACCGAGCTAGTTACGGGCTGATGTGTTTTCCCTTGGCATTCCAGGTATCTTTCACCAGGATGCTATTATTCAACAATCAAGTTCAATTTGTAATTCAACTGCATGTGTCTTGCCGATTTGAGTCTATGAAATGGTACCGGGCATTGGGGAGACCTTTGCGAGGATGGTGTTGTTGAGAGCAATTTGAGGTGCATTCCTTATGATGACAACCTTATTTACGACAGGATCGACTCCCTCATGGACAAGGACAACACTGATGGCATAAAGGTTGAAAAGATGCCATACTAGTCTCGAACGAGGAGGAGAGGTCGTTGATGGAAGGCTACTTCTACAGGCATGAAGAGTCCTACCTATTATTTGATGGCGTTGTGGCTGACTTGGCGACCCGTCATCATGGGCATGGTGGCAACTTGAGCCAGACTTCGCCAGGTCCATATAGACCTACCAAGGATGGGGAAGCCGGGAGAGACATGGTGGTCCAAACTCTTCAGTAGATCATGGAAAGGCTCTCCACAATGTCCTGTTGGATATAGAACATGGATGACAAGGTACGTTACTCCCATCTCTGTGTTTTTAGCATATTATTTGAGTTTGTGATGACATGGGTATAATGGACATGTGACACAGGAAACTGAGTAGGTGACACGATTTTGGTGTGTGGTGCAAATAAAGGTGCTAGAAGGTATTGTCAGTGGGTTACGAGATGTTCATGGCCGACGAGCGAATAAGTACAAGTGTCAATCCTAGTATAGCGAATAAGTACAAGTGTCAATCCTACGGAGATGTGTATTCAATATGTTTCTTGTCAACTATTTAGAATAAAGAGAGAGAAAGAACACAACAAAGAAGTTATTCACTCTTTGGTTTCATGTGCTTATCTCGACATGGTTGGTTATTCGTTCCTTTATTATTCTTATTACCCTATGGACTAGTTTATGTATGCATAGAATGCATCTAACTCTTGCGTGGGGGATGAGCAACACTAGGTCCCAGTCTTCTATCATGTAGATCAACATCTCTCTCTCATCGTCGGCGTGTCACCTGGTTGTCAATCCAGCTATCACTTCCACTAAAAGAGATGATCCTCATCTGTCAATTTCCTTACACAATCCAGATTCCCAATTAACCTATTCTTCAAGATGTGTTTGTTACTATGGGTTCGACTCACATGAGCGGAGGTCGTCGAAACCCTAGCTAGATGCAACTTTGTCTAGGTCATGAATCAAGACAAAGAAACAACGTAATAACAATATAGAACAAAGGAAATGGAAATAATAAGATAGTAAGAACCTGAATTGATAACCAAGCCAACGTCTCGACAAACAGATGAGTGGAAGATTAGCCTAACATGAATATCTTCATGCAAAACATAAGAGAAAAGAGTACTTCGGGATTTCGCTCCATGAGGGAGGCAAATCCCTCTCATAGAGAAGAGATTACAGTGGTAGGATGGGCTGCTAAAATCCTAGATTCGACCCATGAACGACGCATAAAAAGATCTAGCGGCGGGCGCCGATCTTGAATCTTCAGAAATTTAGAATCCGATGGGTATCCGCTGCCATTCGCTGGCATCTGCTGCCAGCGAACACAGGGTGGTTTTGTGCTCGCGGGTTGGTCTGCTAGGACTCTCCTCGCGGATTGGTTCGCTGGTCGCGACTTCCTTACGAGTTGCCCACGGATGGGGCTTCCTTCCTTCTTTTCTTCTTCCATTGTCTTGTCTTTGCTTCTCTCGGCTTTCTTGTCTCGTCTTCCCATACGTCAGATCTCTAAATCTGCATAAAAACACCGAAATAGCGTAGTTTCCTACTCTTTCCACAATTGAGCACAAACTATGCAATTATCTACTATTAGGGCTATATTCCATGCAAATGAGCCTAAAATCAGCCTATTATGTATGTCAAACTATGCATCATCGATGGAAAGGGAGGAGTGAGGAAGCAACAGGAAGGGATCGGATGTTGAAGTCAATGGGGTTGCTGGAGATAAGGGCAATGATAGGGAAAAGGTTTCTCATGATGGGGTAGACAAGTACATGTTCAAAGAGGTCAGAGTGGAGGGTGTTGTAAAGGAAGGGGTGTAGGATGTTGTGAATGATGCTGCTGGTGTGGAGAATGTGCAAGATGTTGTAAAGAAAAAGGATGTAGATGGTTGTGGTGATAATATGGGGTGGAGGATGTCGAGGGTTGTGGTGATAAGGGTGTTGTAAATGATGGGGTGCAAGATGTAGAGGTTGTGGAGAAGGTGTAGGATGAAGGTGATAATATGCTTGTGGATGATAATGGTGGGGACATTGCATCAATTACACATGTGGGGGAAATTTAGAAGGAGGGTGGTGAGATGGAGGGTTTAGACAATGAGGATGTGTCTGAGTAGGATGTGGTGAGGGAGGGTAGAGAGGGGGCCACTGTGGTGCCTGAGGGTACAAGTGAAGGGTAAGAGAAGGCCCTAAAATGACAAGATGATAAGGTTAGTTCCCGTTTCCTAAACTTTGTTTGCCATTAACCCGTTTCTACATATTTTGTTGGTGACATGTGTAATACCCCCGTCCCACATCGGATATCATAAGGATGTTGGGAGTGATTTATAAGTGATTCAAGCCCTACCCATGTTACAAGAGCTCTTCCTTTTTAGGCTCCAAGTGAGGACAACGGACCTGAGAGGGCTAGGTGGCATGGGCTGGCGCCTCTTAAGACCCCGGGTCTTACAGAAGGTGGTATCAGAGCTGTAGGTTTTTAAAACGTGTTCATTCGGATTTTAAAATGATTTCTAAAGTGAATTTCAAAAAAAAAGGGTTTTTATCAAAACTAAGTTTCTACTTACAACAGTAAGCAGTTTTGGAAATTGTTTCAAAGTATTTGTCCGATAGTCCTGCTCAAGCTCCTGCACCTGCCATAGACTAATCTTAAATGCGTTATTTCCAACCTTGCTTGTTCGAGTCAAAGTGGGGAATTGGTGTGCGAATTGGCAATATTCTGACATTGAATACCATATAAGCTATGAACACTTCTCTACTAGTATTCCTTTCACTTTATACAGTCGGCTCGAGCATGATGATACTTCTGATTCCATACCAACCTGGTCAACACGTGTTTTTATAGACATCGAAAAAGAGTCGGGAAGTGCTCCCTATAGACTCTAGAAAGGCTCCTTTGTTTCACTTCTGTATAAGCAGGAATAATACCCGCATGTGAAATCAGTGATTAATGATCGATATGTCATAAGTAAGGTTCTTCAGGAGGATAATTAGTAACTCTTTATGTAGGTAGGTTCACCTTTCCTAAATCTTGATAGTATTAAACGATCATGGGTTATATATCTCATCTTTCCCTTCCATGATCGAGCAACCGAACTCTCATTGGTAAAAAGCTTGAGAATAGTATATAGATATGCACGATTTATGTTTATAAAGAAGACAAGGACGCAAGTGCTGAAGAAACGGACAACGTTCCCGTCGATGAACTAGAAGACGAAGACCCGCAACTCATCTCGTATGAATAAGGTTGGCTAGTTTTGTCACAATGGTTGCCTTCAAAGCCACCCGGGCCATTTGGCAACCTGGAAAAGGAAGCCAGATGGGGCTGAGACGAAAGCCAATGACAAGCTAGTTAACCCTGTTTCTTATGTGATGCGAGTTCACTTATCTCGAGCAGCGAGGGTGGATATTAAAAGATGTCTCTCAAAATTTTATTATCCTTATTTTAGATACTCATAACTATAGAGATACACTATTTTCATATGATTAAAAATTTTAAAGCTTTGCCATTGGGGAGTTCGGAAAGCAATGAGTTACTTTAGATGTAATTCTCATCGCTCACGTATTCGATTAGTACATTAAGCGAAGAATGCTTAAATTCAACCTATTCGGCCACCATTGTTGGATACACCTAGCTCTGCTTTGATCAATCTATATCCTCTCATCTATTTCGAGGTTACTATCCTATCTGCAATTCATTTCTCGTTCTTTTCTAAGTTTCGGGACGAAACTTATTTTTAGTGGGGAGGTATGAAATACCCCAAATTATTTTTGGGTTATTTCTTATTTTTATTTAATTAAATAAATCTATATTATATTAAACTATAGTATATATCTTGTGAATTTGGTCATTAAATAAATTCACATAAGATATATGGTATGAATTAGAATAATTAAATTATTCTAAAGAGTAATGATATAGAGTTGATTTAATTAGATAAAATCTCTAGATACTCTTATTATTTAATTTATAAAGTTAAATTAAATAATATTTTCTTTCCGCTAATATATATATTATATATATATAGATGGACCCATATATATGTAGAGTATATAATTAAATTCAGTTTGCACCTATAAACCCAATAAAGAGGGTTGGATTTTTCGGCCCAACCCGGTTGGTAGAAGCCCACTTTCCGACCCAAAGGTGTATCTCTTCCTCCAGATCTTTCTGATAAACATCTCCTACGTTCAGTTTATCCCGAATTGATTCTAAATCTAATAGAATAAAAGATTTATCTTTTATCTGACCTAATTGGTAGTATAGATACACGTTTAATCCTACCCATATCCCCAAAATCATCTTCCCCATCACGTAATTCCTCAGCCAGTCATCTCCCTCATCCTAATCTACTCCCGTGAGCAACTTGCCGCCGCTGTTCACCCTCCCGGAGCCAACCTCCTGCAGCCGCCGAGGATCCACCGCCGCCGCACCCACTGCGGTGCCCCATTGCCGAGCCACGAGCCAGCCGCCCCGCCATTGCCGCACCCCGTGCCGAACCGAGCGCAGCCGCCGAGGGTTTCTGTCCGAGCCCAGCTGCAACCCCCGCTCCATCCCTGTCCGAGGCCACGAGCTCAGCAACTGGACGCACCCGAGCCGCCTCCGTCAACCCCCTGCGTGCGCCGCTAGCCATCGCCGGAGGAAGATCGCCGAGGTCCTTGCCGTCGCCCCGATTTGCTCTTCGTGAAGAAGAGAAGCAACAGAGGTTTTCAATCTCTTTTGATTTAATTACAAAAACTACCCTTGTTTTATATAATTTTCGTTTTTGGCCCTGAGTTAATTACTTATTAAGTTAAGTGGCCAATATTTCTAAAATGTTCGATTCTTGCCCGTTTCAGCGACACCAAGAAATCTCGAAGCACCCACGCCGGATCCCGCTTTCCGAGGAATTCATATTGGTATATAATATTTAACTTTATAGAATTAATTCAATTTAAAATTGAGTTAAGTAAAGTTAATTTCGTAAAATATCAATATTGATATTCGTTTTTTCCGTTGGATTCAATAGGTGCTAAGATCTCGTCTCGTTGCCATCAATCGATCAACGAAGGTTAAGGCAAGTAATTTCGTTCAATGCCCTTTGCATGTTTCGTGATTTTCTTTTGGCGTGCCTTTTTATTCTTCTGTGTCGAATGCGACCCTGTGGCCAATTTCCTTGCCAGTTTCGATAAATTGCATATCCGTCTGCTTGATGTAATTTATCTCATTATTCATAAATTGGCATTAGTATAAATAAATGGGCAATTATTAATTTAATTACAGTGATATGTGTATTAAATATATTATTTGTTTATAACTCGAGATAAGTGAAAATTGCCCATTTTCATCTTCCTAATTGCATGAATTTCTGCTTGTTTCTTTCATGCAAATTAATAGCATGTGATATTAAGATCCTTTGAAATATCCGTGCTTGTACGTCCTCGTTGGTTTAATGTCGTTATTATGATCACCTAGTATTAAATGTTAAAGCTGTTATAATTAAAATGTGCATCTCACGTGGTGCGGATTGACTTAAAGTCAGTGCGAGGGCTAGCTCGCAGGTTGGGAATAGTGTAAAGCCCAGTCTAAAAGGTTCCATGGAATATCTAGACTTCAGACAGTCTCAGGTCGCAGTCCCAGTTGAGTCTGGACCCGTGTCCCTACGTACGATTAGACTTCAAAGTCTCAGGTCGCAGTCCTAGTTGAGTCTGGGCCCGTGTCACTACGTTTTATATTGTGTTATATACATATTTACATTATGATTATTATTATTGAGATTATTAATAGGTGATCAATTCAGTTATATTATACTTTAGTCTGGTTCGGGGTATAATTCCATTTCTTATCATACGATCGATCACTATGATCATCTGAGTCATGTTACGAATCTTTATTTCTTATTCAGTTTTCACTTTAAATACTCGCGTCTTTCCCTTAACCTATGTCATACCGTTTTATGGTCACTGTATGGTTAAAGTCTGAACATTTTCCCTATCATTTGCTAGTCTTAATTGTACTAACCATCCTATTTATTGGATGGCTGGTGTCCTTCGTTCTCACGAAACACCAGACCATATTCCACAGGTTTAGTGCGAGCAGTGGAGCAGGAGAGAGTTGAAGAGAGGACTATCATCCATTGATTTTTAAAACTGCAGTTTCTAAACTTTTACAGTTTCCGCAATGCTACGTTGGTTTTAGCTATTTTGAATGTTTATTTACAATTTAGGGTTTTGGCATTTTAAGCTAGGTTATTTGGATTGAATAGTTCAAACTACGATATTTACTTGACTTCCGCACTATTTTAATCAATTGTTCGAAGTATCGTCTTGTTTATGGGAGCATGGTAGCATGTCCCTATAAGCCTCAGGTGAATTCAAAGACATTAAAGTCTGCGGATTCACTGGCGCTGTAACCCTCCCTTGGATGTAGGGGTGTGCAGAAAAACCCGACACGACTGATATGACACGAAAACATGATAACACAACACAAAAAAACATGAAACCGAAAAGACACGATACGAAAATGACACGAACCGGTAAAACGTGACATTAAACGGTTCGTGTTCGGGTCGGGATATTCCCTTGTCGGATACCTGACACAAACTTGTTGAACAAAAGTGTGCGATAATCGTAGAACACATTTTATTTGATTTTTAATATTTGAGTTTGACCCCTTTTTGTTATCCTATTGATTCGAAGTCATATCGATACCGAGATTTGAGTGATTTTGATAATTTGGGCTTCACCCGGATTTTAACGAGTTGCCTACGTATCTCATGGAAGAGAATCAAGCCTTAAGTATTTCAAAGGAATTGATTTAATTTCTTTTGGTTTGACGATTGAACCCGATATATTTTTAGGATTTAACACCGGGTTAACTAGGTAGCCAATATAAGGCATCAAGTCTTTACGTTGTTCCGCCTGTACTGAGTTTATATTTAGTAAAACTCGATTTGAGGTTTTGACTTCGTTTTTGTTGAAGTCGGTTTTGAGATCAACCAGTACAATCTATCCAAGGTAGGACAGATGGGGAGAGACACATCCATAATCTTTTGAACCATTTGATGATCGAGGATTGTACTAAGTTTTTCTTTCCACCATTTACCAGCAATAATAAATTCGTTAACTTTAGAATTCAGATTCACGTTATGGATGGTTGTAAGTTGATGGACCAACGGCTTTTGAGATACCCAACAATCCGTCCAAAACTTGACCGATTCACCATTACCAATGGACCAAATGAGTCCTTTCTTAAACCTTTTGATAAGAGAGGAAACATTCCTCCATTGCGAAGAAGTATTCTTATTTTTTTTTATAATTAAGAATATCATTCTCTTTTAGATATTTATGCCTAATGATTTTGACCCAAGTGTTCTCCAGTTCAGCTAGAGTTTTCCACAACAATTTCATTTGCAGAGCCTCATTTATATTTTGTGATTTTCTAATACCCAATCCTCCTTTCTTTTTAGGTTTACATATTTTGTCCCAACTAATAAGAGGTTTATATTGCAGATCTTTATTCCAAAAGAAGTATCTATTAATTTTGTCCAATTCCTTGTGGATTGATGAAGGTAATATGGAAATTTGCATAGAATAGAGAGGTTTAGCCGATAAATTTGAATTAATGAGAATGGATCTACCTTGCTGGATAAGGAATTTGATAATGCATATTTCATATAGGCATTATAGGTAGTTCTTATTGCATTTAGATAGGAGTTTTGCATAGGTTTTAGTCTAATTCTATATCTTTCTTGTGAAGTATTCGAGTTCGGAATCTATGCCTTTTTAGTGTTTATTATGCAGTTTTACATTTCGACCTTGGATGGGATCTTGGATGAGCTTAAAAGGATGATTTAGGAGCATATGAAGGCTAATCAAGGAGAACCAAAGGATAAAGGAAGCACAACATTGAAGCTAAGGAGAATTAAGGAGCTGTTGGTAACGGCGCCCGCCGGTGTCACGTGTTCAGCGATTGCCGATTTTAGTTCGAAGATTCTATTTTATTATTTTATTGTTAGTAATTCCCCTAGAATATTGCACGACTCTATTTAGGTTATTTTCATTCAACCAAGTTAGTGTGAGTATTGAGTTTGAGTTATGTCGTATAATAGAGAGAGAGAGAGCGTTACTTTGGCTATGAGTTGCTAAACTCATAGTTTCGCATGTGATTCGAAGACATGGTTGAATAAATTATGAGGATTTGATTTCAATTAGTTATTTATAATTGTATTTATCATCTTGTTCTTATTGATATGAATTTGTGTTCATTTCTATGATTGATCACCATGTTAGGAACTACATCTATGCTATAAATCCGTTATTGGTTTCTTAGCAAACGAAGTCATTGATTTAGTGATATTTCTATGTCTTTGTAGTTGATGATTTTGATTGATCTATGTCGAGTATGTGTTTATAGGGCCGAGTGGGTTGTTCCCTTGTCTTCTATTTGCATTGAATTGATGTGCCAATTGGTCTAAGAACTTGAATCGTTAATGCTATTCTTTAGTGATATTGAATAAGAAGATTGTATCTTTGTGGAATAATCAACTTTAATCAAGTCGACATATATCTTATAAATACTATTGAATCAATCCTAAGACCTTGAACCTCAACCATTGTCGAGAATTACAGGTGAAATACTTTTCTATCTTATTACCAATACTTTACAATCATCATCCTATTTACTTTATTTTGTCATTAAGTTGCTACAAACCATTGCTATTGTCATTAGAAATCATTGTTAGGAATATTATCATTGCAAATGTTCTCTCTGTGGGTTCGACTCCAGACTTCATCGCTATACTAATCTATTGGTTTATCAATTTATTGGTTTACTAATCTATTGGTTTAAGCATTGAGTTATGATATTATTATTATTTGGGAGAATCAAAAGCTAACGACGTCCGCTGACCACCGGAATTCGCCCTCCATTTTCATAACTGATCTTTGATTCTACAAATTATATCCTCAAATGTATCTCTATTGACCTTTCCGCTAAAAATGGGACAACCCAAATACTTCTACATAGCCCTTGTATGAGCAATTTGTAAAGAGTTTTGCACCAATTGAATTCTTGATCTGGGAACCCGGTTGTTGTTTGGAAAGTTGATTTGTGGAAGTTTACTCTCTGACCCGAGAGGTGGCAGTATTCATCAATGATTTCTTTCACCCGTTGACTCGCTGAAAGAGTGGCTTTAGCAAATACTCCCTCCGTTCGGCAAAACTTGTCATTTTAGGGTGTTATTTTTGTTCAAAAAAACTTGTCATTGTAGGTATTTTGCCATTCACTTTACAAAAATGCCCTTGATATGATTGATGATTTGTTAGTTGTAGTTTTCAATAAAGTAAAAAAGGAGGGTAATAATTGAGGGTAAATAAGTACATTTGTTAATTGCCTAAAACTTGTGATAGAAGCTAAAATGACAAGTTTTGCCGAACGGAGGGAGTATGATAATATCATCTGCAAAGGCCAAGAAAGGGACACTTGGTCCCCCTCGTCCGAAACTAATGCCAATCTTACTTGATGGAAGTGAGGATTCTTGATGCAATTTTCTTGCAAGAAGTTTTGCACCCAAGATAAAGATGAATGGGGATAGAGGATCCCCTTGACGAATACCCCTAGACGAAAAAAAGATATATGTTGGGGAGCTGTTTACCAGAACGGAGAAGGAGACAGTAGAGATGCATTCTCTGACCTAGTTAATGAAGGTAGGGTGAAAACCAAACCTCCTCGGAATTTCAAAGGAGAAATCCCAATTTAGTCTATAATAGGCTTTTCCATATCTAGTTTAATGGCCATCCAACCTTCCCCGCCCCTATGGGTTTTAAATGAGTGAAATATTTCTTGCGCTATTAGAACATTATCTTGAATGGCCCTATCCATCACAAATGCTCCTTGAAGCAGGTGAATTAACTTACCAATGACCTTTTTTAATCTTCCTGTTAAAATTTTGGATATGATTTTATAGATCGTTGAGCACAAACTAAATGGTCTATAGTTGCTAGTTGTACTAGGATTGTCAGTTTTAGGAAGTAGTGTTATAAAAGTATGATTAACTTGACGAAGTAATTTACTAGAAAGGAAGAAACTTTTCATAGCTTTTATGACAGATAGACCGACAATGTCCTAGTAAGCTTTATAGAACTCAATAGTGAATCCATCTGGGCCAGGAGATTTGTTTCTGCCCAAGCCATACACTACAAGTTTTATTTCACTATTAAGGACGAGTTAAATGAGCTCAATATTATCATCATTAGAGATATCGGGAGTAATTAAGTCCAAATGGTTATTCCATGAAATTCTATTATCACTTTCTTTTCTGAAACGTTTCTCAAAATCACGTTGTATTTCCACTTTAATATTTTCTTCTCCAATAATCTGGGTTTTTTCAACGGAGGTAATTTGCCTAATGATTTTCCTATTACAGCGCCTCGAAACTACTTTACGAAAATAACCCGAATGAGTGTCAGCCAACTTGATATGTTTGGATTTCGCACGTTGATTCCAATAGGTTTTATGAAATTTGATAAGTGCCTCCTTTTTCTTTAATAAATTGTGTTGTTTATTGATAAGAGTCGAGTCCTGTTGAAGAATAAGAGAACCTTGTAGAGCAATGAGTTCGTCCTCTACTACCTTTAATTACCAAAAAATATTTCCAAAGGTTTTTTGGTTCGAGACCTTAATTTTATCTTTAAGAATTTTAGTTTTAAAAGCCAGCTAGAAAAGAGCAGAACCACTACAGTTAGCTCTCCAAGCCTGATTTACAATATTCCTCAAGTCTTTCCTACGTAACCACATGTTTTCAAATTTAAATGGAGCCACTTTGGGGATTTCTCTATGGCTAAGATCAAGCGTAATGGGACAATGGTCCGAGGAAGAGAATGCATGATGAACAACTTGTATATCAGGGAAGTTTGCAATAATACCGTTTTGAACTAAAGCTTTATCAAGACGCTCAAGAATATTATCAGGACCATTTTTCTTTTTTTTTTCTCCATGTGAAATGGTTCCCACTAAACGGAAGATCAAATTATTCACATTTACTCCTAATATCCGAAAGCCTTTGGAGCTGAGCTAGAGAGACATCCGCGCCTCCTAGCTTATCTTCCCTAGAGGCAATGTCATTTAGATCTCTATTTTTTTTTATTGAGTAAGAATTCGGATGCGATTACTAGCTATCCGATAGCATCCTTGCGGATGAGGCCAGCAAGAATCGGTCGATATATAAGGGATTGTTAATGACAATGTAAGCAAGGTGCGCAACCTTATCTGCCATGCAATTTCCATTACAAATAATGTGAGAGAACGAAACTTCATAGAACCCAGTAATAAGAGTACAAATGTCTGACATCATTAATTCTATTTCCCACAGGCATTTGATCCCGAATTTAAGATAGTTGATGATTATAAGGGAGTCGCCATACTTGTTTGGCAATATTGTGGAAATCACTCCTTTTAAGCCACAGATTCTCAAATTTGAATGGGGGTGGTTTGAAGATCATTTGGTTAGCGAGATTTAGTGAGATAGAACAATGATCTGAGGATGTAAATGCTCCATTAAAAGTCATTATGTCATGGAATGATTCAAGAAATTGATGTTGGACTAGAACCTGATCAAGTTTCTCGAGAATATTGTCAATCTCCTCCATCTTTTTCCTCCAAGTGAACCGATTGCCAGAAAATGGAATATCCACTAGGGAGCATTGGTCCTTGAATTGGTTTAATCTTAAAAATCTTGTGTGACTATGCGTCATACCACCCATCTTTTCATTGCTATTACAGATTTCATTCATATCCCAATAACCATACAAGGTAATGGTTCATCAGTTATAATATTGGTAAGATTTTCCCAGAAAGCGTCTTTATCTGCTGCATGAGGAGGACCATACACAAAGAAGATTATCCCAACAAAATTATTAACGGAGCACGAATACTTTACTCTGATGATCCTTGGTAGTAATACTTCAACCGAGATTGATTCATTCAACAAATAGTTTTCATTCCAAAGTAGTCCCAGACCTTCTGCTTTGCCATTACCTGTTGACCATACAGACTTCGTAAAGCCGCTAGTTTTCCATACTTTTTCCGGGGGTAATTTATCCTTTCTAGTTTCAGCTATAGCCATTAACGAAATATGTTCGTTAATATGCATAACCCTAAGATATGTCTAGAGGTTAGGCTTACCTAAACCTCTAATATTCCAAAAGTAGATTTTCATAATTTGATATCATATACTGTCTGGAGGGAGGGATACACAACTCTATACATAAACCATTTTTTCTTATCAATCATTTTTGACGACCAACTTCGAATTTTATAACATCTTACCAAATAATGTTTTGCTAAGCTATTACACCGAAGATATTTCATCTGATCATGTCTAGAGTAAATAAAATTTTGCGATTTCATATTCGACAAAGGCTTGGCGCCAAGTTCATTAAACATGATTAGGTACTTAACGTTGCCGTTAGGAAAATGTTGGCTAGCTCGAGATAATACTTGCTTACAAAAACATCAATTCCTTCCATAGTTCATCATAAAACCTTCTTTTACAGTACATTACCCCACAGTTACCTTCAAATGATATTATACGATCACTACAATCACTTAGAATAAAAGCATAACATAAGACCACATAAGTTCTGAGACAACCTAAACCATAGACATACACACCAACATTTGACAAAGTTCTTGATAGGAATAGACCTCCCAAAGGATAGTTAAGCAAAGGGAGAGCAAGTACTAGGATGAGTGGTTTTATTTTGATCATGGCCAGGAGCTTCTCACCACCACCATCGAGACCTCCAATATGCCTGCACCTACTGGGCTTACACATGTTTCCCCTATTTATTGCTCCTACCCATCATAGTCATGGTGGAGCATGCGGAATCGCCATCCTCGATCTTCACTTTACGCTTCCCGGACTCAATCATGGAGGTCCCACTGACCTCCAAAAGCTCAAAGTCATCAGCAGCAGATGGTGAAGCATTTGAAGTAATTAAATAATCCTGCAGGGATTGAGCAAGGCGATCAAGTCGGCTTAAATCTGGCAAAGTAAACTCCACCGAGGGAGGAACATCCATCAACATGGCTTCATAATCAACTTGGGTAAAGCCAGGGTGAGCTAGACCATCAATCAGAAGGAGCTCATCCATGAACTCATATTCATCAAAGTCCAAGTTTTCCTCATCGTCAGCCACATAGAAGTGAAGACCGGGATGTAATTCCAATTTCAGAGCAAGAGCATCATCATTTGGGGGCTCTGCAACAACAAGGGGCAACACAACAGTAGCCACAAGGGTTGTAGGAGAAGGATGTCCACCATCCATCACATTAGCCACTAAAGTAACATTCCCTGAAGTTGTTGCAGAATTGACAAGGGATTTTGAAGGAGAGGAGTCAGAGGAAAGAGAGACATTCCTCCCAAAGCACTTCAAGAGATCTGCCTTAGGGTGCCCAAACATGGGAGGAGGAAGCACATGGGGCTTCTTAGCTACTACTCGAACCCATTCACCGTCACTTGTCCCACCAGTACCAACATCAGTGGCATGAATCTTCATCTTAGAAGGCTACATCACATGCTAACAATAGCAACATTGCACAGGTTTCTCATAGGGCACTTAGCAAAAGAGTGGTCATTGGAACCACAACTCCCACATCCCATAGAAAGTCCTCAAACCATATAGGAAAGGATGCAACCTCTCCTGCTTCTTTGAGCATGAAAACACTCCTTCCTGCAACCTTGGTTATATCAACCGATACACAGACTCTAGGATAACGAAACCGAGCCCCTTTGGCATTAAAAGCAACCACCTTAATGACCTTACCAAGGCCATTTTCTTTTACAATATCCTTAAGAATATCATTATGCACATACTTGGATGGTAACCCAGGAAAACGAATCCACAGATCAAGTGTAGTAATTGATTCGGACTAGGGGTCAATATCCAGCCTCCAAGGTCGGAGGAGGATGAGTTGCGCAGAGACATGGAAGGGACGGTTGTCCCAAACCCATGCTCGATCCTTAGACAAATCCAAACGCAACTTAAACCAGTTATTAGCAACTAGAATGAGTTGAAAGCCCCCACTCAAGGATTTCCACACATACCTTATTCTTTTTCGAACTTCTTTAACTTCCATCGGATCCCCAGTGATATTCTCATGCACTCGGCCTTGCAGGGTAATAAGCTTTTCTCTGTTCATAGTTCTTTTCTTGAACTTTCTCTCGGCTTTGGCCTTCTGCTTGACATCACAGCCATCATCGGAGCATCGAGCCTCCTTAGCAAGTTTAGAGCCCTCCGACTATGTTGTTTCTTTGGGGGGTTTAGACATGTGGGAAGCAGGATCATCTGCTCCCATGGGCCTTTTTCCCTTGTCAACTCCAGAGGGAGCCATCAAGAACACAAAACAAAAGAAATTGATAAGAGACAAAGTGTGAAGAGGAGGATAGGATGAAGTGCAAAATCCATCCTACCAACCCATAATATATATATATATATATATATATATATATATATATATATATATATATATATATATATATATATATATATATATATATATATATATATGGTTTGGTTCCAGAGTGCACACCTTTTACAATGTACTTTGTGCATAATTATGGACCGTTGATGGGAAGAGATGGAAGGCCAAGATTGATTAAAAGGAATTTTTTTTCCTATTAAATATGTGGGTCCCACGTCTAAAAATCACAAAACTCACTTGCTACTCCCATCGAATGCGCGTGTGGATGAAACACCCCCCACAATCTTGCTTTCTCATGCCCGAACCTATCTTTGACTTTTTTTAAAGCTATTTTTTTAGGCTACTTTGTTTTAAACCCTGATTTTATTTGTTTTTAAATTTTATCAATTCAAGCGAATAATATTTTATATGCTACCGAATAATATTATCTGATCTTTTTTTTATCCAGTTTAGATGAAAAATTACAAATTCCAATGAATAATTTATTAAATACTATCGAATAATGTTTTTTTGTTCATCAACTTCAGATAAAAGAAACATAAATTCCCTAAACAATACTTACGATTTATACGAATAATGTTTTATATTTCACCGAATAATGTTTTACATTTCACCGAAAAATGCTCGTGCGATGAGGGTTTTAATATTGTTTGTCAAACCAAAGACTCCATTACTGACGAATAATAAATCAGATTTTACCGAATAATTTACCACTTCATTACCACTAGTAACCGAAATTCGACACATACGTCTGTAATTTACGACTAATTAATCAAATTATGCATCTAAAAAATCATACACTAAATTTAACACATACATCCGAATAATTTTTCGTTTTCCCTGAATAATACAAAAATCACTTGTTGATTAAACAACAACTTTCCCGATTTCGCCCATACCTAACACAAACTCAACCCCTAAACACCTGCCCACCGCCCCCACCTGAACCCAACTCACCCACCCGCCACCCCCACCCACACCCCCGTCCCACCACCCCACCCCCCACCCATAACAAAAAAACAAGAAACATAAAAAAGTTAACGTAGTGATGATCAAGATCGGAAAGGTGAAGCAGATGCCATCCTCTTCGGCTTCGGCAACGGCACCGCCAAGGGCACCACCCCACCGCCGGCGACATCCTCCTGTGAGGCAAAAGCGGAAACGCCATAGGCGCCCCCATCCGACCTCAACTGCTTGAATCACCGAGAGGAGAGGTCGAATCGTCAGCCAAATATCACCTCAATGGAAGCGTGCGGTGGAACCTGGACGTCGGCGGACGGTCATCGACCTTGAATTGGGAGTTGGGACGCAGCCGAAGAAGATGGCTCAGCCTTCTTCGCCACCGAAGAACATGGGCGTCTCTTCGATTCGACCTTTCGACCGCACAACTCGGCTTCAACTCAGAGTCGCCGCGCCTTTGCCGACGAGCAGAAGAATGAGGGGCTCGCCTCCGCCTCGCCTGGGCTCCCTTCGACGATCGCCCGAGGTTGTCTCTCCTCTTCAATGGCCATATGCGGTGGTTGAAATAGAAGATGAGGAGGAGACGTGACACGCGCTATTTGGTGGGCAAAACGAGGGTTTTTATGGGGCCCACATTTTTTAAATTAAAAAAAATCAGAAAACATCTAGTTAATCTGGGTCATCCATCTTTTCTCAACAAACGGTCTAGATCTTTGCACAAGGTACACCTAAGAGGTGTGCACAATTGATCCATACTCTCTCTATATATATATCGACAATAGGGAGGATAGAAGAGGGAGAATCGGTATAGGCACGAACCCAATCGAAGAGATGAAGAAATCCTCTGGCACCTTTCTTGTTACAATAGCTAATCCTAATTTCATCGGCCCAATAGAGCAAAGAGCCAACCGAAATCAACCAAATCATCCATAATCTGACCATCGTACAGATCAGATTAGGCCATGGTGGTGGTCGATTAGACCAATCTTGAACCATCATCACCCTCTAGAACAGCAAGAAGCGTTCATGGGGTATCAGAGCAAGGAGATAAGAAGTATGCTTAATCTCATACGTAAACATTGGCTTAAGGAGAGAACTTCTCTCCAATTAGAAATTGCCATCACAGGGCCTAAATCGGCACCTGATTGCAATCGATTGAAGATTAGGGCTATCATCAAGCTTTGGTTGGAAGATCAGGATAGCAGTTAGGGAATGACATAGGCTTGAGCAAAAAATTGCTGAGAACCCTAGTTTTATTTGATAAGGTTTCTCAACAAGAACACACAAAGGGGATTTTAGATAGGCGCGTGGAGCGCGTACTTCTCGGAGTGGAGGAGCCATTTTTCTTTCTTGGCTAATCTATTACATTTAATTGATGGGGGATTTTGATGGGAGCAGTTGGCATAGTATTCATCTGTATTGTTCTTTTGTAATTCCATTTCGTTTCTTTTTTTTTTTATGTGGAATAAAACTTGGGCTGATTTGAGGGCCTTAGCATGGCTTCAATTTGGGCTGAAGCTTGGGCTTTAGTTTGGTGTTCAATATGTAATTAATAATAAAATCTTATCATTAGATATAATGAACTAAAATTTAAAGTTCCCTCGCTCGAGTTGACGATGCATCAGGTGTCTCATTAGGTACCATGGAGATTTGGAGAACATAGAATATTTACATGGATTTAATGGTGATGTCGAAGATTTCTTGTTTGGAGGAATTGAAAAAATGGACATCATGAGGCCCCGAATTGAAAGATTTGACACCTCCATTATCAAGTTGTCGATATCTAATACTCCCTCCGTTCGGCAAAACATGTCATTTTAGGGTGTTATTTTTGTTCAAAAAAACTTGTCATTGTAGGTATTTTGCACTTTACTTTACAAAAATGCCCCCGACATGATTGATGGTTTATTAGTTGTAGTTTTCGATAAATTAAAAATGGAGGGTAATAATTGAGGGTAAATTAGTACATTTGTTAATTGCCTTAAAACTTGTGAAAGAAACTAAAATGACATGTTTTGCCGAACGGAGGGAGTATTTAGATATCAATATATTAATACTAAATGGGACCTTAGTGATATAAGATTTGCATTTAATGTTATGATTTATAATTGATGGGACCTTAGTTATGAGTTACCAAAAAGGAAGAAACTTTTCACAGCTTTTATGACAGATAGACCGACAATGTCCCGATAAGCTTTATAGAACTCAGTAGTGAATCCATCTGGGCCAGGAGATTTGTTTCCGCCCAAGCTATACACTGCAAGTTTTATTTCACTATTAAGGACGATTTAAATGAGCTCAATATTATCATCATTAGAGATATCGGGAGTAATTAAGTCCAAATGGTTATTCCATGAAATTCTATTATCACTTTCTTTTCTGAAACGTTTCTCAAAATCACATTGTATTTCCACTTTAATATTTTGGGTAAATTTCTTTGGTGGTCCCTAACCTTTAAGGGTTAGCCACTATCGGTCCCTAACCTTTTTAAGTGTTACTTTTAGTCCCTAATCTTTTACATATTGCTACTATTTGGTCCTCCCGTCTATTTTCTAGTTAAACTAAACGATAAAATTATTTAATTTTCTAATAAATCCGAGAAAGATTAGAGAAGGGTTAGGGTTACAAGCAAGGTCGTCCAATGAATTTTAGGGGCCCCGTTCAATATTACCCTAATCTTGAAATATTTGATTTTTTTTTCCGACTTGCTAATTATTAAAAAAATATTTTATGTGTAGTTTTTAACCTATTAAAAAATATGTCAACAAGTTAAGCATCCACTATTTTTATACGAATAGAGTACTTATTACATTTACCGATCTTTCAAAAACATGTAGCACGTAAATTATGTAAATAAATATATTCCTTTAAATAAGATAATGAAAAAATGCCCAGATAAATTTAATATAGGACTTCTTCCTATTAGATTCGAAGTCATATATTTTAACTTTTTAATTGTGTATCAATACATATAGATGTGTGTTATAGTATTTTCACATTAAAAACTCATTCATTGTGTGAAGTTATAATTTACAAATAAAATTTTGATTATACAAGTGGAAAATCTTAAAATATAATAAAGTATACTCTAATAAAAGAGTTTGTATTAAAATAACAAATAAAAATAGTTAATAAGGAGGCCCAATAACTAAAATAGTTTTTCATTTAGAAAAGGCAATTAGAAAATGTACATTTAATAAAAAGGTTGGCATTTAGTTGGATGGGGGACCAAATAGTAGCAATATGTAAAAGATTAGGGACTAAAATTAACACTTAAAAAGGTTAGAGACTGATAGTAGCTAACCCTTAAAGGTTAGGGACTACCAAAGTAATTTACCCTAATATTTTCTTCTCCAATAATCTGGGTTCTTTCAACGGAGGTAATGTGCCTAATAATTTTCCTATTACGGCGCCTCGAAACTACTTTACGAAAATAACCCGAATGAGTGTCAGCCAACTTGATATGTTTGAATTTCGCACGTTGATTCTAGTAGGTTTTATGAAATTTGATAAGTGCCTCCTTTTTCTTTAATAAATTGCGTTGTTTATTGATAAGAGTCGAGTCCTATTGAAGAATAAGAGAACCTTGTAGAGCAATGAGTTCGTCCTCTACTACCTTTAATTGCCGAAAAATATTTCCAAAGGTTTTTTGGTTCGAGACCTTAATTTTATCTTTAAGAATTTTAGTTTTAAAAGCCAGCTGGAAAAGAGCAGAATCACTACAGTTAGCTCTCCAAGTCTTTCCTACATAACCACATGTTTTCAAATTTAAATGGAGCTGCTTTGGGAATTTCTCTATGGCTAAGATCAAACGTAATGGGACAATGGTCCGAAGAAGAGAATGCATGATGAACAACTTGTATATTAGGGAAGTTTGCAATAATACCATTTTGAACTAAAGTTCTATCAAGACACTCAAGAATATTATCAGGACCATATTTTTTTTTTCTCCATGTGAAATGGTTCCCACTAAACGGAAAATCAAATAATTCACATTTACTCCTAATATCCGAAAGCCTTTGGAGCCGAGCTAGAGAGACATCCGCGCCTCATAGCTTATCTTCCCTAGAGGCAATGTCATTTAGATCTCCATTTTTTTATTGAGTAAGAATTCGGATGTGATTACTCGCTATCCGATAGCATCCTTGCGGATGAGGTCAGCAAGACTTGGTCGATATATAAGGGATGGTTAATGGCAACGTAAGCAAGGCGTGCAACCTTATCTGCCATGCAATTGCCATTACAAATAATGTGAGAGAACGAAACTTCATAGAATCCAGTAATAAGAGTACTAATGTCTGACATCATTAATTATATTTCCCACATGCATTTGATCATGAATTTAAGATAGTTGATGATTATAAGGGAGTCGCCATACTTGTTTGGCAATATTGCGGAAATCACTCCTTTTAAGCCACAAATTCTCAAATTTGAATAGGGGTGGTTTGAAGATCATTTGGGCAGCGTGATTTAGTGAGATAAAACAATGATCCGAGGATGTAAATGCTCCATTAAAAGTCATTATGTCATGGAATGATTCAAGAAATTGATGTTGGACTAGAACCCGATCAAGTTTTTCAAGAATATTGTCCATCCCCTCCATCTTTTTTCTCTAAGTGAACCGATTGCCAGAAAATGGAATATCCACTAGGGAGCATTGGTCCTTGAATTGGTTTAATCTTAAAAATCTTGTGTGACTATGCGTCATACCACCCATCTTTTCACTGCTATTACAGATTTCATTCATATCCCAATAACCATACAAGGTAATGGTTCATCAATTATAATATTGGTAAGATTTTCCCAGAAGCGTCTTTATCTGCTGCATGAGGAGGACCATACACAAAGAAGATTATCCCAGCAAAATTGTTAACGGAGCATGAATACTTTACTCTGATGATCCTTGGTAGTAATACTTCAACCGAGATTGATTCATTCAACAAATAGTTTTCATTCCAAAGTAGTCCCAGACCTTCTGCTTTGCCATTATCTGTTGACCATACAGACTTGGTAAAGCCGCTAGTTTGCCATACTTTTGTCGGGGTAATTTATCCATTTCTAGTTTCAGCTATAGCTATTAACGAAATATGTTCGTTAATACGCATAACCCTAAGATATGTCTAGAGGTTAGGCTTACCTAAACCTCTAATATTCCAAAAGTAGATTTTCATAATTTGATATCATATACTGTCTGGAGGGAGGGATACACAACTCCATACAGAAACCATTTGTTCTTATCAATCATTTTTGACGACCAACTTCGAATTTTATAACATCTTACCAAATAGTGTTTTGCTGAGCTATTACACCGAAGATATTTCATCTGATCATGTCTAGAGTAAATAATGTTTTGCGATTTCATATTCGAGAAAGGCTTGGCACCAAGTTCGTTAAATATGATTAGGTACTTAATGTTGCCGTTAGGAAAATGTTGGCTAGCTCGAGATAATAATTGCTTACAAAAACATCAATTCCTTCCATAGTTCATCATAAAACCTTGTTTTACAGTACATTACCCCACAATTACCTTCAAATGATATTATCTGATCACTACAATCACTTAGAATACAAGCATAACATAAGACCACATAAGTTCTGAGACAACCTAAACCATAGACATACACACCAGCATTTGACAAAGTTCTTGATAGGAATAGACCTCCCAAATGATAGTTAAGCAAAGGGAGAGAAAATACTAGGATGAGTGGTTTTATTTTGATCATGGCCAGGAGCTTCTCACCACCACCAGTGAGACCTCCAATATGCCTGCACCTACTGAGCTTACACATGTTTCCCCTTTTTATTGCTCCCACCCATCATAGTCATGGTGGAGCATGCGGAAGCGCCATCCTCGATCTTCACTTTACGCTTCCCAGACTCAATCATAGATGTCCCACTGACCTCCATAAGCTCAAAGTCATCAGCAACAGATGGTGAAGCATTTGGAGTAATTAAATAATCCTACAGGGATTGAGCAAGGCGATCAGGTCGGCTTAAATCTGGCAAAGTAAACTCCACTGAGGGAGGAACATCCATCAACATGGCTTCATAACATCCATCAACATGGCTTCATAATCAACCTGGGTAAAGCCAGGGTGAGCCAGACCATCAATCAGAAGGAGCTCATCCATGAACTCATCTTCATCAAAGTCCAAGTTTTCCTCATCGTCGGCCGCATAGAAGTGAAGACCAGGATGCAATTCCTCTTTCAGAGCAAGAGCATCATCATTTGGGGGCTCTGCAATAGCAAGGGGCAGCACAACAGTAGCCACAAGGGTTGTAGGAGAAGGAAGTCCACCATCCATCACATTAGCCACTGGAGTAACATTCCCTGAAGTTGCTGCAGAATTGACAAGGGATTTTGAAGGAGAGGAGTCAGAGGAAAGAGAGACATTCCTCCCAAAGCACTTCAAGAGATCTGCCTTAGGGTGCCCAAACATGGGAGGAGGAAGCACATTGGCCTTCTTAGCTGCTTCTCGAACCCATTCACCGTCACTTGTCCCACCAGTACCAACATCAGTGGCATGAATCTCCATCTCAGGAGGCTGCATCACAGGGCTAACAACAACAACATTGCACAGGTTTCTCATAGGGCACTTAGCAAAAGAGTGGTCATTGGAACCACAACTCCCACATCCCATAGGAAAGTCCTCAAACCATATAGGAAAGAATTCAACCTCTCCTGCTTCTTTGAGCATGAAAACACTCCTTCCTGCAACCTTGGTTATATCAAACGATACACAGACTCTAGGATAATGAAACCGAGCCCCTTTAGCATTAAAAGCAACCACCTTAATGACCTTACCAAGGCCATTTTATTTTACAATATCCTTAAGAATATCATTATGCACATACTTGGATGGTAACCCAGGAAAACGAATCCACAGATCAAGTGTAGTAATTGATTCGGACTAGGGGTCAAAATCCACCCTCCAAGGTCGGAGGAGGATGAGCTGCGCAGAGACATGGAAGGGACGGTTGTCCCAAACCCATGCTCGATCCTTAGACAAATCAAAACGCAACTTAACTAGTTATTAGCAACTAGAATGAGTTGAAAGTCCCCACTTAAGGATTTCCACACATACCTTATTCTTTTTCATTCTTCTTTAACTTCCATCGGATCCCCAGTGATATTCTCATGCACTCGGCCTTGCAGGGTAAGAAGCTTTTCTCTGTTCATAGTTCTTTTCTTGAACTTTCTCTCGGCTTTGGCCTTCTGCTTTACATCACAGCCATCATCTTAGCATCGAGCCTCCTCAGCAAGTTTAGAGCCCTCCGACTATGTTGTTTCTTTGGGGGGGGGGGGGTTTAGACATGTGGGAAGCAGGATCATCTGCTCCCATAGGCCTTTTTCCCTTGTCAACTCTAGAGGGAGCCATCAAGAACACAAAACAAAAGAAATTGATAAGAGACAGAATGAGAGAATTAGCAAAGTGTGAAGAGGAGGATAGGATGAAGTGCAAAATCCATCCTACCAACCCATAATATATATATATATATATATATATATATATATATATATATATATATATATATATATATATATATATATATAGATAGGTGCGCTCCGGTGAAAACCAAAATTACGGTAAAAACCTGTGAGGACCGGCTTTTTAGCCCGGTTCACTAGCTTTATAGCCCGGTTTTGAACAGAACCGATCTATAAAGTCACATATTTTAGCCCGGTTCTGAATAAAACCGAGTTATAAAGTCACTATTGTAATTTTAAACCATGAGTTTTCAGCACGGTTTTTAGGTTTAACCGAGATATAAAGTCATGTGTTATTTTAAAACTAGAGTTTTTAGCACGATTTTTAGGTTGAACTGAGTTGTAAAGTCATTGTATGATTGAGGTTTTTAGCACATCTTTCAAATAAACCAAGCTATAAAGTAGTCCTCACGGTTTTTACCACAATTTGAGGTTTTCACCGGAGCCAATTCTTATATATATATCGACAATAGGGAGGATAGAAGAGGGAGAATCGGTATAGGCACGAACCCAATCGAAGAGATGAAGAAATCCTCTAGCACCTTTCTTGTTACAGTAGCTAATCCTAATTTCATCAGCCCAATAGAGCAAAGAGCCAACCGAAATCAACCAAATAATCCATAATTTGACCATCGTACGGATTAGATTAGGCCATGGCGGTGGTCGATTAGACCAATCTTGAACCATCATCACCCTTTAGAACAACAAGAAGCGTTCATGGGGCATCAGAGCAAGGAGATAAGAAGTATGCTTAATCTCATACGTAAACATTGGCTTAAGGAGAGAACTTCTCTCCAATTAGAAATTGCCATCACAGGGCCTAAATCGGCACCTGGTTGCAATCGATTGAAGATTAGGGCTATCATCAAGCTTTAGTTGGAAGATCAGGATAGCAGTTAGGGAATGACATAGGCTTGAGCAAAAAATTGCAGAGAACCCTAGTTTTATTTGATAAGGTTTCTCAACAAGAACACACAAAGGGGATTTTAGATAGGCGCGTGGAGCGCGTACTTCTCGGAGTGGAGGAGTCATTTTTCTTTCTTGGCTAATCTATTACATTTAATTGATGGGGGATTTTGATGGGAGCAGTTGGCATAGTATTCATCTGTATTGTTCTTTTGTAATTCCATTTCGTTTCTTTTTTTTTTTATGTGGAATAAAACTTGGGCTGATTTGAGGGCCTTAGCATGGCTTCGATTTGGGCTTTAACTTGGGGTAAAAAGCATGGCTATTTCCGGGATGATATTGATGAACCCATTTCACGTTAAATTAACTTGTGCTTACAAAAGAAAATCATGACTTGAAATGTGAGCAATAAGATTGTATTAGATTTATTAGTGGTAGAATTTTCCCTACAATTCTATACTAATAATTTTCATAACTAATATATTATTCAAATAAAATTAATAATTTAATAACAAAAAAAACTAACAAAATAATTAAAATCTCCAAATGATTAAGGGCTTTTTTAATAAAAAAATATTATGGTTCAATTTTGTAATTGTTTTTAAAATAATAATTGTAAAAACTTAAATAAAAACTATATATATATATATTAATCACATGGTAAATTAAATGTTAATATAAATAGTAAACGTGAGTATTGATTCTATATCATTATACAGCTCTATTGGTCGCTATTTGTAAAGTACTTCGAATTTTTTATTAATCGCCAGGTTTGTTGTTATATTTTTAACAGGTTTTTATAGATAATTAATTTAATTTTAGAATATCGCGTTAAAATATTTTTGTATACGAGACAAGACTATACTTACGCGAGTATCAACCTAAAGGCAATTTTTTCCTTGTTTTCCCACTAAGAATCAAAATATTATTTGTTATAGCTAGCTATTATAAACCACACCAAATCCTTTTTATTTACATTGTTTGCCCAATTTTTGAACTTATGCCATTATGTAATTATCCGATTGACTAACCTATATTCTTAACATATAGGATAAGAAGCCGAATTTAAAAACTGTATCATTATATATAAATGAATGAATCTTATAATCTATTTTTAAAATAACTAAATCGATGTATATAAGAGAATCTTACCAAAAATGAAAAGATTACTTAGTATTTTTGTAAGGAAAATTTTTGAGGTTTATCCATTAAGGCTAGAGAATTCAAAAGCAGCTAGAAAGAATCTTAAAAAAGTTAGCAAATATATCAATCTGTTTTTTTTTTTTATTATTGTCAACTTTATACAGCATTACAATGAAAAATATTCTAATATCATCCAAAGGAACAAACTTTTTGCAATTCTCAGCACTGCTAGTAGATGCATTAATTTTAAGCATTTTATTCTGCAATGATTATATAACTCAATCTTATTTGATTCACTCTTGGCATACTATATCCTTCAATTATTTTGTTCTGCAAAAATATAAATAATATGTTAATATTGTCTATACTGTAGAAAATAGCAAATTAAGTATGAATGAACCAGGAATAAAAATTATGAGAAAACAAAGGGGTTGGTATTATTGGGTTGCTATCATTTTCCACACCTCAAAAATGGGCTCATATTCTCCTTCCCAAAATGGGCCCACCAATAGTTGATAGGTACAGATTTGTCATTTGTAGTTTATTTTAGATAGATTCCTCCACCTCAGTAGATTTTAATTTTCAATAGCTTCTACAAATCAAGGTGCATATAATATGGGCAATTCACTACTAAAAATAAGTGCAGTTGGTGGAGAGATGCTTTCAAGTTTCAAGCATGCATGATAAAACCATTTGACAAATATTACCCTATTATAAATGTTCCAATCTGCCTGCCTTTTTCACAAGAACACTTCTTGGACCTATTAGCTCTTTAAATACTCATAAATGCTACATTTTCTTAAAATTAAGACATGTGAATAATGAAAATGAAAGTTAAAGGTGTCCCCATGACTGACCCACATATTGCTTGTTTTCCTATTAATAGTGAAACATATGTGTTCTCAAAATGAAAGAAGTTTTCTTGGCAAAACTCCATCTAGTTAAAATGTAAATCCCCATAAAAAACCATCATATCTTAATATTATATAAATTTGACGGGTTCCATCTTATAAGAAAAGTAGGTTACTAATTTATATATTAGGCATGAATTTAACTATTTTTCGATGTGAAACACTTGCATCTTAATATTTTAGAGCATATCCAATAACTTTCCTAAAAAATTCTCGAAAATAGAAGAATTGTAAATCACATATTTTGATTTTTTGGGGCTAAATTCTAACAACTTCTCCATTATGAAGTTTACCCCAAAATATAGAGTTTTCTTTTCTCCAAATTTAAAAAATGATTTCCATTTTTTCTCCTTATTTTCTATTTTGGAGAATGTAATGGAGAAGATATTGGACCAAAATCAATCTTAATATTCCCCCAAAACTCAATATGAAGAATCTGTTCGGGTTGCTCTTATAACAATTTATTTGAGCTCAATTTAAGTTTTTTATATAGTTCGAGCTCCTCGAGTATCAACTGCAGTTATTTGTAGGCAAATTCTAGTAAAGTTTTCTTAAATTTAAGACAAATTAATTTTCCCATTGCTAATTCATTTTGGGACCTCCATTTGAAACTTACAACCACAAATACACACATGGTCTTATTCGTCTTCAAACCGACCGACAAGTGCAAGTAAATAAATGGAGGTAAACAAGGACACCCATTCAATAAAGTCTCGATTCTTCCATTTCTTTCAAACAATAATGAAGTGGCCAAGCAAATGTTAAAAATATTTACACCTTCCGTTCATTGAAGAAGCCCATTTTAATTTTCAACACTTGAAAGACAATTATTTAAGATGTTGTATTAGTGTTAGACTAAAATATCCTAATTTGGCCCCAGTGGGGGTGCTAAGTGGTGTGAGCAAGGGGTGACCAGGATGTCTCGGTTCGATCACCTCTAATCCTTTTCTTATGTGAAAATCGAATCGGTCGGCACAAACTGGTTTACCCGGTACGTGACTATTGCCGATTAGATCACGTACTTAGAATTTACCATCAAAGGTGGGTTTCTCGTTATAAAAAAATATATCTTAATTTGAAATTATTTTAGAATTAAGTGGTTCAATAATTTGTTATACACAAGTGCATATGTGTAACGAATTTAGAATACATGTAATAAGTTTAGTAAATTTTATTTTAAAATTAATTGACAATAAATTTAACATAACTCAATATATGATTTCATATTCAATCAAGTAACAATAAAAAATTAGTAATTAATTCAACCTTACATGTACACAATTTGCAAAAGAAAAAAAAAAAAAACTTCAAACGTTACCATTTACTTGTTGCCTCGAAAATCTCATAAGTCGATTAATCGAAATTTAAATGACATATTTTGGTGAGCAAATGGTACATGATCAACAAAGAACAACCGTTGGATTACAACTTCACATTTCAATGGATAATTAATTGAGATTGCGTTCTTTGCTCCCTATTTATGTGGAGGCCAGAGTTTGTCATTCCTGAGGTTGCTAAGTGTCGGTGGCTTTGGTGCGTTACCGTCAAGTTTTTTTTTTTTTTTTTTCAAGTAAACAACTTCTTGGAAAATGAAAAATGAAAAATGAAAAATGAAAAATGAAAAATGAAAAATGAAAAATGAAAAATGAAAAATGAAAAATGAAAAATGAAAAATGAAAAATGAAGTAATTACCTATATGCTCATATTATAAAACCTAATTATCTAAATGTTCCACCAATCCATCCTCATTAGCCAAAGTTCACTTTAAAAAGTCCTCCATTCCTTTTTATTTTTTTTCCTTTTTCTCTTTTCTTTTATTCCCTTTCATTTTTTATTTCCATTTTATTTTTTTTTGCTAATAATAATTGTTGACAATTTTACGACTGCTAATAAAATCGACTGCTGATATTTTCACGAATGCTGACAAAAATGACTTTAGACATTTTTATGATTTTCATATTTTTTCGACTACTGACAAAATTGACTGTTGACATTTTCAATACTATTGATAAAATTGACTTCATATATTTTTTACAATTTTGTTATTTTTTTTTGAATGCTGACAAAATTAATTGTTGACATCCAACTTTTTTACGTTGGCTTCTATTTTTTGATTGCTGACATTTGTTTTTTACGTTGGCTTCTATTTTTTGATTGCTGACATTTTTACTATAGAATAATTCACTCTTATTTTTTTTTGACATTTTTACAATAGCTTTTCTTTGTTAAAAAAAGAAAAGCAATTGTTGTCAGTTTTCTTATAAATGAAAAATAATTCATCCTTATTTGTTGAATTCTTTTTCAATAAATTATGTCAACTAAAAAAATAAAAATAATATATTCAAAAAAATATTTCCATAATTAAAAATGAATGCATCCTAAAACATTGACATTTTACTACAGATGAAAAATAATTCATCATATATTGTTAATATTATACTATTGTCTAAATCTTACTCTTGCGAAATTTTACCATTCTTGACAATTTTTTAAAGAAAAAATATTTTCATTGTTTAAAAAATTAATTCATCCTAAATTGTTGACGTTTAGCTATTGTTGAAATCTTACCATTGCGGACAATTTAATATTGGTAATATAGTAACACTTAATCATACTAAAAAAATATTGTATATGTTAGCAATAACAAGTTCTAATATAAAGTTAAACCATTATTTTGCATTGGAAAAAAATCGGACGTTGCAAGCTGAAAGCCCAATGGGTTCGATGGGCTTATCAACATTCAATTGGACGTTGTAACAACGTCGAACGTCTGATTTTTTTTCCCAAGGCAAAATGATGGTTTGAGCACAATGCCGGATCTGACGTTGTTACAACGTCAAATTGGACGTTGTATGCCCAATAAGTTCAACAACCCCTATAAAGTGGGATGAAGACCGTATTTGAAAATGCAACACATCAATTCCACATTTTGTTTCCTTCCATGGAGCTGGTTACAATTGAACATCGCGAATCAAACCCCCGCATTGATTTTGTAATCAAATGGGTTCAGTACCCAATGCCCCCGGAGGAGTTCGATTGTGCTTGTCGCAATCTAGAATACAGTGGAATTCATCCTTGCACGCTGTTTCAAGCCGAGTGTGAAAACGACACTCACTATTCCGCACCCATGCAGTTCGAGTGCGCGTACTGCAACCGTTTTCATCAGGGCATACCTGAAGCGTATCACTGGAGGGTTGGGGACCTTCTCCTTTAACGTATTGGGTCATTCTTCCCCGATCTAAGCACACATGACCACATTGACGTAGCTCAATAAGAAGGGATACTTGTGAGGGAAGCAAATATGGAGGTCCGAAACTTTGCATTCAACGAGTTAAAAATTCAACTAATTTCGAATATGAATTAATTAGAGCTTAGTCGATTGTTAAAAAATGTTGTGGTTATTCGTGTTGTATTTCAAACACATAAAATTCAACATGAGGCAACAATTATAAGCTATAGTCATAATATTAGCCGGCCTCAGGATCAAATATTAGACAAAAACAGAGGCAACAATGATTTGAAATACATAAAATTCAGCATGAGGGATACAATCATTGTAGGATCCGTCTATTAAGTATGCTATTTTAGAATCGATTTAGAACTACTAGTGATAATGCATATTTTAGATAGGCATTATATGTAGGACTTATTACGTTTAGGTATTCATATTGCATATGTTTTGTGTTATTTACATTGTTTTGCATTTGGAGTGTTCGAGTTCGGAATCTACACTATTTTGTGTTTATTCTGTAGTTTTACATTTTGAGCTTGAATGGAGGTTTGAGAGACTGAGAAAGGATGATTTTGGAGCATTAGAGAGCCCAAGGGAAGAGCATTAAGGGAGCTATGGAGCATAACATTGAAGACATAAGAAGAATGAAGCTATTGTAAAAGCGGCGCTCGCCGTTATTTTACCGGCGCCCGCCGGTCGTGCGCGATCAAAAGATTCGATTCGTCCGAAGATCTTTCTATTAGTTTATTATTATTTTATTTCCTAGGGTTTTCCACAACATTACTTTAGGTTATTTTACAGATCTATTGAGTGTGGTTGAACAATGAGAACAATTAGAGAGAGAGAGACGATTAGGTTTACGTTGACCATAGCAACTCATAGTTTCGCCTGCAACGAAGACATGGTTGAATGAATTGTGAGGATTTGATTTCTTATTAGTTATTCTTTGGTTATTTATCATCCTTGTTCTATATTTCTTGATATTAGCACATGTTCTCTCTATGACTAATCATCTAGATAGAAACTGCATTTCTGCTAGTGATTCCTATCTCTAGATTGGTATCTTTGTAGCAAGTGGGGGAATTGACTACGTAAGTTTATCGATTACTCTGTAAGATGGTATCTAATATTGTTATTATGTCAAGTACTTATGTAAATTAATGCTATTCTTGGAATGTTACTTGAATAAGTGATTGCTCTTGTGGGTCAATCTACCAAAGCCAAGTCACACATAACTTTAGGAATACTAATGAAATCAATCCGATGACCATGAATTCCAAACCATTGTCAAGAGTTGTAGGTGAAGCGTTTTTCCATATTATTATCAACTTGCAATCATTATTCCTTTGCATCTTTATTTATTTCAATTGCTTACTACAATATTGTTACCTTTAGTTTAGAGAATCTTCTTAAGAACTACGAATCAGTCTTCTCTGTGAGATCGACTCCTTACTTGTCTGCTATACTAATCTTTTGTTTAGTATTGAGTTAGGAAATTATGTATTTGGGGGACCAGGACCAACGACACAATTACACCTGGTAAAAACAACCCACCAAATCTTGGCGCCGTTGCCGGGGAAGTCTAGTATTCGTGTTCTTTTGTTGATTTTCTTTTGTTTATTTTTGTTTAGTTTTAGTTTTAGTTTTATTTTAGGTCTGACCTACTCTGTATGGTCCAGACCCATGCTACTAATTCATCATCTTTTTCTTTTGATCCTGAGATTGAAAGGTCTCTATCCAGGTTGAGAAGAAAACTTGATTCCAATCAAGTAGGGAGATGGATGACAATACCAACAATGACGGGAACATTGAAAATCCGCCAATAAGAACCTTGAGAAGCTTAAAGGAGCCAAATCTGAATGCACAATCCCTTGCAATCAGGCTTCCTGCTCTCCCTAAAAGGTTTCAAGTTTGAATATAAATCCAATTGGTCTAATGCTTTACCTAATTTTCATGGAAGGTCTGGAGAGGATCCAAACAAACATCTCGCAGAGTTTTATAGTATCTGCGATAGACTGACACCTCAAGGCCTGACGGATGACCAATTGATGCTTAGAGTGTTTCCCTTTACTCTAAAAGATGCAGTAAGTGATTGGCTATATTATCTTCCGCTAGAAAGCATCACTACTTGGGTTGGATTAAAGAAGACTTTCCTTCAAAAGCACTTTCCTGATACTCGCCTTAACAAACTCAAGAAGGAGTTATCTAGTATTGAGCAATCACCTACTGAGAGCTTATATGAGTATGTTCAGAGATTCAATAAGCTTAAAGGAAGTTTCTCGCAGCATGGTATACTAGAGGATGGTCTAGTCCTATATCTCTATGAAGGCTTGCGTGATAGAGAGCAAAGTGTCATCAATGCTACAAGCGAAGAGGATGTCCTAGACAAGACGCCTGAGGAAGCAATGCAAAATTTTGAAGACCTAGCCAATGCTTCACAACAATATGGGAGACACCAAAGTGTTACAGGAGTTCATAGATTGGACAACTCCGGAGACAATCACAGTGATGATCTTGACAGGCTTGCTGAGATAGTCAAGAAAATAGATATGAAGATGAATCAGACACAACAACCTAAACCCTGTGGAGTCTATGGAGATCCAAATCATCCTAATGATAAGTGCCCACTGATTCAAAAGGAAGTTGTTGATGTCAATGCAATGAACTATGGACCTCGCCGAAACTTTAGTAATAATTTCTTCAATTCAAATTACAATTCGAATTATCAAAGTGGTTTCAAAGGCAGGGGTCAACAACAACAAGCACCCTACAAAGGAAGGGGCCAATTTGAGAATCGCTCAAGAAATCCTCAACGGGAGGATAGAGAAGAAACTTTGAGTTGTTGTTGGACAAGATGAGTGTCCAAGAAAAGCTATTGAGTCAAATGGCTAAAGAGATTGGAAAACTCAAAGCTAAAGATTCAGGCAAGCTACCATCACAAGTGGTAGTTAATCCAAAGGAGAATGTAAGTGCCATAATCCTTAGAGGAGGAAAAGAGATTCAATTTCTCACACCAAACATTGAAGAAAGTCATAAGAAGGTGATAGACGTGGAGAAGGAGGACCAAGGAATCTCGGATTTTGAAACACCTTTAACCGGCGCCCGGTGCCCTGACTAGCGCCCGCCGCTCCCGACAAAAACCGATCCGATTGTTGATCCTCATCCTACCACGAAGCAATCTTCGAAAGAGTGGTCCCATGAGGTTTCTAAGCCTGAACCACCCTTTCCCCATGCCTTGAGAGCTGATAGGAAGTGGGAAGATGAGCAAATCTTATATGATATCTTTGCGCATTGTGAGGTAAATAGTCCACTTTTGAATTTAATTAAATTTGCGCCTTGCTATGATAAATTTTTGAAGGAATTATACACTATGAAAGAAAATAATGGTTGTGGAAGAAGGAAACTGTTCTGCAGAAGTCGACCAGAAGCTCTCGATATCGACTGGTATAGTCGATGTCGATGGAAGTTGTCGATCTCGACTGAAGTCCTGCACAGAAAACACAACAGAAGCGGTCGACGTCGACTAGAGTAGTCGATATCGAGTTATTCACAGTGGTCGATCAACACAGAAAACCATCGATCGATATGGTACAGTTGATCTTGACCTATTCAGTCGATATCAAGCACTAAAACAAACAAAAAACGTCGGCAAAGAAGGTCGAAGAATGTAAGGATGAATAAGAAGATTTGAACAGAAAATCAGGGGTTTAAAGCAATTATTAAGAAGTGTAAAATATAATAAAAAGAACTCTTAAGGATAGGGATAACCACAACGTTAACCACACATGCACAAGATAGAGTAAGACGGACAATTACGCTATTACATCAAAGGAACAAGCTTTCGTCGTTACCAACAAGTAGATATATATGCTCTCATAAATAAACCTAATCGTCTCTACCAATTTTATGTTTATGATCCAAGTTGTTAGCATGAATTCCTTTTCTTTCGATAAGGGCTGAACACAAAAAGGTAGAAGATGGTCAAGACATAACAAATATCAACATCAAAACTCACATCAAGCATGTATGGCTAATGTCGGGCTCACCCCGACCCTAAGACAAAAGCGACTACTCGCTCATGGTAGAAGAGAAATACATAATTGAATAAAAGAAACAAAGTTGCATAAAAGATAAAAACTTGAAGTCTTCACAATCCGACACCGGCTCTCGCAAGCGCCAAAACCCTAAAGCTTCCTAAAACCTAAAACTGAATGTAATTGTTTGTTGTATTTGCTTAAGTTGTGTTCAGAGATATCTAAAGCTCAGCCCCAAGGGCTTTATTTATAGCTACCAATCCTAGCTAGCCAATGAGAGGTAATTCTATCAAAACTAGAAGATAAACTAAAGTAGAAGATATAAACTTAATAAGAAAAGAAAATATATCCCTAGGGTAGATGGGAAAATACCCATAAGGATTAAATCTATCTAAAAGAAAATAAAAAATGTGGCTAATTGATCTTCTCCTCGAACTCGAACTGTCAAAATGCGTCACTGTTGTCAACAGGTCCAGTCGACGTCGACCGGTACACTCGATATCGATCATTCCGTTTTCTGCTCTCGACCTCGGGTATCATGGTCGAGCTCGAGCAACTCTTCTCAGCAGCTTCAATTGTTGTTATCCTTAGTTGACATCGAGTACTCTTAGTCGATTTCGAGCGCTTCATCGATGTCGAGAGGTATGATCAATCCGGGGTCATGTCGACCGCTCTTCCAGTAAGTGTTCATTCTTCACTTGTCTTGTACTTAGTCTCTGGATCACTTGCTTCAGTTGATATTGAGTAAATCAGTCGAGATCGACTGATCTATTCTGGTTCTTAGCTTCTCATTTCGGCTTCGATTCCACTCCAATTTCTTGTAGACCTCTATTTCTTGTAAATATGCACATACTACAAAAATTCAAAGCATTCCCAAACCATAATACAAATATAAGATAGAAGTTGATATAAAAGATATGCATGAAACATGGTCATTTTAGCGGACATCAGTGGTCTTCCGTGTCGATCGACTGTGCTACTGACATCGACATCGACTAGCATTAGTTGACGTTCACTACTTTCTGTCTTCTGTTTGCTGTGCTGTGCAGGTCCCACTCGACGTCGAGATCTTCTTATCGAGATCGAGAGCTTTTGAACATTACTGCTGAGATCCATTGCTCGACATCGACAACCACCCATCGAGATCGACTGCTACCGATCGACATCGAGTGACTCCTGGTTGATTACATAAGCTGTTTTCAGGACTACTTCGGAAACGCTGACCTGCTTCCTCGAGGATCGAACCTGATTCCCTTCTACTACAGCGGGGGAGTCTTGATTTATTTGTTAGGATAAGGAGTTGGCTTGTGTTTATATTATTATAATTGCATATTCAATTCTCCCCTATCTTAAGGATGTCGTCAATAAGGGTTGTAAACGACAAATCCCGAGAATGTTTGAACACCGAGTTTAAGCACTCGGAGTTATTAGTGGTTGTGGTGTTGTACCAATGCCCTGGGAAGAACTCCCTTGCCTAGTTGTTGAACCTGACCACCTTGAGGTATTGGGCCGCTGCGGAAGCCCGTGCACAGAAGTCCTTATACATCGATCGTAACTCATTGTAGGTGTAAGCTTTAGCCATTGAGAAGAATTGGTTCTGCATGGCGCCGACCTTGAACCGGAACCAGACGTTCTGAAATAAGTGCCATGTGCACACACCGTGCTTGGCGAAATGTAGTTGTCCCGTATTCCCTTTGTGATACTTATGTGGCGGTCAAATACCCACATTAGATCAGTCGTGTCTTCAATGAAGAAGAACCCCCATGACCCATCATTATCGCCGTCCACCGTGGTGAACGCGACGGGGTATATAGAGTAGTCGACATCTTGTGCAATAACAAAGAGCAGGCACCCTAGAATGTGAGATTTTATACCTTCATACCACTTCTTTCATCCACTACAATTTCAAATATGAGATTATATATCTCTATACCACTTCTTTCATCCACTACAATTTCAATGTGAGAAATAAAAGATTTTTCAAATTTCATTTCCAGTGTAGGAAATATAGGAAATAAAAGATTTTTCAAACTTCATTTCCAGTATAGGAAATATAGGAAATAAATGAAATGGGAGTCATAAGATAGTGGGATAAATATATATAGCTTCACATCTTCTCATTTTAACTCTATATTTTCAATGTAGGAGGACGCCCTTGTCCCGCGTTGGAAATGAGAGAATGAAAAGGAGACTTTCAAATCTATAAAAAGAGAAGAAATGAGAGTAATTTTATCCCACGTTGCATATTAGTTTATTTATTCTTATGAATTGCATATTAGTTTATTTATTATTATGAATTATTCTAAGAATAATATACATAATAACTATAATTTTTTTTTAATATTTATAAAAAATGAAAGGGCGTGTTGACCCGACGGTCCGACCTGATGTTAGGGGAGGGAAACTGGATCGAATAAATATAAATATAAAATAAACCAACTCCCTGTCCAAGCAAATAAAATTACAAGAATCCCTCCCGATGTAGTAGTAGGGTATTCAGGATCGAATCCACGAGGAGGTATGTCAACGGTTCCTAAGCTTGCAATCACGATCAATTTCGACTCTAGAAGATCACTCGATATCGAGTAGATCAGTCGATATCGACTACAGTTCCAGTCGATTTCCAGCAAATTCCTGCACAACAGAAACAGACAGTCGATATCTAGTAGGGCACTCGATATCGGGTCAGCCACTCGATATCGATCACAGAAGTCGAAATCGAGTCTTCGCAGAAACTGTAAACGTAACCAATTTGTGTTGGAAAAGTGTCCGAAGAATATGAGGATGATGTACGAAGGATGAACAGAATAAAAACACTGATTTGTATAAACTCAATAAACTTAAAAACCTCCAAGATCGGGGATCTCATGCTACAACGATAACCATTGATAGAGCTCATTTAGGTAGCCATAATAGGTTGCATTAAGCTTAGTTAAGGTGCATAACATGCATAAGTTAAGTAGAATTTGCATATTTACTCGCCATGTTGGTGGAGGAGGAATCTACACATTTTTATTGATTATTTCAGGTAGATGTGGATCCCGACAAGGAACGAGGAGGCTCATGGATTAAGGAAGAGTCAAGAAGAGGATTCTACAAGAAGAGAACGAGAGCGAATTGAAGTTCGAGAGCCTAAGTGAAGAACAAGTCAACAAAAGTTGTCGCCCGACAAGCTAAACTTGTATCGCACTTTCTGGAGGCCTCGATGGTCCGATTGACTATTATAAGCAAGCGTTGAAAAGCTCTTTTCGAGAGCTACAACTTTCATGTTGACATCGAGACCAAATTCACAACGGAAAATTTGCTATAGGCTGGAAAAGCCGCGCCCGCGGCCACCAAGGCAGCGCCTGCTGCCAGAATTTCAGAGCTCACTGCATTAGCCGCGCCCGCGGCTTGGAAGGCAGCGCCCGCGGCCTTGCTGGGCCGAATCAGCGCTGAATTTATCCGATAACTCTATCTTTCCTTATTTGAACTCTATCTTTTGAGGACGTCTTCTAGGGTTTTAAGTCGGTTCTTAGGCCTATTTAGTGGCTTGTTTTAGGTTGTGATATCATCCAATCTTTTGACAATCGTTTGACAATGGAGGGCTAAAATATTTGGTTTCGCCTACGATTTGAGACTCTATTTGGTTGAATTGTGAGTTTCCTATTCTTGTTCTTATTTGCATCATATGTTTCATCTTCTTTGTGCTTGAATGTTTTATGGTGTTTGATTCTATCTCGATTGATCACCTTTTTAGGATCTCATCATCGCTAGGGTTTTGAATTGTTCGTTATGATTCTTAATCTTTCGTAGCAAACATGTTCTAGTGGACTTCGTTAGAAAGCTTGAATGTGTAGGAAGTTGACTATAGGTTAAATATTAGTTCTTTAGGGGATTGATATTGCTTATAAGCTTTATACATCTTGAGACTTATTGCTATTCCTAGGATTAAACCTTAATCCGTGTTAAGATTGCCTAGGAGTAAGGGATTATTAGAACTCATAGGGCTAATAATCTATTCAAATCAAGATAAGAACATTTTATTGGAAAAGGAAAAGAATTTGAGTAGGAAACAAGGATCGAATTCACCAAATAGGGTTGCGAATTGTAGGTGAAACTATCTCTTAATTATTGATTCTCCTAACTTGTTAATATTTCTCATTCTCAACCACTTCAAACCCATCTTTTCTACAAATTGGTAAATACACTCTACATAAGAATACTTGATTCTCTGTGGGATCGACCTCTTACTTGCTCACTATACTAGTTTGTAGGTTTGAGTTTTATTTTGATAGGAAACACAACGATTTCGTCCTGTCAACCATATAAGCCTATGCCAAATTCATGAAAGATTATACTTTTTCGTCGAATAACTTTCGTTACTAACAATTAGGTGATTTAGAGACTCTCGCATAAACCCTAAGTGTTACTATCCAATTTCGTAATTAATCCAAATTCACAATAAGATGACTTTCGCTTCAATAATGCAAATAAGGATCACCTACTACTTTCGTAGAAGAATCATGCATATAGGATAGAAGAGGGAATCGCATAAAAATCATACCTTTGATGCATAAACTTACATGGCTATCGTCGGGCTCACCCCGACCCTAGAAGTAAGGGAACTACTCGCGCTTCATAGCCATAGACATCAACATCATCATTGGAAAATAACTAACTTGAATTGAAATTGTTGAAATATTACAATCGAACAAAGCGAACTTCCGCTCTCACTTTTCTCTACTCCACTCGGCCCTCTCTCTCTACTGAATTGAAACTATTCTTGCTATTGTGGATGATTGATACTCAGCCCTAATGGCTTCTAATTATAGATTTCAAACCTCGCTATCCAAGGATAAGAAAATTTATCTTTATTCCTAAGATAAAACTAAATAAACTAAATAAATAAAATCACTTTACGTAAATATGAATTCACCTTAAAGGATATAATGTCTGATAAAAAAGATAAAAGATCTCCGACTTATTGTAGAAGTAAACCACTTCAGATAAGATTTTATCAAAACCGTCGGATCTTTATGCAGCGTTACTCGATATCGACTAGCTTCAGTCGATATCGACCACTCCTCTTCTATCTCGAGCCAGCTCTACTCGACCTCGGATTCTGCACTCGATCTCTATCTTTTACTCAATTGGGGGCACTCGATATTGACCAGCTTTAGTCGATATCGGCTAGTCTGTGTCGAGTTGCATTGTTCTTCTTCTGCTCTTTCTGGTTTCTGTTGCACTCGATGTCTGGTCTCAATTGCACTCGATGTCGAGTCACTTGGACGATTTTGACTACTCAGTAGACTTTGAGTACTTTTCCAGATTTTCTTCTCTTCTCCAAATCGCTCCAATTTTGCCTTGATTTCTGCGAAATAACACAAGAACTCGTGTAGACCTCCATAATTGGCAAATAAACATAAACTACACTAATCTTATGTTTTCCCAACCAATATGCATGAAAATATAGACAGAAATCGAAGTAAAAGTAGATGAAAAATATGGTAATTTGAGCGCATATCAACACCCCATACTTAAGCTTTCTTGTCCTCAAGCAATATTTTTAGCGGTCATTCAGGGGAAGAAACTAAACCCTCAACATCATAGATTCATTGTTATATGTTCCTATTCTCAATTTCCATCCTCGAAAAGGTACTAATGTCAACAAATCCATGCCTGTTAATAAAAGCAACATCATACGCACAAAGGAGGGTTATATGCAAAAATAATTTCATATGCGACAAAGCATTAATAATCAAGAGGACTTTTTGCAAGCTTATGGAGAAGTAGATTGCTAAAAGGCTAAAGGTGGGCAAATTTTTGGCCATGTGGTGTTAAATCCAAGGAAATAAACTTTCTTTCCAAACTTCCATACCACATTCCTTCTTCATAATATTTCTCACCTTTCGCTCTTCGCTCAATGATTTTTTCACTACAATGCTTTTAACTCTCTAACCTTAGCATTGCCTTCTCGCGAGTCGCAAACATGGGTGCCATGAATGGCCCTTAATACTTAGTACTTCGGACTCATCACCTTGTGTCCCATCTCGCCGAACTAACATCTCAACTAGCAGGGTCGATCTACCTTTATCTCCTGAGGTGATCGGATTTTTTCTCGCTCATTAAATTTTCCATAATTCAAATTTCTTTCATTCCTGGCAACCACTTCAATAATAATATGCACAAACTTCATATAACAACTTCAAATATGACATCCATTCTCAACATGATCCCCGGATAAGGTATAAGTAGACCTGAGCATGGGCCGGGCCGGGCGGGCTTGGACCGGGCTAGAGCCAAATTTTCAGCCCATTACACCGGGCCGGACATGGGCCAGGCCCGGTTTTTGGGCCTAGTGCCTTGCCCAAGCCCGCCCTCATTGTCGGGCCGGGCCGCCCAGCGGGCCAAGCGGGCCTAGCGTATCAAATTCATTTTTTTATCCGAAATCGAACTAATATTTTATTTAAAAAAGAGGCAAATCCCAAATTATACCGATACTTTCAAATGTGAGGCAAATCTAAACACAATAATAGCGTACTGACAAATGCAATACAAAGTTACATATATACCTAATAGAAAGTTATACATACAAATATGCAAAAAACTGTAAACGTGTATATATGTGTATATATACACACTGTAAGTATATATATATATATATATATATATATATATATATATATATATATATATATATATATATATATATATATATATTGTAAATGTAAATGTATACATGGACATATATATACACACTGTAAGTGTATATTGTATATATGTTGTAAATGTGTATGTGTCTCATATACACTGTAAATATATACATTTCAAATGTGTGTGTGGGACTAGATGAGATTTGCGGGATAAGGAATCCTCGTCCTACGTCCCATCCCGCATAATTTTTACGGGACGAGCCTGAGATTTGTGCCCACCCTTAGAAATTGTGTATATATTTTTATTATGTTATATATAATACTATATATAACTTATATAATTATATATATATAATATTAATATATAAAACCGGGTCGGGCCTATCGGCCCGCTTGGGCTTTACCCTCTGCCCAAGTCCGGCCCTCTGGGCCTACCGGGCCGGGCTCATCGGCCCGCTTGGGCCAACTACTCTGTCCAAGCCCGCATATTTTTCCGGGGGGGGGGGGTTGGGCAGGCCGGGCGGGTTGGCCCATGTTTGCTCAGGTCTAGGTATAAGGTATAAAAAAAGGGCAATATGTAATGTATGTGGAGCAATAATAATGTAAGGCTCATATATGGCTTGTGTAAGGCAAATATGCATAGGTAAGGCTAGGATATGAAATTGAGCACATGTATGGAAAATATAAAGTCCTCCAGCCTCTTATTATGCACATGTAAAAAGCAACTTGAAATTTTACCTCCCTTCATGGTTTTCTCTAAAAAATTGCACTTTATTGTGACTTCCCTTTACTAGGCAATTTCATGTTATATCTATAATGAATCTACTTTTGCATCGTCAAGTTCAATTAAACTTCCATGACACTTATTTCCAAAAATTTCAATGGGGGTGGTTTTTTTTTTTGGAAAATAAATATGATGCATAAAGATAAATAAACATATCTTAAGTAACTATGTATAATGTAATTGAAAAAGTATGCATAAATATGAAAAAGAAATATGCAATATGTGAAAAAATGATTAAAAAAATGCAAGTAAGCCTTTCCCCCACCCCATACTTAAAGATTACAGTGTCCTCACAGTATAATAACTAGGGTTAAGAAAGAAACTTACTAAAAATTCGCGAAAATCAGGTGCTGAAGACGTCTGCAGGGTCAGTTCATATCGGGTGATCCAGTCAGTATCGACTAGTTTCACTCGATTCCTGGTGATTCTAAGCTTCAGGGGGATCCTCTGTCGATCACAGCTTTTCTAAATCGACAATCGAGTCCTCTTCAGTGGCTTTTTCCTCCTCTTTTTGCTCGGGTGTTTGCAGCTAACGCCCACTCCTTAGATTCATAGCCGCTATGTGACCAGTAGTTTTTCCCTTAAGATTGGGCACAGTAGATCCTGGCAGCGATCCTGACGGTTTGGGAATTTGTTCAACCAATTGACCCATTTGGGTCTTCATGTTCTTCTTCCAAACGTCGATCTCCCTGAGCCTAGAATTGATGTCGTGGAGCTGAGTATGTACTGAGTTATTGGCTTGTTTAAACTCAGCGTGGTTCCTCCGCATCTAATCAAGGATGATCTGCAGGTCATCCTTCCTTGGTTCCCGCTCGGGGTGCCCAGGTGCTCTATAAGGTGGGGGATCCCTCTGTTGGTGATGAGGTTGGTAGAATCTTTGATCTCCCCAATACTGCTGATTGCCCCCTCCATAGGGGCCTCTCATCCACTTAGCTTCCTCATGTGTCTCTGCAATGCTGACTTGCTCAAGATGTGGGCAGGCGTTGGTGTTGTGCCTAGTAGACCCGCATTTCTGGCAAGCTGTATTGTTGGAGAGGAAACTAACTTGCTTTTGCAGGCAGCGTGCCTGATCATTGTTGAATTGTTGCCGCACATCAAGATTGATCTCCTTTGGAGGCTCATAAAGTAGCATAGATGGGGCAGGCCTTGAGTCAAAGGCCACAACAGTCCCATATATGTTGTCAAAGTTGACAAGCCTCTCAATTGTGTCCCGGGCCTCCGTAAGTGTAAGCTCAATGTACCGATAGGAGGTATGAGAGTTGATTTTCTCCTTATTCGGCGCGTCAAGGGAGTTGTAGAAGATCTCCTGGATGACATAAGGTAGTTGCCCATGAGTAGGGCATGATCGCAATAGGTCTTTGAAGCGCTCCCATGCCTGCGCCATTGTTTCGCCAGGCTTTTGTTTAAAAGTCGTGATCCTTTGCCGCAGCATCGCTGTTTTTGATGGAGGAAAGAACTTGTTGAGGAACGCATCCTTCACCTCTGCCCATGTCCTTAGCGAGCGTGGAGCCAAGCTTGCAAGCCATTGCAAAGTCTTCCCTACAAGAGACCATCGAAAAGATTTTAGTCTAACATATTAAATTAGCGCCATCGGCGATAGTCTCACATAAATCCATAAAAGTAGAAATATGTTGCAAGGGGCATTCATTAGTTCTTCCTTCAAAAGTATTGCGTTTAATTTCAGAAAGGAAGTTAATTTTAATTTCATAATTAAAGGGAGGAATGATAATCGCAGATTCAGGCACGGTGAGCGTAGGGTGCATGCATGTATTGCATTGTCGTTTGCGGATACTGATTGAACCTCTCTTGGGCTTGTCTGCGTGCATCCTCCTCTCTATCAACGCGAGCTCTCTCTGTAGCTGCAATTGCCCTTTCATTGGCAATGGTGGCATTGTGATCCTCAATCTCCTTCCTCAATCTCTCTATGAGTTGAACTTGTGTTTCGTTCTCCGTCATGATTCTGATTGCTCTGTTTCGAAGGTGGAGGAAACGATAGGGCTCGTCTAGACTTTCCAAGATAGGTTCGCGATCAAAGCGTCGTATAAACTTATAAAATCAGAACTAGAAAATAACGTGAGAAAAGCTTAGGGCGTGAATGATTGCCTCCCCGACAACGACGCCAAAATTTGTTAGGGGAGGGAAACTGGATCGAATAAATATAAATATAAACTGAACCAACTCCCTGTCCAAGCAAATAAAATTATAAGAATCCCTCCCGGTGTAGTAGTAGGGTATTCAGGATCGAATCCACGAGGAGGTATATCAGCGGTTCATGAGCTCGCAATCACGATCAATTTTGACTCCAGAAGATCACTCGATATCGATTAGATCAGTCGATATCGACTACAATTCCAGCCGATTTCCAGCAAATTCCTGAAAAACAGAAACAGACAGTCGACGTCGAGTAGAGCACTCGATATCAGGTCAACCACTCGATATCGACCACAGAAGTCGAAATCGAGTCTTCGCAGAAACTGTAAACGTAACCAATTTGTGTCGAAAAAGTGTCCGAAGAATATGAGGATGATGTAGGAAGGATGAACAGAATAAAAACATTGATTTGTATAAACTCAATAAACTTAAAAACTTCCAATATTGGGGATCTTATGCCACAACGTTAATCATATAAGCCTATGCCAAATTCATGAAAGATTATGCTTTTTCGTCGAATAACTTTCGTTACTAACAATTAGGTAATTTAGAGGCTCTTGCATAAACGCTAAGTGTTATTATCCAATTTCATAATTAATCCAAATTCACAATAAGATGGTTTTCGCTTCAATAATGCAAATAAGGATCACCTATTACTTTCGTAGAAGAATCATGCATATAGGATAGAAGACGGAATCGCATAAAAATCATACCTTTGATGCATAAACTTACATGGCTATTGTCGGGCTCACCGGCGACCCTAGAAGTAAGGGAACTACTCGCGCTTCATAGCCATAGACATCAACATCATCATTGGAAATAACTAACTTGAATTGAAATTGTAGAAAGATTACAACCGAACAAAGCAAACTTCTGCTCTCGCTTCTCTCTACTCCACTCGGCCCTCTCTCTCTCTACTGAATTGAAACTGTTCTTGCTATTGTGGATGATTAAAACTCAGCCCTAATAGCTTCTAATTATAGATTTCAAACCTCGCTATCCAAGGATAAGAAAATCTATCTTTATTCCTAAGATAAAACTAAATAAAGTAAATAAATAAAATCACTCTAGGTAAATATGAATTCACCCTAAAGGATATAAAGGCTGATAAAAAGATAAAAGATCTCCAACTTATTGTAGAAGTAAACCACTTCGGATAAGATTTTATCAAAACTGTCGGATCTTTCTGCAGCGTTACTCGATATCGACTAGCTTCAGTCGATATCGACCACTCCTCTTCTATCTCGAGCCAGCTCTACTCGACCTCGAATTCTGCACTCGATCTCTATCTTTTACTCGATTTGGGGCACTCGATATCGACTAGCTTCAGTCGATATCGACTAGTCTGTGTCGAGTTGCATTGTTCTTCTTCTGCTCGATTTCTGGTCTCCTGTTGCACTCGATGTCTGGTCTTAGTTGCACTTGATGTCGAGTCACTTGGTCGATTTCGACTACTCAGTAGACTTCGAGTACTTTTCTAGCTTTTCTTCTCTTCTCCAAATCGCTCCGATTTTGCCTTGATTTCTGTGAAATAACACAAGAACTCGTGTAGACCTCCGTAATTGGCAAATAAACGTAAACTACACTAATCTTATGCTTTCCCAACAAATATGCATGCAAATATAGACAGAAATCGAAGTAAAAGTAGATGAAAAATATGGTAATTTGAGCGCACATCACCTGACAGGTCCGCGGATCATGGGGGCTCGACGCGAATCCGCCTACCCATCCAACCTGCTTACCCGTCGACCCAAACCCGATGGATCACCGACCTGGTACGTCGACAATCTGTGGTAACCCGGCGGGTACGGGTCAACCCGTGACCCGTGACCACCTTTAATATAATATATGTGCGTGCGCCTTAAATTTTATGGAGTAGTAGAAGATTCATATTCCGCTTTGTGTGGAATGCAAGCAATAAAAAGCTCGCATCTCAATTATCAAATTACAGTACTTAACATCTTTAATTATGATTAGCCCCAATACTGAATAACGCTAGCCTTTAGTAATTGTATTAATTAACCTATATACTCCGTATAATATAATATACTCCGTATATCGAGTTTTTTCTTTTCTTTTACCCGATCAATTATATAATCTCTCCTAGTCTCGACGATGTGTATTACCTTATGGTTGTTGATTCCTAAATTATAGGTTGAGAATAATGCGAATTTATGTAGAATGTGCTAACGTACAGGAAATAAAGTCCACACAAGTTTTGGTTCAAATGTATAAGAATTGGAGCGGAATCTGAGTCAAAATGAGAAGCCAAGAGAAGTTGAGAAGTGGTCGATATCGAGTCAACCACTCGAGATCGACTAGACAAATCGTCGTAGACACCAGGTGTCGACAGCCAATACAAAACCTACTGGAGAGTACTCGACATAACATTAGGTTGACTGGACAACTCGACATCGACGGGCATTCCGAGCTCCAGTGGAACCAAGACAGGTCGAGTAGAAACAAATCAATCGATATTGAGTGGACTGGTCGATATCGAGTAGAAGATTCTCATGGTTTGCATGCGATTTGGAGAATCCGAGTGAAGATCCATCTTAGAGGCCACGATTTTATCTTTTCATTTTAGTTAGATTATGTCCTAAGGAACTTTCCTTTTTACCCTTGGATTTTTATTATTTATCTTAATAAAGTTTTATCCTATTTGTTATGGGATATAATTTAGATAGACTAGTTTTAGTAAGATTAGAACTCCTTTCCTTGGCTAGCAAGGATTAAGAGGCTATAAATAAAGCCCTAGAGGGTTGGTTTTTTTTTTCAAGCATTCAAGCACACAACAAACAATCTTAGTAGAAGTAGTTTAGGGTTTAGAGTTAGAGAAGCTTTAGGGTTAATTTGACGTTTGCGAAAGCCGACGTTGGAGTTGTAAAGTTTCGAAGTTTAATGCAAGTTAGTTCCTTTCAATTCAAGATGTTTACTTCCATGAAGAGCGAGTAGTTCTCCAAGATTACGATTTTGTGTTTAGTTCTTATCGCAAGAAAAGAGATTCATGTTAACAACTTGGGTTATAAACATAAAATTGGTACAGACAAATAGTTTTATTTGCAAGAGTATTCCTACTTGTTGGTGTACGACGAAAGCTTGTCCCTCGGTTGAGATAGTGCAATTGTCCGTCTTACTTATCTTATGCATATTTGGTTAACGTTGTGGTAAGCCCTAGCCTTAGGAGTTACTTTTCATCTATATTTACATTCATAAAAAACATGTTCATTTCTGTTCATACTTCTATTTCCATCCTATTCTCTTCGGTCATTCTTTGTCGACGATTCTAACACTGCAGGACTACTCGATATCGACACCCTAGGTCGATATCGACTGAACCATATCGGGTCGACGGTTTGCTGAGTCGACGACACATATCTGCTCCTACATTTGAGCTCGAGATCGAGTGCCTAACTCGAGATCAAGTGCCCTATATCGACTAACAGTCTTCTGAGTCGGTCGATTCTGTTATTGACTGCTCGAGATCGACTTCTGGGGTCGAGATCAACTTATGTTTTTGTATCTGAAGGTCTTCTACCACACTGAGATCGACATCCACGATCGACATGGAGTGCCTAACTCGAGATCGAGTGCCTTCTTGTCGACACATGACGTGAATTCATACTATTCTAGGATCCCGCTGACTCGCTTCCTCAAGGATTGAACCTAATTCCCTACTACTACAACGGGGAGTTTTGACTTTATTCGAGTAGCCAGGGTTGAGTATATTATTTATATATTTCAATTCAATTCTCCCCACATCAAATTTTGGCGCCATTGCCAGGAAAGCTATCAATCGCGCCCTAGTAGTCTATCTCACCTTCTTTTTTAGTATTGTTTTATAGGTGTATGCGACGCGCTGATCGCACACCTGAATACAAAGGAGTAGAAGACCCTGAGCGTTATCTCCACTTAAGGTCTAGAGTCCAAAGAATCATGGCCGACCAAGAAACTCAGGCTCAACTGATTGAGCGCTTAAAGAAATAAGTCGAGGACTTCACGCTAGAGAGGCGGCACAAAAAGAGCGAGGTGATAGGGAGGAGAAAGCAATGAGGCGATATGAAACCCAAATCAATGCCCTCCCTCAGAACGCAAAGCAATACATGCACCCAACGCTCTCCGTGCCTATATCGACTATTCTTATCCCTCACTCAAATTTTGAAATTAAACCTAGCTTCTTAACTGAAATTAGGAGACATCAATTTGAGGGAAAACCTAATGACTGCCCTCTAGAACAGATAACTACTTTCCTTGACCTTTGCGACACTATAGCCAATAGACAAAGCCTAGAATATGTCAAACTAAAGGCTTTTCGTTGGTCTCTTGCAGGGAAAGCACTTCAATGGTTGGAGAGCCTAGCACCAAGATCTCTCTGCACATGGGATGAAGTCAAGGATGCATTCCTCAACAAGTTTTTCCCACCATCCAAGACAACGGTCATTCGTCAGATGATCATGGCTTTCAAGCAAAAGCCTAATGAGACCCTGGCGCAAGTGTGGGAGCAATTCCAGGAGCTTCTTAGGTCTTGCCCTACGCACGGGTAACCACCCTACGTCATCAAAGAGATCATCTACAACGCCATGGACGTAGCCACTAAGGATCGGATAAACACCTATACCTCCTATAGGTATCTTGAACTCCCACCGCAACATACTTGGGATACCATTGGGAGGTTAGTGGAATTTGACAACACCTATGGGACTCCTGCGGCCTCCGACTCAAGGGCCGCCCCATCGATGCCACTCTATGAGCCCTCCAAGGAGATTGATCCTGACGTCAAAGACCAATTCATGAAGGATCAACTTAGGAGGTTGCAAAAGCAAGTCAAGTTCCTCTCCGCCAACCAACCATGCGCCAAATGCGGCTCTAAGAGGCACATCACCACCGCTTGCCCCCACACGGAGCATGTAGATCTAGAGGAGACTCACTAGGAGGTGAGGTTTATGAGGAATCCCAATTGCCATGGATATCAAAATTGGGGAAATCAACCCCCCCAATACAACCCGAGGGATCCTCCAACTTACCGAGCTCCAGGCCATCCGGAAAGAGAGCAAATGAGAGATGATATCCAACTCATCCTTGATGAGTTAAGGAGGAACCAAGCGCAAAATAAACAATCAAGCAACGCCATCCAAAGCCAATTACAAGGGCTTAACACCCGACTTAGAGAAATGGATATTTTGAGGAAAAGCGTGGAGACCCAATATGGTCAGCTAGCGGCACAAGTTCCAAGACTATCCGAAACGCTCTCAGGACAACCACAAGCAAATCCAAAGGGGCAAGCCGGACATATAGCCGCTATAAATCTAAGGAGTGGATGCCAATTGCAAGAGCCACGGAGTAAAGGAGAAGTCATTGAAGACGCAGTCGATGTTGATCACCCAATCGATGTCGAAGGCCATGTCGATATCGACCACCCAATCGATGTCGAGCCCACTGATACACCAACAAAGCTAGAGAAGCACTCGATATCGACACCCCAGTCGATGTCGAGGCCTTTGCAGAGCGACAACAACATCAGACTCCTTCGAGGTCGACCAAGGCAGTCGATATTGACCCACCAGTCGATGTCGACTAGTTCAGAAATCCAAAGTCGACCACTCTAGCTCCAAAGCTAAAGAAAGCACTCTCGTTCCCCTCCAAGGTGTTGAAAGATCCGACGGACACAAAGTTTAGGCGCTTCGTGAAGGTGATTCAAGGACTCAACATCACTATACCTCTCACGGAAGCCCTTAGCGAGATGCCTGCATACATGAGGTTCTTGAAGGACGTCCTAGCCAAGAAGAGATCCATCGTTGAGATCGCCAAAGAATGCAACTCAATTGAATTCCCTGAGAAGAGAGGCGAACCAAGAAAGTTTATTGTGACGGTAGGGGTAGGTAAGCATCAATTCAAAGCCCTTTGTGACCTTAGGACTAACGTAATTTTGATGCCCCTATCGATATGGCAACAAGTTAAAGTAGGAGCATTGGAGCCCGTCGACATGAAGCTCTACATAGCATACAACTCCTTTGTGAGACCCACGGGGATTGTGGATGATGTCCCTGTCAAGGTGGGCAAATTCTTTGTGCCCACGGACTTCATCATGTTGGACATGCCGGAGGATCCTATTATGCCTATCATCCTTGGTAGGCCATTCTTAGCAACCTTTGACGCCAACATGAACGTAAGGAATGGCACCCTGACGTTCACAATCGGCAATGAGATTGTCGAGTTCCGCTTCACCCCGACGATGAATGAGATAAAAAGGCTATAGGTGAAGAACATCGGCCTAAGAAAGGACTATATCCCTTGTGAGGAGGTAATACAAAGAGTCATCACCCCTGGAATCTATGAAGACGATGGGCTCACACCGGCAGAGGAGAAGTTATGCACTTATTTGTCGGCAAAGTTCACGACTGCAAAGAAGGTCGAGATCGACTGTAACCCATCCAGGTCGACTACAAAGCTCGATATCGACATACCTAGCTCGATGTCGAGTATCCCTGAAGATCACTCGAGATGCCAAGAGCCTAAGTATGGGGTCCCCATTGCCGATGTCTACCAGACCATCTCGACATCGACCACAAACATCGACGACGACCCCACCAAGTCGATGTCGACTCACCCCCAGCCCGAAGATAGTTGTTTCGGGCCCGAAAAGGTAAGCTCAAGTATGATCTCTAACCCTCCTATGTCCATTAATGACGATTCCACTAATGGGAGGGTCAAAACTCCTTGGTTTGCTCATATTAGCAAAATAAGGTCTAGGAAAAGAAGGAAAGATCCAAGGGAAGAGCTTGATGGAAACAAAGCAATCATCACTGACCTTGGCTATTACAACAAGGACCTAGATGATCCAGGAGAAGGGACGAGCTTGAAGGGGCCCTACCTTAAAGGGTCTTGATGCGCTACCGAAGAAGTCGACCTAGCGACTCAAAAATCTAGAGCTTGTAAATAAAACTTTAAATTTTCAGCTTAGAAGGTTTTAGGATTTGGATTTGGAATTTGATTTTGGAAACTTTGATAAATCTTGGTCTTATCTTTTATAAGCTAACAAGAATTTCAAGTGAAAAGCATTTAGGAACGACGAAGAAGAAACGAAGTCCCTGCAGAAGCGGCCGAGATTGACTAGGCCAGCCGACATCGACTGTCAAGGGTCAAGCCACCTCCTGTGATCGAGATCGATCATTCAGGAGCAAAACACAACAGTCAACATCGAGGAGGCCACTCGATATCGACAACCACTGGCGACCCTCAACTTCGACTTCTTCAAGAACACACACAGATGCAGTCGATATCAACCACTGTACTTGACATCGACTACTGGCATCGACAGAACCTGAAATCGACTTCCCCTGTTGGTTACACTGTGAGTTTCTCTCTTCACCCTTGTTTCTCTTTCAATACAGTGAGGACACTGTAAATTTTAAATATGGGGTGGGGATGAAACATGTCCTCCTTGGCTTTTGGCTTTATATTGCGTTGCATTCATGTTTAAAGTTTATGCATTTGAAATTTAAGTTTATAGTTTATTATTTTATGAAAAATACAAGAATCCAATAAAAAATAGAAAATGTAAAAAACAAACAACAAAAAAAATGCATATTTACTTTATTTAGTTAGTTTAGACCCTACTTAGATGTCCTATGATGAAAACCCAATGGCTAACTTGATCATGTAAACCCTATGGCATATTTGGATGGTTTAGCCTAAGTCCTCGAAATTGTTTTTATGCAGATTGTGAATTTGTGATAAAATTGAGCACATATGATCCTAGGCTTAAAATCAAAATCCGACAAAATTATCCTAGTGAGAATTTAGGCCGAAAGAGAGAACATTAAAAATCCCTCTTCTTTCTTGAGTGAATTTACTCTTCCTATGCATCTCTAAATATTGTGATAGTTATTCAAAGTCAATGCATATATATCTTTATGTGAATAGGAATTAAATGATGGAGGCATTTTTTAAGGCACTTGTATCCTCTCTTTACCTACCTTGCATTATCTCTGCTTGAAGTCAAAACATTAGCATAAGCCTTTATATTGTAAAGTCCACAAAATTATCCCTAGCCAAATTGAGTCTGACCCCCATTTGGCAATTGAGACTTAGAATTGGTTAGAATAATGGCATGTGGAAAGAAAGTGGGTTGGTAGTATATTTACATCTTGTCACATTTTGTAAAAGAATTTTTGGCTCACCATATAAATGCACCATAGTATTTATTTATTTATTTTCATCCAAAATAAAGCTATTTACAAGTGCATGAGCCAAATATTCCTTAGTTCTTTTATTTTATGCAAGTTTATATTTTTGAGAGGTATATTGGGTTTGAAAGAAAGGTTGAAGTTCTTCATAAAGAAATTAAGTTTGGAATGTGCATTATTTTGGGAGATATGGTTTGGTTGAGTTGTGTTGAAGTTTAGGAGTCCTGATTCCCGAATTTTATATTAAGTACCACATAGTCAAATAATTCCATACCCTTTATTCATACCAAGCCCATACAACCCTGCCAAATGGAGTCTTCTTTGAAGTCTTCCATTGAGCGAAAGTCCTCCTAATAGTTCTTGATTGCATTTACATAATTGGTTGCGAAGTGGATTATTATATATTGCAATGTTTATGAGTTTGTATATGGAATTGAGTTGAGAGTTGATCTTCATAGCCTAAACACATTAAGAGTTGAGTGCAAACACATTATCCCTGTGAGGTTGGATTTAAAATTGCCTATGCCTATGGATCGCTCATATATGTGTGATGGCGTTAAATTCACTTGCTTTGCTTTGCTTTGCTTTGCTACCACTTATGATGTTGCTTTTGACAAGGGCGAAGACTTGAAGGATGTGTTATAGGTATTGGTTATTGCTTGGTTATTGCTTGAGGACAAGCAAGTCTAAGTATGAAGTATTTTGATTTACATATTTCTAGCTATTTTAGATACGCATTTTGACTTCATATTCCATTTGATTCCTAAATTATAGGTTGAGAATAATGCGAATTTGTGTAGAATGTGCTAACATGTAAGAAATAGAGTATGCACAAGTTTTGGTTCAAATGTATAGAAATTAGATCGGAATCGGAGTCAAAATGAGAAGCCAAGAGGAGCTGATAAGTGGTCGATATTGAGTCAATCACTCGAGATCGACTAGACAAATCGACGTAGACACCAGGTGTCGACAACAAAGACAAAACCTACTGGAGAGCACTCGACATAACATTAGGTCGACTGGACAACTCAACATCGACGGGCCATCCGAGTTCGAGTGGAACCAAGACAGGTCGAGCAGAAACAAAGCACTCGATATCAGGTGGACTGGTCGATATCGAGTAGAAGATTCCCCCGGTTTGCACGCGGTTTGGAGAATCCGAGTGAATATCCATCTTAGAGGCCACAATTTTATCTTTTCCTTTTATTTAGATTATAACCTAGGGAACTTTCCTTTTTACCCTAGGATTTTTATTATTTACCTATTTGTTATGGGATAAAATTTAGATAGACTAGTTTTAGTAGGATTAAAACTCATTTCCTTGGCTAGCAAGGATTGAGAGGCTATAAATAAAGCCCTAGGGGGCTGTTTTTTTTCAGGCATTCAAGCACAGAACAAACAATCTTAGTAGAAGTAGTTTAGGGTTTAGAGTTAGAGAAGCTTTAGGGTTTGACGTTTGCAAAAGCCGACGTTGGAGTTGTAAAGTTTCAAAGTTTAATGCAAGTTAGTTCCTTTCAATTCAAGATGTTTACTTCCATGAAGAGTGAGTAGTTCCCCAAGCTCTTAGGGTCGGGGTGAGCCCGACGTTAGCCATGTGCTTGAGGTAAGTATTTGATGTTGATATCACTGCGTCTTGATCATCTCCTACGATTTTGTGTTTAGTCCTTATCCCAAGAAAAGGGATTCATGTTAACAACTTGGGTTATAAACATAAAATTGGTAGAGACAAATAGTTTTATTTGCAAGAGTATTCCTACTTGTTGGTGTACGGCAAAAGCTTGTCCCTCGGGTGAGATAGCGCAATGGTTCGTCTTACTTATCTTATGCATGTTTGGTTAACGTTGTGGTAAACCCTAGCCTTAGGAGTTACTTTTAATCTATATTTACATTCATAAAAAACGTGTTCATTTATGTTCATACTTCTATTTCCATCCTATTCTCTTTGGCCATTCTTTGCCGACGATTCTAACACTGCAAGACTACTCGATATCGACACCCTAGGTCGATATCGACTGAACCCTATCGGGTCGACGGTTTGCTGAGTCGACGCCACATATCTGCTCCTACATCTGAGCTTGAGATCGAGTGCCTAACTCGATATCGAGTGCCCTCTATCGACCGATAGTCTTATTGACTTCTCAAGATCGACTTCTTTTTTTTGTCTCTACAGGTGATCTGTGACACTGAGATCGACATCCACGATCGACGTCGAGTGCCTTAGTCGAGATCGAGTGCCTTCTGATTGACACGGGACGTGAATTCAGGCTATTCTAGGATCCCGCTGACTCGCTTCCTCGAGGATCGAACCTAATTCCCTACTACTACAACGAGGAGTTTTGCATTTATTTGAGTAGCCAGGGTTGATTATATTATTTATATATTTCAATTCAATTCTCCCTACATCAACTCTCTCGGATAAAAAAATATAAGAAGTTTGATTTTTTAGTATGTTGTTTTTTATTCGGAAAGAATCCGGGTGAGCTAGCTCTACCCGATGACATTCTTACGGATAGGGGTGTGCATGATTCGGTCCAAACCGAATTTTTGGGCCGAACACAAACCGAATACAAACCGAACCTAACCGAAATTTTTCGGTTCGGCTTTCGGTTCGAGAATTTCCATTTTTCGGTTTCAGTTCGGTTTGTGTTCGGTTTAGGTTCGGTTTGTGTTAAACCGAATTTTTTTTATACACTACATAAATACATTGTATATATATTTGTATATTTTATATATACACACATACTTACTGTATATACATATATATAGTGTATATATACACATATATATACATTTTATTTGCAATTATATATATATATATATATATTTTAATCTTGTATACTTTATAAAGCATACAACTACAATGTATATATATACACTGTATTTGTAACCGTGTATATATATATATATATTTGTAACTATATTTGTATACTTTATACTGGAATATGTGTATATATAATGTATTTTATATATATTTGTATACTTAAATTTTTTTTTTTTTGGAAATTCGGTTCAATTATGTTAAAACCGAACCGAACACAAACCGAACCGGCAAATAACAAAACCGAACCTAATACTTTCGGTTCGGCTTTCGGTTTGAAAATTTTGAGATTTTCGGTTTCGGTTTCGGTTCGGTTCGGCCCGATTCGGTTAGGTTTTAGACCGATGCACAACCCTACTTACGGATGAGGTCTAAAAGACCAGAATCGTTGTAAATATCGACACCCCAGGCAAAGTGGCAAAGGTGTGCAACCTTATCAGCCACTCTATTGCCAAACCGGGAAACATGAAAGAATGAGACTACTTTCAAAGTCGATAATAAGTGTTTAACGTCGAATAAGATTAATTCAATTTCCCAAGGGCATTTAGATGTATTGTTTAGGTGGTTTATGATTATAATGGAATCACTTTCAATGTGAGTTTTGTCAATACGGAGTTGTACCACGTTTTGGATTCCCAACTTAAGAGCAAGAGCTTCCACTTTCAGAGGGCTTTGCTTTCCAAGTTTTTGATAACATGTGTGTATTGGACGTCCTTCCGAGCCCCGGATTATGGCCCTAGCCGAGCTGTCATTATTTGCAATTGTGGATCCATCAAATTTTAATTTGAGAGTGCCTCTAGGGGGTTTGCGTCATGCAACCTTACCGTGCTTATTTTTCTTCCTTAGGTGTTTTATACTTAATCCCCAAGGAAAGAGATTTTATCTTAGGAAAATATAATTCTATCTTATATCTTATCTAAAGAAAGATATAATATATCTAAGTCTATCTAACTTCTATCCATAACTAAAAGATCCTAAAAAGAATTAGATAAAACCTAATTTAAAAAGCCCAAAAATAGTTCATTAAACTATTCGCAGAAATTTCCAGTTGGTTTGCATCGACCCTCAGGGGGGTCGACGTCGAGGTAGTCAGGGTCGACGCAACTCACAGTTTTTTCAGCTTTTCGACTCTATCTTGAAACGCACTTTCTGGAGTCCTCATTTATTTGATTGACACATATGAATATGCGTTGGAAAGCTCTTTTCAAGGATTAAAAATCTCATGAAGGCTCAAGAACTTGATTCAAAGTGATGAATGGCAAAAATAAGGATTTTCTCCATCCTTCTCCCTTTTTGCTCTTCCTTAGCTTCTTCAATGCCTTCATGGTTTTCCTTTAAGCTCCAAAGTGCGTCCAAACTCTTCCAAATCACCTCCCAAACCTATGAAAACATCACCAAAGCTTATGTAGACATCCATATCTCGAATAATATCATAACTAACATAAACAACACTCTTTCCCAACACAAAAGCTAATAAAATGACTCAAATGGACTCAAAACATGATGCAAAATAAGGCTAAAAATGCGGACATCAGGCTGCAACAAGGGCAACTAATGTGGTTGATTTGGAGGAGACAATGGCATACATAAAGAGCCTAGATGGAAGAGCATATGCATACTTGATACAAGCAAACCCTAATATTTGGGCAAGGCATAGATTCAAGTGTTATAGCAAGTCTGACGTGCTTTTAAACAATGTTTATGAGAGCTTCAACAACTACATCTTGAAAGTTAGGGACAAACCGATCCTAACCATGTGTGAGTGGATTCGACGATCATCGATGAAGACATTTGTGTCTAAAAGATCGAGAATGGCTAGCTATGTTCGATTAATCACACCAAAGGCAAGAAAAAGGGTGGAGAATGCAAAGTTGGAAGCTTTTAGAAATTGCAGAGCTCATTGGGGAGGAACAGATAGATTTAAAGTAGACCAATTTGGAAGAAAGTACGTGGTTGACCTTGCTCGGAGAAGTTGTAGGTGTAACGACTTGCATAATGACGTGGAGGGCAAATCTGGAGGATTTTGTATTTATAGTACACACACTTACCTGAAGGCTTACGATCACACTATCAAGCCCTTGGTTGGAGAAAAGGAATGGGTTGTAATTGATCAAATGCCACCTGCTCCTCCCTTGTTTATTATGCAACCTGGAAGGACTAAGAAGGCTCGTATAATAGAACAAGGAGAGGAGAAGCCAAAGAAAAAAAATTGAACTTGTGTTAAGTACAACTACAGCCATTGTGGGCAACAAGGACACAAAAAAAATGCAATAATCTATCGAATGAGCCAGAGCCACCTAAATCGAACAACAAAGGTGGAAGACCAAAAAACCGAAAAACAGTTAGGGTTATTGGTAACTCTAACATAAGGAATCATTCAAAGGTTTAAGCTTATAACTCTCTTACTATTGATGTCATGATATTTATTGAAATAGTTAGGGTTGGTTGGGTTACAATTGATAGTGTATGATACTTATGCATAGGGTTAACATCATGTTGCTCCATCATCTCTACCCAATGCGCCTAGAATTGAAGCAACTTATGATTTTAATACTCGAGTATGTGATTTTTTTTTTCAAGAGAGAAATTAAAGGCCATCTTAATTTATGTTATCAAATTACACTTGTATTTATCTAATATTTTAGGTGAATAAAAATGTTTAATAACTGACTACATGAATTTTATTTTTGTCAAGAAGAACCGCGGTATATGGGTTCTCAATCACAACATTCCTCAAGTGCAGTTGCAAGCATGCTTCAAATGTCATTAGAACTTGGTCATGAAGTAAGCCAATAAGATGAAGAAAGTTCCCAAGCTCACATAGCTAAAGCTCCATGGAAGCCATAGATACATAGTTGATGGGGATATTTTGTGCTGACTTTTGCCATTGAACAACATTCCTATTTGCCCTAGTTATTTTTATTTTGACACACTTGAAATGAACTATTTTTTTCGCATGTGTGAGTAGCCTGCGTATTTGTCCTAGCATGTTAGCGTAGCAAGTTGTTTAATGGCAGTGTCTAGTATTACATTTATGTATTATATTAGCCTACATATACTGCTTGGATGTAATCAAATGCAGATTGGATTAGGGGCATTTTTTTCTTTCAACATAAAAAATTGGAGCTTTAATGAGTGGTTGCTCATGTGTAACTTTATTCCCCACGCATACCCTGTGTTACCTCTACCGACTATCAGTAGAGAAGACTCACTTTGACTCGGTTCCAACATGGTTCGCCTATGCCAGTGCCATTCTTCGCTCTCTGGTATTTTCTCGGTGTAGTATTCTTTGATGATTTTTTTCGTTGGTTTTATTTTGTTTATAACGGTATGTCCGTTGCCGATTTTTTCTCTCATATTGTTCTTATATATATTAAATACTTGGGTTTAAATCAATAGTAGGATATTTATATATAAATAAATAGGGTAAATTGCAGAAAACCACCCCTTAAATATGTCATATTGCCCTAAACCACCCCTTATATCCGAAATTACAGGAAACCATCCATTAAATACAAACTGTTCACAAAAAGCCACCCTTTGCTTCAATTCCGTTTATTTTCCGTTACAATGCTTGAAGTTACAATTTCACCCATAGAGTTTTTGAGTTATCTTGTAATTAAATAGCTAATGAAAATATAAAATTTCCTTTAAAAAGAAAAAAAGATATTTTTCATTTATTTTTAAATCCTAAATAAAATGCTTTATTTTGTAAAAAAAAACTAAATGAGGTCTATTAATTAAAAATCTTATAATATTTTTTCTACAGTTAACACTACAAAAAAAAATTAAATTTGCTTCGGCAAAAAGCCGTGGCAAAAGGGCTGTCTGTGGTGGCAAAACGGTTGTAGCTTCGGCACTGCGACGTCAACAGGGCGGTGACAAAAGTCAGTAGCTTCGGCTACTAGCCGTGGCAAACATATTAGCAACGGCTGCAGCTACGACGAGCGACGCTTGTTGAAAATTAAGGCCCTTTGCGACGGTACGTTGCCGTCGCTAGAGATATTGAAGGCGCCAAAAATTTGGCGCCTTTTTCCGTCGCTTGCCACGGCAGAAATTAGCGCCAAAAATTTTGGACGATGAGATTTTTCCCACCAAAGATGGCGTTGCTATGATTTTTCCACGACATTTAGCCGAAGCTACTACAACCATCCTTATAATGATGTTGCCACGACATTTAGCCGAAGCTATTGACGTTTTTTTAATCGGAAATGTTTATAATTTGATTGCTACGGCGACAAGCCGTTGCTACGGGTCGGGTTGTATATTATACATGCTACTGCACGTTGGGTATATAATCTCCTGTTGGGATATATATATATATATATATATATATATATATATATATATATATATATATATATATATATATATATATATATATAGGGAAGAGTTCCAATGAAACGAATAATACGGTGTAACGGTGAAACGAATGAATATTATGTTATATTTATATGAATATGACATTTTGTGGATATGAATGTGTGAATATTATGGTGTGTCAATATGAATATGACGTTATTCATTTTATATTATTTGAATATAAATAACATTATATTCATATACTCATATTTACATCATATTCATAATCACACAACATAATATTCATATTCATATAAAGTAATATTCATATGAATATGATGTAATATTCATTCGTTTCACCGTTACACCGTATTATTCGTTTCATTGAAACTCTTATATATATATATATATATATATATATATATATATATATATATATATATATATATATATATATATATATACACACACACACACACACACAATGCATGTACACCAATACAGATTCTCTGAAATACTATATTCACAAAACCATAAGTTAAAGACCCATTCCAATAAGTCATACATACACCTTGTTCAAAAGATATTAACGGAACAAGCATGTGAAGTCCAACATCTACTTCAAGCCAACAGACGACCGAAACATATATCCATGCATACAGCGAGCCTAACAATGAGTACGAAGTCCAAAATGTAGTTCAATTTGACAAAAGACGTACACATTCATAGTGTAACAAACTAAAAGTCCATAGAACCTGGTGCTAAACTGCGTGATATTGACCACGTCAGACAATACCTCCGTCATTCACACCGTGGGCAGATTGGTCGGTGTCTCCTTCTGGTTGTGTTGAGTTGTTGAGAGCAGCATCATCGTCGTTGGATAGGACAGCATCGCCATCTCCAATTGACTCCCGCCGATTTGTTTGATGAACACTTGTCTACAATAGAAAAGTAGAAAAAATGACTTACATCAAAGCTAACAACCTTAGCTCATAATTAATTGAAACATAAGTCCTGTTCTTTGCAAATAAAACATGCCCTTGATGGGTGCCTAGCTATTTTAAGTAACATCCAAATCCACACCAGAGAATCTAATTATTTGACCGTTCAATCATATATGAAATTTGTTCAGTAGGAGGTACTTGCACAAATTCAGACACAACTTTATAGATATCTAACAAAGCATGAAGGCATAAATATATCAGTGTAACACTGAAAATATCATATATTAGGAGCTGAACCGAATGACTTGTAAAAACTCAAGCACCTCTCTAAGTCATTTGAAGTGTAGTTGGACTATACATCAGAATAAGCAAAATAAAATTATAAAGATGGCAACAAAGCCTATCCAATTAAGCTAAGTTTTATCAGTGCAATTAGGAGTTTGATAATAGAAGGATTTTCTATATTTCATAAATGTTATAAAGAAAAATAAGGGAATGAAATAAACAAACAATTAGTAATGCATCAGTCATTTTCCTTTGCAATCATTTCAAACAAGTCCTAACTTACCTGTCCGTGTGAACGTGAGCCACTCTCGCCATGGCATCAGCAACTCGCCATCCATTCAGATTTACAGTCTTGAAGTCTTGTCTCTATGTGGTTTTTGAGGTTGGTTTCTAGTTGTTGAGCAATCTCGCGAATCTCTCTAACACCAATTTGAGCCGTGTTTGACACAGAGTTATACACCAAACGCGGAGGCACACTATCACCATATGTGCGGGAATGCCCGTGACCATAAAGTCCAATGAGCCGATGGAATATCGTATCTTTCGTGGAGTCAAGATCTCACTCCTCCTCGGGTTCCATCTCTAAGAGGGCATTGAAGTCTTTCTACATTATAAGAAGAATTCAACATATGAATCTGAATGACGGTAACCCAACTACCAACATTAAGGCAACATCATATGCAGAAAAGTAAAAGGGTAAAGAACCTTACAATAGTCTCAATAATGTCAGGATCATCTGCATTTCGGGATGCAACCCACATGCTCATTTTGTCAGTTGGTTGCTTGGATTTGCTCCTCTATTTAAATGAAAGAAATCCAATTCAGATTAAATACAAACCTCATGGATTTGATCCACCCAAGTAGTCAAAAGTGTCATCACTAAAAACAAGAGAAATGCATAAAATCAGGCAGCGTACACATATGAACCTCATGTCTTACTTCAGCGAATGACTTTCGCCCGGCGATATGCGCTGGTCCATGCTTATCTCGATTCTTTAAGTTCTGCTGCGATTGTTTCTGTACACAGCAAGACTTTACAAAGAGACTGCACATTTGTTTGCTTATGGACCATGTAACACGAGGATGAAATAAAGACTACCTGGGCATATTCACTTCTCCAAAATGTAATGAGCGTAACCCAATCATCCGGCAGGACATTCGGTGGACGGTTCTTCTCCAGATTATGATCATTTATGACCTTCGTAAAATATTTAGACTTTGTTTTCGCCTCGTAGTCCTTCCACATGAGGTTGCACATGTGCAAGCAAACCTCTTTGAACTCATCGGGAGGATTGAATAAATTTCTCTACACCAAAATGAAACACAAAATGAAGGCAATAACTGAAAATGCAGCCAGGAAATCCCTTATAATACTTGCTTATCACCTCTGTAGGCTTAGAACCTGCTCATGTTTTATGTCTTAATTAGTGGTAAGGAACAAGTTAAATTCAGATGGAATTTCCAAATAAAAACATGGCCAAAATATGAAAATCTTTAATTATAGTACATCAAGAGGCCAATCAAGAATTAGTGCATTGTACAAGCAATGACGGAGCTACGATTTTGGTTAGGGGATTCTAAACCTTTTACTTCTCTTTCTCTTGCTTTACCAACTAAGCTAAAGTGGATTTTTGTTCTAAACATCATTTAATAATCTTATATTACTTTATTACCTCAAAATAATAAATACTACGTATATTTATTTATTTCAGAAGTATGTCAATAATACTTAGTTATATATATGAAGGTATTTCTGTAATACTTAGTTATATGAAGGTATTTCAGAAATAGGTATATGTGTGTGTGTGAAGGTATTTCTGTAATGCCTAGTGTTTTTAAGTATGTCAGAATTTTTTTTTCCTCTTCATAGGAATGAACCTCATGTCAGAATTTTTTCAATTGTTTGCATTATTATGCACACATGGCTCGGAATGAACCTAGTTTTCTAGTTGTGACCTCAGCTGTTTGGCATTAACCCCAACTGGAACGAACAACTCATTGATTTGACTGCATACTTGGCTCCGTTGTTCCAGCCCGGTACACCCGTAGTGTGACCTCTACGAATAGGAATTGCCTCTTCATCTTGAAACAACAAATATTTAATATGTTATTAACATGTGTGCATAATAATGCAAACAATTGAAAAGTGTATAAAACGATGCATGAAAATGCCTAACCAGATGAATGATCGTCCGACTCTAGATCATCTGCCGCCAGCGGTGTCGATGTGGATGCTACTTGTAGCTGCGAGGTTCTGGGTACAACTGTGACTGGAGTACCCCCTTGGGCAGGAAACGAACCATGTGGCTGGGGGTCAGCTGGAGTTGCATTTGGTGTTGGTTCAGTGACAGGGAGTGTTACAGCTCCTGATGCGGGCGGTGACGACCCACTCAGCTGGGAGGATCTCTCGCTAGTAGGTTGTAGAAAATCGGATATTTTTCACGGTCTGCCTCCTCCAACCTTGTGTTTCTTCAGGGGTGCCTATACGAATGGAAAAACCTTCAATACTAACACAAAGCAAATGAAAAGCACGCGGCCTACCTTTGTTGCAGCTGTAGTCGCAAAGCGGACTCAGTTGTGGAGTTGCCTCCGAAAGCAGAGTCGGTTGTGGAGCTGGTTGTGAAGATGCATCTGCAAGCTGAGGCATTGGTGGAGCCGGTTGTGGAGCTGTGAGCGGTAGTGTTCCAACTGCTACTACGGATGATGAGGAGCTACTGTGGGATACGGGGGGTGAGTTGGCAGAACTTAGGAGTTCACCCATGGTTTGCGGTCTAGTGGATGCACCCTTTCGTTTCGCCATGAATGCCTATGATGATTGCACACCAACTGCATTGCAAAGAAGAAATAACTACGTATTACAGAAATAATGTAATGAGAAAAAAGAATGAGATGAAATTTTCTAGATGGAGGTTTATCCTAGGTATTTCTGTAAGACGTACTTATATATATTAAGGTATGTCGTTGAACATTAGTTTATGCAAGACAAAAATTAATGATTGGAAGATATATATTAGAACTGTTTTATCTTCTTTATGCTAAGAGCCACTAGAAAAGTAATGAGAAAAAATCACAAATCATGGATTGATACCTGATAGATTGGATCTTCATGGAAAACATAACCCAAGAAGAGGATTTCTGTACAAAGGGTAAAAATATTTTGATTTCTTTTGTCTTGAACATCTACAGAAAATATGGATCTTCCTAGTAAATTCTGTTTAGCACAATGGGCAAGCCCCTGCTAATACAGTTCGGATGGATCTGCATTTTCATCGTCCACATTGTCATCATCCACATGGGAATACGCTTTAGACTCAACTTCCCCAACAGTTAACCACCCATGTCCAGAAGGATCTCCATTATACCATACTTGTTGTGCTTGCGTTGCTAAGATAAAAGGCTAATCCTCAAGATGATCATGTGGGTATAGTAACTTCCCGACGTTTACTAAGGGTAATTTAGAAGGGTCCAGTTTGACCCCTGTCGAAGGATGTGCCCACTCACACCTAAATAATACGTACTCAATATTTAAGGCATATGTAACCCTTATGATATCTATTAATCTCCCATAATAGGGTAGGGTATCTCCATGCAAATACACCCCACAATTCTGTCTCGTTCTTTTGATGTCAACACTTTTGACACGAAAGAAATAGCCATTGGATGTGTATGAGGTCAGCCGTGCAGCCACCGGAGAAGGGAAGTTGGTCAATGCCACGACTTCATCGCTTAATGTAACATCCCCTGCCCGGCGCAACACTGCGACCTGATTGTAGGTGAGACAGCCATTGAAGTTCACATATTATTGAAATACATGAAGCACAATATTTTGACTCGGAGTCTAGGATTGTAGACTCACATGTGACTTGAACCATTCCGGGAACGTGCTGAAATGAAGTAATGCTAGTGACGTATCATTTGCCATAGGATTTTGGTGTTTAAGGGACTCCAAACGTTCCCTTCAGTGTTAAGAATTAAGTAGACTCGTTAGCAAGGCATGTAATTATGCTTCGATAACTAGCCAAAGAAAAATGAAGCTAGGTTGAATAAGACTTACTCTACATACGGTGAGACTGCATTTGAATGGAACAAGACCCATCGATGAATTTGGGAACGCGTCACTTCTGATAGAATGAATCCCTTTCCCTTTTTATCGGCACCATCTATTCTTCTTGGTGGTCTTTGCGCCTTGCTCTCCACGTCTTCTAAATACTGAGAGCAAAAGTTCATGCACTCTTCCATGATGTAACCTTTGGCTAGTGATGCTTCTGGCCAAGCTTGTTGGCGTAGATAAGTCTTCAAAGTCAATAGGAATCTCTCGATAGGGTACATCCAACGAAATTGTACAGGTCCACCGATTAATGCTTCCTCTGCCAGATGCAAAGGTAAATGCTCCATCACATCCATGAAAGATGGCGGAAATATCTTCTCAATCTCACATTGGGTTAGGATGATCTGAGAACGTGCCTCTTCCAATGAAGCACTTGTATTAACTTTTGAGCTCAATACCTTGAAGAACTTTCCTACTTCAATCAAAACGGAAACCACATTCCCGGGCAAGGAACTCCGTACACAGAGCGGAATTAGTTGTTGTAAAAGGATGCGATAATCATGGCTTTTAAGGCCCCCAATGGTTCGATCCTTTAAGTTAACCCTCCGAGCAATACTAGAACATAAACCATCCGACATTCTTGCCTTGGATAATGCTAACAAGAACTTATCCTTCCCGGCGTTGTCCATCTCAAATTCAGCTCTCTCATACACCTGAGTACTTGTTTCTGTGAGCTTGAGATGGTATTCCTTGCGAATTCCAAGGCTTTCAAGGTCGTGACAGGCAGAGAGATAGTCCTTTGTTCTACCTTTCACTCCCATGATTGTGTTCATAACATTTTCGGCATAATTCTTCTCGGAGTGCATCGCATCTATGCTGTATGGCAACAAATTGTCTTTCCAATAAGGTAGCTCGTAGAAGATGGTTTTCTTCTTCCAATTATGCTTCTTTTTTTTTGGTTGGATCCCTTTTCGCTCTATCTGCTCCCATCTCCTTTCTTAATATCATGTCATCCTTTTTATATGAAGTAAGCACTGTGTTAGCTTCAAGCTGTGAGAGGTGATCAACCGCAGTCAATCTAGGAGGTGCAAGATCAAATTCTCGTCCATCCTAAAAGGAATTTGAGTCTCTTCGATACTTGTGATCAATGGGCAAGAACCGCCTACTCCTCCTATACCACCACTTGTGGCTAGCTTTTATGTATGTTGCCCCTGGCTTTATGTTGCAATTTGGACATGCATACTCACCTTTAGTACTCCACCCAGACAAATTCGCGTAAGCTGGAAAGTCGTTGATAGTCCAAAGAATAGCAACCTGCATTTGAAACATTTCATTCATGGAAGCATCAAATGTTTGTACGCCCACTTCCCACAATTCCTTTAGCTCTTCTATAAAAGGCTCCAAATACACATCTATCTTATCTCCGGGTCCTTTTGGTCCATCTATGAGCACAGAAAGGTATATATATATGGTTGCTTCATGATAGACATAGGTGGCAAGTTGTACGGAACGAGGACAACAGGCCATGTACTACGATTCACATTTTGATTACCAAAAGGATTAAATCCATCAGAAGCAAGGCCTAGGCGCACATTCCTCATCTCAACTCCAAAATTCGGGTGTGTAGCATCAAGATTCTTCCAAGCAGGGGAGTCAGCAGGATGCCGGTACACACCATCATCAACTCGTTTCAAGGAATGCCATTTCATTAGGGTGGCAGACTTTGTTGTCCCAAACAGCCTTTGGAGGCGTGGCGTCAATGGAAAATACCGAGCTTGTTTTACAGCTTTTCGTGTAACTGATTCAAAACCCTCATCGGTTTGCCTCCATTGCGATTCATTGCATATTGAACATCGATCTAGGTTTGCATTTTCATTTCGGAAGAGCATACAACTATTAGGACATGCGTCCACGGTTGTAAAAGTGAATCCCAAATCTTCCACTAACTTTTGGGCTTGATAATAAGATTTAGGTAGGTTAACCCCTTTGGGCAAAGTCTCAGAAAATATCTCCAACAGCTCTTTAAATGAGTGATCTATCCAACTATGTAAACTTTTTACTTGTAAGAGGCGCACAACGAAGGACAACGCAGTGTGCTTCTTAGATCCTGGATACAATGGCAAGTTTGCAGCTTCCATTAACTTCAAAAACTAGTCAGTAGACTCTGTTTGCACAGTAGTAGCACCCTCACGGACACCGTCATCTTCTAGAATTTGCAGTTCAGGTAAGTCGGTCCTTCCGAACGCATCTTCCACCAATCTCGTCATGTCCACATCCATAAAACCATTAGACTTAGGTGGCACTTCATCCCTCTATTGCGGCTCCTCAATCAGATCACGAATCGTCTCACCATGTTTAGTCCATAACTTATAACTAACCAAAAATCCATATTTTCGAAGATGCTTCCGCACCACTTCTCTACCAAACAATCCCCTGTTTTGACATTTCCTACAAGGACAATATATGCGAGTCCTAGCATCCTTTTTAGCATATGCAAAGTCTAGGAATTCATCTAGCTTTGCAAAATATGCCTCGGAAACTCTAGTACCCCAATCAATCCATGACTTGTCTAAACGTAGAGTCATGACCTATTTTAGAGAAATTGGGAATGATATAAGTATGTATGAATATAGGGTGGAACTATATTTTGAAACCTAATTGTAATTCCAGGGGAGTTCGTAAAAGTAGAGCTTCAAACAAACCGTTAATATGCTCAAAAGAAGAATCGAAATGTATATAATCCAAACATTTTTATACATAGTTGGCGATTAGGAGAAATTAAGTATGTCTGCTTATAGTCGGTGAATTTGTGAAATATAGCGTTCTGTTTTCTCTGTGCATGAATAAATGTTATATATATATTTTTTAGATTTTTTCCATCATTCAGTGAATGTTGCTTTTTATGCCTTATAATTTATCATTTCATATTTGGATATAAATTACACTTTTAGATTAATCTCTTGTATGTTCCTTGTTTTGGATTCATAGTATTTTCATAGCTATTAAGTAGTGAAATAAGGTATAGTGGCTTAGAGAGGGAGTAGGTTTGAGGGTTTTCACACCATGAGGAGGGGAGAGTAAGGCGATGGAGAACACAATGTTGGGAATTGGGGGCTGGAGGCTTTTGGAGAGAGAGCATTACAGGAGAATGATCATGAGTTGTTGGTTGAAGCAATATAACAAACATTTTGCATGCAGTTTTTAATTGGTTTAGAGTTAGACCAAAAGTTGAATTTTTATGGGTTTTTTAGGTTTGACTTCAAATCTTGAAATGGGCAATGCAAATAAGTGTGAAAGAACTACAAGGGAGAAGAAGTTAGTTCTAAGGAAGAGGGAAGCAGAAGAGGGTATTTATATACAGTGAAGGGAAAAAACAGGTGGTGAATTGTGAATTTTGTTGCAAGTTTGTTTTGAGTAATGGCCAATCAAATTTCAAAATTTAGAATTGAAATACATGGTTTAGGTGTTGCTGCCTCTTATTGGTTCAATTGATTAAAGTTGAATTGGTGCTCTATGGAAGAAGTTATGGATTTTTTTATCGAAATTGAACACTCTTTCCTCCCCCTTGTTATGACAGCAGCAACAGTTTGTACATTTGCATAACACATCATGCAATTTGTACATTTGCATAATACTCTTGAGTTATAAAAGAAACCAAGTACAGTAGCACTTTTGTTAGCTTGTTGTTTATGGACTCATATTTATGAATTTCTTTCTAGATTGGTGCAGATGAAGTTGAAGAAGATGAAGTTAATTTTCAAAAAGAAGAAAATTTTATTCAACACTTGAAAAAGGATGAAGTCATCTATGAGTTTGCAAAGAAGAATACCATAGCTCAACGAAGACTGGATCTCTTTATATTTTTTTTTGTACAAGATGAGCTATTACAAGTTGAATATTAATATTGGATAACTATTTATTTGCCTTTACTCTTATGCTATATAGTACAAACAAACAAGCGGGTGTGCAACTAGTGACTAAAAAACAGAAAACCCACACAAGTATACAGAAAAAGGCATCACATCCATTCAGAAAAGATGCAAAGGTCACATGCTGAACAGTTGATGAAGTCATCAATGCCTATCACAGAAAAATGCATAGTGAAGGTCACATGCTGAATAGTTGATGAAGTCATCAAATGCCTATCAAAGAAATAAGGATGCATATGCTGGTAGTTAAAAGAAGAAGAACAATAAATACCTTATACCAACCTAAAGATAGAAATAAGTGTAATCCAACAATCATATTAAAAAAACAGAAAAAGAAAACAGAAAAATATGGACAACAATCATATAAAAAACAGAAAAATAATGATAGAAATAGTGACCATAAAAAACAGTGAAAGTGTAAAGCATGGGTACTGTTTTTTTGGAAACAAAAAAAACCATATGGAGACAAGCATATAGAAAAGATGCTACCTTTTTTTTGGGAAACAACAAAAACAAACAAATGCATCAGAATAGATGGAAACAAGCAAATACAAACGAACACACCAAACAAGGATCACATAATGGTTACTTTCCCATTCCATATATATATATATATATATATATATATATATATATATATATATATATATATATGCTAGCCCTTTTGGTGAAAAGTACAATCGCCATCCTTCCCATTTTACCATCTTTCTCACAACCCTCTCTCCCACAACCCTCTCCCCTTGAAAGAAATGACATCCTTATCACACCACCACGCCTCGTCATCAGGCCTCCCTCCCCGCCCCGTCCCCATCAATATATCATCCGATAGCTCGGACAATGGGCATGAGAGCTCAGGTTAGTCACTTTTTTTGTTGGTTTACATTTTAATTTTGCTACGTGTATGATTATAATAGCTTGTTTATGTTTTTTTATGCAGCACCAACGCCGCCCCCATACCGACCAAATCAAAAAGTCGAGGTTGTCGGGGCGAGGGTGGGATGCTAGGGTCGTTCTTCGAGGCGACCCTTGTACGCAAAGTGGATCCAACCCACTGGGGGGTGGAATATGTAACCCTCCTAGAAAAGAACAGAAAAGATAACATAAAAGAAATCCTTTCGGTTCTCCGACTTCGAACCCGCCCACCTCATGTTTTATATGATGCCTATGTAGTCAATGACCGTGTGGATTTTCGCTCAAGAGAAGGGTACTGGTCAGGTAAGGTGATTGACGTGTGTTATATTAGGAATGACCCAACTTACAGGGTCGAATTCCCTCTGACCGAGGACATCCAGCTTTATCGTCCCACCAGATTGCACCCACACTTCGACTGGGATTGATAAAAATGGACCACGCAACCGCATTTTCGCTTCATGTTACGAGGAATTTCTATGTGAATGTGTTTTATTGGTCTAATCCTACTGGTTTTTATGGACATTGTGGTTTGTTGGATAGTTTGAACTGTTTCTGTCATTGTTGTGTAATCCTATTGGATGTTGCTACCGATTGTTATGTATTTTGCTACTCATTGTTATGTACTTTGTTACTTGTGATTCTGGCAAGTGTTATTTGTTATGTTGTGTTTTGCTTTATTTTTGTCATTAGTCTACATTTACTTCAAATGGCAAATTATTTATTTTGTTACTGTTTTTTTTTAAATTGCACAGCAAATGAGTTTTCATGTTTGAATGGTATAATAGTAGAAGGTTTTCATGAAAGTAATTACAGGTTGTAGGCACTTTAATTTGTAGTCAGATACTGTAATTTCTAGTTAGTTATAGGCACTCCCCCCCCCCAATTTCTAGTTATTTCCTTTAATTTCCCATATTCCCACTTCATAGTTATAGGCACTTCCCCATTTATCCATGTTCCCAAATATTTAGTTTAGATGTTGATTTTAGGAATAAATCTATAAGGCATGCAGTGATTTGTGGCACTTGTTCAAGAACTTGATTATAAGCCAGTGATTTTAGGATTAACTCTGTAAGGCATGTAGTGATTTGGCCGAAAATGTTTAAAGTCAGCTACATATTAAAAAATCCAAACCAACAGATACATGCACAACAATAAAGCAAACAGATTGACACAACCACGCCCATTAAATCGTTGGAATGTGATGTACATAATTGTACCTTTGTTTATTGCATCTTTTGACTTCATATTTCATTCGATTTCCAAATAAAAGTTTCAAAAGCATATGATCTTGAGTAAGAATGAGCTAAAGTGTAAGAAATAGAGTCTGCACGAGTTTTGAGCTAACTATGCAGGAATTCGATGAAATCGGAGTCAAAACGGACAAGCCAAGTGAAGCTGAGAAGAGGTCGATATCGACTGGAGACATCGATATCGACCCTGGATTTCGACACGACTTCTGAGTGTCGAGATAAGCCACACAGACCAGACTAGAAGCCTCGATATCGATACACATGCATCGATATCGACCATCGTCATAGACATCGACCGGAGTTGGACAAGTCGAGCAGAAACACAAGCATCGATATCGACCTCTGGTGTCGATATCGACCCTACCTCGACAGAAGATAAATCCGATTTTGAGGCTCGGATTGTGAAGTCTATCATCAAAGCCATGAGTTATCTCATTCTTTTAGATATTAGCAGTTGTTTATTATCTTTTCCTTTAAGTTTTATCAAAATAAAAGACCTATCCTAAATTGTTCGGATAGAGTTAATAGTTTAGATAGGAGTTACAATCCTCGGATAGCGAGGATTAGTAGCCTATAAATAAAGCCTTAGGGGCTGATTTGTTGGATCATCGAATCATAGAATCATCCAAGACAAGGACAATAGACAATAGATAGTTAGAGTTTTTGAGCTTTAAAGTTTCAAGCGCTTACGATAGTTGGCGTTGAGATTGTAAAGATTCGAAATTTTCCATTTATGCAAGTTATTTCAATTCAAGACATGTCTACAATCAACATGAGTGAGTAGTTCCCCTTTCTTCTAGGGTCGGGGTGAGCCCGACGATAGCCATGATGATAAGGTAAGTACGTCGTTAAAGAATGTATCTTTTGTCTCCCTCTAACTTGTTCTTCATCTTTAAATGCGAATTTAAGGAACTCATGTTGTAAAACTTGGGTATTAATTAGGGTTTCTTTTCGAAAGATTATAAACTCAATTATGACAAAGAGGGACACCAATTCGGTTAAGTAATTGAAAAATCTCTTTTCCTATTGGTCGGTTTAGGTGAAAGCCTTTTCCTTTATGATAAAAGCATGCATCTTTAGTTGATTCTTACTTCTTCTATCATGGTTGTCGTCGCGGTAATCCTTGGCTTTGGAAGACTTTTTCCTTTATTAAGTTTACATTAAAATTTGCCCGCCGTTCGTTGAGTCATCGAAAAACCCAACACCTTTGCTTATTTCTGATCATTGCTTCCTTCCCATCCTTAATTCTTCGGCCTTTTCTTTGCCGACAAAACCACTAACTCACTGCAGGAAGACATCGATATCGACAGTAGAGGTCGATATCGACAAAAACTGATAGATCGACGGTTTTCTGAGTCGATCTCGAGACTCCTGGGAAACTTCTGCAAGCATCGATATCGACCCCCTTGTGTCAAAATCGACCCTCTGTATCGACTGGCAGACTTCTGAGCCAGTCGATTTCGTGAACTAACCTCGATATCGACCCCCACCAGTCGATATCGACTACAGTTTTTGTTTCTGCAGGTTTTCTGTTGTAGAGAACATCGACAGCCAAGGTCGACATCGAGGTCTGACATCGAGATCGAGGCTTCTGGTCGAACATAAAGGACGTGTCTTCAACGCTACTAGGATCCCGCTGACTCGCTTCCTCGTGGATCGAACCTGATTCCTTACTACTATAGCGGGGAGTCTTGAATTTATTTGAAGAGGCTAAGAGTTGTATTGGTTTATATTTTATTATATATTTCGATTCAATTCTCCACACGTCAAATTTTGGCGCCGTTGCCGGGGAGGCTATCAATCGCGCCCTAGTAGTTTATTTTCACGGTTCTTTTTAGTGTTATTTTATAGGTGTATGCGACGTACTGGTGACCAACCTGAATTTGAAGGACTAGACGAACCAGAACGCTTTCTCCACCTAAGATCTCGAGTCCAAAGAATCATGGCAGACAACGAGACCCAGGCACAACAAATTGAACGGTTAAGGAAGCAAGTAGAGGATTTCGCTACCAGAGAAGCGGCACTAAGGGAGCGTGCTGACAGGGAGGAGGAAGCCAGGAGACGATATGAGATTCAAATCAACGCCCTCCCCCGGAATGCTAAGCAATACATGCACCCATCGCTCACAGTGCCTGAATCGGCTATTCTAATCCCTACTTCTAATTTTGAAATTAAGCCAAACTTTTTAACTGAAATAAGAAGGCATCAATATGAAGGGAAACCTAACGAATGCCCTATGGCACATATATCAACCTTCTTAGACCTCTGTGATACAATTGCTGATGGACAAAGTCTTGAGTATGTCAAACTAAAAGCATTTCGCTGGTCTCTTACAGGAAAAGCATTGCAGTGGTTGGAAAGCTTAGCCCCAAGATCGCTCCGCACCTGGAATGAAGTCAAGGACGCGTTTCTCAACAAGTTCTTTCCTCCTTCTAAGACGGCGTTGATCCGACAGAAAATCACGACTTTCAAACAAAAGCCTGGTGAGGCTCTGGCAACTGTTTGGGAGAGGTTTAAGGACCTCCTACGATCATGCCCGACGCATGGCCAACCACCGTACGTCATTCAGGAGATCATATACAATGCTCTTGACGCTGCCACCAAGGAGAGGATCAACACATACACCGCCTATGGCTACCTTGAACTCGCTCCTCAAGAGGCTTGGGAAACCATTGAAAGGTTGGTGGAATTTGACAATACATATGGGACTCCTGAGGTTTCCGACGCACCATCATTGTCGAGGCCTGCCACATCTATGCCATTGTACGAACCCTCTAAGGTGATCGATCCGGATGTAAAAGAACAATTTCATAGGGATCAACTTAGAAAGCTCCAGAAACAAGTGAGATTCCTATCGGAAAACCAGGACTGCATCGAATGTGGATCACAGTGACATACTACCATTGAATGCCCCCATGCTGAGCAAGTGCAACTAGCGGAGACTCATGAGGAAGCCAACTTCATGAGGGGTCCCAATCGCCAATATTGGGGAGGCCAAAGGTTCCAACAACCACAAAGGAACCAGGTTAACCCTAGGGACCCCCCACTCTATAGAGCTCCAGGCACCCTGAGAGAGACCAAAAGAAGGATAATCTTCAACTTGTATTGCACGAGATAAGGCGGAACCAAGCTAAGAATGATCAATCCAACCATGCTATCCACTCTCAACTCAATCACCTTACCACAAGGATTGGAGAGATGGATATTTGGAAGAAGAACGTAGAGACCCAACTGGGTCAATTGGCGGCACAAATCCCTAGACCGTCCGGAACATTCCCTGGGCAACCAACTACCAATCCTACGGGGCAATCCGGGTCAGGACACATTGCAGCCATGCAACTAAGGAGTGTCACCAAAGTTCATAAGCCACAAAAGGCGACGGAGGAAGAAGTAACAGAGCCTGTCGACATCGACAAACCAGTCGATGTCGACCCTGAGGTCGATATCGACACCCCTGTCGACCCCTTGGTCGACGTCGATGACACTTCAGAACCTGAGAGAGAACAACATAGGTCGAAATCGACCCTACCGGTCGATATCGACCACCCTCCTGTCGACATCGAGGTTCAGCAGGCTCCTCCAACCACCATTTTGGCTTCTCCGCCAAAGAAGACGCTACCCTTCCCTTCCAAAGCATTGAAGGACCCCACTCAAAGTAAGTTTAGGCGCTTTGTAAAGATTCTCCAAGGACTTAACATTACTATCCCTCTTACAGAAGCCCTAAGCGAGATGCCCGCCTATGTTCGATTCCTAAAAGACATCCTTAGCAAGAAGCGGTCCATGGCAGAGATCGCAGAGGAATGCTCAAAGATGGATTTCCCTGAGAAGAGGAGCGATCCAGGGAAATTTGCAATCACCGTGGGACTTGGCCAACATCGCTACAAAGCCCTATGTGACCTAGGGGCAAGTGTAAGTCTCATGCCTCTCTCTATTTGGCAAAAGGTGAGCATCGGAGCACTTGAACCTGTGGATATGAAACTTTATATGGCTGATAATTCATTCGTCAGACCCACTGGTATAGTTGATGACGTCCCTGTAAAGGTAAGTAAATTCTTTGTACCTACTGATTTCATTGTATTGGACATGCCCGAAGATCCTATTGTACCTATCATCCTTGGTAGGCCTTTCTTAGCTACTGCGGATGCCAATATTAATGTACGTAGAGGATTACTAACCTTTACTATAGGGAACGAAGTCATTGAATTCTCCTTCAACCCCACAATGAAGGAAGTTAATGGTATGGAAATCAAGTCGGTCTACACTAGCATCATGGATTGCAAAGAACCGACGGAAAGGGCCCTAACTCCTGAAGAGGCCCTAGCCCAGGTTGCAGAGGAGCTTACCGATGAGGACATTGAGGAGTTCCTGGCCACATGCACGAGTGAGGAGGAAATATTCGATGACGCTCTATCTATGGAGCTCGAACCAGAGGTCGATATCGACGAGGAGAGGTCGACATCGACCATTCACTCGATATCGAGTGCCCTCAGTTGACATCGACACACTCAGTAAGTCAAGTTCTCCCTTCTTCTCTTACAGGCGAAATCGACCAGCCCATGTCGACAGAAGAGGTCGAAATCGACCAGCCGATATCGACATCAGAGGTCGAAATCGACCCTTACCACTTGACGTCAAACAGCTCCGAAGCCGAGGTATGTGCTGAACTCTCAGTCGATATTGACTATTCCTACTCGCCCTCGACTTCTTTTCTGCAGGAATATTTTGAAGAGTCCAAATCAAAGTTGGCATCACTCTATGTTTGGTCCACACCAACTCCTATAACTGATTTGGGAACTTCTATCAAGAGAATTGAGACAGATTACCTTGGTGAGATTATGAAGACGGAGGAGGTAGAGCCAATCCTTATCCCACAAGGCCCTTCTCCGGTGCTTAAGCCTTTACCCAACACACTTAGGTATGAGTTTCTTGGTCCAAATTCTACTTTCCCTGTAATTATCAATGCTTCACTAACCACACAGGAAGTAGATAAGCTTATGGAAGTACTTCGTGCTCATCGTAAGGCTGTTGGATACTCTCTTGAGGACATAAAAGGTATTTCACCTCCTACTTGTATGTATAGAATCCTCCTTGAGGATGATCATAAGGCATCTATAGAACACCAATGGAAGCTCAACCCCAACATGAGAGAGGTAGTGAAGAAGGAGATCATGCGCATGCTAGATGCAGGAATCATCTATGCCATCTCCGACAGCGAATGGGTGAGCCCAATCCATGTGGTGCCTAAAAAGGGTGGAATGACCGTTGAGGAGAATGAGAAGGGCGAGCTTGTGCCAAAGCGAATCACAACTAGTTGGCGAATGTGTATTGATTACAGGAAACTCAACAATGCCACTAGAAAGGATCACTTTCCCCTTCCATTCATTGACCAGGTATTAGAGAGACTCGCCGAACATGATTATTTTTGTTACCTGGACGGATATTCTGGCTTTTGGCAGGTCCCTATTCATCATGACGATCAGGAGAAGACCACCTTCACTTGTCCCTATGGGACTTTTGCATATAGGAGAATGCCATTTGGGCTCTGCAATGCCCCTGCTACCTTTCAAAGATGTATGATGGCCATCTTCTCCGATATGATTGAGGACATCGTGGAGGTATTTATGGATGACTTCTCTGTTTATGGCACTACTTTCGATGTTTGTCTTGCTAACCTTCGCAGGGTACTTGCACGATGTGAAGAGACAAACTTGGTTCTCAATTGGGAAAAGTGCCACTTTATGGTAAGGGAAGGGATTGTGCTAGGCCACAAAGTCTCTAAACGGGGAATTGAGGTGGACAGGGCAAAAATAGAACTCATTGAAAAATTACCACCACCTTCATCAATTAAAGACATAAGAAGCTTCCTTGGTCACGCAGGTTTCTATAGGAGGTTTATTCAAGATTTTTCTAAAATTGTCAAACCTTTAACTAACCTACTAATGAAGGATGTTAAGTTTGCATTTTCTAGTGATTGTCTTGAAGCTTTCAACAGGTTGAAGGAGGCCCTCATATCCGCCCCAATCATTCAATCACCCGATTGGTCGCAACCTTTTGAGATCGTGTGCGACGCAAGCGATTATGCCGTAGGTGCTGTCCTAGGACAAAGGAGAGACAAAAAGCTTCACGCCATCTACTATGCAAGCAAGACCCCTGATGCCGTTCAAACAAAGTACACCACGACGGAAAAGGAGTTCTTGGCAGTGGTCTTCGCTTTTGAGAAGTTCCGCTCATACCTAGTGGGCTCTAAGGTTATTGTTCATACTGACCATGCAGCTCTTAGGTACTTAATGGCGAAGAAGGATGCTAAACCTAGGCTCCTACGATGGGTTCTCTTACTACAAGAGTTCGACGTTGAGCTTAAAGATAAGAAAGGAACGGAGAACTCCGTAGCCGATCATCTTTCACGGCTACCCATAGGGCTTCTGGAAGAGTCACATGACAACATACCAATCAATGACTCCCGCCCTGACGAGCACTTAATGAGGTAAGAGGTAAGACGGGCAGAAGAACCACTCGATATCGACCCCCAAAGGTCGATATCGACTGCCCCAAAGGTAATACTTGCATCGATGTCGACCAGTTTTAATCACAGGTTGTCCACTGCAGAGGTCGAAATCGACCTCCAGACATCGACATCGAGGACCCATATCGAGAAGCCCATGTCGACTGAGCCTGTCGATGCCGTCCAGTCGATATCGACCCCAGCAGGTCGATATCGACCACCTTCAAAACCCTCCGAAGGTGACGAAAAGGTAAGCTTCGGTGAGGATTTCTTCTTTACACCTCCTTCCAGTCCTATCCATGATCTATTTGCTGTAAGAAGGGTGAAGGTACCTTGGTATGCGGATTTTGCTAACTATATTGTAGGAGGCGAGATTCCTTCAAGCTTAACTTCGCAACAAAGGAAGAAGTTTTTGCACGACGTCAAACAATACTATTGGGATGAACCCTACTTATTCAAACAGGGGAAAGACCATATCTTTCGACGTTGTATCCCGGAGGACGAGGTAGAGAGCATGATTCACCATTGTCATTCTCTCCCTACAGGAGGCCATGCTAAATGATTCAAGACCGCGGCGAAAATTCTTCAATGTGGTTTTTATTGGCCTAACCTTTTCAAGGATGTGCAAAACTATGTAACCTCTTGTGATGAGTGTCAACGTGCAGGTAATATCACATGGAGGAATGAGACACCACTCACAGGCATTCTAGAGGTCGAACTCTTTGATGTATGGGGCATTGACTTCATGGGACCATTCCCTGCTTCAGGCCCCTACAAATACATTCTAGTAGCGGTGGACTATGTCTCTAAATGGGTGGAGGCTGTGGCAACTAGGACCAACGACGCGAAGGTAGTCTCTAAGTTTATGAAAACTAACATCTTTCCTCGCTTTGGTGTTCCTAGAGTCTTATTTCAGATGGTGGCTCGCATTTCATTGAGAGAGGCTTTGAAGCTCTTTTAGCTAAGTATGGGGTAAACAATAGGGTGGAAACACCCTATCACCCTCAAACTAGCGGTCAAGTAGAAGTCTCCAATCGCCAAATCAAAGCCATCTTGGAGAAGACGGTCTCCCGCTCAAGGAAAGATTGGTCGTCCAAACTGGATGATGCGCTCTGGGCCTACGGCCTACCGAACGGCCTATAAGACACCACTTCGCACAACTCCCTATAACTTGGTATATGGTAAGTCATGTCACTTGCCCGTTGAACTTGAGCATAAAGCAATGTGGGCTCTTAAGGAGCTTAACATGGATTTCGACGAAGCGGGAAAGAGGAGGTTCATTGACTTACAAGCCTTGGAAGAGTTGCGCCTAAAGGCATATGAGAATGCCGAAATCTACAAGGAGCGCACTAAGAAATGGCATGATAGGAAGTTGGTGCCAAAAACATATGAGGTAGGTGACAAAGTCCTTGTTTTCAATTCTAGGCTTCGCTTATTTCCAGGGAAACTAAGGACAAGATGGAGCGGACCTTTCAAAGTTCATAAAGTATTCCCTCATGGAGCGGTGGAATTATTTTGCGACGATGGATCAATCTTTAAGGTAAATGGCCACCGAGTAAAGAAATATTATGACAAGGAGGACCCGGAAGAAGAGATTCGCGCCACCTTGGCGTTGAACTAGCGCAAAAAGGGAAATATGTCGAGCTAGCGACTTAAACTCAAGCGCTTCCGGGAGGCAACCCGTTCTTTTCCTTTTCTTTCTCTTTTAGTTTTTCGTCTATTTTATATATTTTTAGATCATTCGTGGCTATTCTATCTAAAGTCAACAAGGAAATCCAGCCCAGAAGAGAGGTCGATATCGATAAGACGACAGAAGAGATCAACAGGAAGAATTACATGGAGGCAGAAGGGGGGTCGATATCGACCTCTATGGTCGATATCGACTACAGATGGAGGTAGGTGCCAGGTCAGAATTTAATTTATTTCAGTTTTATTTTTGGGGTTTCATTCCCTTTATTACCCCCCCGACTTCGACACCCCCATCCCCTTTCGATACCCTAAGCCGCCGCCTTCTTCTTCTTCTTCACCCCTTTTCTTCATCACCCTTAGCCCTCCGGTCATCCTCCTCACAGCCACCCACCACTGTAAACACCAGCCGCCCCACCCACTGTCAATCTCTTCCTCACCCTGTTCAGCAGACCCCATCCTCTCTTCTTCTTCTCGACCTAGCCCTCTCTCTCTCCCTCGTTTTCAAGCCTCCTCGCCCAAGATCTACCCACTTCCGGCCAAAGAACCACCAGATCCGGCCGCCCCATGCCACCAGAGATCCCATTGCGCCACCAGCAGCCCCGACAGCACACCAGATCCGGTCGATTTCGACCCCTGGGCATCGACATCGACGTCTCCTGTCGACAGTCGGTTGTTTCTCTTGTTTTTGCGGTTGCTTGCCTCTTTCTCCCATAATTCCAACACTCTTCTGGTATGATTTCTCACCCTTCCTCTATTTTTTTCTGGATTTTCATATTTAATTAGTTGATTGGGAAGAAATTTCATATTGGGTGTTTAGGTTTTGAACGTAGATTGCGCGGGAAAGAGTATTTGTATGTTTGTTGGGCATGAATTTTTTTTTTATATATGTGGGGCTATGAATCTGAATTTTATATATATATGGGCTGATTTTGTAAATCTGATTTTTTAGGGGGGTTTATATTCTGATTTTTTTTAGATTTAAAATCTGATTTTTTTTATATATAGGCCAAACTTATATAGGTCATTAGGTTCCTTAGTATTAAAACTTTAAGAAATTATGTTTAGATAAAATGCCATCCTTAGGTACTTTCTTTCACTTAGACATTTACCTTTACAAAATGTCTAGCATAATATGGAACCTAAGTATGGGGTTCTCCCTATTTTAATACAAAGGAGAATTAGCTTTGGTATTGGTTTCTTTTGCAGAAGATGGTTAGAGCCAAGAACATCCCTCAGGACGCGCTCCGCATTGAGGATGATCAGCAGCGCTCCCTTGCTGAGGATTTGATTCCCCGAGCCACCAGGGCACGATGGTACCATCTCCCTGACATGATCCAGCTAGGATTTCACCCAGGCGTTCAGGAGGCGTTTGAGAACGTCTCTCTACACAGGCTGATTGAGCCACTGGAGGCGCACTACCCCGTTCTGACTGGGGAGTTTATGGCCACATTAGAGGTTCCCGAGCGCACTTCGACCAGCCGCCGAGTCATCTTCCAGCTCAGCAACAGGCGACACAGACTATCGCTCGAGGAGATGAGCGAGATTTTTGGGTTCATCCACACTCCGGCCGCCTTCAGGGTCCAGGACCCCAATGTCATCTGGAGTTACATATCAGGTATACCCTACCCTGCTCCTACTGACTCCGTCACCTCTAGGGTTGTGAGTCCACTTTTTAGGGTCATCCTGAGGGTCCTGGCAAGTACCCTTTGGGCCAGGCCTGAGCTCCGTCGCCCGACACACCGTGAGACGGAGACTCTACGGAGGATGCTCTTCGAGGATGACCCTCTACCATACCTCCACTCCTGGCTCGAGCATATAGTAGACCGCAGACGAACGGTCTCTACAGACATCTTGGACGGCGGCATGGTGGCCATCCTCGCCGAGGCTCTAGGCGTCCACACTGAAAGGTACACGGCCTACCAGCTCACGTACCTAGACGCTGCGGTGTTGCGCCAGGGCGGAGTCATCGCGACAGGAGCACAGGGATGAAGACACCCTCAAACGGGGATGCGCCTGCGACACGATTTCATGGATCTGCTGTATATCCCTGATTGGTACCAGTCTTGGACTGGGCAGCCATATCATACGGATATAGATCCGACCGCTGACCCCACCCTACGGAGGAGACCCCCGCTCTACAACCATGAGCCAGAGGTGGATGCTATGTCCTGGGACGCTGACCCCCATTCCGACGGAGCTGAGCAGCCCCCAGCCTACCAGGGGGGCATGGATGGCAACGACGATGATGACGCCAGGGATGACGCGGTTGGGGGAGGAGAGGGCACGCAAGGGTCCCACCACAGCCACCACAGTCACCATAGCCACCATAGCTATGTACCTCCACCTCCTCCTCCCTTCCAGCCCGCCTACACCACTGATTGGCAGGAAGACATGTCTGCTCGCTTTACTAGGCTGGAGCTCTCCGTCACTGAGATGCGCGAGGAGCAGCGACGCTATGGGAGGTTCCTCGAGGGTTTGGGCTCATATATGGGCTTTTCCTTCGATCAGCAGGCTGGACCTTCCACTTTCCCGCAGGCCGCCCCGACAGACTACTCAGGGACAGCTCCTACACAGGGCTGGCCCTTGCTGTTGCCACCTCCCCAGCCCCCTGAGCAGTGATATATATATAGCTTAAGTGAGTGTGAGTGATCCTTCCCTCTACTTTATTTTTCTAACAGTGAGGACACTGTAATCTTTAAGTATGGGGTGGGGATTGAACTTGGACATTATAAACTGCTTTATCTGGTTGTCGTAGGGTTTAAAACTTGGCAAACTTGGCGTGTATTTTATTTACTTTCTACTTGTATGCATTGCATCATATTTAACATTTATGCATTTTAAAGTTTAAAGTTTAAGTTCTTAACCTTTTAGTTTGTTTTTGTTGAGTCTATAAAATGTCAGAAAATCAAAAAAAAATAATAAAAAAAAATAGAAAAATGTCAAAATACAAAAAATGCATGTTTATTTTTATTTTTCTTTACCCTACTTAGATGTCCTATGATGAAAACTCAATAGCTGACTTGATCATGTAAATCCTATGGCATATTTGGATGGTTTAGCCTAAGTCTTTAAAATTTTTATGTAGATTGTGGACTTGTGATGAAATTGAGCGCATATGATCCTAGGCTAAAAAGCAAATCCAACAAAAATTGTCCTTGTGAGAATTTTGACCTATAGGGAGAACATAAAAAATCCCTCCGCTTTCTTGAGTGAATTTACTCTTCCTATGCATCTCTAAATGTTGTGATAGTTATTCAAAACCAATGCATATATATGATTATGTTTACGAGAATTAAATGATGGAGGCATCTTTTAAGCCATTTTTATCCTCTCTTTACCTACCCTGCATTATCCCTGCTTGAAGCCAGAACATTAGCCTGAGCCTGAAATTGCAAACTCCACTAAATTATCCCTAGCCGAATTAAGCCTGACCCCCATTTGGGAATTGAGACTTAGATTGGTTGGAACTAATGCCTTGTGGAAAGAAAAGAGCATAATGTCCAGTTTTGAGCAAGGAAATTATAGGATGGCGCATATTTACATTTTGTCATATTTTGTAAAAGGATTTTTGGCTCACCATATAAATGCACATAGCTTTAGTATTATTTCCGAAAAAAAAAATCCGAAAAAAAAAAAAATATATATATATATATATAGTGCATGAGCCAAAATCCTTAAGTCCTTTATTCATACAAGTGTTATATTTTTGAGAGCATATTATGGAAAGATGAGTTGGGAAAAAGCATTATAGAGATTGAGCTTACATTGAAGAGTTATGGTTTGGGTATTGCCAGTGTTGAGATTTAGGAGTCTTGATTCCTGAATTATAAAAGCACCACATAGCCAAATAATTCCATACCCTTTATTTCATACCAAGCCCCATTACAACCCCGCCGAATGGAGTCTTCTATGAAGTCTTCCATTGAGCGAAAGTCCTCCTGATGATTCTTATTGCATTTTCATAATTGGTTGCGAAGTGGATTATTATAAATTACAATGTTTATGAGATTGTATATGGAATTGAGTTGAGAGTTGATCTTCATAGCCTAAACATATGAGAGTTGAGTGCAAACACATTATCCCTGTGAGTTTGGATCAAAATTGCATATGCCTATGGATCGCCAAAATATGTGCTATGACGTTAAATTCACTTGCTTTGCTTTGCTACCGCTTATGATGTTGCTTTTGACAAAGGCGAAGACTTGAAGGGTGTGTTGTAGGTGTTGGTTATTGCTTGGTTATTGCTTGAGGACAAGCAAGTCTAAGTATGGGCTGTTTTGATGTACATAATTGTACCTTTGTTTATTGCATCTTTTGACTTCATATTTCATTCGATTTCCAAATAAAAGTTTCAAAAGCATATGATCTTGTGTAAGAATGAGCTAAAGTGTAAGAAATAGAGTCTGCACGAGTTTTGAGCTAACTATGCAGGAATTCGATGAAATCGGAGTCAAAACGGACAAGCCAAGTGAAGCTGAGAAGAGGTCGATATCGACTGGAGACATCGATATCGACCCTGGATTTCGACACGACTTCTGAGTGTCGAGATAAGCCACACAGACCAGACTAGAAGCCTCGATATCGACACACATGCATCGATATCGACCATCGTCATAGACATCGACCGGAGTTGGACAAGTCGAGCAGAAACACAAGCATCGATATCGACCTCTGGTGTCGATATCGACCCTACCTCGACAGAAGATAAATCCGATTTTGAGGCTCGGATTGTGAAGTCTATCATCAAAGCCATGAGTTATCTCGTTCTTTTAGATATTAGCAGTTGTTTATTATCTTTTCCTTTAAGTTTTATCAAAATAAAAGACCTATCCTAAATTGTTCGGATAGAGTTAATAGTTTAGATAGGAGTTACAATCCTCGGATAGCGAGGATTAGTATCCTATAAATAAAGCCTTAGGGGCTGATTTGTTGGATCATCGAATCATAGAATCATCCAAGACAAGGACAATAGACAATAGATAGTTAGAGTTTTTGAGCTTTAAAGTTTCAAGCGCTTACGATAGTTGGCGTTGAGATTGTAAAGATTCGAAATTTTCCATTTATGCAAGTTATTTCAATTCAAGAGATGTCTACAATCAACATGAGTGAGTAGTTCCCCTTTCTTCTAGGGTCGGGGTGAGCCCGACGATAGCCATAATGATAAGGTAAGTACGTCGTTAAAGAATGTATCTTTTATCTCCCTCTACCTTGTTCTTCATCTTTAAATGCGAATTTAAGGAACTCATGTTGTAAAACTTGGGTAGTAATTAGGGTAGTAATTAGGTTAAGTAATTGAAAAATCTCTTTTCCTATTGGTCGGTTTAGGTGAAAGCCTTTTCCTTTATGATAAAAGCATGCATCTTTAGTTGATTCTTACTTCTTCTATCATGGTTGTCGTCGCGGTAATCCTTGGCTTTGGAAGACTTTTTCCTTTATTAAGTTTACATTAAAATTTGCCCGCCGTTCGTTGAGTCATCGAAAAACCCAACATCTTTGCTTATTTCTGATCATTGCTTCCTTCCCATCCTTAATTCTTCGGCCTTTTCTTTGCCGACAAAACCACTAACTCACTACAGGAAGACATCGATATCGACAGTAGAGGTCGATATCGACAAAAACTGATAGATCGACGGTTTTCTGAGTCGATCTCGAGACTCCTGGGAAACTTCTGCAAGCATCGATATCGACCCCCTTGTGTCGAAATCGACCCTCTCTATCGACTGGAAGACTTCTGAGCCACTCGATTTCGTGAACTAACCTCGATATCGACCCCCACCAATCGATATCGACTACAGTTTTTGTTTCTGCAGGTTTTCTGTTGCAGAAAACATCGACAGCCAAGGTCGACATCGAGGTCTGACATCGAGATCGAGGCTTCTGGTCGAACATAAAGGACGTGTCTTCAACGCTACTAGGATCCCGTTTACTCGCTTCCTCGTGGATCGAACCTGATTCCCTACTACTATAGCGGGGAGTCTTGAATTTATTTGAAGAGGCTAAGAGTTGTATTGGTTTATATTTTATTATATATTTCGATTCAATTCTCCCCACGTCAGAATGCTTGATTTTTTTTTTCAACATCAATAAAGCAAACAGATTGACACAAATTCAAGAAATCAAAGTACTTCAAGAAATCAAAGTAATTTTCTGATGCAAAACACACATAGCCATGAAATGAAGCACCAAATGCATCAAAACTCAAACCTGTGGGTCAGATGTATGATGCTGCTACTAGCACTAACAGTTGCGGGGTTGGCTTGGAGAAACTGATGTCAGTATGCTAGTTCATGCACAGAAGATTGGGAATATCTTTAAATTTTTTGCTGAAATACCGGGCTTGATTAATTGATTGGAGTCAAACTTTTTAACACCAATTACTTGTCATGGAACCAAGTAAGTATCACAAGTACTAGCTAAGCTTAGTTTACCAGATAATAGTTGGTGATTACCTCCTAGTTAAAAGAAGAAGAAAAATCCTTTGTTTGTGTGGTGCTACTAACTAACTGTTGTGGGGCATGGGGGCCCTTGATCAACAACATGGTTATAGATGAAGTCAACAAAGCAATTGATTGATTTACACTCCATAATAACTACCCAGCTAGACAACGCCTACATTCTTTATCTCATATTGTGTTACAATTTAAGAAAGTCAGGTTGTTTTATAAAAATTCATATAGTGGTTCACCTAACACTCTATTTTAGTAGTAGTGCTGGTTTGATTTTTCACTTAAGAAAAATCTATCTGTCAAATACTTTCTAGGATTGGCACACTAATGAGAATCCCCGTTTTTCATCACTTCTGGTTGTTTTTTAGACTGTACGTATCCATGATAAGAATTCTTCTACCCTTTTCAATTAACCAAATGAGATAAAGAAGGTTTTATGGATGCAATATACAAGGCAGTGCAAAACAAGCAAAACAATGGAGATATATGAACAAAAAACAGCCATCAATTGCAATTAATTGGGTTTCAGAAAATGAAAGAGAAGTGTAAATTGAAATAAGGTCATTCACATCGTGTATATGAGAACTTAAGCACAAACAAAAATTAATAAAATCAACAACAAACAAGATGAAATCTAATTTAAATAAATTCAGATTTGCAAGCAAATGATCCAAAGCAATAATATGTACTCTATCTAATCTAATCCAATCTAATAATGACTCAAGATAAAAGGTTGTGAGGAGGCACTAAACAACAACCAAGTCTGAACCTGTACCTAGAGTACTAGACAACCAAAAACAAAAGCAGCAAAAACAACCACTACCACCACCAGTCAGCATTCAATATTGGAAAATTCCTAGTATAAATCACTAAACTCAAAAGTCGAAAATGAATTTCAATTACTGCACTGAATATTCAACCAGGAACTATCAATTTCAGAAAGAAGAATGACACGAAGAGGTATCACTCAATTATCATTTTGTAAAATGAGAAGATGCATATTATCTTAGTTTGGGTTGTATAGATTCGGAAAGATCTAGCATTACGGGTTAAAATTGCCAAGCCGATAATTGCAGGTATGATACGAAAATTCTCAAGTGTAGAACCTGTTACTGTATTTGTTTTTCCTTTCTTGTTCTTGTGATTACCTCATTTGAGTGTTGCTGACTATCAGATTAGATGCTCTTGGTTATATAAGGGGCATTATGAAGGTTGATTATAGGATTGATCTCAGTCGATAAAGGGATACTTGGGGTTACCTTGGTAAAGTATTGGTGTTATCTGAATAATTTAAGAGCTTTAACCAATATCTTAATCCTTAGTTATGCAGATTATACGTTCAAAAAAAAAGTTATGCATATAGACTGGGAAAGATGATAAATCTAAAGTTGAAAGCAGTTTGCTGAAAGAGATATCGAACATTTTTTTCTATGTGACAAAACAAATCAAGAAATATATCACCACCTTCATTGGTGGTTAGTTGGCTAAAATCTAAACCACTGTCTACCTCTAATGAAGTGCCAATCTGCTAATTCTTAATCACATTGCTCCATGCATGATCTAATGGCACCAATGCCAGGATTTACTCTTGGTTGCAAGTGATGAAACCCATCACTGTCAAGCTTCTCTAACATTAAAATTAGTAAAAGTTAGTCATCTCAAAAATGCTTTTTAAATAAAGAACTATTTATGCTCCCCATATTTAAGCAAGTCTTAATCAGGATCTCGTTATCCCTAGTGATAGAATTACTCTTTTTTCTTCATTGTGCAGTCTATTTCCCTTAAGGTTGTAATTCATGCATTTTCATTTTGGCAGGTAACTATGCTAGTATTTTGGACTTCTGCATTGGGAGATGCAGACACAATTCTCAAAGTGTAGTATGATCTATTATCTTGTTCCAATTTTCATTTTTAAACAAAGCCTTGGTTGTAACACCATTGTATTGATGATAAGGTTTTGTCCTACATGTTGCTGCAAATGCCAAATTACTGATTGAGTGGTTGGTTAATGCGACTAAGGCACTCAGAATGGGTTCCCATCGCCTAACCAACATTTTACTCCTTAACCTTGGTCAGTTTAAGACAAACCAATCAATCCCAAAGTTGAGCCTTCTATGCATTGAACCCAAGAAAGAGGTCAGAAATTGGAAAGTCATATAAACCTTAGAACCCTAGAAACACAATCTGGTAAACCCATTGAACCGTAGGAAAACAACTTTAATTATGAAGAATGAAGATTCGAAAGCATTACTAACTTTATCTAGGGTTAATTCGTTGGTTTGAACCGGAGCTTGAAGACTCGAAAGCAGGCGACAAGGTGTGCTCCACATATTCCTCCTTAATTGACTGCCAAAATGGGAGGAGGGCAAAGAAACAGGAAAAAAAGTGATTGATTAAACAAAGAGAGCAAATAAATAGGAAAAATTAGAGGACGCAAACCCCTAGAAATGAAGAAAGGTTACCGACTGGAAGCGAAATCGGTCCAATCACGGCCTTTTCAGAAGAGAACGCAGCTGTTGACGACGGCCATGGACGAGTTCGAGTTCTTCGATGAGGAACAAGGTCGATCGAGCAGCGCTCTTCTTCGTTGAGATGGCGAGCCAAGAAGAACGATATGGATCGAGACGTCGAAGTATCGAGAGAGCTTCCACCGGCCTTCAATAGCGGACGAAGATGAACAAGGAAGGAGCAAGGGTTGCCATAGATGGATCTGAGAGTCGAGAGGGAGATGGGTGAACAGAGCAGCTAGGGTTAAGGGTTTTTAGATCTGAACAAGGAAGGAGCAAGGGTTGCCATGGATGGATCTGAGAGTCGAGAGGGAGATGGGTGATGAACAGCGCAACTAGGGTTAAGGGTTTTCAGAGAAGCGTGAGACAGAGAAAGCATCTAGGGTTAAGGGTGTTTAGATCTGAAATGAAAATGAGGGCAAGGTTAAGTTGTCAACTATATATATGCTAGGGTTTAGATTTTCTTTTTTTAAATAAAAACTTACTTATTTTAGCCACGGGAACATTACAGGGGTGGCAAATTACCCGAATTCACTATTTTTTGTTTGCCACGGTATCATCTTCCCGTCACAAATATCACTTCACTATAGAAAAATTAGCTTCGGCAACCCCATTGCTGTGACAAATTTTATCAACGGCAGACGAGTCGTGGTTAACATTGGTGGCAAAAGGTACCAATTGCCACAACAGCCCTTGCTGAAGCTACCATGAGTGGGTTTTTTGTTTATTGAAGGCTTCCCGTGGCTAATGTCATGGCAAAAAAGTACAAATTGCCACGGTAAGCCCCTGCCGAAGCTAGGTAGGGTGGTAAATTTAATTTTTTTTGTAGTGTAATTAGTTAAGTACATTTCAGTTACTAAAATAAAATTTCACTAAAAAATTAAAACATTTGGCCAAATAATAAAGGTTAATGGTTCAATTGTTTGAATTATATTATATATATACTGTCTTTGTTTTAAAAAATATTTTAAAAGGTGCTTTGTTAAAAAAAACTTCATTATATAAAAAATCTTTTGTAAAAAAAATATTTAAATCAAAGCATTTCGATCAATAAAATAAAATATCATAAAAAAAATTAAAACATTTGCCCAAAATAGAGATTGATATTGAAATTAAATGGATTATAGTCTATAAAATATTTTTCTTTAAAAATATATAATAAAAGATTTTGTTAAAAAACAGTTTTTAGGAAAAAAAACTCTAATAATAAAAAATAGAGGGGTGTAATGGTAATCTAACATATTTTTATCAACTACTTAACAAAAACGTAACGGAATAGTGAAAACGGGTGGCTTTTTGTTAACGGTATGTATTTAAGGGGTGGTTTTCTGCAATTTCGTATATAAGGGGTAATTTAGCGCAATATAACATATTTAAAGGGTGATTTTCTACAGTTTACCCAAATAAATAAAAAGTTGTGCTTCTGGTACCGAATTTTTTTTCGAAATATTCATAGAAAAATAAATATTTACGTAAATATTCAATGGTTTAAACTAATTACAAAAATATTCATTTTTTGCAGGTTTGGCAGAAAAACGCGTACTGGGTCCGCGTTTTATGTACAAAACTCGAAAGAGAATTGGCGCCGGGGTTGGGGCTTGAATTTTTCAAAAGAAACGCGGCCTGAAGCCGCGTTTCTATTAAAAAATAAAATGAAATTGTACGTATATGTACAGATGCTGAGATGGCACTAGAAATGCGGCCTGAGGCCGCGTTTCTCCTTTGGAATTGGGCCCCAGTTGCTGACTGGATGGGACGCAAGGCAAAAACGCGGCCCCAGGCCGCGTTTTTCTGTGTTTCAGAAAAAGAGAGTCAAATATTCTTATTCTTTGAGTGTGATATACATAAAACGCGGCCTGGGGCCGCGTTTTGTTCATTTCCTCAACTCAGCCAAATTCACCATTGTCTTTACCTGTCTTCAAGTACTCTTTCCTTTGAATTTGGTTCTTCTTCGTATCCTCTTTCTATTGCATTTCCTTCTTCTTCATATCATCCTTTCTTTGCATTTGCTTCTTCTTCAAATTACATATTGTCTCATATTTGATCAAGGTTTGGCTAAGGTTAGTTTTGCACTCTTATTTAAGTTTTTCACTTTTATTTGAATGAGTAAGAGGTTTTAAATCATTAATAGTCTTCTATGAGTTTTGAATCTTTAATTATGATGTAGTTACTATCATGATTATGATGTAGGATTATGTAGTTGTGTTGTTGCTTTTCATTTTTTTGGTCGAGAATATAGTTTTGTTATATGAACTTGTACTTATTATCGTGATTGACTTGTTTAACTTGTAGGATTATTTAGTTAATATTTGTTGATGAAATAGATTGAAATACTTGTTTAACTTGTAGGATTATGTAGGAGTACGTAGTTTTCATTGTAATTAATTCATGAAAACGTTTAATATTTATGATAAACTAACTTACAGTTAATTATATTATAGGATGAATGAGTATAACAACACATCTCAGCAAGGGATCGAACAAGTGAATGAGATCTATGTTGATGCTATTGGTGTTGATCACGAAGACGACTTGGATAATTCTGAAGAGGACGATGATGCTACTAGGGAGGCGGCGATTAGGGCCGAGGCCTCTAATCCCAACTGGAATATTGTTGAAGCTGATCCAATGATAATAACTTTATGGCAAGGGTTCAATCCACTTATCCAATTAGATGATGAAAGACAGTTTTTTCGCGGACAAATGTTCAACTCACTGGAGGAGTTGAAATGTGATTTGACCGAGTATTCTGTGCATTTGAGTAAGCCATACAGGACAAAGAAGGCGAGTCCAGATTGGTACACAGTTGTTTGTGATAGGAAGGACAGTTGTGGATGCACATGGCGACTATCTGCTCGTCGTGTTGATCGAACTGTTGATATGTGGATGGTCGTCAATTACAGTGGGCCTCATGCAGCCAATTGTGTTGGAGAGGTTTTGCAGTTGGATAATCGTAACGTTACCTCAAATTTCATCAGAGGTGAGATTCTTGGATTTCTTCGCAATGATCAAGACACGAAGCCAAGTTTCATACTCGAGCATCTGAAAAAAAGGTATGGGATTTGTGTCTCATACATGAAATCATGGAGGGCAAAGCAGAAAGCTATTGCAGAGATATATGGTGATTGGGAGGAGTCGTACACGGAGTTGCCAAGGTTCATGGCTGCGCTACAAGCTACAAATCCGGGAATAGTGGTTGAATGGTGCAATCTGGATTCCCCAAATCCACAAGAGAAGATATTCGGTCGTGTTTTCCGGGCTTTTGCACCATCCATTGCTGGGTTTGCACACAGTCGTCCTTTGATATCGATCGATGGCACCCATCTGTATAGAAAGTACAAGCATGTTGTGTTAATGGCAATAGGTATGGATGGAAATGATCAGCTTTTCCCTCTGGCTTTTGCAGTTGTGGAGAGTGAAAATGGAGATAGTTGGTCTTGGTTCATGGATTGTATAGGGAGACACGTCACTCAGAGACTCGGATTATGCGTTATTTCAGACAGACATGCGGGCATCCTAAAGACCATGGAGGAGCTGCCTAGATGAAGGGCGCCGAGTGCACATCATAGGATATGCATTCGACATTTGAAGTCGAATGTGAACTCCAAGTTCCACGATCATAAAGTGAAAGACATGGTAGGCTGGACTGCTTATCAGCTCACCACACGCGGGTTCGAGAAGGGGTGTCGCGCCCTCCAACAGATGAACGGTGAAGCTTGGGAATACCTAGCCGCGATTGAGCCAGAGAAGTGGGCCATTTGTAAGGATGGAGGGGCAAGGTATGGTGTGATGACAACAAACTTATCTGAAGCTTTTAATGGTGTCCTGAAGGGTGGGAGGAGTCTTCTGATCATAGCTCTTGTTCGACAAACCTTTTATAAGGTGAAAAGTTACTTTGTACGGAGGAGAGCGGACGCTCTCACTCGCTCCACAAAAGGTTTCCCACTGACAGAGGCGGTGGATGGTAAGATTGGAGTACTTATTGAAGCTGCAAGAAATGCACACGTCATATCATTTGATTTGCAGAATGGAATATTTGAGGTTATTTTGAACCCACGGGGGTCACAAGGTAGGCGAAGTGGCCGGTCGTACACAGTGAACTTACGTCGTAGGACATGTACATGTGCTAGTTGGAAGTTGCTGAGGACACCTTGCGCACATGTCTTGGCTGGTTGCAGAGATCAGAGCATTTCCTTCGTACCATTAGTGGAAAGGTACTTTACAACGGAGTTATACTCATTGACATACCAAGCAACATTTATGCCAGTGGGTGAGCCATTCAACTGGCCAGAAGTGGAAGGTCCTAGGCTGGTCGCCGATCAATCGAGTCTGTGAGATGTTGGGCGAACTCCATCCGCCCTTGATGACAAAGCGGGGTGGTCAAGAACGGAGGTACAGGGCCGAACTGGGTCGGAGCTGAGCCAGAGGCCACAAACGTCGACTGGGGGAACATAAATCGTGGATCCATCATGACTGGAGGTGTGCCACCAGGAGTACCGTATGACGGGTACGAAGGAAACACCATCGACGATTGGGTCTGCATCTCAGGTTGGGATTACACTCCATACCCAGTGGGTGGCATATGTGCTTGAGATGGTCGCTACATTCTGGGTCCAGTCGGAATGTGTGATAGTATGGGGTTGTAGGACACTTGACTGAGAAGCTGCGATCCCTGTGTTGCCATGTAGTTGCAATACTCATCCACTTGACCCATCATGGAGTTGTACTGGTGTTGGGCATAGAAATTATGCGATTGTTCCGCAGTTTGGGTTGCCCGAGTACTAGCATCCATCACGAAGTTTCCCTGGACATAACGATATAGTTATGATGAGCAAGTGAAACACTGAAGCATGTAATCAATAACCATCATGAATTGAACAACTGAAAAAATGAAGCATGTAACCACTAACCATCATGTGGTAGTCAGGAGCCACAGGTTGATATACACTTGTCGGTGCACTAATTGGTGGGCTAATGATGCGTCTGGTGATTCGTGTGTACCAAGACATATATTGTGATGTAGCCTCATCCTCATCTTCCACCTCAGCTACAACATGAACTGAGTTTTCCCGATCGTTCCACAATTGTATCCATTGTGCATGAACCTCGGCCCAGTTGTGGGAGGGTTTCCCCTTGCGATCCATCTTGTGCAACATCTCCTCATATGCGCATGATGGGGGGACCACTTGCACATCCCCAAACTGGCGGGAGACCCGCTCTGGGTGGTGCACCTCTACAATCTCGAAACAAATTAGAGGTGTAGTAAATCGCCAGATGTTTGCACCTTCTCGACAGATGGAAGCAAGGCGAGCTAGTACGTCGCTCGAGTAGGGCTCCCACACAAACTGTGTTGTAAAGTAATGCATGTGACTACAATAGTTCTTAATTCTACGATATACAAGGATGAGAAGTGACAATAAAACTGACTAACCTGATATGAAGTTTGGCGATCTAATGCATCTCGATAGTACATCAAGGTCTTTGGGGTAGTTCCATAGGAGTATGAGCAATTCAACCATCTCATAGCCAGTGAATCCTCCCCATCTACAAATCGAGCACTGAATTGGGGAGGTTGTGAACCGTAACCAGTCTTCTTCCTTTTCTCTTGTCTTCTAGCCCTCCAAACTGCATTATGGTCATCACCTTCACCAAGTGGAATAATGCAACGTGGTCGTCCAATGGGGATACGCTCCCAGGCCCACAACTAGTATTATTGTAAATGTAATAAGTTCACGAGCTCATTGACTGTAGATGTATGAAATGAAATAATTACCGTACCTGTAGTAAGATGACTGGCCCAACGATCTCAACTTTCTCTCTTTCTGTATCTCTACAAAGCTGTCGATAGAGGAAGGCCAATGTCGCACTGCCCCAACTGTACTGGCTAGCAGCATCCAAATCCGCTAACAGTGGGAGGTACAACAGTTGCACTTGACCGCCACTACTGTCCGCGAACATGACACTTCCCATTAGAGAGAGGATGTACGCCCTAGCCTGACACTGCACTACATGTTCCTCCACATCTTCTGGTAAGGGCACCAGTAGCTGTCGTAGCCAGGCCACTTTCACCGACGAACCCCTTATCTGATTTGGCGGGGGTCTTTGCCCAAGTAGTGTTTCAGCAACGGTTGGTCAATCGTAGCATGCAGTTCCAGTAACTGCAAGACCGTCAACACGTAGCCCCAATAAAACTGAAACATCTTGGAGTGTGATTGTCGCCTCCCCTACGTTGAAGTGGAAGGTGTGGGTCTCAGGTCTCCATCTCTCTATCAACGTCATAATTAACTCATTGTCTAGCTCGAACCCAGACCCAAGCTTGTAGATGCATTCGAATCCTGCATCCTTTATGTATTGCATCACTCTCTCGTCTGGAGCTAGATCTCGCCCAATCTTACGCAAGTGTAGTCTATGCTGGATCACGCCATTCGTCTATAAATATAACGCAAACAAACATTAGTTTCTGATCTATTTGTAACATATACTTACATATTCTTCACGATAACAACATGTACTTACATATTCTTCGCGATTTCAGACATCAGTTGACCTATGGAGATGTTGTCTATGGAGCACCTCATTCACCAGCGGACCGGGATTCAATTGCATGGCCATTTGTACCCTAAGACAGAACACATAATTTGTGCAGAATGACTTAATGAAATTCTTAATTTTGTATTTATACAATTCAAAAGTACTTATCCTACCATCCTTAGCAATCAAAGTCTTTTAAATGTTCTTATCCTTTTTTTTTTATTTTTTCCCTAATTCAATTCTAAACTTCTATAATTTTTTTCTTATATACAATTTATTCTACTATTATTTTATGCAATCAATAATGTTTTCTAAATCTATTCTACTATTATATAATACAATCTTTCAAGTATATATATACACAATCAAAATCTAATTTCCTATTATTTCATGACTCCTAAAATGTTTTCTCTTCTAATAATCATACAATATTTGCTATATGACAAATATCACACAATTCCGGATCTATAATAATCACTAATCTATATTCGTTCAAACAAACATACAAATATCAAAATTTAAGATCATCTATCAAAACATACAACTATCATTAAATACAACTTTCTAAATTTTGGATTAAATCGATCTACAACTATCACACAATTTCAACTATATGTAATAATCACTAATCAACAATAAAAAACATACAAATATCAACAAACCCTCATCCATTCCGACCAAAATCAATCTATCACCATCCATATTCGTTCAAAAAAAAAAAACTAACCTTCAACTGGCGATTTGGAAGATGACCGAAGAAGAGATGAACGACGAGGGGATGATGAAGGTGAACGAGGAGGGGACGACGAACGATGAACGAGCAAGAGAAGAAGACGGACGAACGAAGAAGATGAAGTGAAGAGCTTGGAGAAGGAGGCCGGTTGGCCTAGGGTTAATACACTAAAAACGCGGCCCCAGGCCGCGTTTTTGGTGTAACTGCCACCAACTGCAGTAATTACCTTTGACCATCTTTTTTGTCTGAAATTATAGAAAAACGCGGCTCCAGGCCGCGTTTTTGCTTGGCGTCCCATCCAGTCAACAACTGGGGCCCAATTACAGAGGAGAAACGCGGCCTGAGGCAGCGTTTCTACTGCCAACTCAGCATCTGTACATATACGTACAATTTCATTTTATTTTTTAATATAAACCCGGCCTCAGGCCGCGTTTCTTTTGTAACATTCAAAACCCAACCCCGGCGCCAATTCTCTTTCGAGTTTTGTACATAAAACGCGGACCCAGTACACGTTTTTGTACAAAACCTGAAAAAAATGAATATTTTTGTAATTAGTTTAAACCATTGAATATTTACATAAATATTTATTTTTCTATGAATATTTCGAAAAAAAATTCTCTGGTACCACATATCTATGATTCAAGAAACTCATATTATTTTTAAACTAAAAACAAGAATTCAATTTCATGATGAAATCTGCATAAAAAAAATACGGGGTGGAAATAACACAAGTGCATTTGTATTAATTAACACAAACAAAAAAATTAAGATGCAATTATGCAATTAGCTACGCAGAGGGGGGCCTCTCGATCTAAACATATCTCAATAATGGACTCAGTATACGTACGTGTGGTGTGTATGGCCGTCTATTAATTAATTGCTCCAATCCTCCAATCACACCTTACAAATTGCCTACGTCTCACTGATTACATTTATGAAAAGTTTAATATCAATTATTTGAGAAATGTCATTTTCACAACTTTATAAGTTGTTTTATACCGTGACACTTTTTATCCAAAATATTTCGCTTAGTTGGTTCGTTCACAAGAGGCTTGCAACTAGCTTTAATTTAAATTTAGAATTAAAATTTCACAAAAGGCTTGCAATTAACTTTAAATTTAGAAAAATTTTAAATTATTTTTCTTTAGTGTAACAACTCAATTAATGAGAATATTAAAAAAATGACATATTTTTAAGAGAGGTGCTATGTTTGCCATATTAATTAATAATTTCACTATATAAAAAAGGGTCAATTGAGCAATAGGCCATAAGTAGGGGCATTATTAGGAAAATGTCCATCCTTCCTTCCAAATTGGAAAATTGGTCACCTTCCTTCCCTTGCCCCTTTGCCACCCCACGCGCGCCCCATGTGCCCCTCTCCTGTTTCAGCACATTTGGTTTCAGCAACCCCTATTTCAACGTTTTTTTTTTCGCGCGTTGCTGAAACCGAAGTTGGCGAAACCGAAGTTTTTTTTCAAAATGCTGAAATGCTAAAAAAAAAAAAATTTTGCAAAAAATGTTGAAATGGTGAAATGCTTAAATATATGCTTGTGCGTAAGATATAGTAGCTCATACAATTTTGTAAGAATTGATTTCAGTATTTTAGCATAACGAATTTTGCTAATAAGAATTAATTTCAGCATTTCAAATCAAAAAAAAAACTAATAAGCTCTCCAACAGTCCGCATTTCAGCATACTGAATTTCAGCAAATGAGATTTCAACAACAGCAATTACAAATCTGCCAATAATTATAACAACATCACAAATTAGGAGATTTCAGAGGTAATGAATGAAACGGAATGTAAAACGGAAGATGTAATCTATGAGTGAATTTCTAAGTAGATGCAAATCTCCATTAATTGATAGTGCAAAATCAAGGGCTTTCAAGATTCAATCCTTGTCAAAGGACACTGAGATATTCAAATTTTGCAGAAAGCAAGTTGTTAGCACTGAACATTCTTTAACTGATCAATTGCTTGGAGATAACCCTCCAAATCCTCGTGTTGCTGAAACCTACACTTTGGCTAACATGTACATGAGAGCAGAAAGATCCATAACTCATCGACTTCGGGATGTTCAGCCACGATCGGCATCGACGCCACGAATGTCCACCCTTCCTTTCAAATTGGCAAAATGTCCACCTTCCTTCCCTTACCCCCTTTTGCCCCTTTGCCTCCCCCCCACGCGCGCCCCCTGTGCCCCCCCTCCTGTTTCAGCACATTTGGTTTCAACAACCCCTATTTCAACGTTTTTTTTTCGCGCGTTGCTGAAACCGAAGTTGCCGAAACCGAAGTTGCTGCAATTGTTGAAATTAGTTTTTTTTTTCCACGTTGCTGAAACCTAAGTTGCTGAAATCTGAGTTGCTGAAACCAGGTTGCTGAAACCGGAGTTGCTTAAATTGTTGTTGCAATTCCTGAAATTATTTTTTTATTTTTTTGCGTCAGCGCTTCGACATCGGAGTTGTAGAAACCGTGTTGCTGAAACCGGAGTTGCTTTTTTTCTTTTTTTCTTTTTTTCTTTTTTTTTTCGCGTCACCACTTTGACACCGGATTTGCTGAAATCGGAGTTGTTGAAATCGTGTTGCGTGATATAAAATTTAGCCTATGTGGGATTCGAATCCACGTATTTGCGCATAAGCACATTGCTCTATCATTGAGCTAAGAGGCATTTAAAGGAGATTTAAAGCAAGGAACATCAAAATTCATTGCAGTCCGCATTTCAACAATTGCTGAAACCGGGGTTGCTGAAACCGGAGTTGCTTTTTTTTCGCGTCACCACTTCAACACCGGAGTTGCTGAAAGCGTGTTGGTGAAACCGGAGTTCCTTTTTTTTCTTTTTTTTTGCTGAAACCGGAATTGTGGAAACCGTTGCTGAACATGCTTGTGTGAAAGATATAGTAGCTCATACAATTGTATAAGAATTAATTTCAACTTTTCAGCATAATGAATTTTGCTAATAAGAATTAATTTCAGCATTTTCAAATCACACAAAAACACAAGAAGCTAATAAGCTCTCTAAGAGTCCGCATTTTAGCATAACGAATTTTGCTGAAACGCGGACACCCACTAACGCTCAAAATACCAGTGACGTTCAAAAAATTTGCAGACATCACTTTTTTTTAAAAAAAAAATAGATATTTCTAAAAGTGCTAACACGATTAAAAGTGCTGAAAGTGGAATGTAATATTACTAAAAATTGCGGACATAAAAAAATTATGATATTAAAATTAAGATATTAAGACAAAATATAACGATTGCTCATGGAAAAATTGACATAACAAATGTTGGTTACAAAATGCAAACTTTTTCCATTCAAGAAGCTAATAAGCTCTCCTTTATATATTTTCTGTTTAAGCAGGATCATTCTTTTACACATTAATAATGCGACTTTGATCGACGGGTATAAAAGCAAGATTTAGATATCCAATTCCAAGGATAGTCATTTCAATAACCTTGTAGATAAACCACATGTTGTCATCACGTTCCACAGTTGACAACATGGTACCATTTATTCAAGACCTCAAGTTAGTAAGGGCTATAAATATTAAGGAGGAATATTTACAATTTGATTAATGTAAACACCTTCCTTCTCAATTTGATTAATGAAGACTAACTAATAGCATTTCAGCATGTCTATTCTATACTACATTATTTAAACGGTCTACAAGCAAGCAGCAACATACAGAGTTCACGGAGGAACCTCCACCATTCACAAGCACAACTCATCAAAAGCAGAATTAAGAGTAGATGGATTAAAAACAACACCGGAATTCAACATTCAAAAGCGAAAGAACCTGGAGACCGGAGATTGGATGTCCACCAATTTCAGCAACTCCTTCGAGAGATATTGACTGCCGATTCAGACTCCGAGGAAGGAAAGGATGTGGAAGAGGCAGAGCGAAGGAGACGGAGGATGCGGAGGCAGAGGATGCGGAGGAGGTGAAATTGAAAACAGCGTAGGTGGAGAGAGACGACGACAATCAGAGCTCTTCGTCTGACGAAATCGGAAACGGAGGAGGCGGAATCGGAGCAAGACAACGTAGGTGGAGAGAGACCTCCTCCCCTGCTCCTCCTGCGACGGCGGCGATCAAGGAGATAGCTTTCGGCTTCTTGCCGATTGCCATCGAAGATCATCCTCTGCAAGGAGTTGGAGAGCCAGATGGAGTACTCTCCTGTCGAGAGATGGACGCAGAAGAAACTAGGTGTGAAAGGGGGCGCATGCAATACTGTTTTAGAAGAGATGCACAAAACCCTAAATTAATTAGTTTGGTGGACACTATCCCAATTTGGGCCCAAAAAGTGGCCTGTTTGGCAAATTAATTCTATAAAAAATTCAACCAAAACTTTGTAGGAGCCCCATGTTGGAACATCCCATTCATGAAACCATCCTCTATAATCTGTATTGCAGAAATCCTAAAAGGAAAAGATGAGCCGCCTTGAAAATCGAACTCACCCAAGAGGATGTCCTTGAAAATCGAATTCACCCAAGAGGAGGTCCTGCTTCTATTCCCAATAGAAATCAACAAATTCCGAGAAAAAGGAAAAAAAGGAAGAAAAGATGGAAAATAGAGGACCAAAGAAGCACAAAAAGATGGAGGAATTAAAAAGAAGAAACTTATGGAAGAAGAAAGCCATAAGAGAGAACCATCATTGGAAAACCACTGACGCTGCCATGGCTCTGTCTGACAGGGATGCCCCCAGCGCCACCCCTCTTCATCTTGCTCATCACCCCTGTTCTCCTCTCTTCTGCCGCCCCTATCAACTCTGACGAGGTTTTTTGCCTCTCCCTCTGCGGTGGCGCCTCCTTCGACGACCTATGCCTCCATGGGTCCATAAGCAAATACGGTTGGATCTTCACGATTGCCCTCTCGAGCCTCTCCCTCATCAGCTTGGATCGATCTATTGGTGTTGTCCACTTGGCGTTTGCTGCTAGATCTGATCAAATAACAATTGAACAAAATCTCAAATACAAAACTAAAACACAACCCTTTATCAAACCAAATCTCAAAAACCAGAACAATATGGGTGCCATGGGTTTCGGACCTTAGTCCATAGTAGCCAGCGCTTCTTGTAGGAATGGTACGAGAAGTTTGAAGGTGTAAAAAGATTGACATCTAGTTGATATCACTTTTAGGGGAAGTGATGGTTGGGCTGACAACCAGGTGACAAAGTCGACAATACAGGAGTGGTACAACTATATGTCGAGCTTTTAGGAATTTTTCCGACTTGCCCCCTAAGCAAGAGTGTAAGAGACATTATAGTGTGGAGCGTCTATGTGTCCAAATAACCAAAATGACAATAATAAAATAGAAACCTAATGTGATCTAGGCTCATAGATTTTTCCTTCACTTTTCTAGAGAAAGGTCCCACATCGCTTGTCCATCAAAGTTCAGTTTCTTATCTTCATGAGCAAAATGGATGAGTAGAAAGGAAGCATATGCACTTGATTGAAATGGCTCATGCTATTAGGATCAATGCAGGGCTGCCTATGAAGTTTTGGGGTGAGTGTGTGCTTGGCACCACCCACGTCATTAACCTCCTTCCTTCTTCAGTGTTGGCTTGGAAAACATCTCATGAGGTTCTTTTCCATAAGAAACGAGATTATAGGCATCTTCGTGTCATTGGTTGTTTATGTTTTGCTCATGTTCCCAAAGTTTTTCGTTCAAAATTAGAGGGTTCAGGAAGGAAATGCATTTTGTTGGGTTATCCTCCAGGTTATAAAGCATACAAGTTGTATGATCTGGTGACCCATAAAACCTTTGTTAGTAGGGACGTGATATTCAAGGAATTGGTGTTTCTTTTCAAAGGTGATAAGGTTCAGGGTAGGGAGCCTCATGTCTATATCGCATCTGACTTGCCCAGGGTAACTTTTGGAGATGATGAGGAGCATTCTAGCAAGGGTATGTCACCTGGATCTTTTCCCCTTAAGGTTTAATCTCATGGTCTGCAAGCTTTTCCTTGGTTCCAAATGCTAAACCAAGTGATCATCTTGTGGTGTCTGAAACAAGGAGTGATGGATCTCAATAGATAGCACATAAGGTTGTTGATGAAGTGGCTTCACGAGGGATTCATAGTCGACCTGCCAGAAGAATCACTAGGCTTGCTAAGCTTCAAGATTTCATTTATCAGCAGCTGCCTTCACGGCATACTGAGGGCTCAAGTGATAACTCTCTGTCTTCAGTATTTTCAGTGGTTAATCCTCTTGCCTTGGGTCATCATTCCCATAATTATATTAGTTCCCTGTTCAACGTCCTCTTTGTGGTTGAACCAGCTTCTTTCTCTCAAGCTCAAAAGGTGCTTGAATGGAGAGAAGCTATGAAACACGAGTTAGATGCTCTTGAAAGGAAACATCACTTGGACTGTCACCAATCTTCCTCATGGTAACAAGGCAATTGGTTGTCGTTGGATTTACAAGATCAAATTTCGTGCTGATAGGAAGATTGAACGTTACAAGGCAAGATTAGTTGCTAAAGGATATATTCAAGTGAAGGATCGGGATTACAAGGAAACATTTTCTCCAGTTGCTATGTTTGCAACAGTTCGCATTCTTTTGGCATTAGCCTTAGTCAAACAGTGGCATTTACATCAATTGGATGTAAATAATGCCTTCTTACATGGATATTTGGATGAAGAGGTATATATGTTACCTCCTCCTAGATATATTGGTGCTAATTCTGGTCAGGTTCGCAAGCTGAATAGGTCGATTTATGGGCTTAAGCAATCTAGTCGACAGTGGAACTTTGAACTTACTAGACGCTTAACATCTCTGGGTTTTCGTAAGTCCAAGCATGATTATTCATTGTTTGTTCTCAAGTAGGGTTCCTTAATCACAATTACATTAGTCTATGTGGACAACATGCTTGTTACATGCAATGATGAAGCTTCAATTTCCATGGTCAAGCAGTCCCTGGATAAAGCCTTTACAATTAAGGACTTGGGTTTTTCCCGCTATTTCCTTGGTATGGAAATTTCAAGGTCAGATAAAGGTATCCTCTTAAACCAGAGAAAATATGTCATGGATTTATTATCCAATTCAGCAATGGTGAATTGTAAATCTGCTAAATTTTCTATGCAAAGGAATTTGCATCTCAGCACACATGATGGAGAAATTATGGAGGATGTTGAGTTTTATCGTCGTTTAGTGGGTCGTTTGATGTAGCTTATGCTTACAAGGCATGATGTTGCATACACTGTTCAGTAATTGACTCAGTTCATGGCTAATCCTTGTGCCTCTCATATGCGAGTTGCTTTATTTCTCCTACGTTATTTGAAGAGTACAGTGCAATGTTCCCTATTTTACCGATGTTCTAGTAAGTTGAACATTCGTGCTTATTTTGATGCAGATTGGGGCAGTTGCATAGATACAAGCAGATCTTTATCTGGATATTTGATGTGCGGTTATTTCACCATATTTCATGCTTACATTTATACCGTTTTTATGCATATTTTATACTTTCGGGTTGGGAAAGTAGTGAATTTGTGTAGTTTGAGTTTATTTGCAAGACATACAGGTCTACATAAGTTTTGGTTTGATTTCGCAGGAAATGGAACATTCTAAGGTGAAAACAAGACACTGGAGAAGAGCTCGATCTTGAGCAGAAGCACTCGATCTCGACCAAATGACTCGATATCAACTGATGCACCCTAGGTCGACTGAAGAGAAAGAGCCAGATCGAGACAAAGGCCAAGTCAACCACAATCACCCATGTCGACTCGACATGAGGCACTCAACATCGAGTGGTCCACTCGATATCGACTGGAGAAACAGATGCGTAAGAGACACGGATTGGGCATGATCTTTGGGAGATTTACTTAGCCACAAGATATTCTATCATCTACCAAGATCATCTTTCCTTAGGGGTATATTCCAAGCATATTAGGGAATATCTTTTTCATTATTTTATTTTAAGATATAATTTAGTTTAGATAGAATTTCCTTTTACCAATATTAGTAGGATTAGGACTCCAATCCTTGGCTAGCAATGGTTGTGAGACTATAAATAAGGCCCTAGGGGGCTGTCTTTAGCCATTCAATCAACCAATAATCAATCAAAGCCTTAAGAAATCAAGGAAAGAAGGAGTGGCAAGTAGAGAGAGAGAGAAGAGAGAGAGAAGGTGGTGTTTGTACGATTTAAAGTTTCCTTTCAAGTTTAATGCAAAGTTTGTTTCTTTATTCAATGATGTTTTCCCCGATGAGAAGTGAGTAGTCGTTCTACTTCTAGGGTCGGGGTGAATCCGGCGGTAGCCATATAAGTATGCTTGAATTCCTTATTTGATTATGCAATTTCATCTTCTACCCCACGCTCAATCCTTAATGAGAATTTAGGATTATTTCTTATTTACCTTATATGAAGCGAAAGTTGATTATACATGTGAATTTGGATAGTAATTAGGTTTTGCCTGCAAAAGTTGACTAAACCCTAATTATGAAAAGGTAGAAGCAATAAGGTTTTTAAGCGAAAGCCTCTATATTCCTAATTGGTACGATAAAAGCATGATCTTTTATGTGATTTAAGTAATAATGCATGCATGGTTATTGTCGAGGTAAATCTCTACCTTAGGAGCTTTTTTAGTTATATTAAGAAAAAAACACAAAAAATTTGTCTTTTATATTATTTTCTTTATTTTCAGTCTTTGTATTTATTTTCTATTACTATCTGCGAAACCACTCGAGATCGACATAACCACTGGATATCGAGTACTCTGCATCGAAGGAACTCAAGTCGACGATCTTCTGAGTCGACAGTGAAGCAATAACCCACTCGACATTGACCTATCTAGTTGATATCGAGTGACTTCTCTTTCTGTTGTGGGTTTCACAAATCGACGCAAACACTAGGAATCGACAGCCCCTGTCGATATCGACCTATCAGCTCAATATCGAGGCTTCTGGTCGACGTAACGCATGATTTCAACAAGACTATTCAGGAAACCGCTGAATCGCCTCCTCGAGGATCGATCCTAATTCCCTACTGCTACATCGAGAGGGAGTTTTGAATTTATTTTCTAGGGAAGGAATTGGTTCGATTTATATCATTTATTTACATATCTAGATTTCCCTCCTAACAAATTTTGGCACCGTTACCGGGGAGGCTATCAATCGCGCCCTGTCTAGTCTTACTAATCTTTCTACCTGGTGTTGTGTTGAAAGTGTATGCGACGCGCTGATCGCACACCTGAATTCGCAGCTTTAGGCGATCCGAAACGCTTCCTTTGTCTACAAGAAAGGGCGAAGAGGATCATGGCTAACGAAGAGACCATGCAACAAGAGCTTGAGAGGCTTAGAAAGCAAGTTGAGGAGTTCAACACTGAGTGCACTCAACATACGCATGCTCGGCAATGAATGGAGGCCTGGTATGAACAAGAGGCCCAAGCCCACCGAGAAGCCAAAGAGCAACTACGCCATATCCCGCATAATGCTAAAGAATATATGCACCTAATGGTGGCGGTGCCTAGATCTCCTATTGTTCTCCCTAACGTATCCTCTGAGATTAAAACTACTTTTATAGTAGAGATTAGGAGACATACCTTTGAGGGAAAGGGCTCCGAATTCCCTATGATGCACATTACCACTTATGTTGACTTATGTGACAGCATTGCTGACGGTGTCAATTTAGAATATGTATGTCTAAAAGCTTTCAGATGGTCACTTGCAGGAAAGACCCTACATTGGTTGGAACGCTTGCCCCACGATCTATCTGCACTTGGGGTAAACTTAAAGATATCTTTTCTCAACAAGTTCTTTCCACCATCCAAGATGGCGCAGATTCGCCAGAGGGTAATGGCCTTCATGCACAAACCAGGAGAGATGCTAGCACAAGTTTGGGAGCGCTACAAAGACCTGCTGAGATCTTGCCCTACGCATGGACGACCGCCATATGTTATCCAGGAGATCATCTACAATGCCCTAGACGTGCCTACAAGAGAGTGGATCAATACTACACCACCTACCGATACCTAGAGCTTACTCCTAATCAAGTTTGGGAGACTATTGAAAGGCTCGTGGAGTTCGAGAACACCTATGAGACTCCTGCGACCCTTGATGCGAGGCCGCCCCCATCCATGGTACTATATGAGCCATCAAAGAAGGTGGATCCTGACGTGAAGGATCAATTCATGAAAGACCAGGTAAAGCGTCTCCAAAAACAAGTTACGTTTTTAACTAACAACCAAGCTTGTTTAGAATGTGGGTCGCAAAAACATAACAAGATGACTTGTCCCTACACGAAGCAAGTACAGACGGCAGAGACCCACGAGAAAGTCAAATATGCACGGGGGCCTAACTATGGAGGTCATCAAGGGAATTGGGGATATCAGCAACTTCAACATCAACAATATCAACAACCTCTGCCATATAGAGCACCTGGCCATCCGGAGAGGGAAAGAAGGGATGACTTACAACTCATCTTGAATGAAATAAAGAGAAACCAAGTAGAGGATAAGCAATCCAACAATGCCATCCACAATCAACTACATGGCATTGATGCAAGGCTTGGTGAAATCGATACATGGAGGAAGAGCGTAGAGACCAAACTGGGTCAATTGGCGGCCAACGTTCCATGATAAGCCGGAGCGCTCCCAGACAAACCTCAAGCCAACCCTAAAGGGCAACCAGAAAGCCACATCACCGTCATACGCTTACGGGGTGGCAACGAAATTCTAATAAATGACAAAGAAACAGAGCCAGCGAAGAAAGCTACTGGAGTGCCAGTCGATGTCGACACCCCAAGTCAATGTCGACCGGCCCACTCGATGCCAACACACCTGTCGACGTTGAACCTGTCCAGGCGTGCCCTAGATCGACCACAACACTTGATGTCGACAACCCTGTCGATGCCGACCAGTCATCCACGAAACCTCGAGTCAGCCCCACTCCGCCGAAGAAGAAGCCACTTCCTTTTCCTCCAAATCACTAAGGGACCCTGCCGACATGAAGTTTCAAGGGTTTGTGAAGGTTCTCCAAGGCCTAAACGTGACCATACCATTCATGGAGGCCCTTCAAGAAATGCCATCATATGCCCGGTTCCTAAAGGACATCTTGTGCAAGAAGCGATCAATCGCTGAGTTCGCAGCAGAGTGCAGCAAAGTGGACTACCCGGAGAAGTGAAGTTATCCCGAGAGATTTGCCATTATAATTGGGCTTGGCCAACATTGCTACAAGGCCTTGTGCAACCTAGGGGCTAGCGTGAGCCTCATGCCTTTGTCGATATGGTCAAAGATCAACATTGGAGCCTTGAAGCCAATAGATATGAAGGTTTATATAGCCAATGATGTACATAATTGTACCTTTGTTTATTGCATCTTTTGACTTCATATTTCATTTGATTTCCGAACAAAAGTTTCAAAAGCATATGATCTCGTGTAAGAATGAGCTAAAGTGTAAGAAATAGAGTCTACACGAGTTTTAAGCTAACCATGCAGGAATTCGATGAAATCGGAGTCAAAACGGGCAAGCCGAGTGAAACTGAGAAGAGGTCGATATCGACTGGAGACATCGATATCGACCCTGGATTTCGACACGACTTCTGAGTGTCGAGATAACCACACAAACCAGACTAGAAGCCTCGATATCGACACACATGCATCGATATCGACCATCGTCATAGACATCGACTGGAGTTGGACAAGTCGAGTAGAAACACAAGCATCGATATCGACCTCTGGTGTCGATATCGACCTTACATCGACAGAAGATAAATCCGATTTTGAGGCTCGGATTGTGAAGTCTATCATCAAAGCCATGAGTTATCTCGTTCTTTTAGATATTAGCAGTTGTTTGTTATCTTTTCCTTTAAGTTTTATCAAAATAAAAGACCTATCCTAATTGTTCGGATAGAGTTATTAGTTTAGATAGAAGTTACAATCCTCGGATAGCGAGAATTAGTAACCTATAAATAAAGCCTTAGGGGCTGATTTGTTAGGAATCCAATCATAGACTCATCGAAGACAAGGACAATAGACAATAGATAGTTAGGTTTTTTGAGCTTTAAAGTTTCAAGCGCTTACGATAGTTGGCGTTGAGATTGTAAAGATTCGAAATTTTCCATTTATGCAAGTTATTTCAATTCAAGACATGTCTACGATCAACATGAGTGAGTAGTTCCCCTTTCTTCTAGGGTCGGGGTGAGCCCGACGATAGCCATGATGGTAAGGTAAGTACGTCGTTAAAGAATGTATCTTTTATCTCCTTCTACCTTGTTCTTCATCTTTAAATGCGAATTTAAGGAACTCATGTTGTAAAACTTGGGTAGTAATTAGGGTTTCTTTTCGAAAGATTATAAACTCAATTATGACTAAGGTAGACACCAATTAGGTTAAGTAATTGAAAAATCTCTTTTCCTATTGGTTGGTTTAGGTGAAAGCCTTTTCCTTTATGATAAAAGCATGCATCTTTAGTTGATCCTTATTTCTACTATCATGGTTGTCGTCGCGGTAATCCTTGACTTTGGAAGACTTTTTCCTTTATTGAGTTTACATTAAAATTTGCCCACCGTTCGTTGAGTCATCGAAAAACCCAACACCTTTGCTTATTTCTGATCATTGCTTCCTTCCCATCCTTGATTCTTCGGCCTTTTCTTTGCCGACAAAACCACTAACTCACTGCAGGAAAGACATCGATATCGACAGCAGAGGTCGATATCGACCAAAACTGATAGATCGACGGTTTTCTGAGTCAATCTCGAGACTCCTGGGAAACTTCTGCAAGCATCGATATCGACCACTTTGTGTCGAAATCGACCCCCTGTATCGACTGGCAGACTTCTGAGCCAGTCGATTTCGTGAACTAACCTCGATATCGACCCCCACCAGTCGATATCGACTACAGTTTTTGTTTCTGCAGGTTTTCTGTTGCAGACGACATCGACAGCCAAGATCGACATCGAGGTCTGACATCGAGATCGAGGCTTCTGGTCGAACATAAAGGACGTGTCTTCAACGCTACTAGGATCCCGCTGACTCGCTTCCTCGTGGATCGAACCCGATTCCCTACTACTATAGCGGGGAGTCTTGAATTTATTTGAAGAGGCTAAGAGTTGTATTGGTTTATATTTTATTATATATTTCGATTCAATTCTCCCCACGTCAAATTTTGGCGCCGTTGCCGGGGAAGCTATCAATCGCGCCCTAGTAGTTTATTTTCACGGTTCTTTTTAGTGTTATTTTATAGGTGTATACGACTTACTGGTGACCAACCTGAATTTGAAGGACTAGACGAACCAGAACGCTTTCTCCACCTAACATCTCGAGTCCAAAGAATCATGGCGGACAACGAGACCCAGGCACAACAAATTGAACGCTTAAGGAAGCAAGTAGAGGATTACGCTACCAGAGAAGCGGCACTAAGAGAGCGTGCTGACAGGGAGGAGGAAGCCAGGAGACGATATGAGATTCAAATCAACACCCTCCCCCGGAATGCTAAGCAATACATGCACCCATCGCTCACAGTGCCTTAATCGGCTATTCTAATCCCTACTTCTAATTTTGAAATTAAGCCAAACTTTTTAACTGAAATAAGAAGGCATCAATATGAAGGGAAACCTAACGAATGCCCTATGGCACATATATCAACCTTCTTAGACCTCTGTGATACAATTGCTGATGGACAAAGTCTTGAGTATGTTCAACTGAAAGCATTTCGCTGGTCTCTTACAGGAAAAGCATTGCAGTGGTTGGAAAGCTTAGCCTCAAGATCGCTCCGCACCTGGAATGAAGTCAAGGACGCGTTTCTCAACAAGTTCTTTCCTCCTTCTAAGACGGCGCTGATCCGACAGAAAATCACAGCTTTCAAACAAAAGCCTGGTGAGGCTCTGGCAACTGTTTGGGAGAGGTTTAAGGACCTCCTACGATCATGCCCGACGCATGGCCAACCACCGTACGTCATTCAGGAGATCATATACAATGCTCTTGACGCTGCCACCAAGGAGAGGATCAACACATACACCGCTTATGGCTACCTTGAACTCGCTCCTCAAGAGGCTTGGGAAACCATTGAAAGGTTGGTGGAATTTGACAATACATATGGGACTCCTGAGGCTTCCGACGCACCATCATTGTCGAGGCCTGTCCCATCTATGCCATTGTAAAAGATCAATTTCATAGGGATCAACTTAGAAAGCTCCAGAAACAAGTGAGATTCCTATCGGTAAACCAGGACTGCATCGAATGTGGATCACAACGACATACTACCATTGAGTGCCCCCATGCTGAGCAAGTGCAACTAGCGGAGACTCATGAGGAAGCCAACTTCATGAGGGGTCCCAATCGCCAATATTGGGGAGACCAAAGGTTCCAACAACCACAAAGGAACCAGGTTAACCCTAGGGACCCCCCACTTTATAGAGCTCCTAGGCACCCTGAGAGAGACCAAAAGAAGGATGATCTTCAACTTGTATTGGACGAAATAAGGCGGAACCAAGCTAAGAATGATCAATCCAACCATGCAATCCACTCTCAACTCAATCACCTTTCCACAAGGATTGGAGAGATGGACATTTGGAAGAAGAACGTAGAGACCCAACTGGGTCAATTGGCGGCACAAATCCCTAGACCGTCCGGAACATTCCCTGGGCAACCAACTACCAATCCTAAGGGGCAATCCGGGTCAGGACACATTGCAGCCATGCAACTAAGGAGTGGCACCAAAGTTCATAAGCCACAAAAGGCGACGGAGGAAGAAGTAACAGAGCCTGTCGACATCGACAACCCAGTCGATGTCGACCTTGAGGTCGATATCGACACCACTGTCGACCCCTTGGCCGACGTCGATGACACTGCAGAACCTGAGAGAGAACAACATAGGTCGAAATCGACCCTACCGGTCGATATCGACCACCCTCCTGTCGACATCGAGGTTCAGCAGGCTCCTCCGACCACTGTTTTGGCTTCTCCGCCAAAGAAGACGCTACCCTTCCCTTCCAAAGCATTGAAGGACCCCACTCAAAGTAAGTTTAGGCGCTTTGTAAAGATTCTCCAAGGACTGAACATTACTATCCCTCTTACAGAAGCCCTAAGCGAGATGCCCGCCTATGTTCGATTCTTAAAAGACATCCTTAGCAAGAAGCGATCCATGGCAGAGATCACAGAGGAATGCTCAAAGATGGATTTCCCTGAGAAGAGGAGCGATCCAGGGAAATTTGCAATCACCGTGGGACTCGGCCAACATCGCTACAAAGCCCTATGTGACCTAGGGGCAAGTGTAAGTCTCATGCCTCTCTCTATTTGGCAAAAGGTGAGCATTGGAGCACTTGAACCTGTGGATATGAAACTTTATATGGCTGATAATTCATTCGTCAGACCCACAGGTATAGTTGATGACGTCCCTGTAAAGGTAGGTAAATTCTTTGTGCCTACTGATTTCATTGTATTGGACATGCCTGAAGATCCTATTGTACCTATCATCCTTGGTAGGCCTTTCTTAGCCACTGCGGATGCCAATATTAATGTACGTAGAGGATTACTAACCTTTACTATAGGGAAAGAAGCCATTGAATTCTCCTTCAACCCCACAATGAAGGAAGTTAATGGTATGGAAATTAAGTCGGTCTACACTAGCATCATGGATTGCAAAGAACCGACGGAAAGGGCCCTAACTCCTGAAGAGGCCCTAGCCCTAGCTGCAGAGGAGCTTACCGACGAGGATATTGAGGAGTTCCTGGCTACATGCACGAGTGATGAGGAAATATTCGACGATGCTCTGTCCATGGAGCTCGAAGACGAAGCCGATATCGACGAGGAAAGGTCGACATCGACCAATCCACTCGATATCGAGTGCCCTCAGTCGACATCAAAACACTCAGTAAGTCAAGTTCTCCCTTCTTCTCTTACAGGCGAAATCGACCAGCCCATGTCGACAGAAGAGGCCGAAATCGACCAGCCGATATCGACAGAAGAGGTCGAAATCGACCAGCCGATATCGACATCAGAGGTCGAAATCGACCTTTACCACTTGACGCCAAACAGCTCCGAAGCCGAGGTATGTGCTGAACTCTCAGTCGATATTGATTATTCCTACTCGCCCTCGACCTTCTTTCTGCAGGAATATTTTGAAGAGTCCAAATCAAAGTTGGCATCACTCTATGTTTGGTCCACACCGACTCCTATAACTGATTTGGGAACTTCTATCAAGAGAATTGAGACGGATTACCTTGGTGAGATTATGAAGACGGAGGAGGTAGAGCCAATCCTTATCTCACAAGGCCCTTCTCCGGTGCTTAAGCCTCTACCCAACACACTTAGGTATGAGTTTCTTGGTCCAAATTCTACTTTCCCTGTAATTATCAATGCTTCACTAACCACACAGGAAGTAGATAAGCTTATGGAAGTACTTCGTGCTCATCGTAAGGCTATTGGATACTCTCTTGAGGACATAAAAGGTATTTCACCTGCTACTTGCATGCATAGAATCCTCCTTGAGGATGATCATAAGGCATCTATAGAACACCAACGGAAGCTCAACCCCAACATGAGAGAGGTAGTGAAGAAGGAGATCATGCACATGCTGGATGCAGGAATCATCTATGCCATCTCCGACAGCGAATGGGTGAGCCCAGTCCATGTGGTGCCTAAAAAGGGCGGAATGACCATTGAGGAGAATGAGAAAGGCGAGCTTGTGCCAAAGCGAATCACAACTAGTTGGCGAATGTGTATTGACTACAGGAAACTCAACAATGCCACTAGAAAGGATCACTTTCCCCTTCCATTCATTGATCAAGTATTAGAGAGACTCGCCGAACATGATTATTTTTGTTACCTGGACGGATATTCTGGTTTTTGGCAGGTCCCTATTCATCCTGACGATCAAGAAAAGACCACCGTCACTTGTCCCTATGGGACTTTTGCATATAGGAGAATGCCATTTGGGCTCTGCAATGCCCCTGCTACCTTTCAAAGATGTATGATGGCTATCTTCTCCGACATGATTGAGGACATTGTGGAGGTATTTATGCATGACTTCTCTGTTTATGGCACTACTTTCGATATTTGTCTTGCTAACCTTCGCAGGGTACTTGCACGATGTGAAGAGACAAACTTGGTTCTCAATTGGGAAAAGTGCCACTTTATGGTAAGGGAAGGGATTGTGCTAGGCCACAAAGTCTCTAAACGGGGAATTGAGGTGGACAGGGCAAAAATAGAACTCATTGAAAAATTACCACCACCTTCATCAATTAAAGACATAAGAAGCTTCCTTGGTCACGCAGGTTTCTATAGGAGGTTTATTCAAGATTTTTCTAAAATTGCCAAACCTTTAACTAACCTACTAATGAAGGATGTTAAGTTTGCATTTTCTAGTGATTGTCTTGAAGCTTTCAACAGGTTGAAGGAGGCCCTCATATCCGCCCCAATCATTCAATCACCCGATTGGTCACAACCTTTTGAGATCATGTGCGACGCAAGCGATTATGTCGTAGGTGCTGTCCTAGGACAAAGGAGAGACAAAAAGCTTCATGCCATCTACTATGCAAGCAAGACTCTTGATGTCGTTCAAACAAAGTACGCCACGACGGAAAAGGAGTTCTTGGCCGTGGTCTTCGCTTTTGAGAAGTTCCGCTCATACCTAGTGGGCTCTAAGGTTATTGTTCATACTGACCATGCAGCTCTTAGGTACCTAATGGCGAAAAAGGATGCTAAACCTAGGCTCCTACGATGGGTGCTCTTACTACAAGAGTTCGACGTTGAGCTTAAAGATAAGAAAGGAACGGAGAACCCCGTAGCCGATCATCTTTCACGGCTACCCATAGGGCTTCTGGAAGAGTCACATGACAATATACCAATCAATGACTCCCGCCCTGACGAGCACTTAATGAGGCAAGAGGTAAGACGGGCAGAAGAACCACTCGATATCGACCCCCAAAGGACGATATCGACTGCCCCAAAGGTAAATCTTGCATCGATGTCGACCAATTTTGATCACAGGTTGTCCATTGCAGAGGTCGAAATCGACCTCCAGACATCGACATCGAGGACCCATATCGAGAAGCCCATGTCGACTGAGCCTGTCGATGCCGACCAGTCGATATCGACCCCAGCAGGTCGATATCGACCACCTTCAAAACCCTCCGAAGGTGACGAAAAGGTAAGCTTCGGTGAGGATTTCTTCTTTACACCTCCTTCTAGTCCTATCCATGATCTATTTGCTGTAAGAAGGGCGAAGGTACCTTGGTATGCGGATTTTGCTAACTATATTGTAGGAGGCGAGATTCCTTCAAGCTTAACTTCGCAACAAAGGAAGAAGTTTTTGCACGACGTCAAACAATATTATTGGGATGAACCCTATTTATTCAAACAGGGGAAAGACCATATCTTTCGACGTTGTATCCCGGAGGATGAGGTAGAGAGCGTGATTCACCATTGTCATTCTCTCCCTACAGGAGGTCATGCTAAAGGATTCAAGACCGCGGCGAAAATTCTTTAATGTGGTTTTTATTGGCCTAACCTTTTCAAGGATGTGCAAAACTATGTAACCTCTTGTGATGAGTGTCAACGTGCAGGTAATATCACATGGAGGAATGAGACACCACTCACAGGCATTCTAGAGGTCGAACTCTTTGATGTATGGGGCATTGACTTCATGGGACCATTCCCTGCTTCAGGCCCCTACAAATACATTCTAGTAGGGGTGGACTATGTCTCTAAATGGGTGGAGGCTGTAGCAACTAGGACCAACGACGCGAAGGTAGTCTCTAAGTTTATGAAAACTAACATCTTTCCTCGTTTTGGTGTTCCTAGAGTCCTTATTTCAGATGGTGGCTCGCATTTCATTGAGAGAGGCTTTGAAGCTCTTTTAGCTAAGTATGGGGTAAACCATAGGGTGGCAACACCCTATCATACTCAAACTAGCGGTCAAGTAGAAGTCTCCAATCGCCAAATCAAAGCCATCTTGGAGAAGACGGTTTCCCGCTCAAGGAAAGATTGGTCGTCCAAACTGGATGATGCGCTCTGGGCCTACCGAACGGCCTATAAAACACCACTTCGCACAACTCCCTATAACTTGGTATATGGTAAGTCATGTCACTTGCCCGTTGAACTTGAGCATAAAGCAATGTGGGCTCTTAAGGAGCTTAACATGGATTTCGACGAAGCGGGAAAGAGGAGGTTCATTGACTTACAAGCCTTGGAAGAGTTGCGCCTAAAGGCATATGAGAATGCCGAAATCTACAAAGAGCGCACTAAGAAATGGCATGATAGGAAGTTGGTGCCAAAAACATATGAGGTAGGTGACAAAGTCCTTGTTTTCAATTCTAGGCTTCGCTTATTTCCAGGGAAACTAAGGACAAGATGGAGCGGACCTTTCAAGGTTCATAAAGTATTCCCTCATGGAGCGGTGGAGTTATTTTGCGACGATGGATCAACCTTTAAGGTAAATGGCCACCGAGTAAAGAAATATTATGACAAGGAGGACCCAGAAGAAGAGATTCGCACCACCTTGGCGTTGAACTAGCGCAAAAAGGGAAATATGTCGAGCTAGCGACTTAAACTCAAGCGCTTCCGGGAGGCAACCCGTTCTTTTCCTTTTTCTTTCTCTTTTAGTTTTTTGTTTATTTTATATTTTTATATTTTTTTGAGATCATTCGTGGCTATTCTATCTAAAGTCAACAGAAAATCCAGCCCAGAAGAGAGGTCGATATCGACCTCTAAGGTCGATATCGATAAGCCGACAGAAGGGAGTAACAGCACGTGTTAAACGGATGCAGAAGGGGGGTCGATATCGACCTCTAAGGTCGATATCGACTACAGATGGAGGTAGGTGCCAGGTCAGAATTTAATTTCTTTCAGTTTTTATTTTTTGGGGTTTCGTCCCCTTTATACACACCCGACTTCGACACCCTCCTCCCGTTTTTGACACCCTAGCCGCCTCTCTTCCTCTTCATCCCTCACCCTCCGGTCACCCTCCCCACAGCCACCCATCACCGCAACCACCACACCCCCACACTGTCACCAGATCCCCCTCCTCCCTTCCTCGCCCTGTGCAGCGCCGCCCCACGCCCCTGCCATCTCTTCCTCCTCTCGACCTAGCCCTCCCTCTCTCCCTCGTTTTCAAGCCTCCTTGCCCAGATCTACACGTTGCCGGCCAAGAATCGCCAGATCCGGCCGCCCCACGCCACCGGAGGTCCCACCGCGCCACCAGCAGCCCCGACAGCACACAGATCCGGTCGATTTCGACCCCTGGGCATCGATATCGACACCCCCCTGTCGACAGTCGGTTTTTCTCTCTCGATTTTGCGGTTGCTTGCCTCTTTCTCCCCTAATTCTAACACTCTTCTGGTATGATTTCTCACCCTTCCTCTATTTTTTCTGATTTTTCATATTCAATTCGTTCATTGGGAAGAAATTTCATATTGGGTGTTTAGGTTTTGAACGTAGATTGCGCGGGAAAGAGTATTTGGATGGCATGAAAATTTTTTATATATATGTGGGGCTATGAATCTGAGTTTTGTATATATATGGGCATGAAATCTGATTTATATATATATTAGGGAGAAATCTAACTTTTATAATTCATGTGGGGCAATAATCGGAATTTTTCATAAGTTTGGGCTATGAATTTTATATATATATGGGCTGATTTTGTAAATCTGATTTTTTAGGGGGTTTATATTCTGATTTTTTATACAGATTTGAAATCTGATTTTTTTTAGGCCAAACTTATTTATGTCATACGGTTCCTTAGTGTTAAAACTTTAAGAAATTATGTTTAGCTAAAATACCATCTTTAGGTACTTTCTTTCACTTAGACATTTACCTTTACAAAATTTCTAGCATAATTGGAACCTAAGTATGGGGTTCTCCCCATTTTAATCAAAAGGAATGTTATCTTTGGTATTGGCTTCTTTTGCAGACGATGGTTAGAGCCAAGAACATCCCTCAGGACGCGCTCCGCATTGAGGATGATCAGCAGCGCTCCCTTGCTGAGGAGTTGATTCCCCGAGCCACCAGGGCACGATGGTACCATCTCCCTGACATGATCCAGCTAGGATTTCACCCAGGCGTTCAGGAGGCGTTTGAGAACGTCTCTCTACACAGGCTGATCGAGCCACTGGAGGCGCACTACCCCGTTCTCACTGGGGAGTTTATGGCCACATTAGAGGTTCCCGAGCGCACTTCGACTAGCCGCCGAGTCATCTTCCAGCTCGGCAACAGGCGACACAGACTATCGCTCGAGGAGATGAGCGAGATTTTTGGGTTCATCCACACTCCGGCCGCCTTCAGGGTCCACGACCCCAATGTCATCTGGAGTTACATATCAGGTATACCCTACCCTGCTCCTACTGACTCCTTCACCTCTAGGGTTGTGAGTCCACTTTTAAGGGTTATCTTGAGGGTCCTGGCGAGTACCCTTTGGGCCAGGCCTGAGCTCCGTCGCCCGACACACCGTGAGACGGAGACTCTACGGAGGATGCTTTTCGAGGATGACCCTCTACCATACCTCCATTCCTGGCTCGAGCATATAGTAGACCGCAAACGGACAGTCTCTACAGACATCTTGGACGGCGGCATGGTTGCCATCCTCGCTGAGGCTCTAGGCGTCCACACTGAAAGGTACACGGCCTACCAGCTCACGTACCTAGACGCGGCGGTGTTGCGCCAGGGCGGAGTCATCGCGACAGGAGCACAGGGATGGAGACACCCCCAAACGGGGATGCGCCTGCGACACGATTTCATGGATCTGCTGTATATCCCTGATTGGTACCAGTCTTGGACTGGGCAGCCATATCATACGGATATAGATCCGACCGCTGACCCCACCCTACGGAGGAGACCCCCACTCTACAACCATGAGCCAGAGGTGGATGCCATGTCCTGGGACGCTGACCCTCATTCCGACGGAGCTGAGCAGCCCCCAGCCTACCAGGGAGGCATGGATGGCAACGACGATGATGACGCCAGGGATGATGCGGTTGGGGGAGGAGAGGGCCCGCAGGGGTCCCACCACAGCCACCACAGCCACCACAGTCACCATAGCCACCATAGCTATGTACCTCCACCTCCTCCTCCCTTCCAGCCTGCCTACACCACTGATTGGCAGGAAGACATGTCTGCCCGCTTTACTAGGCTGGAGCTCTCCGTCTCTGAGATGCGCGAGGAGCAGCGACGCTATGGGAGGTTCCTCGAGGGTTTAGGCTCATATATGGGCTTTTCCTTCGATCAGCAGGCTGGACCTTCCACTTTCCCGCAGGCCGCCCCGACAGACTACTCAGGGACAGCTCCTACACAAGGCTGTCCCTTGCTGTTGCCACCTCCCCCGCCCCCTGAGCAGTGATATACATCTAGCGTAAGTGAGTGTGAGTGATCCTTCCCTTTACTTTATTTTTCTAACAGTGAGGACATTGTAATCTTTAAGTATGGGGTGGGGATTGAACTTGGACATTATAAACTACTTTATCTGGTTGTGGTAGGGTTTAAAACTTGGCAAACTTGGCGTGTATTTTATTTACGTTCTACTTGTATGCATTGCATCATATTTAACATTTATGCATTTTAAAGTTTAAGTTCTTAACCTTTTAGTTTGTTTTTGTTGAGTCTATCAAATGTTAAAAAGAAAAAAAATAGAAAAATGTCAAAATACAAAAAAAAATGCATGTTTATTTTTAAGTTTATTTTTCTTTACCCTACTTAGATGTCCTATGATGAAAACTGCATTATAAAGATGAATTGGGAAAGAGCATTATAGGAGATAGAGCTTGGAAAGAGCAACATTGAAGAGTTATGGTTTGGATATTGCAAGTGTTGAGATTTAGGAGTCTTGATTCCCGAATTATAAAAGCACCACATAGCCAAATAATTCCATACCCTTTATTTCATACCAAGCCCCATTACAACCCCGCCGAATGGAGTCTTCTTTGAAGTCTTCCATTGAGCGAAAGTCCTCCTGATAATTCTTATTGCATTTTCATAATTGGTTGCGAAGTGGATTTTTATAAATTGCAATGTTTATGAGATTGTATATGGAATTGAGTTGAGAGTTGATCTTCATAGCCTAAACACATGAGAGTTGAGTGCAAACACATTATCCCTGTGAGGTTGGATTAAAATTGCATATGCCTATGGATCGCCAAAATATGTGCTATGACGTTAAATTCACTTGCTTTACTTTGCTACCGCTAATGATGTTGCTTTTGACAAAGGCGAAAACTTGAAGGGTGTGTTGTAGGTGTTGGTTATTGCTTGGTTATTGCTTGAGGACAAGCAAGTCTAAGTATGGGGTGTTTTGATGTACATAATTGTACCTTTGTTTATTGCATCTTTTGACTTCATATTTCATTTGATTTCCGAACAAAAGTTTCAAAAGCATATGATCTCGTGTAAGAATGAGCTAAAGTGTAAGAAATAGAGTCTACACGAGTTTTGAGCTAACCATGCAGGAATTCGATGAAATCGGAGTCAAAACGGGCAAGCCGAGTGAAGCTGAGAAGAGGTCGATATCGACTGGAGACATCGATATCGACCCTGGATTTCGACACGACTTCTGAGTGTCGAGATAACCACACAAACCAGACTAGAAGCCTCAATATCGACACACATGCATCGATATCGACCATCGTCATAGACATCGACTGGAGTTGGACAAGTCGAGCAGAAACACAAGCATCGATATCGACCTCTGGTGTCGATATCGACCTTACATCGACAGAAGATAAATCCGATTTTGAGGCTCGGATTGTGAAGTCTATCATCAAAGCCATGAGTTATCTCGTTCTTTTAGATATTAGCAGTTGTTTGTTATCTTTTCCTTTAAGTTTTATCAAAATAAAAGACCTATCCTAATTGTTCGGATAGAGTTATTAGTTTAGATAGAAGTTACAATCCTCGGATAGTGAGAATTAGTAACCTATAAATAAAGCCTTAGGGGCTGAGTTGTTAGGAATCCAATCATAGACTCATCGAAGACAAGGACAATAGACAATAGATAGTTAGGTTTTTTGAGCTTTAAAGTTTCAAGCGCTTACGATAGTTGGCGTTGAGATTGTAAAGATTCGAAATTTTCCATTTATGCAAGTTATTTCAATTCAAGACATGTCTACGATCAACATGAGTGAGTAGTTCCCCTTTCTTCTAGGGTCGGGGTGAGCCCGACGATAGCCATGATGGTAAGGTAAGTACGTCGTTAAAGAATGTAGCTTTTATCTCCTTCTACCTTGTTCTTCATCTTTAAATGCGAATTTAAGGAACTCATGTTGTAAAACTTGGGTAGTAATTAGGGTTTCTTTTCGAAAGATTATAAACTCAATTATGACTAAGGTAGACACCAATTAGGTTAAGTAATTGAAAAATCTCTTTTTCTATTGGTTGGTTTAGGTGAAAGCCTTTTCCTTTATGATAAAAGCATGCATCTTTAGTTGATCCTTATTTCTACTATCATGGTTGTCGTCGCGGTAATCCTTGACTTTGGAAGACTTTTTCCTTTATTGAGTTTACATTAAAATTTGCCCGCCGTTCGTTGAGTCATCGAAAAACCCAACACCTTTGCTTATTTCTGATCATTGCTTCCTTCCCATCCTTGATTCTTCGGCCTTTTCTTTGCCGACAAAACCACTAACTCACTGCAGGAAAGACATCGATATCGACAGCAGAGGTCGATATCGACCAAAACTGATAGATCGACGGTTTTCTGAGTCGATCTCGAGACTCCTGGGAAACTTCTGCAAGCATCGATATCGACCACTTTGTGTCGAAATCGACCCCCTGTATCGACTGACAGACTTCTGAGCCAGTCGATTTCGTGAACTAACCTCGATATCGACCCCCACCAGTCGATATCGACTACAGTTTTTGTTTCTGCAGGTTTTCTATTGCAGACGACATCGACAGCCAAGATCGACATCGAGGTCTGACATCGAGATCGAGGCTTCTGGTCGAACATAAAGGACGTGTCTTCAACGCTACTAGGATCCCGCTGACTCGTTTCCTCGTGGATCGAACCTGATTCCCTACTACTATAGCGGGGAGTCTTGAATTTATTTGAAGAGGCTAAGAGTTGTATTGGTTTATATTTTATTATATATTTCGATTCAATTCTCCCCACGTCAGCCAACAACAACTTCGTGTAGCCCACATGTATAATTGATGACATCCCAGTGAAGGTGGATAAGTTCTATGTACCCACATATTTTATTGTTCTAGATATGGCGGAAGATCCTACATGCCCCTCATCCTAGGAAGGTCGTTCCTAGCTACGGCTGACGCCAATATCAGCGTGAGGAAGGGACTATTGTCATTCACAATTGGCAATGCAGTCATAGAGTTCTCCTTTAACCCTACCATGAATTAGGTGAACCAAATGGAAGTCAAGGCCCTACATACAATAGGGAGAGTAATTCCTTGTGAGGAACCGATGGAAAGGGCCTTGACCGATGAAGAGCTAGAGGAGAGGGCCATGGAGGCCCAAATGGAGGAGCTATTGGCTATTTGGCACCAAGCCGATGAAGAAGAGGAGCCTCAGAAAGCACTCGATATCGACACCCACTAATCGATGTCGAGTACATTGGAGCTAGATTGGATGCCATAAACTAAGTATGGGGTCGACGCAGACGAAGTACTCGAGATCGACCAAGGTCAGTCGATATCGACTGGACCTACTCGAGATTGACTCCCCTGATTGACCACTCTCCGTCGACTGTACCTCCAAAGACGATTCCACTTGATGTCGACCCTTGTACTCGATGTCGATCACTCCCACAGACTATAACCGACTCGAAGGAAAGTCTAGGTAAAGATCCTCATCCTTCAGAGCTTCAGAATAATATCCCTATGAAAAGAGTACCCTTGTTTGTATGCCTTACTAACATGATAGGAAAGCTGATAAGTGAATACAAGGCATGAGACAAGGTGCTTATGGAACAATGCAACGCTTTGGGATGCAAGAGAAAGGATGGAGGAAAAAGAGGATTAGTGACCATCCACAAGGTCTATCCAGGGAGGTTGGAGCTTAAAGATAAGAAAGGGACAATGTTCAAAGTAGAGCTTGAAAGCCCTGAAGAGGACGTGCGAGCCATATGGTACCCACATGTTCCACCTTGGATAGAAGAGTGGAAGACCTTAAAGTATAAAATCTAGAGCTTGTACATAGACTTTTTAATTTTTTAGGGTTTTGAATTTTTGGTTTTGAGACTTTAATGTTTTAAGTTTTTGAAGTTTCGTGAGAAAACTAACGATTTCAGGTACGACGGAGCTCCAAAAGCACTCGATAGTGACCAAAATGGTCGTTATCGACTAAGAGAAATGAAGCAGAGCAACTATGATCGAGTCGAGATCACCCTGAGTTGAAGACAGAGATAGAAGTCGACATACCTAGTCGATATCGACTACCCTACTCGATCTCGACTTCCCTTGCAGACGTACCTGTTTTGAGCCGTTGCGACGTTTTCCAGTAAGTTCTCTTTAATTCCACTTCTGATTTTATTTTTGCAGTGAGGACACTGTAACATTTAAGTATGGGGTGGGGTAAAAACATTCTTACATTATTTCGCTCAGTTGCATTGTTACTTTAATTAAAGTCTTGTTTTTGCATACACGGTTAGTTATTACATATTAGGCATCATATATACATATTGTTTCTCATGAGCTAAAGTTTATAATTCATAAAGATTTTTTAGAAAAAGTACCCCCATTGAAAAAATTGAAAAGTGTCATGGAAGGAGTTACAAGGCTCGACGATGCAAAAGTAGATCCGTTAGAAATATAACAATTAAATTGCCTAGTAAAGGGAAGTCTTAATGAAGTGTGATTTTAGGGAAAACCATGAAAGGAGTAAAATTTAAAGTTGCTTTTGACATATGCATTATAAGAGGACGGAGGACTTTATTTTCCATTTAAGCTTCATTATTTACCCTATCATTACCCATGCTTACATTGCCTTTACATCATAAGCCATATGTGCTTAATGTCATTAGTGCTCCACCATTCTTAAATTGCCCATTTTTATACCTTTTTACCCATCTGAGAGATTATGTTATGAAATAGATATCATATTATGGAGTTGTTATATGGTTGATATGTTGTGAAGTTATTATGACGTTGATGGCATGAGTATTTTATATGGAAAATTTAATGAGTGAAAAGAAAAACCGATCACCTAAGAGTTAGGTGGATCGACCCTGCTTGCGGAGGATAAAATTCATGCAAGATGGGATACAAGGCGAGGAGTCCAATGCGCTAAGTATCCGAGGTCATTCATGACACCCATGTTTGCGACTCACGAGAAGGCAGCGTTAAGGTTAGAGATGGTGTCCTCGAGCGAGGTCTCGAGCCAACGGATTGTCAACAAAGTCCTCCAGATCAGGTCTACGCAAGGATGGTAAGGCCAAGGCGTCGGATGAACGATGGAAGCGGCGAGGGCGTGGATGGACATCGAGGGAGTTGGGGCTGCGGAAGTTGATGATGATGGAGTTGATGGATATGTGAAGCAAGGTTTTGTGGGTATCGCACCCTTGGAATCTCCAACACTCGATCAAAGACACCCTCCGAATTGCACTTCGGGTGTTGTATTCCTCGTGTAAGGTTAAGTCATATGGAGATTGCGAAGGCGCATTGGCAAGTGTTGCTTGAATGCAACGAAGTTCCACACTACTTGGGCGAACATGAGTAACTTTGGCAACAACATTTCCCATATTCCACTGAAGATGCATGTAAAATTCATTTCCGTCCTTACTTCTTTGATTAGGTAAGCATGTTATATAATATTATTACCCTATAGAGTCTTGTTGTTCTACTAATGTTCTTGTCACTATAGGTTTCTACATTGGAAAGAGATGGAGATACATACCTTAAACCAGGGGTTCTATCTTTGGCTAGAAAACCAATTTCACATAGGATTTACACATCTTGTTCTGTGAATGGGGTCAAATTCATTTCATGGAATAGAGATCGGAACTTAAAGACCCAAAAGTTTGGGTTATGGTAGAGACGGAGAGTGCCACCTACTATGGTATCCTTGAAGCCGTGGTTGAAACATGAATGCTCTAATGGTTTTATTTTAGTAAACCATTAGCAAAAAATTAAAATATCGAAAATACCATCTATATGGATATATTTATTGCTTTGATCTACCCACCATCCTAACACTTGTGTTCTATTGTTTGTTGTTTTTGGAGGTCATAAGTCAACTCAACCAAAGAAATAGGACAAAAAATCCTAACTCGATGAACCATCACTCGGGGTCGAAACCCCCAAGTCATCGGGCAGAGGAGCATGATGAGCAACGGAATCTTGCACCGCGTATTCAGGCTACGATAGATGGATATATTAAATGTCCTAACAACAAGGATAAAGTGGTTAGTGTACTATTTATTATATATTATATGTGCTCAGTTTGATACTATATTTGGTTATTTTACAATTAGGTTTTGCTTTTTTACTTGACATTAATTTCTGATCTTTGAATTACGATGGCGGGAAAGTTTGCAAAGTTCACTTAAAGAGATTTATCAATCTCAGATAGCGGCGGCGGTCGCTAACAATGCTGAAGTAGAGCCAATATCCCTGGATGATGAACGTGACGTCCTGATTAAGTGCTTTGGAGAACGCCGAGGCACTGAAGTGCGAGGTAACATCTCCATCCTCTAGCTTTGCAAGTTGCAATTTGGTCTTTATACTTGAATAAATAAAAATATTAATCTATGCATATTGGTAATCTTATATTTTGTGTTGTTTTTTTCAATAGATTACACAAATCGTATTCTCAAAAAAGGAAGGATAAAACTTATTGTTAGTATTGAGTTATGCTTATTAGTATTCTTATTCTTTGTTCTTTTGATTGTGAGTTATGCTTTTGTTGTTCAGATTTCAGTTTAAGTTATGGATACACTAATATTTCATACTTTGGCTATAACTGTATACATACACTGATATTTTTGGGTCCACAAACTGAAGTAACAGTGAAATCATACATATATAAAGGAGGCCATGGAGCAGGTTATGCGACAATTTCTCACTTCACAACCAGCGTCTTGAACTTAGCATTTGCATGTAAGTGTTTCGGTCGCAATAGGTTGTTAGTTACCTTTTGGTGAACATTTACATTGAACATGGCAGTATTCTTGTGAAAAAACAGCCCTTACATCACTTATATGTGAATGTTTTGGGTATTTAGTTTGTCAAGCCTTAGGTATGTAGGTATATGAGTGAAAATAGATGAATTTGTAGGTTTTTGTGTGCAGGTTTTTGTCCAAAAACATAAGAATCTTCACTTATATGTGAAGGTTTTTGGTATTTAGTTTGTCAAGTCTTAGGTATGCAGGAAAATGAGTGAAAATAGATGAATCTGTGTAGGTTTTTTTGTGCAGGTTTTTGTCCAAAAACAGATGAATCTTTGTAGGTATTCAGTTTGTGAAGTGTATGGTTATTTTAATGTCGTCTTGTGTTCTTGACATTTTTTAGTAGTTGTTTGTGTATGTAATGTGGGTTGTGATGTGAATGTGCAAGTTGTGTTTATGAGATGGTGTGTAAGTGCAGGTTGTTTGTGAGATGGTGTGTGAATGCAAAGTGAAAGTAGGTAGATTGTGATGTGAATGTGCGCGAAGTGCAGGTGGGAATTACAAATTCGGCTTTATTTTCTTAAAACAAATTAGACTCAGGAGACGGATTGATACAGTCACGTCCCTACATTACAAATTAACATTGTCCAAAGTTACATTCAAGAGACGAACAATTATTTCAAGAGACGGACATATATATAGCTCAATTTGGTGATCCATACATTGAAGCGACGGAGGTAAGTGGTCGCTCGAGAATCAATATAGGGTTCCAAAGACCACTTGTATATCCAAGCGACGGGACCAAATTCGTTGCTTCAACATAATTCCAGAGACGGACTTAGCTATTCCGTCGCCTCAGACCTGGAGGGACAATTGTTGGGACAACCATTCAAGCGACGGATTTCCGTCGCTTGAACCTTCCTGCGACCATATTGACTCTCAGGCGACGATTTATGTTCGTCTCCACAATGTATAACTGGCATAGTGAGATAGTTTTAACTCTAGTTACGGTATCTAGTTTAGTTTGTATATATATAGGATAACAGTTACCACTTTCATTTGAAGAAAATAATACAGAAAATCCTCACAACAAACTCTCTTCAATGACTTCCCGTAACTAACACAGACAGATCTCAAAGTGAGATCAAATCTCAGCTAAGCTGTGCTGAGATTTGTTACTTACACACCGCACCACCGCTCTCCTCCACCCCCGACAACCACCACCACCACCGGCCACACCACCGCTCCGCTCGTCCCCACCCTCCACCATGCCACCGATGATCGAAAGCCACCACCGCCTCGCGTACGCACTTGAGCGGGCGACGTCTCCAGTAACTATCGGACTGCACTCGGGTATATATTTAATTAGCCTTGCTCATTAATTAGTCAACCTCGGCACCTTTGGAATCGAAGTCATCAGGAGAACTGGAATTGCTAATTAATTAGAAAGGCCGAACCGAATTTCCTTTACATTGGAAGTCGCAAGTGAACGGGTGCAGATGGCTTTATTGGCACTTAATTAGTGCAAGGCCTAATTAGTGCAAGGCCAAGTTAATTAGATGTCAACCCATCGGACGATTGGGCATTGGACTCGTTCAACCTGATTCGAGTACGTGTCATACGAGTACTACACTAGTTAACATTAACATAATGAACTAAACTTAGGTGTAGTAACGATGCCAGAGGACTTCCACTTACTAATTTTGAGATGAAATTTTTTTTTTTTTTGTGGGGATTTTGAGATGAAATTAAATCTACTCTAGGGCGATACACGGCATTGGATCCTCGCCATTCAACGCATGGTGTAAGAAAGCTATCTATTTTGTGGACGCAACTTCACCACGCTTGTGTATCTCAATCACTATGATAACAACATGCTAACGATGTTGCATCACCAAACAAATGACATGAAAAGTTAATATATATGACATCTGGTAGTAAGTAAGCAAGATAATCGTAACAATAGCAGGTGAGAGATGAGAGTAATAGTAGTATATAATAAAAGATGATGATAACTCCACTCCCTTGATGAAAATCGGAATAAGTTTCAACGGCCTTAACAGTCTGTTTGTGTCAAAGGTCTTGAAGCTTTAACAGTATTGATGAAACACAAAACCTGTTCTATATGATATTATGTTCGAATATTATTTTATGTTATTATATGCTTCCATTATATTATTATATATACACTAACCTTTCAGGAAGTATTTTCGAATATTATTTCTTTCCTTATGTTGTAAATTGAGAAGATTCAAATCGGAAGATCATGGCCTCCGAAAGTTTCCAAAGATAGAAGATACAGCTCAAGCCATGATCCTCTCTAGCCGTTGGTGAAGATCCTTAGGCGCCGATTTGTTTCAATAAAAAGAAAAGGAAGAAGAAGACAGCAATACACCTGTTGAACACAAGCTTTCATACACTCAAGCCTTCAAGCGAGATCTGTCTTCTTCGTGTGCTCTCTGCAAGTCCTTAAGAGTCTGTTATTTCATTTCAAAGAATTTGAGAGTTACACTGTGAGCTTATAGGATATATTTCGAGAGAGTGTTATACTCAAGAGTTTGTAACTCAGGAAGTAAACACTAGGCGATTGATTCACTAAGTGTAAGAGGATTGTACTAGATAGCATAGAGAGGTGGGGCTCTTCTAGATTGGTCTAGGACTCCAAAGGAACGTGAGTTGACTAGATTGCAATTGTATAGGAGAGAGGCTTCTCGGGGAGCTACTAGGATCCTAAGTCTTGTGAATCAATAAAAGCCGGTTGAATCCTAGGGTTGTGGAAGAACCCTAGGCGGGGACGTAGGCCAAGTTCGTGCCAAACCTCGTAAACAACTCATCGAGTACTTTACTTATTGCTTTACCTTATTTCCGCACTTGGTTCTACTGTTTAACTTTGTGATTCAGGTTTTCAGAGAAAAGACTAAGTCTAATCTCAAAGGATTTTGCACGAGCTTCAAAAGTCTTGATAATCTGTGAAAAACCGGCATACTCTATTCAACCCCCCTTCTAGAGTATTTCTATATTACTTTGGTTTACATTATCGAACCTTCAATTGGTATCAGAGCTTTACTCACTGCTTTTGATCTAACAATCTTGTGAGTTTTCGATCATGCCTGGTGAAGCAAGCGGAGGATTTGCACAGGGAAGGTCTACCAGCAGACCACCACTCTTTGTAGGAAACAACTTTGTCCACTGGATATCAAAGATCGGGATGTTCATCATAGACCAAGATCTGGAACTTTGGAACATTATAGAGAATGGGCCAAAGATTCCAGAGAAAGATGGACCAAATGGAACCAAAGTCGCAAAGAAGGAGTCTGAATACATCCAAGCGGATCTTGAACTCGTCTCCAAAAACGACAGGGCTATTAACTTACTTTATTGTGGTCTTAGCACTGATGAGTTTAATCGTATTTCATCTTGTAGGTCAGCTAAAGAGATTTGGGACAAGCTGGTCGTCACCTATGAGGGAACCAGCCAAGTGAAGGACACCAAGATCAGCATCTTCCTTCGAAAGTATGAACTTTTCAAGATGAAGCCTGATGAGTCTATCAAGGTCATGTTCACACGATTCACAGAAATCACCAACAATCTTGACTCTCTCGGCAAGAGCTTTACAAACGTTGAGAAAGTAAGGAAGATATTGAGGTGTCTCCCAAAAGAAAACTGGGGTCCTAAAGTAACAGCTATAGAGGAAGCCCAAGACCTCACTACTCTGCCTCTTGACGACCTGCTTGGGAAACTGATCACGCATGAGATGATCCTTAATGAAGACGATGGAGAACTTCCAGCAACCACTAAGAATTTGGCGCTCAAATCTAAGAAGGATGACAACAAAGATGAATCTGATTCCGAAGATGAGGATGACGATGAGGATGATCCTTTTGCTCTTATCACAAGAGGCCTTGCTCGAATCCTCAAAATGAAGAAACAATTCAACAACAAGGATGGATCAGAGTCTTCTAAATTCCGAGGTAAGTCTCAATACAACAAAAATGATAAGAAGACTAAACCGCTGTCTTGTTTTGAATGTGGTGAAACAGATCATCTTGTGAAAGACTGCCCTCAAAAGACGAAGAGCCAGTCCAAGAAGGGTGATAGATGGAAAAAGAAAGCCATGGTGGCAACTTGGAGCGATTCTGACTCCGACTCCGACGATGAGAAGGCCAATGTCTGTCTTATGGCATCAGGAGATGAATCTCACGATGAGAAGCTTGAGGTAACCGTAAGAGAACTTATGGAAAGTCCAAAAGAGGTATTATCGGAATTCCTTTCTAATATGATTGCCAATGAAGAGAAACTCATTGCCCAAACTAACATTCTTATTAAGAGAACTGTGGACCAGGAAAGAACCATTGAGGATCTGTCTATGAGGGTCAAAAGTCTTGAAGCCTCTTATTCAGGTCTTGACATTAAAGTCAAGACTCTTGATTCAGAGAAATCTGAACTCAAGCAAGATCTCTTCTCTCTGAGAAGTGAACATCATGACTTAGAGAACGAGAAGATCTCCCTGAATAATAAGATTCAAGACCAACAGACAGCCCTCATAAGTTTTACCAAATCCAAAGGCACTCTTGATAGGATGTTGGGTGAGCAACAAAGTTCTCTAAACAAAAGTGGTATTGGTTACAATCCAAGGTTTTTAAAGAAACAGCACATTACCACCTTTGTAAAGGCAAAAGGAAGCAGAACCTCTCCTATATGTCACCATTGTGCTCGAAAGGGACATGTAAAAGAGACCTGCCCCTATAGAAGAAAGGATCCATATATCATTCGCAATACATTCCCAGTTCATTTGCGAAAAGAACGGATAACACAAGTTTGGGTCCCAAAAGGCACTATTTTACCAAATATGGTCTATCCCAATAATGGATCCAAATTTGCTTATTGGTCTAGCCACAAAGGTTGATGTTTGTTTTGCAGGAGATCACCAAGGTGAAGGAGCAAAAATGGATTATTGATAGTGGATGCTCGAGGCATATGAGTGGGAAGAGGTCTCTCTTTCATGATCTAAAGGAGCAATCCACAAGAACAATCACTCTTGGTGACAAAGGAAAGTGTGACACCGTTGGTATTGGTAGCGTTGGAAGTGATTCCAACCATAGTATTAAAAATGTCTATCTTGTGAATGGTTTAAAGTATAATTTGCTTAGTGTTTCTCAATTATGTGATAGTGGCAATAATGTCAGATTTAACAAGAAAAGATGTCTAGTGTGCAGAGAAGATACAGGTGAATTTATACTAACTGCATATCGTTACAACAATATATACGTTGTGAATGCTGATCAAGTGGCACAAGGAAGCTTAACCTGTCTAAAAGCTTTGACGGATGATCCAAAGCTCTGGCACAGAAGACTCGGTCATGTGAGTCCACATACACTACAGAAGCTTGTGTCCAAAGGGCTTGTAAGAGGACTACCTGAGATGGACTTCAAAGGTATTGATATGTGCAATGCATGCACACGTGGTAAACAAACACGTAGCTCTTTCAAACCCAAAAAGGTTGTAAGTTCTTCTAGACCCCTTGAACTTTTACATATGGATTTATGTGGTCCTATGCGAGTCAAATCTCCCAATGGTAAAAAGTACATGCTTGTTGTTGTTGATGATTTTTCTAGATATACTTGGGTTGCATTTTTAAAAGAAAAATTAGAGGCCTTATTTGAGTTTTCAAAACTTTGTAAGGAGTTGCAAACTTTAAGAAACGAGCCCATAGTGTCAATTCGAAGTGATCATGGTAGGGAGTTTGATCAACTTCAGTTTGATTTGTTTTGTGCTAAATATGGCATCTCCCATAACTTTTCTGCTCCTAGGACACCTCAACAAAATGGGGTTGTGGAACGAAAGAACCGCACCCTAGAGGATATGGCCAGGACTATGCTTTTAGAAAATGCATTACCTAAAACCTATTGGGTTGAAACTGTTAACACAGCTAACTATATTTTGAATCGTTGTCTTATTCGTTCCATCTTAAAGAAAACTCCTTATGAACTTTTCAAAGGCCGCAAACCACTTATATCTTATTTCAAACCCTTTGGATGTACTTGCTTTGTTCATAACAATGGAAAAGATAACCTTGGGAAATTTGATGCGCGTAGTGATGAAGGTATATTTCTTGGCTACTCCACAAGTAGCAAAGCTTATAGAATCTTCAATAAAAGGACCCAGTTAGTTGAAAAAGTATACATGTTATATTTGATTAATGCAATGACGGTTCTTTGAGTGAGAGTGTTGCAGATATAGATCTTAACATCCATGCGGAGAAAGAGGAAGGTGATGATGCTGCTACCAAGAACACAGAGAAGAGGAACATGCAGGAACAGATTCTCAACACTGAAGAATTGGCCCAAGGTGTTGAAGATTCGTCCAAAGCCCTTGGTGTCCAATCCAACAGTGTTGAAATGTCAGAAACTGCTGAAACTGAACCTAACCGGACTATGGAGTCAGATGTACCACAAATCAATCCTGCTGGTGTGACGAATCAAGGAGCTGAAAATAGCAAAAGAAAATTCAAATACTCCTCATCACACTCATTAAAGGATATCATTTCTGACCCTACTTCTAGTGTTCAAACTCGTTCTAAACTTAAAGATCTTTGTGCTTTTCACGCATTTGTCTCTCTTATAGAACCCAAGAAGGTAGATGAGGCCCTTCAAGGGCCAGATTGGATCATTGCTATGCAAAGTGAGCTTAACGAATTTGAAAGGAACAAAGTCTGGACCTTGAAGCCTAGGCCAAAGCATCAATCTGTCATTGGCACACGATGGGTATTTCGAAACAAGCTAGATGAGAATGGTAAGATCGTGAGGAACAAGGCAAGGCTTGTTGCTCAAGGCTACAATCAAGAGGAAGGTATTGACTACGAGGAGACCTTTGCTCCCGTAGCCAGGCTTGAAGCCATTCATATATTATTAGCTTTTGCATCTTTTATGAGCATAAAACTATATCAAATGGATGTCAAGTGTGCTTTTCTCAATGGTTTCTTAGAAGAATAAATTTATGTGGCTCAACCCCCAGGTTTTGAAAGTTTGGAATTTCCTAATCACGTTTATAAACTTAACAAAGCGCTTTATGGTTTGAAACAAGCCCCAAAAGCTTGGTATGAGCGCTTGTCAAAATATCTGTTAGAAAATGGTTTTAAAAGGGGGTTGATCGACAAGACTCTTTTTATCAAGACCAAAGGAAAGGACATTTTGGTTGTTCAAATTTATGTTGATGATATACTATTTGGTGCTACTAACACATCTTTGTGCAAGGAATTTTCTGACATCATGTGCAGTGAAGTTGAGATGAGCTTGATGGGTGAACTCAACTTCTTCTTGGGATTACAAGTTCATCAATCCAAGAAAGGGATCTTTGTCAACCAAAGCAAGTACACTAAGGATCTCTTGAAGAAGTTCAAGATGGATCAATCCAAAGCAGCCAAGACTCCCATGAGCTCAACATTATCCCTAGATCAAGACAAGACTGGGAAGAGTGTCAATCAAAAGGAGTATCGGGGAATGATTGGATCTTTACTATATCTTACAGCTAGTAGACCTGACATCATGTTTAGTGTTTGCATGTGTGCTAGGTTTCAAGCTGATCCTAAAGAATCTCACCTTGTGGCTGTGAAGAGGATCTTTCGATATCTCAATGGCACTAAGGAGCTTGGACTATGGTACCCAAAGCAAAAGGATTTCACATTAATCGGGTATTCTAATGCAGATTTTGCAGGCTATACGGTGGATAGGAAGAGCACATCAGGATGTTGCCAATTCTTAGGAGCATCTTTGATCAGTTGGCATTCTAAGAAACAAAACTCAGTTGCCCTATCCACTGTACAAGCCGAATACATAGCAGTTGGAGCATGCTGCTCCCAAATCTTTTGGATAGCTCAACAAATGCGAGATCTTGGCATCAACCTCAAAGGCATTCCCATTAAGTGTGACAATACAAGTGCCATCTCCATCACAAAGAATCCTGTTCAGCATTCAAGGACCAAACATATTGATGTAAGGCATCATTTCATTAGAGACCACGTCGAAAAAGGTGATGTGTCCATTTCCTTTATTTCAACTGATTATCAATGGGCTGACATTTTTACTAAGCCTTTGGCAGAGGACAGGTTCACCTTCATTAGACGAAAGATCGGGATGCTTAACAAGGATGCACTTTCGTAGGGGGGGCTTTCCCTTTACGAAAGATAAATTCTACTCAGTGTCAAGACCCTTGAGTTTTATGTCAAGGTTTGTGAACTGAATGATAGAAAACAGATTTCGGATCATACATATTTGGTTAATATCTTTTTAGATATTTGATCAAGTATTATTTTCATTAGATTTCAAAATAATTTATTTATGTTACATATTTTTTTTATCCGATTGAGATATTTTTGGAACAAAATATTTCGGTTATTTCCCTCCTATTCTAAAACGGTTGAGAGAAGATTTGGATTTTAAATTGAAATATTTTTCAAAATTGGCAATGTTATCATTACTTACATTGGAACCCTAAACCCCGTCCCATCACTCAAATCTCTCCTATTTAAAACCCCAACCCCTCTCGATTACCTCATAACCTCATATCTACCCAAATCTCTTCCAGTTCTCCCTCTCCAATCTCTCAAACTATCCAAAACCCTAGCCGAATACCTCCATGGCTCCCAAATCAAAGAAAGCTTCCACACCCAAAAGACTTCACTAGTACAAATTGTTTTTTTTATAAAAACTCATGTTAGAAGTTTTTTTATTTTTTTAATTAAAAATCGGATAAACTCTCTCAGGAGTTAATATTTAACACACTAGAAACATTAATTTCGCTCAGGAGTTTTTTAATAAAGGCCCGATAAATATTGTAAAATAATTCCCGCGTACTTTCTCAAATTAGATTGGTCTCTATCTTCTTTTATCGGCTGTTTAGATTGATAGAAAAAAACCCCGAAAGAAAACCCTAATTAAAAACATTATCAATCAATCGAGCGCTTGGAGGTCAATCAATGGCAATCTATGCTTGAAGAGGTCGATCGGTAGTGACAATCTCGAAATTGTGCTGTCAATTGCGGAGTAGGCTCGACAATTTCGTCTTCAAGCTCGACGGTACGGTCTCGGCATTGGGCTGTTCGCATCACCAGGGTAGCGCTGCACACAGTTTCGTATTCAACCTCTTTGGCCACGAAAGGTCTCGCCTTCAACTTCTTTGGCGCACATCAGTTGAGGTATGTGTTCCATCATCCCGCTGTCATTCGATCTGCTGATGTTCGTTTTAGGCGCACGTACAATGTTCTGATGGTGTTCGGTTTTTGTTTTTAATTTGCTTCCTGTTCGATATTGGTCATCATCATCCCTTGTGGTGTTGTTCCAGTTTCGTCTTCAACCTCTTTGGCCGTGAAAGGTCTCGCCTTCAACTTTTTTGGCGCACATCAGTTGCGGTACGTGTTCCATCATCCTGCTGTTGTTCTTCTGCTGTTCGTTTTGGCGCACATCATCTGCTGCTATTCGTTTTTGTTTTTTTAAGTCGCTTCCTGTTTGCTTCCTGTTCTTCTGCTGTTCGTTTTCTGCTATTTGTTTTTTAAGTCGCTTCCTGTGGTGAGGTTCGTCTGCAGGCTCTCCTAGTCTGTGGTGTTGTTCGTCTGTGGTGGCGTTGTAGTTCGACTGTGGTGATTGGTGATTTGTCCTCCATTGATTGGTGATTTGTTGTTCTCGCCCTTGATCGAGGTTGGTATCTCTTGCATAATTTTTGAAATTAGTTTTATGAATTCCTCTAAATTTCTCTAAATTTGTCAATACAATAGCTACTGGAATTCCTCTAAATTTCCAGGAGTTTGATTGTGCATTTCAGAAGTGATCCTTAACTCTAATAGGAACATTCATCGTATTATAAAATTGTCCTGACAAACTTAACTAATTAACAAACCTGCATCAGAAAACCTTGGTGTGCAAGAAGAAAATGGGAAAACGGAAAATGACTAAGATTAACAAAAAAAACTAGGAATTGGCTTAGAGACTGCACTTGTCTATCTATATAATACAAAAACTCAAAAAGTTACATGATTGAGCAACTTAGTCCCCACTGTACAACAACATGTGGCTTCTTGTCCCTCTGTGTACTACACGTGCAAAGGCTACAATCTTATGGATGTGCATAAATTTGCCTCAACGGATGTGGACAAATGATAGGAGAATCTAAATTTGAAGTTCAATTGATGGCCACATTCTGAGAAATTTTAAGCTAAGGAAACACAATTACATCATAAATACATGTTAATCAATCAAACCCAAAGTTTTATATTGATGACAGATTATGGTCTCATAGGATGCTTGAGCAATCGTCCACCCTCCTAGAATTCTTCAAACACTAACTGAAATAGGATTCTTTATAACTAAAAATGAACTTTTACACTCCTTATGAATTCATCTTATCCACCAAACTACTAGAATTATGAGTCTAGATTGTGGCAGTTCATCAGTTACTTAAACACTAATTTATAAGTAAAAGTCCTAAAATAATTTCAAGGTCACTCCTCAAGAAAGTCTGTTAATTCCACACATCATAACAAATGAACAAACTAACACAGAATGTATTGTCAAAAACATAAAAGACTAAACAAGGATTGATTAACAATTATACCTACTGTTGTGGGGTCCAGGTTCTCTACACTTTAGTTTGTCCTTTTCCTCTTTGACCTACTAAAGACATGAGCAACATTAAAATTAGATGAACATAAAAAGACCATGTTCCAGAAACAATTGTATATGATACACTATTCAGAGAAAAGACCATGGAGAAATGGAAAGGTCAGTAGAATATATTAAATAAGATAAAATTGAATGGTTTAGGAAAACAAATGTAAAGAGCATAACTAGATTCAGCAAATCAGGTAGCCTAGTTGAATAAATGGATAATTTTTTTCCTACCAGAATATATAGCAAAATGGAATGTACTTACTACTTAGGACACGGCATCAATCATTTCACAGTAAAAAAAGAAAAGAAGAATATAACTTAAAATAATACAGTATATGATATAGATGACATATGCGGAATCAAGTCCAACCAAACAAGTTAATGCATCCAGATCAATATTCACAAAGTGAATATTAATTGTTCACAAAATCTAGATTAGATTTTGAATTTTGACAAATCACATAAGCTAAGAAAGAAGTGCTGAAGATTTTATTTAAAAGATGAATCTAAAACTATCCGGCTTCGATTGAATCGTCCAATCCAAAATGCAAACTAAAGTTGCAAAAAACTTAAAATCCTCTTCTGCCAAATATTTAAGATTTCAACAAAACTCCTGATCAGATGCAAGCAATTGCTAACTAGATCGAGGTATCTAAGTTCAGGCGATACAGAAAACCTCTATCCTAATCCATAGCGCCAAACTCTTGAAAAACAGACAAAATTCTAATATAGTGAACTAAAATTCATCATTTATGAGTTTAGAACAGAATGCATCTAGTAGCAAGGAATGGGATAATTGAACCTCTGACACGCTAAGTTCTAGCGAAATTCTAATATAGTGAACTAAAATCCACAAGCTTCTGATCAACATCATAAACTCATACTTTTTGGCTATCATATACATATTTTCTTATTGAATTAGTTATAAGTAGCATATTAATTACCTTTTTTTTTAAATGGTCAAAAGGGTATGATGGATCGGAAATGGATGGCTATGAGTCGTATGAGTAGAGAGTATAGAGAAGGAGTTAATGATTTTATTCGGTTTGCGACGGAGAATGCTAATAACCCTAGTAAAATACTATGTCCATGTACAAACTGCTTCAACACTTCGAGTGAACCAATTATTGAAGTAAAAAATCATTTGATCATGCGTGGGATTGATCAAACCTACACCCGATGGATATGGCACGGTGAAAAGGAGATGCCAACTACTAATGTGGATGAAATGTACGCAAGTGAGGGTGATCGACTAGAAGAAATGGCACAAGCAGTCGAGGATAACTTCACTGATCGTCCTCAAATCATGGAAAACTTATTAAGTGATGCTAAAGAATCGCTATATCCATCATGCTCAAAGTTTAAGAAATTGTCTGCTATTTTAAAACTTTATAATCTTAAAGCATCTCATGGCTGGAGTGATAGGAGTTTTACGGCCTTGCTTGAACTTTTGAAAGAGATGCTTCTCGAAAATAATGTGCTTCCTGATTGCACTTATGATGCTAAGAAAGTTATTCGCTCTTTGGGGATGGATTATGAGAGAATCCACGCTTGTCTTAATGACTGTATCTTGTACCGAAAAGAGCATGAATCGCTTGACTCTTGTCCAAATCCGCATTGTCGTGCACCGCGATACAAGCGAGAAGGTGTTCCAGCCAAGGTGGTATGGTATTTTCCTATAATACCACGCTTCAAACGATTATTTTCGCATGCAAAAGATGTAGAGAAGTTGAGATGGCATGAAAAAGGGCAGAGTAGTGATGGTAAGTTAAGGCATCCAGTGAACTCGCCACAATGGAAATCTATTGACTATTTATTCCCTGAATTTAGTTGTGATCCTAGAAACTTGCGGCTTGCATTATCTTCTGATGGGATCAACCCTTTCAGCCATCAATCGAGCACTCATAGTACTTGGCCAGTTGTTCTTGTAATTTATAACCTCCATCCCTCGTTATGCATGAGTCGGAAGTATATGATGCTCTCATTGTTTATTTCGGGTCCAAAACAGCCGGGCAATGATTTAGACGTCTACTTGTCACCACTTATTGATGATTTGAAGTTGCTATGGAGCCAAGGTGTCGAAGTATTTGATGCAAGTGTTCGTGAAACCTTTACCTTGCGGGCAATGTTATTTTGTACCATAAATGACTTCCCAGCATACAGTAATTTGTCTGGTTATAGTGTTAAAGGGCACGAGGCATGTCCTATTTGTCAAAATCAGACTGATCATCTATGGTTGAAACATGGGCAAAAGACAATATATCAAGGGCATCGTCGATTTTTGCCTGCAACTCATCGCTATCGTAAGCTCAAAAAGGCCTTCAACAATAAATCTGAAGAAGGTAGGGCTCCGGAGCCATTGACTGGTCAGCAAATACTTGCCATTGTGAAGGATTTAAATATCATGTACGGAAAGAAACGTGATACACCATTGTCGTCGAAAGGGTGGAAAAAGAAGTCAGTATTTTTTACCCTCCCGTATTGGGAGCATTTGTACGTAAGACATTGTCTTGACGTAATGCATATTGAGAAGAATGTATGTGACAGCTTAATTAGCACGCTATTAAATGTGAAGGGAAAAAGTAAAGATGGCATTAACGCGAGGTTAGACATGAAAGACATGGGCATTAGATCTGAATTGGCACCACAGGAGGGTGAAAAACGCACATACCTTCCTCCTGCATGCTACACCCTCTCTAAGAAGGAGAAAATTGCATTCTGCAAGTTTTTTCTCGATGTAAAATTTCCTTCTGGCTTTTCATCAAATGTTCGAAGTCTTGTGAATATGAAGGAGTTGAAGTTTCAGGGAATGAAATCTCATGACTGTCATATTTTCATTCAAGAGCTACTTCCTATTGCAATACGTGGCATCTTACCTAAACATGTTCGAAATGCCATTACCCGCCTTTGTTTTTTCTTCAAAAAGATATGCAATAAAGTTATTGATCCGGAAGGGTTGGAGGATTTACAACTTGATATAGTTGTGACATTATGTCAACTTGAAATGTATTTTCCGCCATCATTTTTCGATATAATGGTTCATTTAACCGTTCACCTTGTTGAAGAGATAAGATTTTGTGGGCCCGTCTACCTTCGATGGATGTATCCATTTGAGAGGTATATGAAAGTTTTGAAAGGCTTTGTTAAGAATCGATATCGACCTGAAGCTTCCATGGTTGAGCGATACATTGTTGAAGAGGCTGTGATGTTTTGTAATGAGTACTTAGCTGATGTCGATCCTATAGGGATTCCGAAGTTTCTGGAGATTGAGGTAGATGTTGGAAAAGGACAATAGGTGGACAACTTGTAGAAATGACTCCTACCATGCTACATCAAGCTCATTTGTATGTCCTTCACAACTCCAAAGAAGTGGAAAGCTATGTAGAAGAGCATATGTCTTATGTAAGAAGCCAGTGTTTGACTCGTAAAAGTGAGAAGTGGATCACAAATGAACATAATCGCTTGTTTAATAGTTGGTTATGTAGGCGGATACTTGATGTGATGAAAGAATCTCCTGAGTCAGTTTCACCCATGTTGAAATGGTTATCTCAAGAACCTTTGTATTTTGTGAAATCGTACACAGCATATGAGATAAATGGATGCACTTTCTACACAAAAGAACAAGATGAGAAGAGTACAGTGCAAAATAGCGGTGTTGTTGTGGTGGCTGAAGCGATGCATATAGCTAGTGCAAGAGACACAAACCCCATCTTCAGAAGCACGTCATATTATGGGGTTATTGAGCACATATGGGAGTTGGATTACATGCACACAAAGATACCAGTCTTTTGTTGTAGATGGGTGGATTCTACGACTGGAGTACGACTAAATGAGTTGGGGTTCATTCAGGTTGATCTTAATAGAGTTGGGCATAAGAATGATTCTTTTATTTTAGCCTCACAAGCAAAGCAAGTCTTTTATGTTCCCGACCCTTCGGATCATAAGTGGTCCATTGTGATCAAATCAAAGGAGAAACATGTGGATGATCAGACTGAAAAAGATGATGAATCAGATTCATCAATAGTCATGCCAGCCGCTGAGATAAATGTTAATGAAGATGTGCTTTACTTACGAGATGATCTTGAAGAAGGAATCTGGATCAATGAAGATATGTCGTCCACACAACAGAGAGGCGGATCGAAAAGAAAGAGAACAAATTGATTTGTGAATTACAATTCTTCCACTTGTATTTATTTTTCGTTCTCTACATGAATTATTAATGCAATGTGGTGATTATTATATTGAGCTTATTGTTTATCAAAAAAAACATGAGATGCATCCAATATTTTCATTATCATTATTTAAATGAATTAATTTTCATCCTATTTTTAGATGGTTGATGAATCTAGCTCGGTGCAAGATGGTGATGATAGTGTTGGTCAGAAGCGTCGAAGAGGTGCCCATATTATAAAAATGATTGATAAAAAGTTAAAAAATGGAAAGGTTCGAGTTGATTGGAACCTCAAAGCACAACCAATTAGAGAGAATGTATCTTTGTTTCAGCACTTCATCGGTTATCATACCCGTGCACGTGTACCTATCTCAATCCCCAATTGGAAGGCTGTTTCTAAAGATTTAAAATCATTAATTGTTGAAGCTGTTGCGGTAATGTTAAAATTTTCATTTTATTTGATTCTGATTATTGTTTTTTGTTATTTATACACTTATCTTATTTTGTTATCCTTTTACATTTTTATGTCATTGTAGGAGAAGTTTGATGTTGATAAAACGCATTCAAAATTCATCATTCGAAGTGCTAGCAAGAAGTCGAGTGATTTTAAATCTATTCTCACAAGGAATTATTTATACACTTCAGATGACAAAAGTCAGATCCGGTCAGATCCTCCTAAAGAATACCCATTCATTGACAAAGATACATGGGCTGAGTTTGTCAGATCACGATGCACACGCGAGTTCCAAGTAACAACATCATTATTTTTTTTACATTTTCGCTTGTATAATTTTTCATGTGTTCATATAATTGGAGTTTTGATCAACCATTTACAGGAGACTAGCGAACGCAATAGTCAGAAAGCATCTTTAAATTTGTATCCTTTCAAATGTGCTCGAAGGAGTTATGCTCTTCTCGAGCAGGATAAGGTATAAACCAATTTAAACTATTTTATTTGTTTATATTGTGAAGTAACTTTAATATGTATATGTTTGTTTAGATCAAGGAACTTGGGTTGGATCCTAAGGTCGATACCATACATAGATATGACTTGTGGGACATCGGTAGGAAATCGGATGATGGCTATGATCCCGCCGTAAGGAAAGTGGTTGAAACTATTGTAAGTTGTTTACGACACTTACATAATCAATATTTGAAATTTTAGTATTATTATGCATTCAATTTTAAAATCTATATTGGCATTGTAGCATTTATTAAAGGAACAAGTGGCTAAAGGTGAGCTAATACCGGAAGGTAGAGGAGATATTTTGACACTTGCCTTGGGTAAGGAAGACCACTCTGGCCGAATTAAGGGTGTTGGCCCTGGTGTTGGTGTGAGCTATTTTGGAGGAAGAAAAGATAGAAATTCTAGTGGTCACACTGACCCACAAGTGAGTGAGCTTCAACAAACTGTAAAGTTGCTAATGGAAAAAGATCAAGCTCGCGATCAACAAATGAAAGAGCTACTTGCACAACTTGCAGCGATAACTAAAAACAATGAAGAGACACTTGAAACAGATTCACAAATAGAAGTGACACCCGTTCAGAATGAAAATCCAACTCCCTCCATCACACCTTCACCTTCTGCTGGGAACCCAATGGTATGTGTATTAAATCTTTTAACCATTTTAAGTGTATAATTAAATAATATAATTCAAATACTATGATATTGGTAATTATAACGCATTTATTTTCAGGGAAAAAATGAGAAATGCAAATTATATTTGCCCGGCTTAAATACAGAAGTGGCCATTGGACGTGCATTTCTTCCCGCACCTGATGCTGTTTCATCGCTTCATTGTCAACCATTAGGACCGGACAAAGTGAAAGTTCAAATAGATGTACCATTGATGCCAAACAAAGCTTTGCCGTTTCCACCATCCGAAGAGGTGAAGTTAATCAAAGATGCAATAGGAACTTTTGTGGCATGGAACAAGGCTATGGTTGTCATCGTATCGGTAATACATGCATCAAAGTTAATATGTTTTTTTCTTATTTAAATGAGAATATCCATATTATGAATTTGATGGGTAGTAAATGAGGGTATCAATATCATGAATTTGATGAATAATTTGATTTCGTTAGGATGTGGTTGAAGGAGAAAATGGCAAGAGCACATCTCTAACTCCCACAAGGATGGAAATGGGAGAAAATCTACAAGCAGAAAATAAGAGTGCACTAGATAAGTATTTCACATTATGTGCATCTCTAGATAATGACTTTTTGATTACCATTGGCGTGGGAGAGAAGGTTTTCCATTTGACTCAAGAGTTGCATGTCGGGAAAGAGCAAATTCAAGTCTGGCTTGATAAGACACAAATAGATCAAACTCATGTTGCTTTGTACATCAAGTAAGTTGATACTTTTCTAAAATAAGTTTTATAGCTTATGAGATAAAGTTAATATGTCAAGTGTTGATTAATTTATTGGATTTATATTACATGATTAATTATAGGTATTTGTCTGAAAGTCGACCTTCGGAAAAGTATGCATTTTTTTGCCCTACATATATTGCTCATGGGTATAAAGATCCATTGTTGAAAAAACAGCAGTATATGGCAAAGTGTATGGGGAAAGAAGGCATGGAAAAACGCATATGGTTTGCAGCTTACAATGAAGGGTAAGTTATTATTATTTAATTAACTTAAACTATAGTTGTACATCTATATTTACTCTAATATTAGCAATTAACTTTTGAAAATGTTGTAGGTTCCATTGGATGCTCGCGGTTATAAATCCATTCGACAATATCATATATTGGCTAGATCCAAAAAGGTCTACTATTAAACAAAATTTTAGAGTTATGATTGAAACGTAAGTCGTTCACATCTGTTGATCATCAATTTGTTACATGTGAATATTTTAATGTACAATTCTAATATGATGTGCCTTTGTATTTTTCAGTGCTATATCGATGTACAAGCTACATAGGAAAAATACACGTTGGGTTCAAATCGCGGTAAGTGTTGAAATAGCCGATTGTATATATTCAATTAGTGTCATGTCATTGCTTTGGGTTGACGTGTGTTTTTTATCTTTTCATTTATAAAGTGTCTGAAGCAACCAAACAATGTGGATTGCGGTTATTACATATGTCGATATATGCGAGAGATTATAGATAATGAGTGCACCGTTGACCCTATCACGGTACGTGAATATAATATACTTTTTTTTTGCTTATATGAATTATGATTTTGTTATTTATACTATTTGAGAAGTAATTATTATGTTTTATTTTGTAGTATTTTCGAGATTCGGGAGAATTCTACGACAAGCCTGCTCTCGATGAATTGCGTGAGGAATGGCTACAATATCTAGACACACAACGGTAGCTCTTGGAAATTAGGAAATATATTTTTATTAGTGGTTTATATTAGTGCATATTATCTAGGAAGTTCTTTGTTTCCCACTATGACAATAGTTAAAATTTTAGAAATTTATGTCTAGCTAGAGATTTGAAAGCTAGCTAGTGGTCTACTTCGGTTCGTGATATTACTTTTGTGATGATTAGATTTTGCAATGAAGAATGATTTTGAAGAGTTTTATTTTTCCTGGTTATGGTAACAGCTGTTCTGAATTTTGCACGACAAGTTTGAAAATAAAAACAGGCGTATGACAGGTTAAAGTAGCAGCAAAATTGCAATCGGCATTTTAAAATATAAAACAGACATTTCTCGGGGGTTTTTATAAAAACTCCTGAGAAAGTTTAAAAAATAGGCGGGTAATATGTTTACACTTTCTCAGGAGTTTTTATAAAAAAAAAACCCGACATATTCTTTCAGGAGTTTTTATAAACTCCCGCAACATGTGTGCTTGGGTGGCTGGTAGGGAAACAAGGTCTCTCGGGAGTTTTTGTAAAACCCTTGACCGAACATTTGTTTCTCGGGTGTTTTTAAAAAAACCCTGAGATATATCTGTTAGCTATGCGAATAAAAGGAGGCCCATAACACCCGTCCGTTTCATTAAAAAACACTCGATATAAGCTAAATCTGTACTAGTGCTTGGCGCCACCCCCAAGGGACGCCAGGACACTGCTACTTCTCCTACACCTGAACCCACTCCTCAAGCCATCGTCCCTGCTACTGTCCAGAGCACCATCACTGAGAGCACGACTACAGTAACCAAGGGCTCTCAAAAACGCTCTGCTAAGAAGCCTCTCAGTGCGAAGCAGAAAGGGAAAAAGAAGGTCATCGCTGAGGAGGTGGATGAGGAAGAAGAAAAGGAGGATCTTGATGCTATTCTGGAAAAGGATGCAACCAAGGAAGCCAAAGAAGAAGCTTTGAGGAAGAAAAAGGTCGAGGAGGAGGCCGAGCTTGCAAGGAAGTTGGCCGAGGAGGAAGCTGAGAGAATCCGGAAGGAAGCTGAGGCGGAGGCTCTCAAGGAGGTTCCTTCTGAAGAGGAGCATGAGGGAGAGGACGAGGAGCAAGACGAATCTGGAGAGAATGAGGAGGATACCGATGGAGACAACGCTGAGGACTCGGGGTCAGAGGAAGAAGAGGAAGAGGAGTCCGAGCATGCTCCCTCTCCTTCTCCTCCTCCTCCTCCCCCGTCTCCAAAGAAGCGGAAAGCCTCTACAGCCAAGCCTCCTCCTCCTAATCGCACCAGGAAGGGCACCCTCAAAAGCCTTGCGGCGCCTGCCAAGAGGTCTGCTCCAACACAGGCTAGAAGGAAGAACGCTGATCCTCCCGCTCTCATTCAGGTAAATCAATCTCTCCCCTCTTCATGGTTTGAAAATGCTGAAATGGCTGGTAAGTGGGTAGATGAGTTTCGAACTCGTAGGATCTGCTGTTCTGATTTTTTAGATATTGCGTTCTTTGAAGCTTTGAATTTACCATGCATTGCTATCCTTAAAAAATCCCCAGCTTGGACCCTTCTCAATCTTGAAACCGTCTATTATCCCCAACTCACCCGCCTGTTCTATATCAATCTCAAAGCCAAACACACTGACGATGGTTGGTTCTTGGAATCTGTCATCAAGGGAGTTAGAATCTCTTTCAGCTCCTTTGACTTCGCTGATTTCCTTGGCCTTCCTAGCCCTTTTCCACCCTCTCAAGAAAACCCCTCTAAAGAAGACTGCATTACCCTTGCCCGATCCAAATATCTTCTACCCGAGGCATCTACCAACACCTCAAAGCAGCTAACCCACTCATCCCTTACCCTAGAGGCAAAGATCATATTTAACATCATTGTGCGTTGCCTCTTACCCCGTCTAAACTCTGGCTCTCTCCTAACCGACAATGCCATGATCCTACTTTACCGAATCCTCAATGGCCTTGATCTTGATCTGGCCAACACCATTTTAGGATCCATGGCTCACACTAGAAAAGCCAGGAAAGGAACTCCCCTCCCCTTCGCTACCCTTTTGACCCAAATCTTCGAAGCTTCTGGAATCGATTTTAAAAATGAAGAACAGCAGCGTCATATGGGTAAGTTCGACTCCAAGAGCCTTGAAAAGATTGGCATCACTCGGTCCCCCCAAGGGACTTGGAGTCTTGCCTCTCCTTCAAAAGCTCTTCCCACTGCTTCAGCCATTGATGAACGCATGGACAACCTGGAGTTGGGCTTGGAGGAAGTTCGCCTGGATATCAAGGAGCTGCACAAGGAGTTTATGACGGAGATGAGCGGGGTAACCAAGCTGTTGCAAGGTCTGTGGTCGCGGCTTACTGATGATGCTCCGGACGATGAAGCTTAACCCTATCCTACCCTACCCTAACCCCAAATCTGAAACATTGCTGGTTTTTGGAAACTGTTTCAAAACTTTTGGTGACTGTTTTACCTCCTCCCTTTGTTGAAAGACAAAAAGGGGGAGATGATCTGTGCTATTGCGATTTAAAGGTCTTGGAAGACCTTGGTTTTATTTTCAATTGGATGGTCTTCTTGCTTTAAAATTTTTGATCCAACATTTGTCTAACCCATGCAGGTACTTAGTCCGATTTTACTTATATTATATATGCTTGACTAAGTTGCAGGGATACACAGGTTTTGTCTTTCATCAAGGGGGAGATTGATAACTCCACTCCCTTGATGAAAATCGGAATAAGTTTTAACGGCCTTGACAGTCTGTTTGTGTCAAAGGTCTTGAAGCTTTAACAGTATTGATGAAACACAAAACCTGTTCTATATGATATTATGTTCGAATATTATTTTATGTTATTATATGCTTCCATTATATTATTATATATACACTAACCTTTCAGGAAGTATTTTCGAATATTATTTCTTTCCTTATGTTGTAAATTGAGAAGATTCAAATCGGAAGATCATGGCCTCCGAAAGTTTCCAAAGATAGAAGATCCAGCTCAAGCCATGATCCTCTCTAGCCGTTGGTAAAGATCCTTAGGCGCCGATTTGTTTCAATAAAAAGAAAAGGAAGAAGAAGACAGCAATACACATGTTGAACACAAGCTTTCATACACTCAAGCCTTCAAGCGAGATCTGTCTTCTTCGTGTGCTCTCTGCTAGTCCTTAAGAGTCTGTTATTTCATTTCAAAGCATTTGAGAGTTACACTGTGAGCTTATAGGATATATTTCGAGAGAGTGTTATACTCAAGAGTTTGTAACTCAGGAGGTAGACACTAGGCGATTGATTCACTAAGTGTAAGAGGATTGTACTAGATAGCATAGAGAGGTAGGGCTCTTCTAGATTGGTCTAGGACTCCAAGGGAACGTGAGTTGACTAGATTGCAATTGTATAGGAGAGAGGCTTCTCGGGGAGCTACTAGGATCCTAAGTCTTGTGAATCAATAAAAGCCAGTTGAATCCTAGGGTTGTGGAAGAACCCTAGGCGGGACGTAGGCCAAGTTCGTGCCGAACCTCGTAAACAACTCATCGAGTACTTTACTTATTGCTTTACCTTATTTCCTCACTTGGTTCTACTGTTTAACTTTGTGATTCAGGTTTTCAGAGAAAAGACTAAGTCTAATCTCAAAGGATTTTGCACGAGCTTCAAAAGTCTTGATAATCTGCGAAAAACCGGCATACTCTATTCAACCCCCCTTCTAGAGTATTTCTATATTACTTTGTTTTACATTATCGAACCTTCAGATGAGAATATAGTTCTAATTATAATCGCAACATTGGTAACTTCATGATCATCAGGTTATTTTCGTTATACTTGGCTATCTTAGTGTCGGTTTGTGCATAGAGTTATATAGCCTCCTATTCGATCATTATTCAACTCCCTAAACTCTTGCATGGGGTTCTAGAAGCAATAAATCCCTAATCATCTAAGCATGTAACTTATGTGATTCCCGCATATTTCGACGTGTCACCTAATTGTCAACCTAGCTATCGCTTCCGCTAAGAATAATAGTTACTTGTCAATACTCTCACATATGTATGATTTCCGACCTATTTCTCAAGAGATATTGGCTACTTTATAGGATTAAGGCCTGCAATAGCAGATATAACTATAATCTCTAGCAAGTTGTTTATCTATCCTAATGGCCAGTTAAGACAAATAAACAGCATAAACATGTGGAGAACAAGAGTAATGAATAACCAAATATGCATAAACCATATATTAACTATAAAATAGTATAGAAACAATCCTCACATGTCCTAAATCAATGCATTGAATATAAGCAAAACTATAGAAAAGATTTTGTCGAGCATGGCTTACCGAAAAGCTAAAAACGACGAAAGGAAAGAGAGATGAGAGAGGTGTGAGATGTGTTGTGAGATGGTGTGTCATATGGCTGAGGAGAGGCCTCTATTTATAGTGCTTAAAACCCCTAGGAGTCAGCATCCTTGGTGTAGAAGCAAAGCCCACTGGGTCAGATTCGATCGTTGAGAGAATCTGCGAAGATACGGGATCGATTGGCGCCGATGGTCAACGGGTGCTCAGGATCTTTCGCGGGTGCTGCAAGGTTAGCGGGCCCTGTTAGTTGGGTGCGGGCGCCGCCTCTGCAGTTCTTCTCCATTTTTCCTTGTCTAAGCTTCTTTCGCTTCTTCTCTTATCTTGACCCTTGACTCGTCTTAAGCTTTCAAAGCTCTAGAGTGTAGCTTCGCTCCTCTTCTTATGCTTGGTGATAATGCATATTTTAGATAGGCATTACAGATAGTTCTAGGTACATTTATAGTAAGTTTATTGCATGTTTATTAATTATTTTTCATTGTTACTCATTTGACCATTCGAGTTCGGAATCTACGCAGTTTTGTGCTTATGATGCATATTTACAATCCGAGCTTGAAGAGAGGCTAAGGTTGGATCAAAGAAGGTTAGAAGAGGCTGATATTAAGCTTAAAAGAGGCCAAGAAGATTCACAAAAGGAGCCAAGAGGAAGAGGTTCAAATACAAGGGAAGAAACATAACACGGGAAAAGTGGTGCCCGCTGCTTTACAACCGGTGCCCACCGTTATCATGGATTCAGCAAATGACTATATTTCTCTGAATAATTAATTAGGAAACTATTATTATATTTTCTAGGGTTTGATGAGGGCTGACTATTAGCCTATTTAGGTTGGTTCTCAGCAGCTTTTAGAGACATAGACTTTAGGATTGAAGAAGAGACTTTTCTCATGTTATGAGCAACTAAACTCATTGCTTCGCCTGCGATTTGAAGACATGGTTTGTAGAATTGTAAGGCTTTGATTTCTAAGTTATTCCCCTGATTATTTCATTACTCTTGTGTTTATTTATTTCCATGTTGTTGTTGAGGAGGTATGTCGAGTTCTCAAATAAATAGTAAACATGTAAATGTAAACCGACTCCTAGCCTACGCAAATAATTACAAGACTTCCTCCCGTTGTAGTTGAAGGGTAGTCAGGATCGATCCACGAGGAGGCGTGTCAACGGGATCCTAGTAGCTTTGGAAATCTCAAGTATGCGTCGACCAGAAGCCTCGATTTCGACCTTGTGCCTCGATGTCGACCTCGGCTGTCGATGTTCTCTGCAACAGAAGACCTTCAGAGACAAAAACAAGTGGTCGATATCGACTGGAAGGGGTCGATATCGATGTCAGTCATGAAATCGACTAGCTCATAAGACTGCCAGTCGACACAGTAGGGTCGATATCAATGTCTGGTGTCGATATCGATGTTCAGCAACCTCCGCAGTGATGATCGTCGTCGACTCAGAAAACTGTCGACGAACTCAGCGGTCGATATCGACGTTCAGGGTCGATATCGATGTCTTCCTGCAGTGTGTTAGTTCTTCGTCGGCAAAGAAAGGCCGAAGATTTAAGAATGGGGAGAGAAGCAATGAACAGAAATAAAACAGAGGTTTTGGTGAATTAACTTATATAAAAAACAACTCCTAGGATTAGGGTTTACCACAACGTTAACCAATGCATGCGATAAGATAAATAAGACGGACAATTGCGCTATTTCACCCGAGGGACAAGCTTTCGCCGTACACCAACTCTTAGGATTACTCTTGCAAATAAACCTAATTGTCTCTACCAATTTTATGTTTATAACTCAAGTTGTTAGCATGAATCCCTTTTCTTTCGATTAGGACTAAACATAGAATCGTAGGAAGTGAGATAGACACAACGATATCGACATCAAATACTTACCTCAAGCGCGCATGGCTAACGTCGGGCTCACCCCGACCCTAAGAGCTTTGGGGGAAGTACTCGCTTCTCATCATGGAACTCATCATTGATTGGGAGAAATAAACTTGCATTAAAATATAAACTCCGAAGCTTTACAACTCAACGTCAACTTTCGCAAACGTCAAACCCTAAAACTTCTCTCTAACTCTAACTCTATTGATTGTCTTACTTCTTGGATTGTATGAAAAGATGATTCAATGCCAGCTCCCTAGGGCTTTATTTATAGGCTACTAATCCTCGCTATCCAAGGATTGTAACTCCTATCTAAACTATGAACTCTATCCGAACAATTAGGATAGATCTTTTATTTTGATAAAACTTAAATAACTTAAGGTAAAAGATAACTAAGTCTTCATCTGTCATCTATCTTGAAAGTGTAAGATAATTATGTGCCTCCTTGAAGATATAGTTCCAATCCGCATCTCGAAATCGAGTCTATCTTCTATCGAGATCAGGGGTCGATTTCGACACCAGGGGGTCGATATCGAGGTCTCTGTTCCTTCTCGACTTGTTCAGCTCTGGTCGATGTCTATGTTGAGGTCGATATGGGGGTCGATATCGACACCAGAGGTCGATATCTATGTTGGGGTCGATTTCTACCTCTGCTCAGCTTCACTTGGTTTCTCCGTTTTGACTCAGATTTCGCTCGAATTCCTGCATGGTTAGCTCAAAACTCGTGCAGACCCTATTTCTTGCATTTTAGCCCATTCTTACACAAGTTTATATTCTTTTGAACATTTTCTTTGGAAATCGAATGAAATATGAAGTCAAAAGATGCAATAAACCGAGGTACAAATATGTACATCAAAACACCTCATACTTAGACTTGCTTGTCCTCAAGCAATAACCAAGCAATAACCAATACCTACAACACATCCTTCATGTCTTCGCCCTTGTCAAAAGCAACATCATAAGCGGTAGCAAAGCAAAGCAAGTGAATTTAACGTCATAGCACATATTTTGGCGATCCATAGGCATATGCAATTTTGATCCAACCTCACAGGGATAATGTGTTTTCTCTCAACTCTCATGTGTTTAGGCTATGAAGATCAACTCTCAACTCAATTCCATATACAATCTCATAAACATTGCAATTTATAACAATCCACTTCGCAACCAATTATGAAAATGCAATAAGAACTATCAGGAGGACTTTCGCTCAATGGAAGACTTCAAAGAAGACTCCATTCGGCGGGGTTGTAATGGGGCTTGGTATGAAATACAAGGGTATGGAATTATTTGGCTATGTGGTGCTTTTATAATTCGGGAATCAAGACTCCTAAATCTTAACACTTGCAATATCCAAACCATAACTCTTCAATGTTGCACTTTCCAAGCTCAATCTCCTATAATGCTCTTTCCCAACTCATCTTTATATAATATGCTCTAAAGATGCACTAAAAGATGTAAACCATACTATCAACCCTTCTTTCGAACTCTAATACACCTCTCAAAAAATATAACACTTTGTATGAATAAAAGACTTAAGGATTTTGGCTCATGCACTATATATATATATCTCTATTTTTTCGGATTTTTTTTTTGGAAATAATAAGTAAATACTAAAAGAATATGTGCATTTATATGGTGAGCCAAAAATACTTTTACAAAATATGACAAAATGTAAATATGCACCAACCCATAATTTCCTTGCTCAAAACTGGACATTATGCTCTTTTCTTTCCACAAGGCATTAGTCCAGCCAATCTAAGTCTCAATTCCCAAATGGGGGTCAGGCTCAATTCGGCTAGGGATAATTTTGTGGAGTTTGTAATTTCAGGCTCAGGCTAATATTCTGGCTTCAAGCAAGGATAATGCAGGGTAGGTAAAAAGAGGATAAAAATGGCTTAAAAGATGCCTCCATCATTTAATTCTCGTAAACATAAACATATATATGCATTGGTTTTGAATAACTATCACAACATTTAGAGATGCATAGGAAGAGTAAATTCACTCAAGAAAGAGGAGGGATTTTTTATGTTCTCCCTATAGGCCAAAATTCTCACAAGGACAATTTTTGTTGGATTTGCTTTTTAGCCTAGGATCATATGTGCTCAATTTCATCACAAGTTCACAATCTACATAAAAATTTTAAGGACTTAGGCTAAACCATCCAAATAAGCCATAGAATTTACATGATCAAGTTAGCTATTGAGTTTTCATCATAGGACATCTAAGTAGGGTTTAAAAACAAACTTAAAAATAAACATGCATTTTTTTTGTATTTTTGACATTTTTCTATTTTTTTGGATTTTTTTGACATTTTATAAAAGTAAAACTAAGAACAAAAATATAAACATGAATGCAATGCGAAGAAGAAAACCAAGTTATGACCATAAGACATGTTTTTCCCCCACCTCATACTTAAAATATACAGTGTCCTCGCTGTATTAAAAAGAAGAACAAGGGTAGAGTGAAACTCATAGCGCAACCTGCGGATTCAGGTCGATTTCGGGTCAGGTCGATGCCAGAAGTCGATATCGAATACAGTGGTCGATGTCGACTGCATCTATCGAAGTCGAGGAAGAAAGTGAAGACAAGGGCTGCCAGATTGGGGTCGATATCGAGTAGTAGGGTCGATATTGACCTCTCTTTTTCGCTCCTGAGTCCTTGATGTCGACTCCATGAGGTGACTTGACCCTGGGGGGGTCGATATTGACTGGCCTGGTCGATGTCGACTGCCTCTACAGAAGCTTCTTTTCTTCTTCGTCGTTCCTTTTGCTTGATAACCTGAAATCTTTGTTATATAAAGCCACGAATTATCTTATCTTTAAAAGTTTCAAAAAGCAAAAAGTTAAATCCTAAAAACCATCTATGCGAAAAAATTTAAAGGTTTTATGTACACGCTCTAGATTTTTGAGTCGCTAGGCCGACTTCTCCGTCAATGCTTCATGACCCTTTTATGTAGGGACCTTTCGAGCGTGAGCCTTCTCCTGGATCATCTAGGTCCTTTTGGTAGTATCTAAGCTCGGCGACCAAGGCTTCTTTGATGTTAGGTTCTTCTTTGGGCGCTTTCCTTCTCTTTCGTGACCTAACCTTAGCAATATAGGCAAACCATGGAGCTTTGACCCTCTCATTAGTAGAATTATCAATAATCGGTTTAATTGATTTATCAATAATGGACGGAGGAGGGTTAGGAGTCATACCTGGGCTTACCTGTTTGGGCCCGAAACAGAAATCTTCGGGCTGAGGAGTGGTCGATTTCGACCAAGGTGGGTCGATTTCAAGTTCTTTGGTCGATATCGATATGTGGGGGTCGATATCGACCTCTGTGACCCCGTACTTAAGCTCCTGGCAATGATCTGGCATACTCGATTTCGACCAAGGGGGGTCGATTTCGATGTTTTTAGTCGATATCGACTGGTTCCAGTCGATGTCGACCCTGCTTGCTGTTTCCGTCCTCGCCAACAAAAATTTTCTCAGCTTTTCCTTAGCCAGCGAGAGGACTACTTGTTCTAGGTGCTTCGTTTCGCTCATGGTCGGGTTGAAAGAGAATTCTATTACTTCGTTCCCTATAGTAAAGGTTAGTAATCCTCGACGTACATTGATATTGGCATCAGCAGTAGCTAAGAAAGGCCTACCAAGGATAATAGGCACTACAGGATCTTCAGGCATCTCCAATACAATGAAATCCGTAGGCACAAAGAACTTACCTACCTTTACAGGAATGTCATCAACTATACCTGTGGACTTGACGAATGAGTTGTCAGCCATATAGAGTTTCATGTCCACAGGTTCAAGGGCGCCAATGTTTACCTTTTGCCAAATAGAGAGAGGCATGAGACTTACACTTTCCCCTAGGTCACATAGGGCTTTGTAGTGATGTTGGCCAAGTCCCACGGTGATTGCAAACTTCCCTGGATCACTCTTCTTCTCAGGGAAGTCCATCTTCGAGCACTCCTCTGCGATCTCTGCCATGGATCTCTTCTTGCTCAGGATGTCTTTCAGGAATCGCACATAGGCAGGCATCTCGCTTAGGGCTTCTGTAAGAGGGATAATAACGTTAAGTCCTTGAAGTATTTTTATAAAGCGCCTAAACTTACCTTTGGTGGGATCCTCCAATGCTTTGTATGGAAAGGGCAACGTCTTCTTTGGTGGAGGGGCCAAAACGGTGGTCGAAGGGGCCTGCTGGACATCGATGTCGATTGGGCTCTGGTCGATATCGACTGGAATGGTCGATTTCGACCTCTGTTGTGACTTCTCAGGCTCTGCAGTGTCATCGACATCGACTAGGGGGTCGACATGGTTGTCGATATCGACCTCTGGGTCGACATCGACTGCTCTGTCGATGTCGACTGGGTCTGTTGCTTTCTCCTCCGTTTCCGTTCGTGGCTTTTGTACTTTGTTGCCACTCCTTAATTGCATGACTGCGACATGGCCCATCCCGGATTATCCCTTAGGATTTGTGGTGGGTTGCCCAGGGAGTGTTCCGGACGGTCTAGGGATTTGTGCCGCCAATTGACCCAGTTGGGTCTCTACGTTCCTTTTCCATATATCCATCTCCCCAATCCTTGTGGTAAGTTGATTGAGTTGAGAATGGATGGCATTGTTGGATTGATCATTCTTAGCTTGATTCCTCCTTATCTCATCTAGCACAAGTTAAAGATCATCCTTCTTTTGGTCTCTCTCCGGTTGCCTAGGAGCTCTATAAGGCGGAGGGTCCCTAGGATTAACTGGGTTCCTTTGTGGTTGATGGAACCTTTGGTCTCCCCAATATTGGTGATTGGGGCCCCTCGTGTAGCGTGCCTCCTGGTGAGTCTCCGCTAGGTGTACTTGTTCGGCATGGGGGCACTCGACGGTGGTGTGCCACTGCGATCCACATTCAATGCAATCTTGGTTCGCCGAAAGGAACCTTACTTGCTTTTGGAGCTTTCTAAGTTGATCTCTATGGAATTGCTCCTTCACATCCGGATCGATTACATTGGAGGGTTCATATAAGGGCATAGATGGGGCAGGCCTCGATGATGATGGTGTGTCAGAAGCCTCAGGAGTCCCATATGTATTGTCGAACTCCACCAACCTCTCTATGGTTTCCCAAGCCTCTTGTGGAGCGAGTTCAAGGTAGCCATAGGAGGTGTAGGTGTTGATCCTCTCCTTAGTTGCAGTGTCAAGAGCATTGTATATGATTTCCTTAATTATATACGGTGGTTGGCCATGCATCGGGCATGATCGTAGCAGGTCCTTAAACCTTTCCCAAACAGTCGCCAGAGCCTCACCAGGCTTTTGTTTGAAAGCCGTGATTTTCTGTCGGATCAACGCCGTCTTAGAAGGAGAAAAAAACTTGTTGAGGAACGCGTCCTTGACTTCATTCCAGGTGCGGAGCGATCTTGGGGCTAAGCTTTCCAACCATTGCAATGCTTTCCCTGTAAGAGACCATCGAAAGGCTTTTAGTTGGACATATTCAAGACTTCGTCCATCAGCAATAGTATCACAAAGGTCTAAGAAGGTTGAAATATGTGCCATAGGGCATTCCTTAGGTTTTCCTTCATATTGGTGCCTTCTAATCTCAGTTAGGAAGTTAGGTTTTATTTCAAAATTAGAGGCAGGGATAAGAATTGCCGATTCAGACACTGTGAGAGCGGGGTGCATATATTGTTTGGCATTCCTAGGGAATGCATTGATTTGGGCTTCTATTTGCCTCCGGCCTTCCTCCTCCCTATCCGCACGCTCCTTAAGTGCCGCCTCTCTAGTTGTTAGGTCGTCAACCTACTTCCTTAGTTGCTCAATAAGTTCAGCCTGGTTCGCGTTGTCCGCCATGATTCTTTGAGCTTGGGCCCTTAGATGGAAATAACGCTCAGGGTCGTCTACTCCTTCAAATTCAGGTGGGCGATCAATGAGTCGCATACACCTATAAAGCAAATCTAGATAGAGACGTGAGATAGACTACTAGGGCGCGATTGATTGCCTCCCCAACAACGGCGCCAATTTGTTGAGGAGGTATGTCGAGTTCTCAAATAAATAGTAAAGATGTAAATGTAAACCGACTCCTAGCCTGCGCAAATAATTACAAGACTTCCTCCCGTTGTAGTGGAAGGGTAGTCAGGATCGATCCACGAGGAGGCGTGTCAGCGGGATCCTAATAGCTTTGGAAATCTCAAGTCTGCGTCGACCAGAAGCCTCGATTTCGACCTTGTGCCTCGATGTCGACCTCGGCTGTCGATGTTCTCTGCAACAGAAGACCTTCAGAGACAAAAACAAGTGGTCGATATCGACTGGAAGGGGTCGATATCGATGTCAGTCACGAAATCGACTGGCTCATAAGACTGCCAGTCGACACAGTAGGGTCGATATCGATGTCTGGTGTCGATATCGATGTTCAGCAACCTCCGCATTGATGATCGTCGTCGACTCAAAAAACTGTCGACGAACTCAGTGGTCAATATCGACGTTCAGAGTCGATATCGATGTCTTCCTGCAGTGTGTTAGTTCTTCGTCGGCAAAGAAAGGCCGAAGATTTAAGAATGGGGAGAGAAGCAATGAACAGAAATAAAACAGAGGTTTTGGTGAATTAACTTATATAAAAAACAACTCCTAGGATTAGGGTTTACCACAACGTTAACCAATGCATGCGATAAAATAAATAAGACAGACAATTGCGCTATTTCACCCGAGGGACAAGCTTTCGCCTTACACCAACTCTTAGGATTACTCTTGCAAATAAACCTAATTGTCTCTACCAATTTTATGTTTATAACTCAAGTTGTTAGCATGAATCCCTTTTCTTTCGATTAGGACTAAACATATAATCGTAGGAGGAGAGATAGACACAACGATATCGACATCAAATACTTACCTCAAGCGCGCATGGCTAACGTTGGGCTCACCCCGACCCTAAGAGCTTTGGGGGAACTACTCGCTTCTCATCATGGAACTCATTATTGATTAGGAGAAATAAACTTGCATTAAAATATAAACTCCGAATCTTTACAACTCAACGTCAACTTTCGCAAACGTCAAACCCTAAAACTTCTCTCTAACTCTAACTCTATTGATTGTCTTACTTCTTGGATTGTATGAAAAGATGATTCAATGCCAGCCCCCCGGGGCTTTATTTATAGGCTACTAATCCTCGCTATCCAAGGATTGTAACTCCTATCTAAACTATGAACTCTATCCGAACAATTAGGATAGGTCTTTTATTTTGATAAAACTTAAATAACTTAAAGGTAAAAGATAACTAAGTCTTCAGCTGTCATCTATCTTGAAAGTGTAAGATAATTCCGTGCCTCCTTGAAGATATAGTTCCAATCCGCATCTCGAAACCGAGTCTATCTTCTGTCGAGATAAGGGGTCGATTTCGACACCAGGGGGTCGATATCGAGGTCTCTGTTCCTGCTCGACTTGTTCAGCTCTGGTCGATGTCTATGTTGAGGTCGATATGGGGGTCGATATCGACACCAGAGGTCGATATATATGTTGGGGGTCGATTTCTACCTCTGCTCAACTTCACTTGGTTTCTCCGTTTTGACTCAGATTTCGCTCGAATTCCTGCATGGTTAGCTCAAAACTCGTGCAGACCCTATTTATTGCATTTTAGCCCATTCTTACACAAGTTTATATTCTTTTGAACATTTTCTTTAGAAATCGAATGAAATATGAAGTCAAAAGATGCAATAAACAGAGGTACAAATATGTACATCAGTTGTTAATTCTCTCTTCATTGATCACCTTGATAAAATTGCATCTTGCTAGGTTTTAATTGATTCGCAAGGATAACTATACCTTTGTAACAAATACAAGTAAGTGATCCCGCAAAGCAAATCTTGGTCATGTAAGGTAATGACAGCTTGGTTAAATATCGATTTTAAAGTTGTTAGGGTTAAGGGGAGTGACAGCTTCATGACATCAAACTGGTGGCTTAGGAGGGTTGGTACTACTATTATGCCAAGTACTTTGGGAATTTATGCTATTTATATGCTAAATCCATGCAGGGATAAGGTTACATATAGGTGTAAGGGATTGACATGTTCACAAGGAGTGTCATTCTATATAAACCAAAGTCGAAATAACATTAATTGAATTCAGAATAACTAGAAGTGAAGTCAATGATCTTGAATACCAACCATTGTTGAGAATTGCAAGTGAAGCGCTTTACTCCTATTGGTAACCAATTCACAATCATTCATTTTTTTACTTTATTTGCAATATTTTATAATTTTCAATCTTGTTATTCAGTTATTTTAGTTAGCATAAGAACACACTTAAACAATATCTCTATGTGGGTTTGACCCCTTACTTATTTACTATACTAGTTTGTTAGTTTGAATTATTATTATTTTTTTGACATGGAACAACGAATATAATCCCTCTATCACTTGGTTCCTAGAATTTGAATAAATAGGTATAAAACACATAGATTCCAAACTTTGCAACTTAAGAGACAATTAATGCACTTTATGCTAAAAACATATCTAAATGCAACCTAAATGACTTAAGAACTGCCTAAAATGCCTATACAAATCATGTATTATCACATCCCCCACACTTACCTTTTGCTAGTCCTTGAGCAATAGATTTCAAGACATAATCAATTAATCCCACAAACATAATTTTTCATGAGATAGCCCTTATCAAAAGCAACATCTTCAATAAGTGCAAACAATAGTAAAGTAGACTAACGTCCTAGCATGTATATAGGTGATCAAGTAGCCCGCATGTATTATCCATCCAACCTCACTTGGGAAAATGTGTTTCATTCGCTCTCATGTGTTTAGACTTTCATATCAACTCTCAAGTCAATTCATTATACAAAAATCATCTTAAGTATTGATATTTATGTACCATTATCTCCACCTAATACTTCAAAACAAATAAGTAACATCAAGAGGACTTTCGCTCTACGAAAGATTTTAAAGAAGACTCCATTTAGCGGGGTTGTAATGGGGCTTGGTATGAAAATAAGGGTAAAGAATTATGTTTGGCTATGTGGTGCTTTCAATTCTGGGAACTAAGATTCCTAATTATCCAACATTCACCAAAAATAACTCAAAAGTATACAAGCTTCCATGAGAATAAAGCACAACTCTCTCAACCATATAATTTATCCAACTCTCACATATAAAAATTAACTAAGGCTCTTTATTGCAATATAATATTTTTTATTTTTCTTTTCTCTTCTTTTTTTCTTTTTTTTTTTTTGACTTTGAGCCATCTAATGAAGTACAAATGTGATGAAATAAAACGTATAACGTTGCATCTTCTCTTGAAAATCTTTACATTCTTGCATAGACCATAGCTTTTCTTCTCAACTGAAATATGAAAGGTAAATACAAATTGTAACTTTCATTTTTTAAAATCGGGAGGCATAGATCATAAATACACACCTCTCATTTTTAGAATACAGAAGGCAAAGAGCGGATTACAACTTTTGTGTTTAAAAAACAAAAGGCACAGAATAAACTGCACTTTTGATTTTAAGGCCGCTATTTACACAATCATTTTTATCGCCAAATACACAGTCGCTATCGCGCATTACAAATGGAGGATTTCCTTGCATCCGCATTGTGCGTTCACGTTAATTTTTAAAAAAAAAACCGCATAAGAACATCCACATTGCACGCACACACACACATATATACAGAGAGAGGGGGGTGGGTCATGTGTTCCTATCTCTTACGGTCTTAAATGTTAGCAAATCTAGACCCTTGATTGAGGAAAAACGGGAGGTTGAGATTAATTATAAGTTTTCTCTTTTTTTTTCTTAAAAAAATCATGGGTCTCACTCATATTGTTCCCCACCATCATAATTTGGTGTGTTTAACTCACTCTCCTCCACATCCCACTTTGAATTTGAAAAATAACCGTACATGGAAAGTGGTGTGCCCATCTTGATTTTTTTTTAAAAAAAATTAACTAGTTAATATATGTTACCTTTCTAAAAATATATTTTACCCTAGGGGAATCAAATGATCAATTAATAATCCACCGGCTCATTATTTTCAATTAGCTTAGATTTCGATTAATAATGACAAATAATTCCTTATTATCAACGAATATTGACTTTGAAATTGCCGAATAGTCGATAAATTCATGATCAATTTTAGACAGAGTTTGAATTTCAACAAACCTACATCTAATTGCCCTTATACATATAAATAATTTCTAATTATTAACGAATAGTGACTCTGAACTTACCGAATAGTCATAGTCGATAAATTCATGAGCTTGAATTCCAAGAAACCTCCATTTAATTGCTCAATATATATGAATAATTTATGATTATCAACGAATAATAACTCTAAATTTGTCGAATATTCGATAAATTTATGAACAATTTTAAACAGAGACATACGAATAATTCCTTATTACCAACGAATAGTGACTCTGAACTTGCCGAATAATCAATAAATTCATAAATAATTTTAGACAGAGTTTGAATTTCAACAAACCTACATCTAATGCCCCTATACATATGAATAATTTATACTTATCAACGAAAAGTGACTCTAAACCTGCCGAATATTCGATAAATTAATGAACAATTTTAGACTCGCAATACTTTAAACACCATGAAAACATCCCAATTCATGAACATCCCTTACCTCCAGAGTATAATTTCAGTTCCATTTTGATCAAAGATTTGAATCTTCGATCGAGCATCTTACCAGATCCGTCCACAGGAGGCAGAGATGGACGGATTTATACAACCATATAAGAGAGAGAGAAGCCTTTAAGATGCCGCATCATCGCCGTCGAGAGCGAAATTGGTGGATTTGTTGGACTCAACCGTAGCCCATCTGATCACGATCTTCCTCCTGGCGCTCAACCTTTGATGCGTCATCGATCTCTCGTCCGCTTGTGGCCGGTCTTCGAAGTCGTCGGCCATGTCGCGGTGGCAGTTGTTGTCTTTGTCGACCATTGAGGTGCTGCCTTCGTCGACCGTCCGCTTAGCTATCACCTCCGCTTTGCCTTCACCGGTCATGGCTCTCATCTGATTTTTCAGTAGAGAGGATTGTGGGATTACATATCTTTTAAGTTTGTGAGGAATTAGGAAAATAATAGGTTGTAGTACACATGCACCATTAGTCAATATTTTTGGACTTTTTTATTTAATTATAATTAAACACAATTAATCTCAACCCTTTATTTAACATGATTGAATGACCCAGATTTGTTAATATTTAACATCGTATGACTTGTTAACATTTGATTCATATTCTATATATATATATATATTCTAGATAAGTGTTCAGGCGCTTGGGCCGCATTTTGCACTACTCGCTATTTTTTTCAACTTTGATGTCATTGTTAACCAAGAAGTCGGAAAAAGAGATAAACCAAAGGATTGTTGAATGGGAAGTGAGAAATGGGAAGATCAAGTGTTCAAGGAGAGGTAACCAATGACCCCTTACCCTAGTGGTAAGGGAGAGGTAACCCTTGCAAGAGGTCAAGGGTTCAAATCCCATTATTTACACCTTTGTGTAATTAGTGGGTGCTCAAGCCTTCATTGGCTTGGGTGAGCCTGCCTGGTGGCTTGCCGCCTGGCTTACCCGGTTCGCGTCCTTTGCAGGCTAGGGCTCGGACCCATGGGAGATTAGTCGACAACCTTGGAACCCCACGTCATAAAAAAAAGTGTTCAAGGAAAATGGTGAAATGGGAATTTATAGGGTTGAAGCCGAATGAAAGTGTGGAGGCCAAGCGGATGGAGATTTATATAGGTGGAATCCGATAATCCCATTTCCAAACGCATACGCGATGTTGGGATACAACTAAGCGCACATGCGCAATACAAAGTCGTACTTTCTAAAGGATGAAGATTCCCCTGCGATGCGCGTGACAATGGGACTACATCCTTACAAAGTCGTACTTCCTAAAGGATGAAGATTCCCCTGCGATGCGCGTGACAATGGGACTACATCCTGATGTGCATCCGCAATTCACATGTGCATTGTACTGTGTCGCATATGCACTCCCACCCCTTGACTGTGTTGGCGGGACCTACCACCTTCCGCGCATGCGTAATGCGCGTCTACTCCCTTTTGTGCACTTGCAATTCACACTCGATCTCTTCCACCGTGCATTTTGTGACATTTTCACCATGTGATTATCGAACCCGTTTATTTTTTAAAATGGAAGGTATACACAATTTTTTCCATTGAAGAACGAGGCGTTCGGTTGACCCTCCCACTCATAAGCGACTCCGTGTTTCCAAGGGGATTCGAACCTCTTGGCTTGGGATGTAACCTCACAACCACTACACTAACTTGTGATTAGTTGATATTATCTTTCTCTTGTCGTTCATTGTTGAACTTTTCGGCCTCTCGAACCCACCCAATCTATCTAGTGTGTTGAATTCCGTTCCGGTTTAAAAAAAATATAACAACGGGCAAATACAAATTACAATAGCCTGAATTAGGTAGTGTTTTAGTAATGCAAAATTAACCATAAAGATTGGCATTAATGTCAGGTTATGGGGAGAAAGGATCAATCTTGGGAAGCTGAATACACAGTACAGGCCGGCATAGGCCGCGTGCTAGCTTCCTTCTTTTACTTCTTCCCAAAGCACCCCCAACTTCCAATGCCATTTATTTCTAATTAATTACTGTATTTTCTCAACTATACGTACTGCCAGTGGCCTCTGCAACTTGAATTGCAGTTGTTAATTAATTACATTAATTAATTAATTACCGAGTAATTAACTAACTCCTTATTTATTTTTAGTCAATAATTAGGATGTTTTTACACAGAAAGATCATCCTTAATCATTTCTGCGGATGATGTGAGAAAACTCCCTATTCAGAGAGAGGATACATGAGTTAAAATTAAGATCAAATCTAGCAATAAAATGAGCTGCTGTATTTGCCTCTCTGTAGCAGTGACAGTTGATGAGAAGGTTGCTCGTAGTCTTCCAAGTAGTTACGGTAGTCTTACTAGGTGAAATTTATTTACCATCTCCTCTCATCTTGCTGAATTCATTGTAGTATATATGTGGCCCTTGTATTATTAATTTAGATTTGTCTCTAGCTATCAATGTGATTTTCTGATCTTCTTTCTTACCACTTGTATTTGCAGATCTTTTGCCGTCTACAGTGCATACATCTTTCCAATATATTGCTCGTACACCTTTGTTGTATCCTTGCTACACCTGTTCAAATGATTAATATTTCTAACATTTTGCATGTTAACTTTCACACAAATGATAGTAATATACTACGTATTTCTCCTTTGTTTCCTGTTTCATTTATAAACTATCAACATCATACATCTCGATATTTTATTTTATTCAAATTAAAAAAACTATGACTGCAAAATTATTATTCTATTTTCAAGGTGCTTAGTAACAAATAATTCATGAACCAAATCAAGTTGATTGTTTTACACAATATAATTACGGTTTCTCTATAATATATCCCAAAAAATATAGGACAAGAGCACGCATCTGAAAATATTTTTTAAATTTTAATTAATTTATATTTTATTTTTAAGATCCCTAGATTCTACTATTTTTCGGTAAGAAATCTTTATCGATTTAACTTGTTAGTCTATGCTCTTAGAGTATAATAGAATTAAGCTCTGCGAAACTTGTCGATGGTTTATCCCACACCCCATTTCGATTTAGAGTGTTGTTATTACCAGATTTTAACCATGTTGTTTCTGAGTTGGCCGGATGGGAGTCCACATAACTGTCATCCTCACCTCCGTTAAATTAGGATGTTATGAAGTTTGTTAACATGCAAAATGTTAACAAACTTCATGACATCCTAATTAACTCACTCCTCAAACAATGCTAGACGAGTAAAAAATTGAAAGTAAAAAAGATAATCTTATGATGCATTTAACTTTTTACACATGGGATCAGTTTACATGACTAATTAACATGCTTATGTGAAAACTTTTATTTTATTTTTATTTATTTGATGAAGCATGCATACATGTGCTAATGTTCCATGTATACCTTTTTAAAAAGGAAAAAAAAAGTGGTAATAATTAATTACCTATCAACGAAAAGTAATAAATTGGCCATGATAAGGCTAATTTGATGCTCGAAAGGATCGGTACACTAACAAACTAAACTAACCATCTTTTTGTTAATGTCGCCATCTTACACCAATTAATCACGGAATTGAGACTGACATTATCGATTTATCTGCTAAAAAATAAAATAAAGATCAATACCTCATATTATCCATTATTTGCCAATTATACACGGAGTATAATCTAGACCTCTATTTTTAAAAACCACTTCAACACCAAAAATAATAATCCCCCAATTGTCTGCATCTTTATTTCTTCAATTGTCATTGGCTTAATTAATGCTTTAATGTGAAAAATGAAGATCGATAGAAGTGGCCGGTTATTTTAAAAATAGAGGCCGGTCTAGATTATACAGGCTAGGGGATCGATAAAACTATATAGGGGATTATTTCGATATAAATACAACATTTTATTAAGTTTTAAAATATAATCTCATTGCTTATTATTAATAAATATGAAATTATAAAAACTATATAAAATCTGTTTTTTAATTTATTATTTACTAGTCATGTATGTATTTTTGAAAAGATAATAAAAATTATATATATATTATATATATATATATATATATATATAAGGATGAATATTGAGCTTGTTAGAATTGAATTGAGGCCGGTTATAGTATTTTTTTAATAAGGTATTTGTAAAAAAAAAGGACAAATTTCCTACTCTTAAACATTTATACTTGTGTATATTAGTAATAATATTATGATGTTATTGAGTGTCGGTATATTTTTCTACTACTAGTATTAAAAAAAATATGAATTTTCTAGTGGTAAATAAAGTGGAAAATTGTTTTTTTTTTTTTTTGAAATTGCTTTGTGCGTTTCTTCATTTTACTAAACATGCATGGTATTGGTATAAGTCAGAGTGTGAATCTCTGTTCTCGAGTTTGTTCTCATTTACCGTCTTCTGTTATAAATTTTTTTTTTTAATTATTATTTTTATCTATTTTTTTTATTATTTCGGAAGAAACGGGAAAGGAGGACAATGAGGAAGAACAGATGTGAATCCGTAAGCCAGATGTATAGCTGAGCTGGCTTAAGTAGTCTTATATATGAATAATTAATTCGTAGAAAGAACAGCTAAATTGACGAAAAGGATGGGAGGTGGCCGGATCTTCCATCACATGTCATCATTTCCCACCGCTACACTTTGCAAAAGATTTTCTTTTATATATTAATATATAAGCCGTTGCTATATACACCTATATCCACTCACATACAATACAAGGATACAACGGATTTATAATTCATTTGTTTCACAATAATGTGTTTAATAATTATTATAATATTTTTAAAAAATAACACAAAGAGATAACAAAAAATAGTTCGATTTTAAAAAATAACACAAGCGGATTCATGGTCTATTCATTTTAAAATATATAAAGTTGAAATTAAAAAAGAAAGTGAACAACGGACGAATCATAGATTTGTGTATATTTTTTTTCAAAAATTTTGAAATTGGAAAAAATTTTAAAAAACAAACATATTGAAGAGATAATCCGTTCATTATTTTTTTTTAAAAGCAACCAACATCTGTCCATTGCCTTTTCTTTATCCACAACATTTAATCCTGGATAGGTGTGAGTGAAAAGCAACGAACGAATCGAAGATCCATGGACAACAGAACTAACCCTTTTTGTAGTGGGGTTGGATTGAGAAAATTTTTCGAGGTGGGGATAATTTTAATAGATATTTTTTTATTATTTTTATAAGAAAAAATTAAAAAAAAAAAGATGTGGAGACTTTAAATTTGTAAGACAAATTATTACTCCTTATGTCTCAAAATAAATGTCGTTTTGCTTTTTTGGTGCGTTTTTAAGGAGTTAAAAAAATCTATATTAAGTATAATATCTTTAAAAAGTTAATATTTTATAGAGTTTTTAGCTCGACAAAAAGTAAAAAGACATATGAATTGAAATAAATAAATAAATATATGTGATGAGTAGAATTGAAATAAGAGTTGATTGAAATCTATTTAAAATCGGATGAGTTCAGTCATTAAGATGCTAAAAATACATCTATTTTACTATCGAAAATTTCTATATAACAGTGTAATATTCTTTTTTGGGGTCAGAGTGGGCAATGGTCTGATTTCCCTATCTTTAAATCCGCCCCTGGTGAAAGAGTGATCGATTTATATCTGAAATGTTGGATCTTTTTTTTTTACCGTATAATTGGACCAAATTTTATAAGAGTATCTTTAATGGTGGTACTATGAGTATTATAACTAATTTTAAAAAGTTAAAATAAAATTAAATGTCAGATTTTTTATCAAACGAATGTAAATTATGTGAGATGAGTATCATAATATGGTACTCACTTTATTGGTTCTCCCCCACTTTTGTATTTTTTATTTTTTTAATAGGTTATGATACTAGAGTATCACTATTAAAGATGCTCTAAATCTTATCACAACACATGCAGATCCGTGATGAGTTTTTTGATATGGTCCCAAGCTAAAATGAATTTGACCTATATCAGCTTGCTCATCTTCGTCTTCCCCCTTTTAGTTAGAAGATAGAACTTGAGGAATATATACTGCCTTTGCTCTGCTTTTTTTGTTTGCTTTTTGTTTTTGTTTTTTCTCTTTTGCTTTTTGTCCTTGCACTTCTCTTTGATTAAATTGAACGTGTATCCATTGACATTTTTTTAGGAAGTAATGAAAGCAATTAGAAATAAAACCGATATGTAGCCGTGCATAGATATTCTAGGTAAGACGAGCAATCATGTCTGCAACATTGTTAGCTTCCCTGAAAGTATGATAAATAACAACATAAGAAAGCAGATAAAGATCTAATTTCACATATGCTAGTAGAAGTTCTATGTTTCAAGGATACTTCCAGTCTCCTAGGATTGCTTTTACTACCACCAAATTGTCCCCCTCAATGAGCAGGTTGTTCATACTCAAACCCTTAGCCCGTGGTACCCCTTGACGGAGGCCCATAGCCTCTCTCGATACTCATTTCGATCCATCGAAATTAAGCTTTGCGAAACTTGTCAATGGTTTATCCCACACCCCATTTCGATTTACAATGTTGTTGTTACCAGAGTTTAACCATGTTGTTTCCGAGTTGGTCGGATGGGAGTCCACATAATTGTTATCCTCACCTCCGTTAAACTTACATGCCTCCACCCATGTATGTTGACTTGTGAGGACAAAAATCCTTATAGTGCCGACCGTGATGTTTTTGATATGCCCGAACACTAATTGGTTTCTGAAGAACCAAATCGCCCACCAGAAATATGTAATATCAGCCATCCGTTTAAGACCTACTTTTTTCTGCATCTTATTAAGCATATTATACTATTTAAAACCAATGAATGGATCCAAGTTGACTGGTAGGGGTGAGATTCCCATCGCGAGAAATAATTGTTTTGTAAGAATGCATTTTAGTAACAGATGATCTGAATCCTCCTAGACGTTGTTACATAAGACGCAAGTTGTGGGAACAGAAATATGAGATCTCTACAACTGTTCTTTTGTTGCAAGACCATCCCTAGTAATTTTCCACAAGAAAATCCGGACCATAGGCTACACGTCGAGCTTCCAAATCCAATCGCACCCAAATTTGACACACCAGCTCCATTTGGAACCAACGTGACGACAAATTTTGTCGAGAACCACACCCATTCGAACTAGGCCCCCAATAGAGGCAATTTGGAAAACTATTAACGGGTATCATTGTATTTAAAATATAGTCGATAACTTTTTGTGACACTAGCAAACTTTGTGAGATGTTTATTAGGCTCCTCTCTGACCTTTCCATGAAAACTTGGCAGAATATTTGACCAATTAGACTTGTACTCAAATCTTGACCCCTCGGGGAGAGTAGGTAGCCAGATTGCAAGTGGTTGCAAATTCAAATTAGGCTCTTTTAAGCTTCTCAGGGTCTTTCTTGGCGGTGCCTCAAGTTTATCATCTCCTCCATTATTAAGATTATTATCATCCATCTCTACTCCTTGGTTGAAATCAAGGTCTTCTTCTCAACCTGGATAAAGATCTTTCAATCTTTGGATCAAAAGGCAAGAGAGATGAATTAGTAGAACGGGTCTGGACCATACAAATTAGGCCAAACCTAAGAAAATCAACAAAAGAAACACAAATACTAAAACTTCCCCGACAACGGCACCAAGATTTGGTGACTGCTCAGGAGTGATGTGTCATTGGTTCTGATCCCAAATGTAATTAATATCCCTAACTCAAGGTAAACAAAAGATTAGTATAGCAGACAAGTAGGGGTCGAACCCACAAAGAAGATAAATTCGTGTTTCTAGTGATGATTCAAAGCAAAATAATAATAAGATTGAGATGAATAAAGCAAACAAGTAAATAAAAGTAGTAATGATTGCAAAGTGTATCAATATGGTTAAAACGCTTCACCTGCAATTTTTGACAATGTTCGTGGTTCATGATCCTTTGAGTAATTCATTGTTATTCTCAATGGTTATTCCGACTTTGGTTTAAATAGATTGATATCCCTTACATCTTACCAATCCCTTACACTATATGTGATCCTAAAGGATTCTTAAAACACACAACAACATAAAATCCCAAAGTACTTGGCAGTTTGGCAGTACCAACCCTCCTAATCAATTAGATTGTCAAATGCTTTAACCCCTCTAAGCCTAATCTCAAAGGAACCGATATTTAACAAAATGTCATTATCCTGCATAGACAATTGATGCTTTCATGGGAACAATTACCTATTGCTACCATGGATGAACTATTCCTACGAAATCATTAATCACTAGCAAAGATGCAAATTTCATCAAGGTGATCAATCAAGAGGGAACATGTGCAAATAAGAACTATAAGAACAAAGATAATCAAATAAATCATGAATAACAATATGAAATCAAATCCTCACAATTCAACCAACCATGTCTTCGAATCACAGGCGAAACTATGAGTTTAGCAACTCATAGCCTAATTGAAATTGTTCTAAAACTTAATAGAAAGTTGGCTCTCTCTCCTTTTCTGAAACCTTAATAGTGTCGGCCTATATAAGATAAGATTCGACCTTATTAACCCTAGAAAATAAAATAATAATAAACTAATTAAAATAGAATCGGATGAAATCGTGTTTTCTGAATTCTGCTAAACTGGCGGGCGTCGGTAGAAAAGGGGCGGGCGACGTTCCTCTAGCTCTGCGATTCTTCTTTATCTTCGACGTTGTTCTTCCTTATATCCCTTGATGGACTTCATTTGCCTCTTTTATGCTCTAAAACCAGCTCTTCTAGGCATCTTAATCCTTCATTCAAGTTTAGATTGTAAAATTGCATAATAAACACAAAATAGCATAGATTCTGAACTGGAATGCTAAAATAGAAAACAATGAGAATTAACTACAAAAAATACAAGAATTCTATCTAAATGCACCTAAAACTACCTATAATGCATATCTAAAATACGCATTATTAGCGAGATGAGACTATCTTGGAAAGTGATAGCCTCTGCCTTCAGTGGAGAGACATATGGGTAGCCAAGCATTAATGAAGCTAACCTTGGGAGTCACGAACCACAAAACATCCGGTAGTATTGCCAGTCACTTGTGCAGATCCCTCAAAATTAATTTTAAACACTCCTAGCAGTTTTTGCCATATAATATTTTTTCTCCTCCTTTTCGTAATTAGTCTGAAAGTCGGGTTGTCGTGTTCAGTATCTTCCCACCATAGCTTTTTTTAGTCTTTCCAATTTTGAATTTGGCTTCTTATATACCCTTCTTGTTTATGTGTATCAAAGATGTTGTGGTTATTAAATAGCAGTTTGTTCCTAATCGTCCATAGTCCCCAACAAGTGAACACCAATATTGTTCGATGAGATTTGTTGAGGCCTAGGAAGAAATCATTTAAAATTTCTTTTATGGTTCTATTCTTGATTCTTATGGTCTTTATTTTTCATCCAATTTCCCTACTGATTTTTGCGATCATGTTTCTTGTATGTCCGCATTCCATAAATAAGTGAGTCACATGCTAACCAGCATTGTTACAAAACACGTACATCTACTCGTTTATCTACTAATCTAGACTTTGTAGGGGTGCCATTCATTGCTAGTTTCCAAAGAAAGTTGTGGATTTTGGGGAAACATTCAATGTCCCAAATCCACACAATGTCATTTACTTATTGTCCTTGGAACCCTATGATCCATTTTAGAGTAGTGGAAGTTCATAACCACCCATTCCAACTTGTCCTCCAATATAGTCAGTATGGTATATCATTTACAGTTAATCTAATATATTATATCTTTTGTGCTGTCACACTTGGTAGTACTTTCATCAACTTTGGTATGCTCTGATTTTTATTTTGTGTTATCTAACCAATTACTCTTTCATTTTCATAGTTTGGGTCAGTAGATATATTTACTGAAATGAGTTTCCCATCATCCACCTATTCGTCCTTCCAAAACCTAGTCGTATTCCCGTCACCTACCTAGCATGTAAGTCCTTCACAAATTCCTTCTTAATTTCCATAAGTTTTTTCTATTACCAAGAAGCCAATTTTTTCATATTCCCATAATTGTTGTTCCTTCATCTATTTATCTTTTATGATCTTTACCTATATGTTGTCAAGTTCTGCTAGTATTTTTCTGTCATAATTTCATATGTAAAGCTTTGTTCATGTCCTTTATTTTTGTGAAGCCCACTCCACCCAAATTCATAGGTTTGCAGACTTTATCTCATCCTATAAGTGGTTTGTAGTTTATGTCCTGGTTCAAGAAGATTGGTTTGGTCTAATTCCTTATGGATACTATTTGATAACATAAAACATTGCATAATGTAGTTCGATTTCGTGACCAGGTTAGAGTTTGTGAGTACTGTCCAACCTTGTTGGGATATAATGTTCATCTTCCATTTAGACTGTTGGGTCCTTGTTTTTCCGATTATATCTTCGAATATGTCCTTATTCACTCCATTTATGATTGGGCATCCTAAATATTTTTCTAGTACTGTTTTGTGGTTCGTTATGTGTAGTATGCTTTGAATTTGATATTTTTGTTGATTCAAGACTCCCGTTGTCTCTTGGAATGCCGATTTATGAAAATTCATCTTTTGGCTCAATACCTAACAATAGTCATATGTTATTTTCGTAACTTGGATGCTAGATTCGTAAGTTGCTTTTATAAATATGAAGTTGTATATTATCAACAGATAATAAGAAAGAATTTAGCATTCTTGTCCCAGTGATGTTGAAACCGACCAATTTTTTTGATTGGTCACAAGTTCATTGTAATTTTCTAGCCAAGACCTCCATTTCCAAAATGAAGAGATGCGGTGAAATCAAGTCTCTTTGCCTTAGTTGAAATATTTTCATTGGTCCATCGTTTACCAAGACCGAGAATGATACCCTTTCACACATTGTTCAACCCAAGATATGGATTTTGCATAAAAACCAAAACTTTCCATAACTTTGAATAGGAAGTCCCATTCAACTCTATAATTGGTTTTTTTTTCATATCCATTTTATTGCCATCAATCCTCATTTTCCTTTCCTTGCTTTGAAAGAGTGAAATATTTTGTGCACTATTAAAACATTGTCTTGGATTGCTCGTTTTGCAACAAAGGCCCTTGTAAGCGGTGAATGATTTTATTAAGCATTGTTTTCAATTTGTCAACTATAATTTTTGCTATGATTTTATAGATTGTGCATAAGCTGATCGACCTATAACAATTTATTATCAAGTATAGATCCATCAAAACTAAGTTTAATTTTCCCACGCGGTGGGATTTTCCATTTGGTTTTATATTTGTTCCTCTTGAGTCTTGATTGTGGCTACTGGAGGTTTTGTTTAGATTCTTCGTTCTTCACTAAATAGTTTTGCTTCCTTCCAACCTAGTTATTGTCATTGTATGAATAATTTAGTCTCAATCATAAAATGTTAATGTTTATTTTCAAACAGAGCCTTGTTCGTAAAAAACCAAATGCACCACCATTTAATTATGACTTTTTTTATGTTCTTTAATTTCCCCGCAAGTTCCTCCATTAGGTTTTTCATGCGTCTTGTTGTAGATGTAATATTTCTTGCAATATTAATGACTAGATGAATGGGGTTAAAGAGTTTTGTTCCAAAATTGCATTTTGTTAATATGTGAAAAGTGCCCTCACATTTGGAGTTACAAAAGCAGCACTCTTAATGGACAACCACTCCTCTATGTGTTAGGAATCCCCTCATTACTTATCTTTTATAAGAAGTTTTTATATTTTGGATATGTATCTACCTCCCAAATCTAAGTTGTGTTATCTCCTTGATTTTGTCTGTTGTTTTTGATCAAGTTAATTGCACTTGCAGTGATGAACCACATATTTTTTTCTAGGCTCTAGTAGAGGCAATCTTGGATCCGATTTTATGGGATATGGGTATTGAGAATATCGTCTATCAACTATTGTGGTAACACACTACGCACCTTTATTTCGTCTCATTTCCTGTTTTGGTCAATAAATTCATTTGAATTTGTTATTTACATAATAATTAGTTGGTGGTGAACAACTTTCAATCAATAGATCGAGATGGACCAACTAATTAGAGATGGTAAAATCTGACCGACTCAAAAACCCGTTCAACCCCTCCCAAACTCAGACCTGACCAAAACCTAAAAATCTAGTGTCATACACAACCCGAATCTGAACCCAATTAAGCCCGACCCACTTTGACCCAATATCCAATTGAAATGGAACATAGACAAACTTGATCCGACCCATAGCCGACTCATTCTTGACCTGACCTGAGTAAGAGTTGATTCATTCTTATAATTACTTTAATTTTCTTATTTTTAAACATTCAAATATTGTGAATTGCATATAATGAGACCTAATATAACTAAATAATGTTTAATAGTCAATAATTAAGATAAACAAATAATAATTATTATTTTATAATAAAAATAAATGTGTTCCGATTTGACCCAATTCGAACCCGACCCAACCCAAAATCCATTTGACCAGAACTTATCCAACCCAACCCGAACCCAACCGAATATATAATATACTCGACATATAACCCGACCTGACATATGATCGAACCCGAATGGGTATACCCAAACTCGATCCAAATAGCCCAATTACCACCTCTAGACCAACCCATCTATCCGTCTAAAATTTGATCGAATTCTCATCTCCAACATTCCAAATTAACCCATCTGTCCCATTGCCATGATACACCGCTCTTTTTCTCATACACAAAAAGATTTGAGTTCTGTAAATAGTTCTCTTGAATAATCTTAACCCCATATATTTTTTTGGCTTTGCTAATATTTTTTAAAGTAATTTCATTTGGAATGCTTTATTCATATCTTTTGCTTTTTTTATTCCAACCCCTCCATATTGTTTTAGTTTGTAAATTTTATCCCAACTTATTAATGGTTTGTGTTGAAAATCTTTATTTCAGAAGAACGTCTTGTTTATTTGGTAGATCCCTGTGTATTGTGTCTGACAGCATAAAACTCTGTATAATTTAGTTTGGTTTCATAGAGAGGTTGCATATGATGTGAATAGATCGTCCTTTTGCGAGAGGGAGTTAGCTCCCCACTCCAACTTCTTCAAATGTTGTTTTATTTACCCGGTGAGACAACACTAAGTAGAGGCCGCATATGCACCACATATAGACATCTCACAAATTCGTCATGTAATTATGTTCGTTAATGTCACTCATTGATTAAATAATAACGTATATATTTTATAATTCTAGTATGTTTAGAGCACTTATTTGTATGATTTTTTTATGATTAAAATATTTATATAATAATATTATTAATATAATATATTTAAATTTAATTATAATATTATTATGAAATTTAATTTGATAGATTGATATTATAATTAAATTTTGATAATATTTTAATATGTTAACAAATTCTTAGTTCGAGTTTTTGGTCCCTATGGTTAACCCGAAATATCCAACTACCAAGAATCCTGAATGATCCATAACCTGATTGATCCGAAACTTGATTTAAGCGAAATCCGAATGACTAGAATCCGAATCCAAACTGAATAATCCTTTTGACAGATCTAGTGGTACGTAACCACGAATTCAACAGGGTTTCATTAATTAACAACATATTACCAGCCATTTTTATCCCCGCGCGGTGCGATCAGAATTTACAGTGCCAACTGCCATTTTGCCAAATAGACTTCTAAAACAAAAATTAAAAGAAAAACCTTTTTCCTGCTGGAAATAGATTATAGAGGGGCACTGGTACCCAATTATTTTTTTTTAAAAAAAAAGGTACCCCTATCCCATAAATGATGAATTTCATTTTCCAATTACAAAATTTCTAAAACCAACTGTATACACTCTACTCCACCCATATATCAACAGTAGGAATTAAATTACAATATGGGAAGTCAAATAAGGAGTACTAAAATAAAATAAAAATTTAAATTATTCTCTTTCTGGGATTCCCCGTCCATCCACACTTGCAAAACTTGCATAAATCAATCAACTATTTGTGATTATTCGAATCGGAGTTTCCAAACAAATCCTATATCATATCTTTCATACTCACATTCACATTAATACTATCTTTCTTACTACTACGGAGTATTATATAATTTATACTGAATGTCGGTGCACCATCCAATCCAAAGTGTTACTATACACTTACAGTATCCACTGACCCTGTATTTAAACCCGGTCCGAACAACTCGCCCAGATCTGACTCCGGTTCCGCTTGAGCCACCACGTTCACATTCTTCAGCAGGTGTCCACTGCGGACGAGTTGGTTAACGACCCCCGACTCAGTCACCGGGTGCTTTCCACCCGCTTTCCCCTTGTGCTCGATCGCCGCCCGTACTATCTCCGTCAAAACGGCGTCGCTTAAGCGCCTCACTCCCCTGCTTCCGCCCACCACCATCCCCGGATTGATCGTCGAGTCGTGGGATTGCCTCTTCCCCCGCTTGCCCGACTCGGTCCAAAAGTGGACGGACTCGGGGCTCCGATTCTTGACGAGTGTGAACGGGTCGTTCCGAACGACTACGCTCCCGACGTCGGCGAGCAGCACGTGCTTGTAGCTCCGCCTGACGCGCCCGAGAAGCATCGGGTAGCACGCCCATCTCCGTAGGCCCATGGGTACGCGATCCAAGAACCCGGATAGCGAGTTCTCCGGGTCCAGCTCCGAAGCATCGAAGCCCACCACCGACCCGTAACTCGGCCGGGTAGACTCGCCTGACTCGGTGTGATTCGCTGAGCGGAGGCCCTTCCCCCAGATCGCCTCTTTGGATTCCTTTGCCTCCTCTTTCTTTGTCCTGAGATACCGAGTCAGCCCGGCGAGTTCTCTGGAATCGCGACTCGTACGGTTGGACCCGCCGTGGCTCAGAACGAGTTTCAGCAACGATTCGTTCTCCTCTCGGATCGCGGGAGCCAATTTAGAGGAAATTGAAGAGGAGGAGAAGATGAAGACCAGATCGGAGCGGGCGAGGAGGCCGCCGGTGTGGACAATTCGGAGGAAAGATCGGAGCTTTCTCTCATCGACGGCGTCGGAGACATGAGCGACGACGAGGTCGGACATTGCCCTGGTCCCTCTTCTGTAAAGAGCACCCATCCCCTGCAATGCCTTTACAGGCGCCGTCCCGTTCTGGAAGGTACCGGGGTTAAGGAGCTTGACTACGAGCGTGGCGAGGGGCGATTGTGGGCGGTGGGAAGGAGGAGAGTTGGTGTGGGTGAGGAGGAGGCGGCGGGGAGCGCGGTGGAGGTGGGAGGCGGCGGAGGGCTCGAAGGTGGAGAGGGTGAATAAGAGGAAGGTGGTGAAGACGAGGAGGCCGCAGATGGAGAGGGTGGAGCGGGCCTTGGAGGTGAGGCGGCCGGAGAAGGCCGGAGAGGCGGGGGATTTGAAGGCGGCGGCGCTGGAGGAGGAATTGGGATTGGTGGGAGGGAAGGAGATGAGAAGGAAACCGCCCATGCCCATCCCAGAAGCCTCTGGGGTGCTCTTGCTCCACTTTGCAGACAAAACCATTGCAGATCGATGAGTTACTTCTGCTGAATTGGAGAGTAAATTAAGGGCCGGGGGATGGAGATGGAGCTGGAGCTGTAATTAATGGAGGAGGAGGGGGTTCATGGGGGAGTGGTGGTGGTTCACAGAATCACACTCCAACTTGTATTTCGCTCTCATCTTTCTATGTGATTGAAGAGTGATTTTTCTCTCTCTCTCTAAGCTCTCGCCGAAACCGTGCTAAATATAAATCGAGTGAGTGAATCCAACGTGGGTTCGTGGCCGACGAGGGTTTATTTATTTATTTTATTTATGGTTATATTTTATATTTACCATTTTGGCAGCCTTTTCCTTTGCCGGCCAGCTCGAAGGGTATATTTAATTTCTTTTTTATTCACTTTCTTTCCCTTTTGAAAAATATTTTCCCCATTGTTACTACTTGTCAAAAATACAAGGTTCTTTGTTTATTTTTCTTTCCCTAGAAAAGTAGTATAACAGAAAACACGCTGGATGTATTCCTCGTTCAAACCCAGCTAAAAATATCAAAGTCGTGTAATAAATTTAAAATATATACAGGGGATTACTGTATTACTCTCTCCGTTCGAAAATAAATGATGTTTAACTTTTATGCACGTAGTTTTAGGAGCTAAAAACTATATAAAATCTTATTTATTTTAATTAATTTTTTTCATAGTTTAATACTCCCTCCGATTTTTAATATAAGACATTTGACTTTTGTGCACGTAGTTTAAGGAGCTAAAAACTATATGAAATATTGATTTTTTTAATTAAATTTTTTTACATTATAATACTTATTTTAAGTATTATAATGTAAAAAAATTTAATTAAAAAATGTGAAGGAAGAGATATATGGGTATATCACTTTGATACCCATATATTAATTTACCAAATATAGGTATGTGTATGAGTAATACCCATACCCATATCTGATATACGTATATCAGTACCAAACGGGCTCTTAGTTTATATGGTCAATTGGTTATATATATCCCTCTAATCTCTTATCGTTAAGTATTTAATTTATTAACACTGCAATCATCTTCTTCACTTCAATGATTCTTCATTATAAAACTGATTTTAAGAATTCCCGATAATTCTACTTTAACTTATATAAATATTTTATATATGTATAAAATTATTTTATAAAAACATCCGCACAAACGTGCGGGCACTCAACTAGTATTGTAATAAATGAGAGTATCTTCGCCAAGATAAAATGAGTGTATAGTAAAAAAAGCAATTGTTGATTGAGAAAATTAGTTTTCGATAAAGTAAAAAGATAGTTTTCAATAAAGTAAAAAAGTACTAGTGTATAAAAGTAGTTGTTAATTTTCTTAAAAGTTATAAAAGAAGTTAAAATGACATGTTTTGTTGAAAGAAGAGAGTATAATTTTAAATTATTTAAGACTAAAACTAAGGTTTAAATTAGCTAGCTACACACCAAGGTAAACAGTTACGCCCATTGGAAACCGAAATTGAACAAATAAGCTTTTAACAGGAAGCAGTGACGAAGCTTAGGGGTGGATCGAGCCCTCTAATTTAGAGGAGAAAAAAATATTTATAAAAATTATGTGGTTTTTAATTTTTTTTTTGTTAATTTTAGGGGTAAAAAAGTTTAAAAAGAGTGATAAATTATAAACCGTGCTTTACTATCTTAAGTTATTTAGTATGAAGTCGGTATTTATAATATGAGGGTTTAAGTTCAAACCTCTAATAAATTCATCTTTTAGAAATTTTTATTTTTCTTAGTTTTTTAAACTTAAAAAAACTATTTCACACTTTTAATATATATTTTTTAAAAAATTCTTATCTTAAAAATTATTTACCACGACTACGATGAACTTCCCCTCTTCTTCTTTTTATTCCCTCTGCTATTGACGAGATGTAATCTAATATCAAATGTTGCTTAACTGGAGACTTCATAATTTTTATTTTAAATGGAGACTTCATAATATCAAATGTGGTCCCTTATTTTTACATTCAATTCAAATCAAACTAAATCGTTAGATTCATATATCCTTCTCCTTCTATTGATAAATGTTACTCGTATTAAGGGTACGTACGTATTTTAGGACAATTACTCCAAACGTCCGTAAACCTCCCTTCCCAGGTCCCACATGTGGCCAACCAAACAAGCTAGGGGTTCAACCACACCCTCCATGCGTTCAAAATAAGGGGTGATATTTTCACCGTTAATTTTACTATCTTCACTGCTGATCGCAGCACCATGTTACGATGAGTTAATAATGAATAATCGAATCTACCACTGTATGGTGCGATGGATAAGGATTGTCACAAACCATCGATACATGGTGCGGTAAAATGGACAAAACCGGACCATAAAACTGTTATCAGAGAACCAAATCAAGTTACAGTAGATTAAATATATAATTAAATACTATAATAATTAGTAAAGCTTACAGTTCAGCCCATGTAATTGGCCCAAAGTAAAACTTTCCTTAGGCCCATTTCATAGACTTAAATAACTGCAAATATTTGTAACTGCACCTATATATTGCTTCTCTGTATATATTCCCAAGACTTTGTACTCGGTAGAACAATGGAGAATGCAGTCTTGTTAATGGAAATTCATAGCAACCAGTTGTGTTTTTAGTATTCTTCATCCATGGAAAGCCTGCAAATTGGGCGATTTAGCTCCTCTCTTTGCAAATTGGAGATGAATTCGCTTGCCACCAACTGGTCTCCGAGCTCATGCCAGCTTCAATTGGCCCTCAGGCACCGGAAATCCCCGGCGGCATTGTTGGTCCGGGGCCGTTGTTGGACAATGACCCTGCTGGAACCTGTGAAAACAACAACTTGCTAAAGAGCGTCAGGGATGTAGGTCGGACTGTGTTTTTGTGAAGGGGCTAGGGCTGCGGTGAAGCGTGGTATTGGAGCCACTGAATGAGAAACGTATTTGCCCCCGACAGAGGTGCAGATCGTATGCGAGGCAACGTCCCCCAAGGATTTCATCGGCTTCTCTCACAGGTGCACTCGAGGGAGAGAAGATGGAACTAGAACAGGCGCTCAGAACGGGAAAAAGGTATGAGAAAACAGGAGAGGGAGAAGAGGCGATGGATCGCTGTGTATTGAAAAGCGAAGCCCTCGACCTCCTTATATAGGCTACGAAATCTTCCTTAAGCTGTAAGCAAAGGGAAGATTTGAGTCTATCTTCAGAAGATTCTGGCTTATCCAAAACTGTTTGAAAGGATAATTTCTCGAAAATAAATCCAGTGAAAAATCAGATATTCGTGGACAAACACTAACAATTTTATCCGTAATATCTTCGGCCTCAAATTAAGATTTTCCGCAAAAATTTAACTCCAACTACATTCTCAGAGTACGAGCCGGAGCCGAGCCGGAGCCGAGCCAAGCCAAGCCGGATGGACGGCAGTGACGGCGGGCGCGGGTGTGGGTGCCCCATCTCCTCCTCTACCTCTCAATGTAGGTAGTGGAAGAGTCTCCTTAAAAACCCTTTAGGATACCCTTGAGCTTTCCATGTGGGATGTGGGAAGTTCAAAGGGCACCTTAAAACCACTTTCTATATGCATTAACTCCAACAATCCCCAACAAATGGAGAGAGAAGGGTTTAAAAACTGAGGTTTTGAAAACAAGTTTTGAGCGTGTCGAGGTTAGTGCTTAAATGCTGATGTCTTGCGACTTGAATCAGCACATAGTGAAACAAGCGATCCCTTCGATAGAGTGAATGGCCAGAGGCCTTGAATTCCTCTACTCAGGGGTAAACCAGCAACACACACCTTCCACAGGGTCCTGTAATGTTCCGCTAAGTCTTATCACATAAGACATCCAAGTTTTGGCACACCTTGGGTGCTCATGAGTGTTCTAATGAAGACTGCCCTAAGTCTCACCTTGGAGGGTTGCCAATCACTCACACTCACGTAGGTGACTTCAACATATCTGTCTCAATACAGAATACCCCCACAATGGGTTATGAAGTCAAAGAATTAGTCGATCTGTTCCGCCCAAAATGGTATAGCAGAGGGATTACCATATATAACATAAAATTTCTCCGCCAATTCTTTCTAGTCGAGCCTCTCGGTCTGTCATTCATTAGGAGCTCTAAGGCTCAACCTCTCTTTTGTCGTTCAGTGATCTATCAAGTCCGTCTCCAAGGACCACCCAATGCCTGAGCTATAAAATCATTAAGAGCGTTAGCTCAACCTCACTATACTCTTCCCATAGGAATGAGAGATATGTATCTCATATGAGTCTTTCCATGGCTTGCGTTCGGCCAAATTAATGGTTTCCGCCACATATTCCTCATCTCACGGGCTTTAGCCCCATTCCCCTCGACGTGTCAAGGACTAGCCTTCTGCAAAGTCCTTTGGTCAATGGATTCGCGATGTTCCTCTCTGACCGCACATACTCTAAAGAGAGTACCCCATTTCTTATCAACTGTCTCACAACCTCATGTCGGATGCGTATATGCCTCTTTTTGCCATTATACGCTCCGCTGTTTGCTACTCTAATGGCAGCTTGTGAGTCACAGTGTAGAGAAATCGCAGGAGCTGGATGCCCCCACATTGGTATATCTTCCAGTAGGCTTCTTAGCCACTCAGCTTCTTGCCCTGCTAAGTCTAGAGCTATGAACTCTGACTCCATCGTCGATCGGGCTATGCAACTCTGCTTTGCAGACTTCCATGAGAATGCTGAACCACACAATATAAAAACATATCCACTAGTTGAGCAAATTTCATCAGTCCCACTTACACAGTTTGCATCACAATATCCTTCTAGAACGCAGGGAAAACCCTCAAAATGTAATTCCCAATCAAGAGTGCCTCTAAGGTATCTCATTAACCTTCTAAGTGCATTCCAATGTTCTTTACTAGGATTATGTGTATATCTACTGAGTCTACTTACTGCATAAGTTATGTCAGGCCGAGTATAGTTCATCAAAAACATTATACTCCCAATAACTTTAGCGTATTCCTCTTAGAAAACACCTATACCTGAGTTCTTCACTAACTCTGTGGTAGCATCATATGGGGTCCTAACTGGCGTCACATCATAGTTGTTAAACTTCTTCAATACCTTCTCTACATAATGAGATTGAGACAAAGTAAAACCATTTTTAGTTCTAGTTACTTTAACACCTAGAATCACATCTGCTTCACCTAAGTCTTTCATTTCAAAGCGAGAGGAAATAAACTTTTTGGTTTCATTTATCACATGCATGTTAGTGCCAAATTACAACATATCATCGACATATAGGCACACAATAACACAACCAGAATTGTACATCTTGGTATAAATGCATGCATCAGAACCACTACCCACAAATCCAAAACTCAACACAGTGTTATGGAATTTCTCATACCATTGTTTGGGTGCTTGCTTTAGGCCATATAGAGATTTCTTTAACCTACAAACCATATTCTCCTTACCTGGAACCACAAAACCCGAAGGTTGTTCCATGTATATTTCCTCATCTAGATCACCATTCAGAAAAGCAGTCTTTACATCCATTTGATGTACCAAGAGCTTGTAACAAGATTCTAAAGCAAATAAAGTTCTAATGGTCACAATCTTAGTTACAGGAGAATAGGTGTCAAAATAATTTACTCCATGTTTATGGGTGAATCCTTTGATTACTAGTCTTGCCTTAAATCTTTCTATAAAACCATATGTTCGAAGTTTTCTCTTAAAGATCCATTTACAACCAATGGCCTTATAACCTCTAGGTAACTCAACTGGTTCCCAAGTGTGATTACTTGTCATAGATTCAATTTCACTATTTATAGCATCTTTCCAAAAACTAGCGTCAACAAAACTCATAGCTTCTCTATATGTTTTCGGTTCATCCTCTATCATGTGAACATAAACTAGAGCTTCATTGATTTCATCTAAATCACGAAGTTCGGTCAAGAATGCAGTCACAAAGTCAGGACCAAAGCTAGTTTCAGTTCTACATCTTTTACTTCTTCTAATTTCACTAGGTTCATTAACATTGATAGAAGTAGGTAAAGACAAAGATACAGGTTAAGTAATAGCAACAATACTATCATTATCTTTCTTCAAAGGAAAAATATGCTCAAAGAATTCAGCATCATGATATTCACACATAGATCTATCATGCAAGCACATAAATCTATAGGCAGCAAGCACTGTTCTCAGCATAACCAACAAACATGGCATCGACAGCTTTAGATCCAAGGTTATCTCTCTTAAATACAGGAATCCCAACCTTAGCCAAACACCCCCACACTCTCATCAACCCTAGGTTAGGAGGATGTCCTTTCCAAAGTTCATAAGGGGGTTTTTATCTAACTTCTTATGGGGTACCTTGTTAAGAATGTAGTTTACAGAAAGAATAGCTTTACCCCACAAAGAGTCGGGTGACCCAGAACTCACAAGCATAGAAAGCATCATGTTTTTTAAAGTTCTATTTTTTCTCTCTGCTACTCCATTCGATTGAGGGCTATAGGGTGCTGTAAGTTCATGAATTATGCCATTATTCTCACAGAATTCTTTCAAGAACGTTGTTCCATAATCCCTCACCTCTATCAGATCTAAGTCTTTTAATTTTTCTGTCAAGTTGGTTTTCTACCTCAGCTTTGTAGATTAAGAACATTTTCTCTGCCTCATCCTTAGATCTCAACAAATACAATTTGTTATATCTAGAATAATCAACTGCAAATGTGATATAATACCTTTTACCACCTCTTCTCTCAGAGTTAGAATGGTGTGAACTAATTCTAGCAATTCAGTGGACCTCTTAGTTATAGGTTTAAAAGGTTTCTTAGTGAACTTAGCTTCCACACAAATTTCACATTTTTTTATGATCATTATTACCCAAGTTTGTGATTAGGCCCATTTTATGCAATTTGTTTACATATTCAACATTAACATGACCTAATCTAGCATGCCAAAGATCAACATCAACAACAATATAATTAAGCGGAAGTAGAAGCTATATTAGCAGAATAAAAAACAGTTTGCAAAACAAATAGTTCACCCAACTTATAAGCCATCCCTAAAAATTTTCCATTCTTGGACAAGACTATAGAGTCACCTTCTATGACTCCCTTAAGCCCGGCTTGAGATAAGATCCCTCTAGAGATCAGGTTCCGACATAGGGAAGGCACATAAAAGACATTTTGCAGGCTCAGGATGTTACATGAGGTGAGCATTAGTGAGACCTTCCCTTTTCCCAGCACCTCCGATTGACTTGAGTTCCCCATGTAGACTTGCTCATCTCCGCTTGTGGGTTCGAACTCATCAAATAGCTCTATGTTGGCACAGAATTGCTTCGTGGCCCCAGTGTCCACGATCCATTCAATCATGCTCCCTATGATGTTAGCGTCGGTGACCACCACATCAATGACTTCAGGAGCAACATTTTCAGCGATGTTTACAACGCCTTTGTTCTGCCCTCCATTGCTCTTTTGGGCAGCATACTGAGCATCCTTCCTCTCACGGCACTAGAACGCCCTGTGGCCTTGTCTGCCACACACATAGCAACCAGTGTTGTTCTGTCTGTCTATGTTTTTGTTCTTTTTGAACTTCGCATGCTTTTTGTTTTGTCCTTCAGGGCCCTTCTTGTTCTTCTTGTTGAAAGGCTGCTTATTGCCTTTCTTGTTGACATGTGGAGATTCTACAATGTTAGCTTTTACCGTTTATGCAGAAGTGATGGAGGTCTCCTTCTCCTTCAGTCGGTTGGCTTCCTCAATCTTCAGATGGCGGACAAGTTCCTGTAGGGTAAGATCTTTCTTTTTATGTTTGAGGTGATTGTAGCAGCGTGCCCAAGACTCAAGCAACTTCTCAATCAGGACGTTGGCCGGAAGAACTTCGCACATCTTCATCCCTTCTTCCAATATATCCGCTACCAAGTTCTCGTACTCATGCACCTGCTCCATGATGGGCTTATCGTCCACCATCTTGAACTGGATCCACTGTCTAGTCACGTAGTTGCGCTCCCCAGCATCATCAGTGCCATACTTCTTGTCCAGGGTTTCCTAAATAGTCTTAGCAGACTTTTGGATCAACAACAGATCGAACAGCGCATTCGTCATGTGGTTCAGCAGGTAGCCTCTGACAGTCTTGTTGTCACGCTCATACTTTATGAGCTCCTCAGATAGCGCATGAGGATTGGGTGGAGCATCGCCCTTAACAGCAGCAGTAGGTTCTGGAGCGGAAGGGGGGTCCTTGAACAACTCATAATCAATCTCCAGTTGTTCAAAGAAGATCAACATCTTCTGGGACCAGCGCTTGTAATTCCAGCCATCCAAAGGCTCTAGCTTTTAGAGATCGAGCAGCGGCTTCTTGAAAAGTGAAGCCCTCGACCTCCTTATATAGGCTACGAAATCTTCCTTAAGCTGTAAGCAAAGGGAAGATTTGAGTCTATCTTCAGAAGATTGTGGCTTATCCAAAATCATTTGAAAGGATAATTTCTCAAAAATAAATCCAGTGAAAAATCAGATATTTGCGGATAAAATTAACAATTCTATCCGTAATATCTTCGGCCTCAAGTTAAGATTTTCCTAAAAAATTTAACTCCAATCACGAGCCCGAGCCCGAGCCAAGCCGGACGGACGGCGGCGGCAGGCGCGTGTGTGGGTGCCCCATCTCCTCCTCTACCTCTAAATGTAGGTAGTGGAAGAGTCTCCTTAAAAACCCTTTAGGATACCCTTGAACTTTTTGTGTGGGATGTGGGAAGTTCAAAGGGCACCTTAAAACCACTTGCTATATGCATTAACTCCAACAGCCGTGTCTTCCACTCCGGTTATCGTTGATTGAGCGTCACTTGTGTCGCCGGAGATGAGTCAGGGAAGAAAAGTGAGTCGCTAGAGCATCGCAATTCAGATGATTCATGGACGAGTTTTGGCTCTGCAACAGGAGCTTATTAGGATTGGTCCGGGTCTGGCCAATCTGAAGGCTCCAAGTCGACACAGGGAATTGGAGGTGAGAGTGCAAATAGGTCTAAAATAATGCCTATATATCCAATAAATTGTTAAAAAAAATTCAATTGTTGTCCACCATAATAAGTTGCGGTAGCCAGTAGGTATTAATTATACTTAATGAGTTTTAAATAGTGTTAATGTTAATTAATTATGTAAAATTAATGTGAGTTATTAATACCCACCACACTTTTTTGTTGTGGGTTTGAAACGATTCACATACCGGATCGATGACATCGTTGTATGATGTAGTGTACATGATTAGGGGTAATTAAGTCATCGTTGTATGGTGCGGTGGTTAGTAGTGGAAATAGTAAAAATTAGCGTTGAAAATATCCTTCCTGGTTCAAAATCAGTTTTATACTATTTTGTTCCGCACTCGAGATATATACTAATGAGATTCTAAACTCTCTTAAGAGATTAATCTAGTTTAATAAGAAGAATTGCTATCTGCACGGTCAAAATATCGCCAATTGCACCGAAGGAGATCCGCAATCGTGTAGTCTGGATTCGCGAACGTTAAAGGGAGATCCACAATCGTGGAGTACAAATGCGCAGTTGGGAAAGCGTGCACGTGGATTGCGCATTCGCGGATTATAGTAATCTACACTCCCGCACACGGATGCTGGCTCCGCGGATGTGACGTCGCTGGCATGCGCGAATCTCGCCAGCTTCAGATGGGAAGTCGCTGCACGAGGGTACCTTGCAGTATCTCGGGCACGCGAATGTGGCTATATATGCCCCGCTCGGCTTCTCCATTGCATATATATCTCCATCTTCCTCCTCATTATGCCATCCACACCCAACTACATGGCATCAATTCAATGCTTGGCGAGATAGAGATGTGAAGAAAGAGCGTAGAGACCCAATTGGGTCAATTGGCGGCCAACATTCCAAGGCAAGCTGGATCGCTCCCAAGCCAACTTGAGGTCAATCCCAAGGGGAAATCATCTGGCCACATCGCCTCCATTCACTTGAGAAGTGGCAAGGAGATCCAAAGCAAAGAAACGGAGCAAGAAGACGAAACCATTGGAGAAGCAGTCGACGTCGACACACCTCAATCGATGTCAATTGCCCTTGTCGATGTCGACCACCCAGTCGATGATGAACTTTTCCAGTCGCCTGCCCCAAAGTCGACCACTGCAGTCGATGTCGACTCCTCCCCTATCGATGTCGACCAATCCCCTTTGACACCAAGGGCCAATCCCGCTTCGAAAATCAAGAAGCCACTTCCATATCCCTCTAAAGCACTAAAGAACCCTACAAACTAGAAGTTCTAAAGGTTCGTGAAGATGTTCCAAGGCCTCAACATCACTATACCATTTACGAAGGCCCTTCACGAGATGCGATCATATGTTTGGTTCCTTAAAGACATACTAAATAAGAAGCAATCAATTGCTGAGATCACGGAGGAGTGCAGCAAGATTGACTACCCGAAGAAGAGAAGTGACCCGGGAAGATTTGTCATCACAATTGGGCTAGGCCAACATCGCTACAAGGCTTTAGCCTCATGCCTTTGTCCATACGGTCAAAGGTAAGTATAGGAGCCTTTGAGCCTATGGATATGACGCTTTACATGGCCGACAACAACTTTATCAAGCCCACATGAATCATCGACGATGTCTCGGTAAAGGTGGGCAAGTTCTATGTGCCCACGGATTTCATTGTACTTGATATGGCGGAAGATCCAACATGTCTAATCATCTTAGAGAGGCCGTTTCTAGCTACGACTGACACCAATATCAACGTTCGAAAGGGGCTATTATCTTTCATAATTGGCAATGAGGTAATTGAGTTCTCCTTCAATCCTACCATGAAGGAAGTAAATCGAATGGAAGTCAAGTCCTTACATGCAACGGGGAGCGTCATCCCTTGTGAAGAACCAACGGAGAGGACTATGACCAATGAAGAAAAAGAATTGAGGGCCATGGAGGCCCAAATAGAGGAACTCTTAGCAATTTGGCACCAAGCTGACGAAGAAGAAGAGACTGAGACAAAAGTCGATGTCGACAACCCTCTATCGATGTTAACCACAAAGAGCCAAAGTACTTGCTAGAAGCTAAGTATGGGGTCGACGTTGATGATTCCATCGAGGTTGACCAACTGCAGTCGTTATGATATGCGCGCAAATTGCCATATTTTCTATGCACATATGAATCCATTTTATTGTCTTTTGCATGCACATTAATGGAAAACATGGGAATAGTGTAGTTTATGCTTAAAATGTCAAATATATGGGTTTGCACGAGTTTCCATGTGATTTCGCAGAAAACAGGATGAAAATGGATGAATTCGGAAGAGCGGAAAAAGAACTCGAAGTCTTCTGAAGAGGTCGACATCGACTGAAGACCTCGACATCGAGTACATCAGAGACATAGGAATCGAGCAGAAATGGAAACAGAGCATATCGACACAGTAGAGGTCGATATCGACGTCTGGGGGTCGATATCGAGGCTGCCAGATCGACCAAGTTGATAGAAGTCGAGTTCCAGTTCGAGTAGGAGAAGGAGAAGCTCGAGATAAGATTTTGGAGGGGTCGATATCGAGGTCCAAGGGTCGATATTGACCATGCCAGCAGAAGAATTCGACTCCGATTTTGATAGAATTATATCCAATGCTTGCAATATCTATCCAAAGGTCGAGATTTCCTATCATCAACACCAGATCTATCATGAGGAGGCTGATTTCACTATTGAGTTTTAGCTTTTACTTTGTTTTAATTTATCTTAGAGAATAAAGATAAGGTTTCGAGTCCTTATCGACATCTATAAATAGAGGCCAATAGGGCTGAGTTTAGATATTCAATTTCGTATCTAAATTTTCGCAGAGAATTTCAGTTGCAGAAGAGAGAGAGAGGAGGCCGAGTGGAGTTGTAAAGCGAGAGTGGAGTGGCTTGTTCGGTTGTACTTTCTTTCAAAGTTTTAATTTAAAGTAGCTTTCTTTCAATAACAATGATGATGATGTGCATGATGAGGATCGAGTAGTCAACCCACTTCTAGGGTCGGGGTGAGCCCGACGATAGAAATTGTGAGGTAAGTGCATTAAAGTTTTGACTTTTATACGATTCCGTCTTCTACCCCATGCATGATCCTTTGCGAAAGTTAGGGAGATTCATTATTTGCATTATTGAAGCGAAAACCACTCATATTGTAAACTTGAATTGCTCATAAATTGGATAGTAACTCTTAGGAATTATGCGAGAGCCTCTAATCACCTAAGTGTTGATAACGAAAGTTATTTGACGGAAAGACATTAAAGTTCATATCTTTAGCATGAAACTTGCATTGTTATCGTTGTGGCATGAAACCCCGACTTTGGAAGCCTTTTAATTAATTGAATTCTTCATAAAAGTCTTAGTTTTGTTTTTGTTCATCTTCCTTCTCCATTCTATTTTCTTCGGATCCTTTTCCGACAAATTGGTTACAAAAACAGTTTCTGTGACAAGCATCGAAATCGACCAAGGGTCGATATCGAGGTCTAACATCGATATCGAGGTCTCTGCTCGACGTCGACTTGCTGTTTTGTCTTCTGCAGGAACTGCGCTAGAAAATCGACCAGAACTGAGGTCGATATCGACCTGTATACTCGATATTGAGTGTCTGCTGAGGTCGAAAGCCTTAATCGTGAGTACAACAAAGGAAGCGCTGACATACCTCCTCGTGGATTCGATCCTGAATTACCCTACTACTACAAGGGAGGGGATTTTTGTATTATTTGTTTGGGACAGGGAGATAGTCTAGTTGTGCTTTATTTTATTCTCCTATTACATACACTCCCCGCCCCCTCAGCGAACAAATTGGCGCCGTTGCCGGGGAGGCAATCAATCGCCACCTAAGTTAATCACAATCTTTTTCTAAGCTTATTCTGCAGGTTTATGCGACGTTCTGATCGCGGACCTATCCTAGAACCAATTGACGAGCCTGAACGTTTCTACCATCTTCGCAACAAAGCAATTCGCATCATGGCTGACAACGAGACGCAGACTGAGATCATAGAGCGGTTGAGGAAGGAAATCGAGGACCACAATGCTACAATCGCTGCTGAAAGGGCCGCTGCTACTGCCGAGCGAGCCCGTGCTGATAGGGAGGAGGATGCGCGCAGACAAGCCCAAGAGCGGCTAAATCAGTATCCACAGATGGAGATGCAATACATGCATCCGCCGCTTCATGTTCCTGAATCTGCCATTATAATTCCTCACTCTAACTATGAATTGAAAATTAACTTCCTATCTGAGATTAAAAGAAATACTTTTAAAGGAAGACATAATGAATGCCCCCTGCAACACATCTCTACTTTTATGGACTTATGTGAAACAATTGCTAATGGAGTAAACTTAGAGTATGTGCGACTAAAATCTTTTCGATGGTCTTTGGCAGGAAAGGCATTACAATGGCTTGAAAGTTTGGCTCCACAATCGCTAAGGACATGGGCAGAGGTGAAAGATGCATTCTTGAAGAAATTCTTCCCACCTTCTAAAGCGGCGATGCTAAGACAAAGGATCACGGCTTTCAAACAAAAGCCAGGTGAAACCCTAGCACAGGCGTGGGAGCGCTTTAAGGACTTGCTGAGATCATGCCCAACGCATGGGCAACTTCCATATGTCATCCAAGAGATCTTTTATAACGCCCTTGATGCGCCGAATAAGGAGAGGATCAATTCATATACCTCCTATCGGTACATTGAGCTTACACCAACGGAGGCATGGGAGACCATTGAGAGGCTTGTGAACTTTGACAACACCTATGGGGCTGCTGCGGCCTATGATGCAAGGCCTGCCCCATCTATGCCACTATATGAGCCTCCAAGGGAGATAGATCCTGAAGTGCGGCAATAATTCCATAACGATCAAACACGCCGCCTTCAAAAGCAAGTAAGGTTCCTGAGCAACAATCAACCTTGTCAGGAGTGTGGTTCAATAAGGCATAACACCAGTGCCTGTCCACATACTGAGCAAGTATCCATGGCGGAACAACATGAGGAGGTCAAATGGACGAGAGGCCCCTATGGAGGGGGCAATCAACAAAATTGTGGTGATCAAAGGTTCTATCAAAGGGATCCCCCAACATATAGGGTACCAGGGCACCCTGAGCGGGAGACTAAGAAAGATGACCTGCAAATCATCCTTGATGAGATGCGGAGGAACCACGCTGAGTTCAAACAAGCCAATAACTCCATCCATACTCAGCTGCAGGGCATCAATTCTAGACTTGGGGAGATCGACGTTTGGAAGCGCAACATGGAGACTCAAATGAGTCAATTGGCGGAAGCAATGCCCAAAGCGTCCGGATCCCTCCCTGGATCCACTGTGCCCAACCAAAAGGGCAAAACCACAGGTCATATTGCGGCAGTAAACCTAAGGAGTGGGCGTCAATTACAAACGCTTGAGCAAAAAGCGGAGGAGAAGGAGCCAGAACAGACGTCGATATCGACTGTCGATATCGACTGAGGTGACATCGATGTCGACCCTCCTGTCGATGTCGACCCTAATTCTGCGTCACCACAGAAATCGACTCCTCCAGTCGATATCGACCCTACTGATGCCGATATCGACCTCACTACAGCCGCAGGAAGGAAGAAGGTGTTGCCATTCCCAACTAGAAAGGTGACTAAGGACCCAACGGAAAAGAAGTTCCAACGGTTCGTGAAGATGCTCCAAGGGCTTAATGTCTCTATACCATTTACAGAGGCACTTCACGAGATGCCATCTTATGTAAGGTTCCTTAAGGACATCTTGGGTAAGAAGCGATCGCTCTCTGAGATCGCAGAGGAATGCAACAGGTTGGAGCTACCACAAAAGCGAGCGGACCCAGGTAAGTTTTCTATCGCTATAGGTCTAGGTCAATTCAAATTTAATGCTTTAGTTGACTTGGGCGCTAGCGTTAGCATGATGCCACTAACCATTTGGCACAAGGTAAAGATAGGTCCTCTGGAGCCCGTGGATGCAAGATTGTACATGGCTAACAATACGGTAGTGATTCCAACTGGGATAGTGACGGATGTGCCAGTACAAGTAGGTAAATTATTTCTCCCTGCTGATTTCCTAGTTGTTGACATAGCGGAGGACCCTGCTTGTCCAATTATTTTAGGTAGGCCATTCCTAGCAACCGTCGATGCCAATATTAGCGTGAAGAAAGGATTGCTCTCACTCACAATTAGTGATGAAGTAATAGAGTATTCCTTCAACAAGACGGTGCAAAGTCAAGGGCCAATGGAGATAAAAGCCATCAATGAAGCCCAAGTAGAGGAAGTTGAAGCAATCTTGAACGAAGGGGCTCAACAGAACATCGAAATCGACCCAGGTAAGTCGATATCGACCACTAATGTTCAAGATTCTGTGACAGGTCATAAGTATGGGGTCGACGGAGGAAAAGAGGAAGCATCGAAATCGGGGTCAGGGGTCGATATCGACCATGCCCTATCGAAATCGACAACCATCAGCGCTGAGAAGGGAGGCAAGGAGACCTCGATATCGATCTCTGAGGGTCGAAATCGACCTGATTATATCGAGTCAAAACTCCCCAAATCGACTGATCCTCCAGGTGTACAACAGGGGTCGATATCGACATCCGAACATCGACATCGACCTGAGCCACAGACTGAGAAAAAGGTGAGTCAAGGTACGGATTCCTCTTGTTCAATTACAATTAAGGACTTATCATTATTTGGAAGAGGTGTGTCTTGGCATGTGCGCTTATGTAGGGTATCCGATGATGATTCAAGCCAATATGAGATAGGAGATAAGGTCTATGTTGCCAAGTCTAAGGACCATTAGTTCCCTACAAGATTCAAGGATAAGAACTTAGGTCCATTCACGGTGAATCAAATCAATCCCGGCGGAATGCAGCTGCGGGACAAGAAATGAGTGATATTTGAGGCCCAAGCCACATGGGCTCTGCAGATGCCACCTTGAGAAGCAAAAAGGAAGAAGTCGGCCTAGCGACTTAAAAATCTAGAGCTTGTAACAAAGACTTAGTTTTGGTTTTAGACAGCTTTTGTATTGGGTTTTAGACACTTTATTATTTTGCATATTTTGTGTTTAGTTTTCAAATTGCAGGAGAGAGAAAAGCACACAGAAAGGCATCGAAATCGATGTCAGACATCGAAATCGACCTTAAGGTCGACATGGATAGGGTTTGTGATCGAGGCCAAATCACCCTGAAGCCTGAGCAGAAATCAATAGAGACATCGATATCGATGTAAAGGGTCGATATCGACCTTTTCTGTTGTCTTCTTCGACTCCTGAAATTTGTGACGGTTTAGTAAGTTTTCTTCTTAACCCTAGTTCTAATACAGTGAGGACACTGTAAATTTTAAGTATGGGGTGGGGGAAAGGCTTACTTGCATATTCATACTTAGATTAGGGTTGCATATTTATTTTAATGTATAAAAAAAATATAAAAAAAATGAGAAAAATGACCCCCATCAAAAATTTTGAAAAAGAAAGAGTCATGGAAGTATAAAAAAGAACTCTATGATGCAAAATTAGATTCATTAGAGATATAACATGAGATTGCCTAGTTAAGGGAAGTCACAATGAAGTGCAATTTTTTTAGAGAAAACCATAAAGGAGATGAAAATTTGAAGTTGCTTTTGACATGTGCATGATAAGATGATGGAGGACTTTTTATAAAAATTCCATACAAGCAAAGTTCATATCCTAGCCTTACCTATGCATATTCACAAAGCCATATATGAGACTTATCATGATCATTATTGCTCCACATATACACATATTGCCCATTTTTACCTTATACCCTATCCGGGGACAAAGTTTTTTTGAATGGATGTCATCTTTGGAGTTATATGGAGTTGTGCATTTATAAAGTTGTTGGCAGGAATGATACAATATGGAAAATTAAATGAGCGAGAAAAAATCCGATCACCTCAGGAGATAAAGGTGGGTCGACCCTGCTCGTTGAGATGTTAGTTTGGCGAGATGGGACACAAAGGTGAGGAGTCCGAAGTACTAAGTATCCGGGGCCATTCATGACACCCATGTTTGCGACTCGCGAGAAGGCAGTGCTAAGGTTAGAGAGGTAAAAACATTATATTGAAAAAAGCATTGAGCGATGAGTGAAAGGTGAGACATTATGAAGAAGGAATGTGGAATGTTTTGGAAAGAAAGTATGTTTCCCCGGATTTAACACCACATGGCCAAATATTAGCCCACCTTTAGCCTTTTACCAATCCACATCTCACAAGCTTGAAAAAAGTCCTCTTGATTATTAATGCAATGTCGCTAAAATTGTTTTTTGCATATTACCTCCTTTATGAGTATGAAATTGCTTTTATGCACAGGCATGGACTTGGTTGACATAAGTACCTTCTCGAGGATGGCAATTGATTGTAGGGACATATGAAAAATGAATCTATGATGTTGAGGGTTTACTTTCTTCCCCTGAATGACCATTAAGAGTATTGCTTGGGGACAAGCAAGCTTAAGTATGGGGTGTTTGATGTGCGCGCAAATTGCCATATTTTCTATGCACATATGAATCCATTTTATTGTCTTTTGCATGCACATTAATGGAAAACATGGGAATAGTGTAGTTTATGCTTAAAATGTCAAATATATGGGTTTGCACGAGTTTCCATGTGATTTCGCAGAAAACAGGATGAAAATGGATGAATTCGGAAGAGCGGAAAAAGAACTCGAAGTCTTCTGAAGAGGTCAACATCGACTGAAGACCTCGACATCGAGTACATCAAAGACATAGGAATCGAGCAGAAAAGGAAACAGAGCATATCGACACAGAAGAGGTCGATATCGACGTCTGGGGGTCGATATCGAGGCTGCCAGATCGACCAAGTTGATAGAAGTCGAGTGCCAGTTCGAGTAGGAGAAGGAGAAGCTCGAGATAAGATTTTGGAGGGGTCGATATCGAGGTCCAAGGGTCGATATCGACCATGCCAGCAGAAGAATTCGACTCCGATTTTGATAGAATTATATCCAATGCTTGCAATATCTATCCAAAGGTCGAGATTTCCTATCATCAACACCAGATCTATCATGAGGAGGCTGATTTCACTATTGAGTTTTAGCTTTTACTTTGTTTTAGTTTACCTTAGAGAATAAAGATAAGGTTTCGAGTCCTTATCGACATCTATAAATAGAGGCCAATAGGGCTGAGTTTAGATATTCAATTTCGTATCCAAATTTTCACAGAGAATTTCAGTTGCAGTAGAGAGAGAGAGGATGCCGAGTGGAGTTGTAAAGCGAGAGTGGAGTGGCTTGTTCGGTTGTACTTTCTTTCAGAGTTTTAATTCAAAGTAGCTTTCTTTCAATAACAATGATGATGATGTGGATGATGAGGAGCGAGTAGTCAACCCACTTCTAGGGTCGGGGTGAGCCCGACGATAGCAATTGTGAGGTAAGTGCATTAAAGTTTTGACTTTTATGCGATTCCGTCTTCTACCCCATGCATGATCCTTTGCGAAAGTTAGGGAGATTCATTATTTGCATTATTGAAGCGAAAGCCACTCATATTGTAAACTTGAATTGCTCATGAATTGGATAGTAACTCTTAGGAATTATGCGAGAGCCTCTAATCACCTAAGTGTTGATAACGAAAGTTATTTGACGGAAAGACATTAAAGTTCATATCTTTAGCATGAAACTTGCATTGTTATCGTTGTGGCATGAAACCCCGACTTTGGAAGCCTTTTAATTAATTGAATTCTTCATAAAAGTCTTAGTTTTGTTTCTGTTAATCTTCCTTCTCCATTCTATTTTCTTCGGATCCTTTTTCGACAAATTGGTTACAAAAACAGTTTCTGTGACAAGCATCGAAATCGACTATAAGGGTCGATATCGAGGTCTAACATCGATATCGAGGTCTCTGCTCGACGTCGACTTGCTGTTTTGTCTTCTGCAGGAACTGCGCTAGGAAATCGACCAGAACTGAGGTCGATATCGACCTGTATACTCGATATCGAGTGTCTGCTGAGGTCGAAAGCCTTAATCGTGAGTACAACAAAGGAAGCGCTGACATACCTCCTCGTGGATTCGATCCTGAATTACCCTACTACTACAAGGGAGGAGATTCTTGTATTATTTGTTTGGGACAGGGAGATAGTCTAGTTGTGCTTTATTTTATTCTCCTATTACATACACTCCCCGCCCCCTCAGCGAACACGTTATCAAATGGCCCCAACCGATGTCGACTCCCTCAAATCGATCACCCTACATCGACTGCACCTCTGGAAGACTAGCTGCACTCGACGTCGACCGAACTCAGTTGATGTTGACCACCTCCTTAGACGAAATATGACTCAATGGTAAGCCCAAGTAATGATCTCTATCCTTCAGAGTTAATTGAAAATATCCCTATGAGAATAATACATTTGTTTTTGCACCTTACTAATACTATAGGTGAGAAAACAAGAGAATACAAGGCAGGCGACAAGGTGTTTATAGAGCAATGCAACATCAAGGGACATAAAAGGAAGGATGGAAGGAAAGGCGGAGTAGTGACCAATCACAAAGTTTATCCAGGAAGGTTAGAGCTTAAAGATAAAAAGGGCATAGTGTTCAAAGTTGAGCTTGAAAGCCCCGAAGAGGAGGTCCGAGCCATATGGTCCCTATATGTCCCAACTTGGATTAAAGAGTAGAATAAGTCGGCCTAGCGACTTTAAAATCTAGAGCATGTACATAGACTTAATTTAGATATTTTTAGGGTTTTAAATTTTTTGTTTTTGGATTGTTTTGAGACTTTTATTTTTTTTTATTTTTCGTGATGACTAACAGAAATTTCAGGTGCGAAGAAGCTGCAAAGGCTCTCGACGTCGACCTAACCAGTCGATGTCGACCAAACCATGTCGAGAGAAATAGTTGTGACCGATCTCGGATCACCCTGAGCTGAACAAAAGCCCTCGAAGTCGATCAACCTAGTCGATATCGACTGGTCTTGTCGAGATCAACTACTTCTATAGAAGCACCTGTTTCGAGTCGTTGTGGTAATTTCTTGTAAGGTACTTTGACTCCACTTCTGATTTTCATTTTACAATGAGGACACTATAGGATCTAAATATGGGGTGGGGGAAAGGCATGCGTACATACTTTTATCGATTTATCTTTGTTAGTTTATTATTTTCGGTTTGTTTGTAAGTCTTGCATTTGCATTACATGGTTAGTTCTTATACATTTTAGGCATCATCTTTGGATACATGTTTTTTTTATAAGCATAAAGTTTATAGTCCAAAGAAAATTTTGAGAAAAACCACCCCCATTGAAAAATTGAAAAGTGTCATGGAAGTTTTAACAAAACTCGACGATGCAAAAGTAGATCCATTAGAGATCTTGCAATTAAATTTCCTAGTAAAGGGAAGTCTCAATGAAATGTGATTTTTAGAGAAAACCATGAAAGGAGGTAAAGTTTGAAGTTTCTTTTGACATATGCATGATAAAAGGATGGAGGACTTTATTTTCCATTTGAGCATTATTTACCTTAACCTATCATTACCCATGCTTATTAGCCTTCACATCCTATTCTAAGCCATATGTGCTTCACGAGATATATTTTATCCACAAATGCATACGTAGCCCATTTTTATACCTTTTTACCCATCCGATGAATATGTTAAAAAATGGAAGATATATTATGGAGATATAAAATGGTTTGATATGTTGTGAGATTATTATAAAGTTGATGGCAGGAGATTTTTAATGGAAAATTTAACGATTGAAAGAAAATCTGGTCACCTAGGAGTTAAATGAATTAACCCTGCATGTGGAGGATAAAATTCACGCGATATGGGACACAAGGTGAGGAGTCCAAAGCACTAAGTATCCGGGGCCATTCATGACACCCATGTTTGCGACTCGCGAGAAGGCAGCGTTAAGGTCAGAGAGATAAAAGCATATAAGTGAAAAAAGAAAAGAAAGCATTAGAGGAAAAGGAATGCCCAAGTCACCATGGTGAGAAGTTGCGAGCAGAGCTGAAGAAGTATCTCAAGCCACCGCGGCAAGATGCCCAAGTCACCATGGTGATTGCCCAACGAGTGCCCGCGAGAGTTGCAATGCATCGCCGCAGCGAGAGGCCTTTTCGCGGCAGCGACAGTATCAACAGATGATATGTTCGAAGCTTGAAATCTTATCTTTTCGGTGGAAAACTCTATCTTATCTGAATGTATATCCCTCCCTAATAGGTGGATATATTGAGATTAAGGTTTATTTATTATTTAAATTTGGATTTAATATTTTTAGGATTTTTAATTATTATTTAGGAGATTTTCTCTTATCTTTTTAGGTGAGTATCTAGGGTTTTCGTGCCTCTTTTTCCCTATATTTTACTTCAGCCACAAAAATCCCTAGAGACACACATTATTCAGACTTTTCTCAAAACATATATAGTAGGTTTTTCACCATTCAAGGTTGCTTATTTTCCATTGTTGATTGGATGAATGTTTTAGGGTTTGAAACAAAATTGGATTAGCCAAATTAGAATGACTAAGTTTGTGTGATTAGTTGGAGAAGCGAAAGCGAATTTGATTAATTGGTAGGTTTAGCGAAAGTTGAATCTATACATATTTGATAAAGGTTGCTTTTTTAGCAAGGTGCTGATAGTTGGTACATATGCGTGTTATTGTGGTAATCCCTTGCTATGGAATTCATTTAATATTGATATAAACTCTTTTGTTCCACAACCCTCCCCCTCAAACTCTACATTCAAACTCTTTTGTTGAAACTTTGCCTAGGGTTAATAGAAATCGTACTGAAAATCTTCATGTGGACGAACTTATCTCTACTATACTATAGTGGGGTCCTGATTATAGATTCATTTGCTTGCTATTGAAACCCTTTCAACAATCATCTAAGCTTCGAACTGGTCTCAACCCTTCGAGTTGATGTGTGATGTTAATGACTATGCCGTCGGAGCCATCCTAGGACAAAGGGTGGAGAGAGCTTCACATGTAATATACTATGCTTCCATGATGCTCACACCACCATGAAGAAAGAATTTCTGGTTGTGGTATTCACCCTGGAGAAATTTTGGCCATATCTACATGACACAAAGGTAATAGTTTCTACTGACCATACAATACTTCGCTATCTCATGGCATGGAAAGAAGCCAATCCGAGATTGATTCGATAGATCTTGCTCTTGAGAAAATTCACCATCGAAATTCAAGACATGAAGGTGTAGAGAATCATGTCACCGACTATCTTAATTGGATCTTGTGGACTGGCGGTGGAGGAGACGCTCCAAAACGTTGTCACTTTCCCATACTAGAGCTTAATGAACATTTCAACAGCATCCTCAGCACCAGAAGCCATTGACGAATCTCACAACAGGTGACTTAAGATCTCGCCAATGAAGTCACTAATGGAGGTAAACACTCCACAACCTTATTTCGTAGACATTGTCAACTATATGGTCACATGAGCATTCTCACCTAATTTTCCAAAGGCAAAGAAGGATAAGATTCATTATGATGCCCGATACTATGTATGGGATGACCGATTTCTCTGGAAAAACTGTTAGCTAATTTATTCATTGATGTCTTCCTAACGATGAGGTAGCTTATGTCCTTGATTTTATTCATGTACAGGCTTGTGGGGGCATTTTGGGACACAAAGGATCGCTAAAAAGGTGATCAATTCAGGTTTCTTTTGGTTGTATATCTCTCATGATGCCTATGCTTTTTGTAAAACCTGTGATCGATGCCAGTGGACAGGAAATCTTTTAGGCAGGAATGAGATGCTCCAAGCAAGTATGTAGTTTTGTGAATTTTTTTATGTTTGGGGCATCGACTTCATGTGGCCTTTCCCTAGTTCTTTTGAGAATACATATATTTTATTTGTGATGGAATATGTCTCCATGTAGGTGGAGGCGAAAACCACCAGGACTAACGATTCTCTAGTTTTTGCAGAATCTCTGAAAAATATTTTTGTGAGGTTCGAGATGCCACAAGCTCTCATCAGCGATTGAGGGACACATTTTTGCAATAGGGAAGTCAGTGTGCTCCTAAAAATATATCAGGTCACGCAGAACAATGGTTTAACCGAGAGATCAAGAGAATCCTAGAGAAGACTATCACCCTGGATAGAAAAGATTGGAGTCTACGTCTAAAATGATGCATTGTGGGCATATCGCACAACCTACAAAACACCCATATGGATGTCACCATATAGGGTGGTGTACGAGAAAGTTTGTCATCTTTTGATAGAACTCCAACATAAAGCATACTAGGCAGTGAGGCAAGCTAACATGAGAATATATTAAGTGGGAGAATTTTAAAAAATGCAAGAGTTAGGGGAAATCCAATTGGACACATATGACAATGATAGTTACTATAAGGATAAGACGAAAGCTTGGCCCTACAAACATATCCTGAAAAAAAATTCCAACGGAGAGAAAAGGTCCTGCTATACATGTCTAGCTTCAAGTTTTTCGTCGAAAAACTCTAGTCTCACTGGACTGGACCATTTATCATTATCCAACTCTATCCTTATGGGGCAATTGATATTAAGGATAAAAGAAGCAAACACGTGATGTTCGCATTTTCAGTCTTGTTTTGTTTCATATTTTCAGTCCAATTGAGTCCTCTTATTAGCTTGTGTTGGAAAAGAGTGTCGTTTGTGTTGATTTTCGTATTATTTGATATATAGATGTCTACACAAGATTTGGTGGTGTTTTATATGTTTTAGAGCTAATTTGGAGGAGTTTGGACATACTTTGGAGCTTAAAATAAAACCATGAATGCATTGGAGAAGGTAAGGAAGAGCAAAAGGGGAGAAGCATGTAGAAAATCCCTATTTTCATCATTCATCACTTCTCATCAAGTTCTAATGCCTTCATGATACTTTTAGTCCTCGAAAAGAGTTTTTCAACGCATATTCATATGCATCAATTTGACGAATGAACGCATATTCATATTCGGGTTACGTTTCGAAGGTTGGATACCTTCGTTCGGATCTTGCAATTCAGGTACGGGTCGAGGTTTCAAAACCTCAAATGAGAACGTTTTAAAGTAGGTATTTCGAACCTCGAAATACGCGAAGGGCCGTTGGGTACCCAAAACCTGTCCTAGGTGACTAAGTCGCTCAAAACTATTTGACGAACAAAATGGAAAGCAACGGAAATCAGGGTACAACTTGCCATGGCATAGCCGGTTCAAAACCAAGTAAACGAGTATAAATCATCAAAGTATGTAAGTTTGGTGGTAAATCAATTTCGCGGTCAACTGAACATCCCAAAGGAAACCCTCGTCATGGAAGCATAGAACAGGCAAGGATCAAATACCTGAAACTATACCACGAGTCAAGGTCGAGCCACTCATGCGGGCCCTAAAGACCTCGCTGAGGACATATAATACGCTCTAAGCCTAGATGAGAATGATCTAATGCAATACTGAAACACTAAACACGCAAGCATGTTGACATTATATATATAATATGCAGAAGTACGGTAAATGGCCCAAACAATGCCAAATGGCATATCCCCGGACTCTATACCATACATTCCGTACCACAACCGAGGTAGGACGCACGGTCATACCGAACTAGGTATAATCCACAATACATGTCCATACCACAATCGAGGTAGGACGCTCGGTCGTGCCACACCAGGTATATCAACATAAATGGCCGTACCACAATCGAGGTAGGACGCACGGTCGTACCGCACCATACATGTCGGTACCAAAATCGAGGTAGGACGAACGGTCGTGCCGCACCATAAATGTATAAATCAATCAGACTCTATCAGGACAATCCCGATGGTGCTGGGCTGTCTTATGACCCTAGCAAAGACTCTATGACTCACAGATAATGGTCGTTCTCTTTCCAAACACATAAAGAAGACGGATGCTCATTCATGAGTGGAAATCTTAAGCATGGTACTACATGGCATGCTTTTATAATGCCTACATACTATATGACACATCAGGCATGAGGTTCTAACTTGAGTAAGCCCCGTAGGACTTACCTGGTGGAGCGCGGAATCAAAGGCAATTACAGCAATATCAAGCAATCCAATTAGGTCACAAATCACCTAACGAGTAATACATAATATGCATAAGTCTAAATTATAAAGCATACAATGGCCATAACTCACATAGACAGACATGACTCAATCTCATAACATCATTATCTGCATCATTATTTGTAAAGGCTCGGATTTTTGAATCCTAATTTTTTTCGGAAAAAGGAAATTAAAAATGAATTTAAATCGAATTTAAAATTTGTCTAGCGGATTCCGACCTAAATTTAATATTTGACGAATGATTCCATCCTTTTACCTCAAGAAATTAAAATAATTATCGGTCGACGATATCCTTTTCGGTTTTAAAAATTTAATCGGTCGAGGAACCAGGATTCGGGGAAACTAACATTCGGGGACTAATTTCGGAGTTCGAAATTTGCGTATTTGGGATTTAATTCCGGGTATTTATTTTACCCATTCCTACACTCTACCTAATCCTCACCCACTCCAATCACTCCCCATACCCACCCCTCACCCCCGTCACTCATTCATCACCATCACCTACTCCCTCTTTCACCATACCCACATCATCCTTCACCATTTCACCATCGCCTTCACCTTCACCTCATGCCATCACCTTTCCTCCTTCACCATTTCACCATCGCCATCACCACCATCAGCCTCCCCGCCACCGTCGTTGTCCACCACCGCAGCCTCGCGACCACGATCACCGTCTTCATCACCAACGCTCCCCTGTTCACCATGAAGACCGAGCACCTCCACTCGAGCCTCGATCTTTCTCGTACAGACGAAGCCCCGGCTCCCCTCCTTTCGAGCAAGCAATAGCAGTAGCTAGGAGTCCCACCGAAGCCCAGGAACTCCGACGAGCTCCGACGCCCGCAAATATCTTGGTGAGCTTCGTTCGTTCCATTCCTTGCTTTCGATCCGTTGTTGTACATTCTTAAGGGTCGGGAATGAGTGTCGAAGGGGATGAGAGGGGGCGGAAATGGGGAAAAACCTGAGCTCCAACGACGAGGACGAACCAGTCCGTCGAAACGGAGGTTGAAGATGAAGGCCGCGGGCGCGGCCAAGCTAGCCGCGGCCGCAACAATCTGGCAGCGGCCGCGACACTGTTCACTTGGACCGGTTTTGGCGCGACTTCTTGGGCCGGTTTTGTTATTTAAATTATTTATTTAATTAATTAATATTATTTGAGGATTAAAATAATAAAATATTATATCGGAGATTTATAAAAGGTCGGTTTTATTAAATAAAAACAGTTGGGACTTTAATGGATTTGGAAATATTTTTTTTTATCGAAAGTACTTAATAAATGAATTGTAAAAGAAATTTTGTGAGCAATTTCAAGGGTCGGAATTCTTTACTACTTGTCGCGATTTTTGAAATGGTTTTGAAACTAACTTGGGAATCCAACTTGTTCGATGACTAACTAGCATGATGATATGATCGGTTGACTGATGATATGATATGTGTGACTGATAGCATGACTTGTGGTGATTTATTATAAGCAGATGAATATTTGTTACTTATGACGATGATGATGATGTGTGTGTGTGTGTATATATATATATATATATATATAAGTAAAGCATATATTAAATGGTAATATGCGGATTTGGCTAAGTATGAATTGGAGGTTGTCTTAGTTAATGAGTTGACAAGTTAAGATGAATATGGTATGAGACAAGAGATGATTGATCGTGATGAGTTGAACGTATGATAGATACGATTTTGTTTATTTATTTGCTTGTATGAATGTGTGATATATGTGTTCAGAGTGGCTAGAGACGTATACTCAGTGTGTTATCGTTATGTGCTTAGGTGATACTCTGTGACCGTGACTACTGTGTGTTGGATCCTTCTTTTGTTGATCTTCTAGCCAAGTAAGTACCTCCGAGGCTTACTCAGTAACCAGGATCTCCTGCCTGATGTGTCATATAGTATGTAGGTGTTGCACATGCATAAAAGCATGTCATGTAGTATCATGCTTAGCAATTGCACTTACGAATGAGAATTCTTATTCTGTATGCGTTTGAATGCAGAACGGCCGTTATCCGTGAGTCCTAGAGTCGTTGTTAGGGTCATAGGACAGCCCAGCTTTATCGGGCGTTGTCCTCCTTGAGTCATATATATATATATCATGAGATTCGAGATGAGCTGAGATACGATATGATGATGAAATGTGATATGCTATAGCATCGAACTGGCCAGTCTCCACCCTATCTCGAAGGGGGGTGGTGGTAGAAGAGGGATATACCACTTGGTATTCTTTGTTAAGGCCTTACTTCATATTCTGCATATATGAATTAGGAGCATGATAGAGTGGTTAATATTTCAGTAGTGCATGAAGGCATCCTTTATTCTAGGTATAGGCATATTATATGCCCTCAGCGCGGTCAGAGGACCCACAGGCGAACACTTGGCCTGACTTTGTGGTATAGTTTCAGGTACCCATTCCACTGCTTGATTTCGTGTTGTTATGACGGGGTCCATTCATATGGCAGAGAGTGAGTGTTTGAACCATGACTTCACCAAATTTATACTTTTAGGATTTCTTCCTACTTATACTCTGCCACGACACTGGTTGTATCGTTTTCAGAACTTATATCCTTTGCATGATAAAGGTTTTGCGCGTTGTAGACTTAGGACAGGTACAAGGGTTTACCCCGGGGTCTCCAGCTGTCCTTCCAGATTTGGGTGCGAAATCCCACTTTAAACTACAAATCTTTGGTTTCAAACCTTCAATTTGTACTCCGGGCGCAAGATCCCAACGAGGGGTCTCATCCCTCGAAACGTAACTCGGGAATCATAATCCCGGACCGTTACATTATCATAACTCATTTCCATCATCCCCATATAATCTCATCATAACTCATCATATCATATTCACATAACATTCATCATCTCGCCATATTATTTCATCTTATAACATATAACAGCACCTCATATATCATATAACATTTCATGCTTTCATAATCATCAACTCAAGGTTTCAAATAGTGATCATGCTTGCAACATACTCATATCATAACACATTTCACATAATTCTCAAGTCTCATTCTCAAAATATCATATAACATCTTCTATACTCCCTCCATCTCAAAATACATGTCTTTTTAGGACAGAGCACGGGAATTAAGAAGTAGGTTAAGTGTAATGATTAGATGTAAAAAGTAGGTTAAGTGTAATGATTAGACTTGTATTTATTTCTTTCTTTTTTTAAATTTGTGAGAAGGAAAGTAGGGGAGATGTAACAATTAGAGTAATGATTAGATGTAAAAGTAGGTTAAATTAATTATTAAAGCTAAAAAGACATGTATTTTTGATAAAATTACATGGGCTAAAAAGACATGTATTTTGAGATGGAGGGAGTATCATCTCAACACATATCATCACATAATACCTCATATAACATGTCATATATATGCACCAAATACTCATACAATCATCAAACCATTCTATAAGTCAAATCAAGTAAGTCAACTCGATAGTCAAACAATTCTTTCAAAAATCATATTTAGTCAACCCCATTTATAAACATTAAGCCATTGACCAATTTATAAAATCATACCATTTAAAATAATCCCGACATAACTTACTTTATTTTAAAATCATCATCTCAAAATCACCTATAAAACATTATATAATAACCCATATTAATTAATACTTCTTTTAAAACCATTTATTATATATATATATATATATATATATATATATATATATAATATTTTCAGAAATATATACATCCCAAAAAAATCAAAAATACATATAATATAACATATGTATATTTATAACCTAACACATAATAACACCACACATATAATATAACAACTAAACACATCAACAATTTAGCTCAACAAATCCCTACAGCCCAAAGAGGAACCCGGAAGAAAGCCCAGTCCACACAAAAAATCTGAAAGGAGAGAACCCAGAAGGAAAGATCCGGATCCGGGCCCAAACCCCAAAGCCCAAGGTCTGAGTTTGTTTAAATGAACCAAAAAAAATAAGCCCAAATCGGTCGGCTCACATAAAAGAAAAAGAAGAAAAAGGTGGGCCGGTTCACGCTGCACCCGTCCCTAAACTCGCTCAGCTCTTTGTTCGACAAACGGAAAGAAAGGAAGAAGGAAGGGGACCTTGCTAGAAGCGCTCTCACCCTCACCCCGACCCTCTCACTAACAGATACTTTCCCGAACTCAACAAACATGGAATGGGCTAAATGAGATCAGAAGAAAGGAGAGAGAGGCGATGCTCACCGAGGGGATTCGAGGTCGCTGGAGATCCGATTGGGCTTCGTCGAAGGCTTGAGGCTACGATTATCGGCCTAGAACGAAGGGAGAAGTCAAAAGGGGGAACCTTTACAAGGTTTTTTATCGAAAGGGAAGGGAGGAGTCTTACCGAGGTTTGAATCGGGAAACAGAGCAATGAGGGTCTCGGGGATGCGCTCGGTGTGTCTCGGGTGGTGCTCGGGGACATCGAAGAGGATGAAGGAGAGGCTGCTGCTCGATGAGGAGGAGGAAGATGGGTGTTGAAGATGCTCAACTGTCCCGGCCCTTTGGACAGTGAAAGACAATGAGGGGAAATGGGAGCTTCTTAGTTCCGACTGGGCCCCAAGGGAGTGAACGTCGATGACAAGCTGGTGAAGGTGGAATAGGGGAGACGACAAAGAGGAGGTCGAGGTGGCATGGGTTGTTGAAACAGAGGTCCAAGGGGAGGTGGTGGTGAGGTGACACGGCAAAGAGGAATGAAGAACAAAGGAGGGTGAAGAGGAACAATGTAAAAGAGGGTTTTTGTTTTTGGAGTTTTGTGTATTGAAATTGAAATGAAAGGAGGAGAGTGTTGCTTTTCTGAATTCAACAAAAGGGGTAGGTAGAAGTGCTGCAGTAGGTGTGGGATATCCTGGGGTCTTGTCTTCTAGCCACAATTGGGGAAACAAGGAAGGTGGGAGGAGGATAGGAGTACTGGAGGTCTAGCCATTTCAGGCAAGTAGCAGCTCGGAGGAGTGACTAGAGTTGCTGCAAGTGACGGTGCAAGGTGCAATGTGGGTGGGATGGGTCTCTACAGTGTAACGGCAAGAGGAGAGATAGAGAGATAAAATGGAAGTGGTCCCTATATCTAACGAATTCAAAATCCCGAAACCCGCTCACTCGAACCAAACCCGACTCAAACAAATTTTAAATCGAAATCTCAAATCCGAAAGAATGATGCCGGAATTTACTTCGGAAAGATTTGGAATAAAACGTGTTGCTCGAGGACGGAATTTTCAAAAATTTCCCGAATCTCCAAATCTAATCAAATATAATTAATTACTTTTATAAAATAAAATTTTAAAAATTTTCCGGTCTTTACACATTTACCTACCTTGCATATTATCTTTGCTTAAAGCCCTTTTAGCCTCGGCATATTCTTGTTGGCTCCACAAAATTGATTCCTAAGCCGATTATAAGCTTGACCCCTTTCTCCGGAAATTAGGATTTAGAGTTGGTTGGAAATTGATTGAGTCGAGATTGAGGGGAAGAAGCTAAGTTATTGAGCTTTGGTTGAGATGATTTAAGTGAAATTATGTAAGTTGTGTGTTATTCCTCACATTGTACTTTATTTTAGAGGCTCCGAAATTTTTTATATTTGTATTATTGCCGAAGAAATGAAAAAAAAGAAAAGAAAAATTATCGGCAGAAGAAAAGAGAAAAAGGAAAAAAATAAAGTGTTTATTAAGAGCCTAGTTTATGTTATATGTGAGAGTTGGATGAAACTATTGGTTGAGAAGTATGTTTATGGGTTGAGGATCTTGATTGTTGATGAGCATTAGTATATGTGCCTATTTTATGAGGAGTTGTTGGGTGGAGTTGAGTTGAAAGTTTAGGAGTCTTGATTCTTGGATTTTTAGCATCACTTTGCCTAAATAATTTCATGCCTATGTCTTCTTTGAAGTCTTCATTGAGCCATAAGTCTTCTTCATGATTTTGATTGCTTTGACATCTCCGGTGGAGGGATTGGTGATATAAATAACAATGTCTATGTAGCTTTTTGCATTAAGGATTGAGTTGAGAGATGTTATTCAAAGTCTAAACACGTTGAGAGTTGAGCGAAACACATATACTCTTGTGACGTTGGATTTCGATTGCTTTTGCTTGGAGTTGTCTAAATATGTGTGATAACGTTTGATTGCTTGATTCTTTTAAACTACTTGTGCTTATGATGTTGCTTTTTGACGAATGAGAAGACTTGAAGGATGTGTTGTAGGTAATGATTATTGTTTGGTTATTGTTTGAGGACAAGCAAGTCTAAGTATAGGGTGTTTTGATGTCCACATTTTTAGTCTTGTTTTATTTCATATTTTTAGTCCAGTTAAGTCCTATTATTATTTTGTGTTGGGAAAGAGTGTCGTTTGTGTTGATTTTTGTATTATTTGATATATGAATGTCTACACAAGCTTTGGTGGTGTTTTATAGGTTTTGGAGCTGATTGGGAGGATTTTGGAATTTGGAGTTCAACGGAAAACCATGAAGGCATTGGAGGAGCTAAGGAATAGCAAAAGAGGAGAAGTATGTAGAAAATCCCTACTTTTGCCATCCATCACTTCGAATCAAGTTATGACGCCTTAATGATACTTGTAGTCCTTGAAAAGAGTTTTTCAACGAATATTCATATGCATCAATCGTACGAACAAGTACTCCGAAAATGTGCATTTCAAGATGGAGCAGGAAAAGTTATGTCGATATCGACACCCACCCTGTCGATATCGATACTCACTGCTGACGGATTGAGTTTATGAAGCTAATGCAAGCCATATCGACCCTGCCCCTGTCGATACGAGTTTCTGCACATCAGTTTTAAGTGGAATTTTTCCCAAAATTAGATAGAATTAGATAGATCTTTTTAGATTCTATTTTCCTAAGATATATTTAGGGTTTCTACGTACTCTAAATAAGGGATGTACAGGTCAGTTTTTGGTATGTTGGTTTTGCCCTAGTTTAGGGGCGAGTTTTGGATCTCTTTGGAGACGTGTGAGGAGACGTTGTGACACTATTTTTTAGGTTTTGTTTAGTTTTATTTTTAGTTTCAATTAATTTCGCTTTTCTCCCATCATGTCTTTGTTTTTCTATTCCATGTGTGAGTAGATCTCTTTTCTTCTAGGGTTGGGGTGAACCCAACAATAGACATGTATGTGAGTTGATGAATTCATGATTGTTTGGAATTTTGTATCGTCTTCTACTTATGCGCTTAACCTTTGACGAAGGTCTTAGGAATTCTTCATTGTAATTATTTGGAGAAAGTGAGTTGTTAACTTGGATAACAATTAGACTTTTCTAACGCGAGTTAAAAGATCTTAGTTAAGAAAAGGTGGAAACAAGTAGGTCTTTGATACGAAAGTTGATTGATTTCCTTGTTGATTGATAAAAGCATGATCTTTTATGTGATTTGTTGTGATTCATTGATCCCCGCATGGGTTTATTGTTATGATGATCCCTTGACTTGGAAGTTTTTCCTTTTATTTTTTTTGTTTCAAGATTGCGATTCAAACCCCCTCCAAAACCGATTTCCCACATCTTTTTTCTATTTGTACACCTTTCTAAAGCAACTAAATAAGAAATGTTGACTCTCTCCCGTGGAACGATCCGTAGTCTTAACTATAAATTTATTTGGTCGAGAAACCCTCTCATCACAATGTGTTCAAAGTCAATGGACACCGACTGAAGAAATATTATCAAGGCAACTGTTAAGTCACCATAGAAGAGATAGATATGGAAGAACCATCTAAAAAGACTCGATGAAGAGTCATTAGGTTGAGCCAACGACGCAAAACAAGGCACTCCTCAAGGGGTAACCTGAGGTAAGTGGATTAGTTTTTCCATTCTTAGTCATTTATGTTTTCAATAGCATTTAGATATCTTTGGAGATAGTTGCAAGCTAACCAAGTAGATCGGAAGGACCAAGGAAAAAAGAAACGAGCATAGAGGCAGATCGGCGCCCGCCAAAGCCAAACGACGCCCACCGATGCATGAAGTGGTCACCTAGGGAATCAGTGCTTGCCGATATGGATCGGTGCTTACCGACACTAAAAGCCTAACTCTCGTTTAGACGATTTTTGTAAGATCCGTGGGGCCCACCAGATTTATAAACATGGATTCTTCTTCTTCTTCTACCATTTGCCTCCTTCTTCTACCTTTTGCCTCATTCTTCTCTCTCCTTCACTTCCACTTTCATCCTTCATTAGAGACCCCCACCAAGAACACACTACTTTCCCAATTTTCGACCACACCGTCTCCCCGTTTTCATATCCAAAGCCATTTTAAACTCACATTTACCCGATCTATGCAACCATACCCTTCATTTCTCAAAACCTCACATTTCCATCTCCCATCGATTTCGACAAAATCACCCAAAACAACACCTTTTCGCCCCCTTTGAGTATTTGGGTACATAGTTGGAGATTGTTGGCAAGAAAAGAGGCTAATTTGGAGGAGATTTCAATGTCGTAACAATGACGTCGAGGCAAGAAGAAGATTTCAGTTTTGGAGTTTTCACTGCCTATTTTATTAGCGCCTGCTGATCCACCCATGTCTAGACCTCTACACAAATAGAGAGAGAGAGAGAGAGAGAGAGAGTCGGTGCCGGCGGCCATTATCCGGCGCCCACCAATACCCCAATATCCAAATTGGTGACATTTTTCGACCCCGATTTGTGAGTTAATCCACTCCCTCCATCTACATTTGCAACTATGTCAGTTATTAGAGACATGGTTATGCATCTCAATCTATCAGAGGAGGAGCAATTTAAGTGGGTAGGATTAGAGAGTTGAAATACTCATCGATGAAATCTTCGATGTGATAGTCTTACAAAACCTAAGACTCATTGATCAAGTACAAGCCCTTTCGAAGAGGGGCGGACTTGATGGGTTTGTGACGTTAGTAGCCCCGACCTTCCCCGATTTGACACAAGAATTCATCGCCACATTGGTGATGTCTGTTGCGGAGGTTTGATTTTGATTGGGAGACCACTATTATCGGAGTTCAAGGACCCATTTGGGCAACTACTTTTGGGTGTCAACCCAACCAACACCAAACTAACAAACAACAAAGACAAGCCCGAACCCAAAGGCGACCTAGTTGTTGGCAACTAGGGAGGTAGCGAGGTCTGGAGGAAATTAAAACTACAACATAACTCACCCTTTCCTACAATTGTGCCACAAAGTATAGTGGAACACCTTCTTTGGGAAAGATGAAATCAACAAGGTGGCGATGTTTGATTGGCATATCTGTATTGCCTCATACTAGAGGCGACCCCTATGCCAGACTAGGTCCAACTCTTTATGAAGGCATAATCGAGATGTTGTAAAGAGGTTCGTAGAGAGACACGTGGATAATAGCCTTTGTGGTATGATCAGGCTCATAATCGATTGACTGAACATCGACTATGAGGGATATGAGTATCTGGGCAAGGATCATTGTTGGGATCACGATGCTCTATTTTAGGTTGGTTATCTGGTTGGTGACGTGCCCCCGTTCCTCCCAGGGTTGCTCAAACGAGCAGAATCGACCCAAACCAAACCGAATCATATGGTTCAGGCCAAAACCGACAACCTAATTTTTTAATGAAGTGGCTTGTAGCCTGGCCCAAAACCGAATAGATCGGTTAACGGTTTTTTCAGGCCGATGCCTGAATGGCTCGAAAAGACTGAAAATAACTTTGCATTATTTTGCACATTCAAAAAAGTTTATAGAATGATTCTGTTTTTTTATCAGTACAAAATGATTCTATGGCAACACTATTATTTGATAGAACCTTAAAAATTCTACCAAACCTGAATACAGATTCACTTAACATAAGGTATTAAGGTATGAAGAGGTAATATGTTTAGAATTAATTGACTTGTGGCATTTTTATAATATTATCATCTTCTTATGTATTTTTATTTGCTTGACATATCTTCTACTCCTATCTCTATAATCATATTTTTGAAATCAATAGAACAATTGCTTGATTTCAATTTAATCTAGGGAATACGATCATGTGTTGTCGTTCTACAATTTATTTTGAATTCTCATAGCGTTGGTTTGTACCTTGAAACCTTGAGAGCTTGAAAACCTCGAGACCTTGAATAATTGTTCCCAACACAGTAGTTCTCTAGCGGAGAAGGAGAGGTGGAGGGGGAGGACTGAACTGCTGAAGTAGAGAAGCGGAGAGGGTCTCACCCTAGCAAGGGGTCTATCGTCGGCTCCGGGTGGTGGACAAGGAGAGAGAGAGAAGAAGAAGAAGAATAATAATAATAATGACTGAAGGTGTAAAATTAGGGATTTCCATCCCTAATTTCTTTAAAAAGATACATATCCAGTTCATTCGAGCTAGAATCGATTTTTTCGGTTTGGTTCTGGTTTTTGGACTGAAACCGAATTTTACGATTCAAATTATATTCGGGTCGAACCGAAACCGATTTTTCAAGCCGATTTCAATTGGGTTTTTGGGTCGGTTAGCATTTTGGACAACCCTAGTTCCTCTGGTTTGCTAGGCCAAGGAAGACACATGAGATCCATTTACCCAGCCATATCCCAATGGGCCGCACCATCTCTAACTTCTACATACCTAACGGGGGGCTTCAGGTAGGCGTTGTATTGCCCGAGGATGAGGAGGAGTATGAGGATGATGATGATGGCGATGATGAGGACATGAAGTACGATCCTGGCTAGCCAGAGCAACCAGTTGATGATGGTGTTGGTCCATCCTACTTGGCGGATATTGACCGGAGGTTGTAAGAGCTCCAAGTTTCCAACTCTGCCATTTTGAGGGAGCTTTGCTTCTTAAGAGGAGACTCACCAGTTTCATCAGGAGTATACCAGTTGAATGCAGTTGATGGATCAGAGGATGGGATCAATGGATCAGCAGATGTCTTCCTTTTTCTAGTAGTTTCAACAGTACTACCCATTCGAGCCGCCACCACCACCATAGCCAGAGGTTAGTTTACCTCCTTCCCACATATGTACATTTGTGTTCGTGTCTTTAAATGATTTTCATTAAGGACAATGAAATGTTTAACTATGGGGGAAGGGAGATTGTATATAGATTGCATATTTAAAATTTTGTCTTAGCTAGGTCATGTTTCATATTCAGTTTGCATTTTTTGTCTTATTAGATTCAAAAAGAAAACAACAAATTAGAAAATTCAAAAACCCAAAAATATCATACATCACACATATATGTATTTATCTAAACAACCAGCTAGCCTAATGTAGTCCTTATTTATATTTTAAGCATAATCATATAACTTCCATAACATCTTTCGGATTATTTAGCCTTCTCTGTATTTGATATGTTTTGATGTGAGAGCATGAATTGTGAATATAATTGAGCATGTATGATCTATAGCTTTAGGTTGAACTGAGATCCAACAAAAATTCTACCTAGTGAAATTTTTTGCCTTACTTGGGAGTATGCTTGATTTTTCCCATTCTGCTTGATATTTTTTTACCCAGTGAGATGGGTATTTAATAACACCTAAATGCAATGCATGATATTTTTATATTTTTTTACTTTTTTCTATTTTTTCTTTGATTTTCGAATGCATATATAAACACACACACTAAATCCCTCCCCCATACTTAAATTCTTTATTGTCCTCAATGAAACATAAAAGACAAGAAAATAAAGCAATAAAGCTTAGGTATGAGAAGAGGAAACTAACCTATTCACTTTGGCGGTGGCGGTGGTGGATAGTCATAGAGATTTGAAGACGCTGGATCATTGAAACTTTGCCTCCCCCCTACTTGAACTTTTCATTGCCATTTGAGCTTCGACCTCTTCCTTTCCTTCTTATCACTTCTTCGATGTTCTTTTGCTGGCTAGGCAGATCAAATGTGAAAATGATGCTTACAAACAAGGGACGGATGCATCTATCCCGAGTGTCGGAATGGAAAGAGATGTTTGCGATGAATATATCTGATGCCCAAGACTCATCCATCTTCACTCTACATGATTAGGCCAATCTTCTAGCCTCCGTCATACTTAGTCGAGGCAAAGGATAGAGACCTGTCATAGTTTGGTACGACGATGAACGAATGGTACTGCAACAACTTTCTTTTGGACAGTATCGATGGGCACTGCAAGGTATCGGTAGGCACCGATATGTGTTTCCTGCTTGTTGAGCTCAAAGGTGGGTGTCGTCCATGTAGATTTATGGTGAAGGTTAGTACTGGGGTAGGCTGGCTCAGCAGGTAGGTCGGTAGGATCTTTGTAAGTGCATATTTGTAACGGCCCAGATATAAATATCCGGGATACGTTTCGAAGGTCGGATACCTTCGTTCGGATGTTGCAATTCAGGTACGGGTCGAGGTTTCAAACCTCGAATAAGTCGAAGTCTCAAAAATACAATTTAAATGAAAGTAAAGCGGAAGCATGACTTAAATACAAAAGCCACGGCAGAGCCGGGTCAAAACCAAAACAGAGTGGGTGATTGCCATTTGTCAAGTTATAATATATTAGCCGGATTCTTCGATTTGCCAAAAGATTTCCCCGTCACAGAAGCATGGAGCAACAAGAGCGGTACCTAACACTATCCACGAAGTCAGGCCTGGTGATCGCATGCGGGTCCTCTGACCGCGCTGAGGCCACATAACATGCCTATGCCTAAATAAAAGATGACTAATGCGATACAAGATTTAAATCACACTATCATGCCCCTAGTATATATATAATATGCAGAAAGAACTGTAAGGGCCCCAGACAATGCCAAGTGGCATATCCCTCTCCTACCTCTGCACCCCTTCCCGTTAGTGCAGAGACTGGCCAGTTCGGGCTATAACATAGCACTCTCTTCGTGGTGGTGCACTCACCACGGTATCATCATATCATATCATATCTCATCATCATATCATATCTCATCATCATGTCATAAAATAAATAAAACATGCCCGATGGTGCTGGGCTAATCGTATCATATCAAATCATCTCATCTCTTGCCCGATGGTGATGGGCTATCATATCATGCTCATATCGACTCGATAGACTCAGGGCACCCGATGGGGCTGGGCTACCCTATGACCCTAGCAAAGACTCTAGGACTATCACAGATAACGGCCGTTCTGTATTCAAACACACAAAGTAAACACATGCTCAGTTCAATGCAATCCTAACATGATACTACATGGCATGCTTTAATATGCAACAAACTATACATTACATGACACATCAGGCAAGAGGTCCAGGTTACTGAGTAAGTCCCGTAGGATACTTACCTGTTGATGCAGAACAGCAAGATAACACAAGCAAGGGCCCAAATGCAAGTCCAAAGCAATCCAAAAGCAATACACCTATCATCAAGTCATTTCCATAAGCTACCAGACCAACATTCATACACACGAACCCCAGTTCTCAACATTCTCAAAACCGACAGATAGTAAAACTGTTTTCCAAAATCTTAAATCCAAATTAAGTGAACTCATATTCGAAAAATTTCTCAAATCATACTTGGCCAAATTCCGACATTAAACATTCAAGCCTTAAAGTCAATTTCCCAAAATCATGTTATAAAATAATTCCGGAATGTTTCTTATCTCAAAACCCATATATAAATAAATTCCATTATTACATTATTAAAATAACTCCAAGCTCACAAATCATATTTATAAATCAAGACCAACAATTCACTTTAAAAATTCCTAACTCTCATATTTAAATCCTCATAAAAGCATCATATATAAATAATCCAATTAATATTATTTTAAAACAAACACAATATATAATGATAAATTTCCAGAATATTATAATTATAACCAATTTCCCAAAACTATAATAATATTCAACCAATTTAACACTTACTATCCATATAAACTCAAAAACAAAACCATAAATATATTTGTAACTCCATAACAATAAATATCACTTTTAAACCTTATTAGATATAAATATTAATAATTTCAGAACATATAAATATATAAATTCATTTTCCTAAAATCAGAAATAATAAACATATAACATATATATATATATATATATATATATCTATAACCGAAAATTAAACACATATATATATACCCCATAACCAAAACCCACTCAGAAATAAGCCCAGCCCAACCGAAACCAAAAACCCAGCCCAAGACCCGACCCGGATCCAGCCCAATCCCAAGCCCAGAAATTCGGATCCCTTCCCCTTTCAAATTAAAAGAACCGGACAAAGAAAAGAGATAAAAGGAGGCCAAATCGGGTCCAAGAAAAAAGAAAGAAAAAATAAAGAGATGGACCCGTCTCCCTCCCCCATCACCCCGCCCTGTTTCAACGACGGAGAGACGACGGGAAAGTGGAGGATTCTCCGGCCTCCGGTGGCCCTTTCCGCTCGAGATTTCACCCAAAGATTCACACCAAGATCCCGACCACACCCAACACGGAATGAACGAAACGACAAGAGGAGAGAGAGGGAGGAAGAGGGATTACCGATCACGGGGATCTTCGACTCCGAGGGTGCTCCGGCGACTGGTCAGGCTCCAAGGATCCGACATCCGAGGTGGTTTGAGTCTAGAAGAGGTAAAGGGGTGATTGGAAGTGTGATTTGGAGGGATTGAACTCAAAAATGAAATGAATCCAAAACCGACCTTTTTCTTCGCGAAACAGGGGCACGGGGAGGAATAAGACGTCGCGGCTTCGAGGGCTCCGAGGGCGGCTCTCCGGCGGCTCCTTGCTGCTGTGTGGGGGTTCGTCCGGCGACAGGGTTAAGGTGGGAGGATGATGGTGGGGCGCGGCGGCTGCTAGGAAACGAGGGAGGAGGTGGAGTGGTGTTGCCGTCAGCAAGGGAGAGAGTGTGAAGGGGTGGCACCTCGGCGGTGGTCGGCGGTGGTGATTGTGGTTGCTGGGGGGTGTGTTGTGGTGAGGTGTGGCAGCAATGGTAGAAGCTTGGGAGCAGCAGCTCTCGGCAAAACAAAGAGAGAGAAGGAGAGTAAGGGGTGTTTGGGTTTGAATCACAGGGAGATAAGGAGAGGAGGAGGAGAGAAAAGTGTGTTTGAATCACAGGGGCAAGGGCAGTGGTGAGCTGCAGAGGGGCAGCTGGGTGCAGGAGATGAAGACAAGGAGGGAGGGGGGGACCAAATGCAATTTGGGTGTGATTGCAGGTATCCGAGAGAGAGAGAGAGAGAAATAAAAGGAAAGGGAAAATAAAATAGGATTGGTCCACTAAAGAAATTAAATTAGCGGAATAAACTCGAAACCCGCTCGCCCGAACGTATCCCGACTAAATCGAATTTAATAAAATTTAAATTCAAGATACTCGAAAATTAAATAAAATTCAACCAATACTCGGAGTTTAAATTAATCTTTATTAATACTCGATCTTGAAAGCGAAAATCGAATCCCGTCAAAATCCGACATTTAAATGATGCCGGAATAACTAAAATTCAAAACTTACGCTCGAGGACGGGTTTTATTCCATTTTTACAAATTGAATTTAATAATAATTATTTAATTAAAATAATCATAATATATAAATATACTCGGTCTTTACATTTATCCACCTCTAAAAACAAGTCTCGTCCCCGAGACTAAAATCATTTTAAAGCAAAGGGAATGAAGTTTTAAATTCGGTGAGTCCGAGGACCATGTCCAAGGATCTTGTAATCGTCTCGGTTGCGTCTTCCGAGGTTCTCACAACATCCTAGTCACGGCCGTGACATTTCCAATTGGTCTTGTCAAGTGTGTAATAAGCGCCCTTATTACATCCTCGCTTCGACTTTTCGGAAGTACCACAACTCTAAAAGCATTATAGCGCCCGACTAGGTCTTAGCAAGCAATCTATAAGCGCCCCTATAAAATGCTTGTATCCACTTCGTGAGACATCATAATGTAAATCCAATTTGTAAACCTCAAAGTGTTTTGTAAATGGAAAGATTGTCATCCAAATCATTGAAACTCTCAACTTCTTTAAAACCCCAAGTTGGCCATTTTTAAAACCGCTCAAAATCTTCAAATTCAATTTTTTTAATCAAGCAACTTTACACCAAAATCAAATCAAATCCTCCCAAATCAAGATCTCGTCAAACTCTTCCGAAAACCAAATCAGCTTCTCGCAACCAATCAATCAAATTCAGAAGCTAGGAGGTGGAGTCATCCACCTCTAAGGGCTAATCCCATATTCTCTTCCTAGTTTCCAGAATCATTTATCATCATTCTCATCTCAACATGCACGTAAGTAAATCAACTCATCGACTCATAACGTCATCAATCACTTCTCATATGGCAATCTCAACATCAATCATGATAATCTCAATCAATCATTACCCCGTAACCTCATAACATGTTTACCCATAACATAAAGTATACCATTCTTCCAAACACATCAAAACAACAACAACGTCTCAACGTCGTATCACGAGTCATAAAGTGTATCTATATCATACCGAAGGCATCACAAGTGTATCATCGAATTTTCATAAATCATACCAGCACACAGGTCAAGAGATCAAAGAGGTTAGGTGTCATGGAGTCAGTACACTACTTCTAGTCAAATCTCACGATCGCGTCTCAACACCGCACACTAGGGGAACCAGTCATAACAAGGGATCTCATGTAAAGCATAAGTTCACATAGTCATCCTATCCAATCTCTATCCAGCATCATCATAACATATTATCACATCAACCCGACAAAATCATGCTATTAAGATTTAAACAAAAGGGAAGATCAAGCAGTATATCAACATCAAAAGGTCATCATGCTTTCCAGACATCATCTTAGCTCATCACAATGTCATATAACGATTAATAGCAGTCATGCACCACCATCTCATATATACACGTAAGTCATATCTATGCTCCAAGTCATATTCATCACTTTTCTACTCATAATCAGGCATATCAACCATATAGCATAACATCATGCTTCCACATAACATCGTATCATCATCTCATGATTCATTCAACACATTATAACATGATTTTAGAACAACATAGTAGGATAGCAGTGGATCATTATATCATGTTCATAGTTGGCACTACCAATTTTAGCTCAGTATTGCATATCAACATGTAATATCATGCCATACAGGTTTATCATGGTTGCTATCTAGCATCAAGCCAGTACATATTATTAAATCATATAATCAAGAAGACCCTCACATCATACCAATTACTCAATTTACTTAACCGCTCTCTAACCATTCTACCAAGGGACCTTACTCACATGTTTCAAGAAGAAGCAATCATTAACATCATTACACAAAAGGACTACATCATATCAATCAGCAATCATCAATCATCAATAGCATCATTAGCTCATCATTAAGCATTGCAACTGCGCTTTTAAAGTCTCAATTTACTGTCATGCTCAATAAGTATTGTAAAACATCATATATGAACCTAATCAAGTCAAGCTAGCACATCTCGTCATAGCCATATCTAATAAAAGTTCAGATTCTCAGCATTTGCAGTTCATACTCATAGACAAGGAATTTAGACCATGCTTAGCAACTCAGAAGAGCATCACATCAGTCATCATGGCACATTAGGACCGTAAGGCATCGAATCATATCATCATAGTCAATAGACAATCAAGCAACAGTCATCACATCAACAAGCAACTTTCAACATCAAGTCAGTGCAATATCATCATCAACAAGCTCAGAAAGGGTTAGCAATTCGAATAGAGGACGTTCCAACCTGCAAGTCATATCGCACTCAACAATCGTGATCCTCGAAACGAGCTTGTTCCGTCGATATTCTCGATCCTGAGGCCCATGGGTTATGGGCCCACGCTTCCGCTGCGCTGCTCTATCGCTATTCGACTTCCCGATCTCTTTTTCCATGCGGTCGCTCATCCAAGGTAATGCGTATGAGTTTAAGTTAGCGGAGATAGGGGAGTGACAAGAGCGGACGACCCAATGTTTCTTTCGGAGAAGGAATAGGCCAAGGCTAAAGACGACACGACTAGAAACAAGACTCCGACTCGGGATTAGCAACGATGCCCTTAAGAAAGTCTATTAGGTTACGATTTTGACAAACACGCACGAATTCATTATGGAGCATATCAATCACGTCAATCCACACTAACATGTACCTATCTCGGGGAAACATTCGTATTTATATCAAAGACACAATCAAGTCATACGCTGATGTTTGTAAAACAAGCTAACATTCTAGTATTCCATGGAAACAGATATGCCTAGCAATCTTCAAGCAAGATAGACGGAACCAGCAATGATCATATATGATATGAAGTCATGCGGAATTTTGATGAAGATAACGAGCATCATGTATATGAACAATGGAGGAACATGGTATACATATCAACAATTGAGTCCAAATATATCATGGCAAGGTATATTATAACAATCAGATGAAGCGTCATACGAGAACACATAAGAGTAGCATAGTAATTATCACATATACGAACAATGCACAAGCTTGGTGTATGCATCATACGAGATCATATAAAGGGCAACATAGTAACTATCTCACAATGATCATATATTAGGTCAAGCATGGCACGGAATCATATGACGAGATACGTCTAGAGAGCATGGTTCCTACATGATACTAGCGATATATAATGTGATACAAGCATAGTCAAGAGTCATTTAGAGGAGTTCAACATAATATTCACGAAACATGAGGCATCATCAAAAGTAATAAGAAGGCCATCATGGGTGCTAGGTTATAATCATGCTAAGTACGAACCATCATAGAGTACATATATGGTACAATAGTTGTCACATCATAGAACAAGTACAACATGTGATCATTTAGCGGGTCATATTGGAAATCATAAGCCCTACATGATACTAATAGCACACATCGAACATGTGTACAACTAAAGTAATTCAACTAGGTTCATTCCGATATTCATGCGTCATGTATATGCAAAATCAAGATATAGAGTGGTGTGTGATCAAGCGGGGTGTCAAGTCATAGGTTCATGCAAGTACGAGAGAATAACATAGAGTAGTAGACATTTTAACCATTCAAGCATGCTAGGTTTAACCATCACGGAAGGTTAGTCAATCCTCGAATTCAACATTAAGCTAATCAAGACGAGTGAAACATGTTAAAAGAACGGGAAGAGGAAAGAGCCACACTATCAATGACCTAGTTCAAGAGAGAATCATCAATAAGGTAGGCAAAGTAGAACTCGCACCAGTCACAACCAAGGATCCTACACGCTACTAATGGCTCAATATAACATGGGGTACATACATTCACTTGATCGATTACTCGGCATTACGCAAGACTTCAATTCAATCACATTCCAACAATACAGAAACAGGAGAGGAAGTGTGGCGAGGTATAGTGCAAGTCTAAGTAATGGCATCACTACCAGAATATGGGGACATGAGATCAAATTAATGTATACTGAGATAAACATGTATTGGTCAAGACTCACTTATACCAACACATTCTCACCTTAGCACAATTAACATATAACAATACTCAATTGCAAAATCATCAACAATAGCTAATATGAGGAATACACAATAGGTGGGCATGCTATAGATTCTTGTCACAAGATGAATGATAAGCATCGAAGCATCATCGGCTAGCATGTTAAAGAGCACATCTTATGAGGCATTCATATAAAGAAGATTTGATCACACTATCATAGACCTAATTCAGAAAAGGTGGCAATCATATAGACTCATACCATGTGGTTCATGTTTCTAATCCATCATACGATCAATAGGCCAAATAGACATGCGATGACAACATATAATCATGAGAGAAAGAAAGGCATAACACAGGACCTAAGCAATGGGCAAGCATGGGTACAGAATGTCATACAACTACGAATTCATATTAAAGATCATCATAAATGTACCGAGGATTATGTAGCATAGGGGGCATGTTGACATGAAATTATAACATGTATCCATCAAGTAAGGGACTCACTCTATCATGATATTAGAACCGAACTATCACACTATCATGAACCTATTCACAGGAAGGGCATCAATTAGACGACATCCTAGCATATGACATATTTATTCGTGCCCTAGTATGACGATGTAATATACTAAGTAAATCATGTCGGGATGATTTGGGTATGATAAATGTAGCTCGAACCCATATAATAGTCATTATGAAAATTAAGGCACATAAGCACAATTTCAACTAAGGATCAAACTGTTGATCAAGGAGTAATGCATATAGAATCACATAATCATGGACAGAGCAATCAAGATAACCCGATAGAAGTCCATAAGGGCAACATTGACTCTTCCCAACTGACTCATTACCCCTCTTTCCCGTGGGACTCGGATACGAATTTTCCGTGACAAGAGGACACTGATGGATCGTCATAAGAATTGATAACGACAGCCTCGTAAACATCTCACTCTCTAGCTCGAAATTTCATCAAGGACCATCTTCCAATACTCTCTCGGACAACCTCTATATTCAATCATGATTCCCGACACCATGTGTTTACCAACCCAATTCCCGTGGAAGACCGATATTCGAAGGGAGGACTCGATTGAATTGTCAAAAGGGTTCATAAGGAAAGGGGCAGTTCCACAAAAGCTGAGCTTAACCATATATAAGAAGGGTACTCCCGCTATCCCGTTCGCACAGATCGTTCAATATTCATTCAATAATCAAAACATAACAATCAACCTTTAACATATCAAGCACTCAACATAGAATCAGTCAATGACAATTACAATGATCTCCTTGGAGTCTTCCCGACCCGTCTGTAAAGAACAAGCTAGTATTTCGCCTACCCATTTTCGACTACATCCATTAGGGATGGTCTAGCGCCTTTTCTACCCTCTCGACCCCTTATCAGTTGGTTCTCCTCTTTTAGCATAAGCCAAGTTCATATTTAGTCCAATTGAGTTAGACATATTAAGTTCATTTTGCCCCTTTAAAACGCTTTCAAATCTTCGAAATCCGCGGGCGGTTTTCCAAAACATACACCCGACCCTTGCGTACCCGAATTGCACAACCTGGCTCTGATACCAACTTTGTAACGGCCCAGATATAAATATCCGGGATACGTTTTGAAGGTCAGATACCTTCGTTCGGATGTTGCAATTCAGGTACGGGTCGAGGTTTCAAACCTCGAATAAGTCGAAGTCTCAAAAATACAATTTAAACGAAAGTAAAGCGGAAGCATGACTTAGATACAAAAGCCACGGCAGAGCCGGGTCAAAACCAAAATAGAGTGGGTGATTGCCATTTGTCAAGTTATAATATATTAGCCGGATTCTTCGATTCGCCAAAAGATTTCCCCGTCACAGAAGCATGGAGCAACAAGAGCGGTACCTAACACTATCCACGAAGTCAGGCCTGGTGATCGCCTGCGGGTCCTTTGACCGCGCTGAGGCCACATAACATGCCTATGCCTAAATAAAAGATGACTAATGCGGTACAAGATTTAAATCACACTATCATGCCCCTAGTATATATATAATATGCAGAAAGAACTGTAAGGGCCCCAGACAATGCCAAGTGGCATATCCCTCTCCTACCTCTGCACCCCTTCCCGTTAGTGCAGAGACTGGCCAGTTCGGGCTATAGCATAGCACTCTCTTCGTGGTGGTGCACTCACCACGGTATCATCATATCATATCATATCTCATCATCATATCATATCTCATCATCATGTCATAAAATAAATAAAACATGCCCGATGGTGCTGGGCTAATCATATCATATCAAATCATCTCATCTCTTGCCCGATGGTACTGGGCTATCATATCATGCTCATATCGACTCGATAGACGCAGGGCACCCGATGGGGCTGGGCTACCCTATTACCCTAGCAAAGACTCTAGGACTATCACAGATAACGGTCGTTCTGTATTCAAACACACAAAGTAAACACATGCTCAGTTCAATGCAATCCTAACATGATACTACATGGCATGCTTTAATATGCAACAAACTACACATTACATGACACATCAGGCAGGAGGTCCAGGTTACTGAGTAAGTCCCGTAGGATACTTACCTGTTGATGCAGAACAGCAAGATAACACAAGCAAGGGCCCAAATGCAAGTCCAAAGCAATCCAAAAGCAATACACCTATCATCAAGTCATTTCCATAAGCTACCAGACCAACATTCATACACACGAACCCCAGTTCTCAACATTCTCAAAACCGACAGATAGTAAAACTGTTTTCCAAAATCTTAAATCCAAATTAAGTCAACTCATATTCGAAAAATTTCTCAAATCATACTTGGCCAAATTCCGACATTAAACATTCAAGCCTTAAAGTCAATTTCCCAAAATCATGTTATAAAATAATTCCGGAATGTTTCTTATCTCAAAACCCATATATAAATAAATTCCATTATTACATTATTAAAATAACTCCAAGCTCACAAATCATATTTATAAATCAAGACCAACAATTCACTTTAAAAATTCCTAACTCTCATATTTAAATCCTCATAAAAGCATCATATATAAATAATCCAATTAATATTATTTTAAAACAAACACAATATATAATGATAAATTTCCAGAATATTATAATTATAACCAATTTCCAAAACTATAATAATATTCAACCAATTTAACACTTATTATCCATATAAACTCAAAAACAAAACCATAAATATATTTGTAACTCCATAACAATAAATATCACTTTTAAACCTTATTAGATATAAATATTAATAATTTCAGAACATATAAATATATAAATTCATTTTCCTAAAATCAGAAATAATAAACATATAACATATATATATATCTATAACCGAAAATTAAACACATATATATATACCCCATAACCAAAACCCACTCAGAAATAAGCCCAGCCCAACCGAAACCAAAAACCCAGCCCAAGACCCGACCCGGATCCAGCCCAATCCCAAGCCCAGAAATTCGGATCCCTTCCCCTTTCAAATTAAAAGAACCGGACAAAGAAAAGAGATAAAAGGAGGCCAAACCGGGTCCAAGAAAAAAGAAAGAAAAAATAAAGAGTTGGACCCGTCTCCCTCCCCCATCACCCCGCCCTGTTTCAACGATGGAGAGACGACGGGAAAGTGGAGGATTCTCCGGCCTCCGGTGGCCCTTTCCGCTCGAGATTTCACCCAGAGATTCACACCAAGATCCCGACCACACCCAACACGGAATGAACGAAACGACGAGAGGAGAGAGAGGGAGGAAGAGGGATTACCGATCACGGGGATCTTCGACTCCGAGGGTGCTCCGACGACTGGTCAGGCTCCAAGGATCCGACATCCGAAATGGTTTGAGTCTAGAAGAGGTAAAGGGGTGATTGGAAGTGTGATTTGGAGGTATTGAACTCAAAAACGAAATGAATCCAAAACTGACCTTTTGCTTCGCGAAACAGGGGAACGGGGAGGAATAAGACGTCGCGGCTTCGAGGGCTCCGAGGGCGGCTCTCCGGCGGCTCCTTGCTGCTGTGTGGGGGTTCGTCCGGCGACAGGGTTAAGGTGGGAGGATGATGGTGGGGCGCGGCGGCTGCTAGGAAACGAGGGAGGAGGTGGAGTGGTGTTGCCGTCAGCAAGGGAGAGAGTGTGAAGGGGTGGCACCTCGGCGGTGGTCATTGTGGTTGCTGGGGGGTGTGTTGTGGTGAGGTGTGGCGGCAATGGTAGAAGCTTGGGAGCAGCAGCTCTCGGCAAAACAAAGAGAGAGAAGGAGAGTAAGGGGTGTTTGGGTTTGAATCACAGGGAGATAAGGAGATGAGGAGGAGAGAAAAGTGTGTTTGAATCACAGGGGCAAGGGCAGTGGTGAGCTGCAGAGGGGCAGCTGGGTGCAGGAGATGAAGACAAGGAGGGAGGGGGGGACCAAATGCAATTTGGGTGTGATTGCAGGTATCCGAGAGAGAGAGAGAGAGAGAAATAAAAGGAAAGGGAAAATAAAATAGGATTGGTCCACTAAAGAAATTAAATTAGCGGAATAAACTCGAAACCCGCTCGCCCGAACGTATCCCGACTAAATCGAATTTAATAAAATTTAAATTCAAGATACTCGAAAATTAAATAAAATTCAACCAATACTCGGAGTTTAAATTAATCTTTATTAATACTCGATCTAGAAAGCGAAAATCGAATCCCGTCAAAATCCGACATTTAAATGATGCCGGAATAACTAAAATTCAAAACTTACGCTCGAGGACGGGTTTTATTCCATTTTTACAAATTGAATTTAATAATAATTATTTAATTAAAATAATCATAATATATAAATATACTCGGTCTTTACAATATTTGCAATTGGCCTCTAGATCTAGTACGAAGTGTAGTCCATGTCTACTTCTTTTGAATTTCCTCCTTGACTATCAGCATGTTTAGTAGGGTGTCCTAAATCCTTAAGATTTTCCATTGGTTTGCTTCTTCGGCTAAAAAGGTACTTTCGGCCTTAGATAAGTCCCCGACTTCACCTTAAGTGTTGCAATGAATTCCTGTGTGAGATCGAGGTACATTGGAGCACCTTGCTGCTTAAAGAACCAGAGTCTTCTTTCTTGAGCATAGCCTGCACATTCCCAAACAAACCTAAAGTGCATAAAGTAAGGGGATCAAAAAAATTTATTGCAGACTACTCGCAGGCTCCTAAACCATTCCACCTTGCATTCTCATCATGTGTCAAATTAGTTGGTATAACCATATTCCACCTTAGACGTGATTCAGGGAGAAAGGAAAGAGAAAATTGGAAAAAAGTCACAACATTTCCATGCAGAAATCAACAGAAGCTCCCGCTGTTGTTGTGTCAGCGGGATCCGATTTGGATACAGTGGGCGTCAATGCTTTGTTCTCCGCGGACAACAAAAACGGATGTATCCATATCAAAGGTACTGTCTCTAGATTTTGGGTGGTACCAATTGGTCTGATTCAGGATAACCTCTCCTCTTCTGATAGAGTGATAAGACAAACTCAAGTACCCTTAGATCGCTTACTCCAACAATTAGTGGTTGATTTATGAGAATGATTACCGAAGTCGAAATAAGCTTAGTCCGGAATCCGAAATGTCGAGTAGCTTTAATAGAGGGAATCCGGGCGCCGCCCATGTAGCTTTAACAAACCTAAAGTGCTTACCAAAATATTTATTAAGACGTACTAGTCCTTCGCTCACTTACTAACTAGTAGAAGAGGGAGAAAGGGGGATTCTACAAGAAAGAAAAAAAGACAAATGAAAGGCAGATACACTAAAAAAAGGATTTAGGCATCACATAAAAAATTGCTTCCTTCGAAATTCATCGAATTTCGACGTTCGAATGATGAAACCTTGAATGCAACTTCAAAAACAGAAACTTTAAGTATGGAAGGGGTTGTGATTTGCTGTGGATTCTCATAAATTAGGGTTAGAAAAATTATGCACAAAAATTTGTGAGAATATGGAGTTAAGATAGAATTAAGAGGATAGAAGATAAAACTTTGATGGAAAGATAGAATTCACAACACGAAGATAGAATATAGTCACCATTGATAAGATTATGTACAAGCCTGACTTATCAGATTTAAAATCAACTCAAATTCAGATATGAGGTGTGGGCCCTACAAATCTGTCATTTCAAATCTTGATTTTTAGGGAAATTGGTGCAGTGGTGGGCGACGAGGTACCTTTGGCAGGCGTCGAACATGATTTCCTCTTCTGGGTTTCAGCGGCAGGTGCCGAAGCTCGATCGACAGGCACCGCTTCTGTGTATTCTCCCCATAGAACACAATCAAGGACAACATTCCTATATATGTATATAATCTATTAGTAAAAAATATGTAAACCTTACTATATGGTAAAAGAGTGGTAGTAATAATAATACTTAAAAATAAACTCACTTGCAATCTTGTAGCTTAAACGTAAACCTATTATTGCCACCGATAGGTAGGAAATAAATATCATTACACGTGTGAACTCTTCCAATCAAATCTACGAATATAGAGAAACAATGAGGAAAATTTACTTAAATAATATGATACAATAGTTAATTATACCCAATTTGAACAAACACATGTATACATATAGAGAAACAATGAGGAAAATTTACTTAAATAATATGATACAATAGTTAATTATACACAATTTGAACAAACACATGTATACATATATACAGGTAAGTAGCTTCAATCTTCTTTATCATTAATTATATGCTCAAAATCAATGAATTTGAATGATGATGTAGGAATATCTACGATCGCATTGCATTCTTTTACTGATGTTGCAAATATAAAATTTACCTTACAATCATGTTTTGTAATGAGCCAGTATTTTTTCCAATACGAAAATCTATATACATATACTAAAACCGATGCATTGTTGCCTACGTGGCGGCGTGTGGGTGCATTTGCTTACGTGGCGGCGCGTGAGTGTATCTCGCAAAGCTCTCTCCCGTCAAAAAGGAAATCTAATAAAAATAATTAGATATTTCTAATATAATTACAAATGATTAAATAATTATTTTATTTTACCAATAATTCATATAATAATAATAGTTATTTTATAGTGCACGTTTTTTAAGGAAAAAACTATATCAATATAACACTAAATATTATATAAGGAAAAATAATTATTTTATTTTATTTTACCATTAATTCATATAATTATTTTATTTACCACTAAATATTATATAAGAAAAAAACTATATCAATTTAACACAATCATCAATATAATAATAATAATAAAATATCTCCCACCAAAAAATTTGTCATATATATTACCGTGTATATATATATATAAAAATTATACACTACTGAATTGGTGTGTTTAAATCTCTTTATAATCAATCTATACATGGACATATTTAATATATTAAAATCAACACTACCTCCATCCCATCCCAAATTACATATCATTACTGTGCCATATATATCACGTATTTACCATATACAAATTATATTATGTTCACCCAATTCCCATCCCAAATTATACTGACATATATTTAATATATTAAACAAAAATATGTCCAAAAATTAGTACACGGAGAACAGGTAACTTTGGGCATGTTAATAAATTCCCATCCCAAAGAAATTAGTATCCATATAATTCCAATCTAATCATATACATACATAGATTTTCCTATGTCAACAATATAGATAGATATATTTTCCAAATTAACAATTTTGGAGTTGCTATAAAAATAATATATATGATCATTGGATAAACTACTCGCTCTTTCATTGAATCATTTTGTTCTTCATGTTTGCCTAGGCTTTAGAGGAAAGATTTTAGTTTTTGTATTGTTCGGTTCGGTAGGCTATGTAGTTTATACTAAATTTTATTTTTATAGTGGTTGTTCTCTCTCTAACGTTTTGTTGTTTGTCCAATGGAAATCAATTCGACTCTTTATTTCGGACCCGGCTTATGGTTGCGTTTCCACCATTCTTGCTCTCGAACATGTTAGAATTCGCACCCTTGATTAATTTATAAATATTAATATATAGTATTAATCTCTCTTGAATTCATATCAAATTTAAAACTAATTAAGAAAACCAACAACAAAGAAGCATATGATGGCAGAAGTATTGACGTGTTTGAATTTTAAATAATTAAAGTTGACATGTTTGAATTAAAATCTAATCTTTCTTGAATTCGTATTAAATTGACGTGTTTGATGTTTAAAATTTTAATTTTATCTTTTGATTTAGGATTATAATGGCAGAAGTATATGATTCTATTCATGATCTTACAACCAACAAAGAAGATGGAAAAATAAGAATTCGCATACTTGATCTGTGGAAGGTTAAAGACTTCATGTCCCATAAAATTACCCACATAGATATGATCTTTATTGATGAACAGGTGACTTTATGAAAATGAGTCATGAGACCCTATATGTGGGAAGGATGTCAACATTGTAAGTCCAAGGTAAATCAATTACACATATATCTATCGATCGATCAATATATATACAATAGTTAGATTTCTTTATTTACTATTCTAATATACGTAATGTTATCAATTTTTTTTTTGAACAGGAAATAATTCGAAATCCCAGACAAGAGACATCTGGGAAAACGAGAGGCCGAAGGGAATCGGCAGACGGGCTAACCGTCATGATACAAACCAGAAAAGCAAAATACAAAAGAAAACCCGAAAACAAATGATCTCAGCAAGAGGACCAGAAGAGAGACAATCGAAAATTCAATTAAAATAGGTATATGGTCAAAATTCAAGTCGTTGATGACACCGACATTGCTACTTTAGTATTGTTGAAAGTAGTGGATGCCCCAAAGAGATGAAGATGCATGGTAGTTAATAAGAAGTATTTGTTTAGAATCAAAATCGGAAAATTTAACATAGACTGTAAGACCCGGGGTCTTAAGAGGCGCCAGCCCATGCCACCTAGCCCTCTCAGGTCCGTTGTCCTCACTTGGAGCCTGAAAAGGAAGAGCTCTTGTAACATGAGTAGGGCTTGAATCACTTATAAATCACTCCCAACATCCTTATGATATCCGATGTGGGACGGGGGTGTTACAATCTCCCCCACTTAAAGCACTGACGACCCCGTCAGGCCCAAGGGACTGCCCTCCGGGAGGAGCGTACCCGAGCATACTGTCGGAGTACCTCCGGGCCCAGAGTCGGCTCTGATACCATCTGTAAGACCCGGGGTCTTAAGAGGCGCCAGCCCATGCCACCTAGCCCTCTCAGGTCCGTTGTCCTCACTTGGAGCCTGAAAAGGAAGAGCTCTTGTAACATGAGTAGGGCTTGAATCACTTATAAATCACTCCCAACATCCTTATGATATCCGATGTGGGACGGGGGTGTTACAATCCTTCTGTAACACCCCTTCTTAATACACTGAAGAGATGTTGCAGCGCCAGCAATTACGCGGACTTTAATGTCTTTGTAACCGCCTTAGGCTTATAGGGACATGCAACCATGCTCCCATAAACAAGATGATAATAAATAAATGTTAAATAAGCGGAAGACTTAAATATAAAATATTCCAAAATAAAGTTACCCAAAACAAAGGGTCCAAATACAATTATCAAATTAATGAAATAGTAGCAGCAGAATGAAAACGATCTCATAAATTCTAGAAGTTTGTACCTTAACTCAAAAACACGATAAAATGAAAAACAATGAAATCCTTTATTCTTCAGCGCCTCAAGACCGTTTACCTAAACCTGCGGATCGACGGCTGAGGTGTAGTATGCAGACCAGGGACCCCAACCGTCCAAAGGAGAAAAATAGGACGGTTAGTCTTTTTACGACTAGCAAGTAGCAGAAAGTAAAATGTTCAAGACTCCGTCTACCACCCATTGACCATAAAAGGGTATTGGTGATTGTAGACTAAAATATGAATTAGGAGTAAATATTTATGTGGAACCTGACTCGTTTGATTAAATAAAAATAATGTAAAAGGATGATCGAAAAAGGACCGAGTGTTTGAATGGGATGCGGATCCGAAGACCCTAAGGAATCATATTCCGAGTACGGAAAGAATATGATATAACATCGCTGAAATTGGGTCACCTATTAGTAAAATAATATACAACACAACAATAATAATACATTTATAACAACGTTATAATTTCATTAGGACAAGTGATACTGGCCTCGGCCGCATATACTGGGCGGATGACCTACTACCCTTAGGTAGATGTACCCATTCGAGAGATTTGCAATTTCGAAGGGGCATCTCATGAGACGTTTATAGAGCAAGGTATAACCGAACCTTGACCTGACTTTACCCTTTTTCCATTATTTAAGACACACATCATAATAACAACAACAATAATAATAATACACACGGTGTAAGTACCAATCCACAATTACATCCTAGGTGACCACAAAAGGCATAATGTACACTTTAGATCTATAAAGTGCACGAAATAATATAACTGACAAGCATGGATATTCAAAACAAATAATACACCATACTTAACTAGCATGAAGGAAACAAAATGAACAAATCAGGCTTTTTAGGAAGTTCGGGCATTTAATATAATTTTCTCAAATTATGGGATCAAACTATAATTACCCGAGTTATCATGCTACGTGAGATTTCGGATTTGATAAATAGCAAAAAACTGAACTAACTTGCATATTTATCACAAATTCATAGCATGGAATGTATAGAAGACACAAAAAGACAATAATTACGAAAAAGGCACGAAATTTGCAAAAGTGCACTGATTGAACCAAACCACTTGCCTTAATCTGACGAAATGCTTATTCGTAGTTGAGAAAAATAATTTGAGAATGGACCTGAGATTTTACAGAATTAATAAGGGTATTAGTAACTTTTCAGAAATTACGGAAACGGCACCGTAACTTTTAAAAAGTACAAAACTTACCCTTGCTTTTCCCAAAAGCCAATCGATTCTGTACCCACCAAATCTCAGGAGTTAAAAAGGCTGTAAACTGTTCCAAAATAGTATGTAGGTTAGATTAAACATCGCTTACTTATTCGAAACTCGATAAATTGCGATGAATAGAGCGGATCTTACCCAAACGGGACTCGAAATCGTCCAATTTTCGAGCCTATGATCCCTTGCTATGGTATGAATCTGAAAAGAAATGATTTATAATGATTATCAGCCCCTGAATCGAATGAATAAAGAAACGTTCATCAAAATCACGTTTTTCTGCTATGCAGAAAAACTGCTCACCAGTCGATTTCGGGGCTATGGTACGAGCACCCCTGAGCAGATTTGAGGAAACGAAAAGGTGGGTTTGACAGAGGGTATTGCAAGGTTTACGATGGATTTGGATTTGATGGCTTTGAGTCACTGTGGTAGTGGTGGCAATGCTTCAAAGTTGGCCTCTCGATCACTGTTCTGCAGAAACTTCCGACGTCGTTTCCGACGTCTTTCCGGTGAGCTGCTGCGTCGGGGCTTACACGGTGGCTTCCTGGGTGTTGGAGGAGGCCTGTGGTGGTGGTCGTTGGCCTTGGGATCGTCGGAATCGTGGCCGAGGGTGAACGGAGATAGTTGTCGTTTGTGATTTTCGGCTGATGTTTACAGGGTTGCAGAGGATGATGGAGAGGAAGTTATGGCGTGTGTTTGATATGGATGGGAAGCTCGTAATGCCCTCTAAGATTTAACCTAATCAAATCCCCTAAAGATATGGATTTTAGGTTGGAAAGATTTAGCCAAAGATTGTTACTTATCATATAGTTAAAGATAGTTAAAGATAGAATTTTTGTTTTTAAAAAAAAAACAACCGAGCCCTCCCGTATTCAGCCTTTTGGTTGCTGATGTTGGGCTGCTTAGTGGGCCGTTGTGGGCTGGCCTGGAGTTGGGTAGCCCATATGCATGTATATATATACATAAATAACTACATATGTATGTATATATATATATAGAGTATAATATATATAACTAGCTATCCACTAATTTACCCATAAATAATAAATAAATATTATTTATAAAATATTTATTTATTTAAGTAAATTAAATAAATTAATTTCCCCCATTTCACATTATAAAATGTGAAATCACTATCTCACGAATTTTGACACACTAAGAATAAGAGGAATAAGAAATACTTCCGACTTTTATTTAATAAAATTCTAAAATTAAATAAACGGAAATACGCGGGTATTTCATAGACAAGAACTATAAAGTCTATAAAGTGCTAAATATGATGGATGATGATTCCTTGATAAATCAGTTCTTAAAGAGTCCAAATATTATACAGGTATATTTTCGATAAGCTTCTAAACTTATTACATTACTCCGTTCGGCAAAACTTGTCATTTTAGGGTATTATTTTTGTTCAAAAAAACTTGTCATTATAGGTATTTTTCCCTTCACTTTACAAAAATGCCCTTGATATGATTGATGGTTTGTTAGTTGTAGTTTTCGATAAAGTAAAAAAGGAGGGTAATAATTGAGGGTAAATTAGTATATTTGTTAATTGCCCTAAAGATACTCACAATATATTTTTTTTTAGGATTTGAACTCATATAACAATGATGATCAAAAGGGATCAGACGTTACTTCGTATTCTACTGTCCCCTTACAAAAACGATCATGTGGAACTTTGGTTTTGAGTTCAGATTCAGAAGAGGAAGATGAAAATGTTGGTCAACGGTCTTCATCAAAAAAAAGATTGCCCGACTTTACTGCAACCGTGACAAAATTTCAGTGAAGATAGAGAAAGATGATACATCATTCTAATTATTATGCTTTAAAATTACCCTTCTATTGTTTTAAATATTGTTTCACTTTAGACACCATTGCGTTGTTTATGGAAAACATATATACTTAATTTCGTTTACATTTTAATAACTATATTAAATTTATTTGAGATTTTAGAGGTCATTTGTTCGTTTTTTTTAATATTATAAATTATGTATTTATTTTTTCTATCTATACGGCTATTAGTATCCAATATCCCTTTGCAAAGTTTGTTAACAAAATTATATTGGTAAAAATCAAAATCAGCTTGTACGTTTTAGTAACTATGTATTTTTTTTTTCTATCTACATACATATATTTGGATATTAAATTATTTCAATATAATTGAATATGTATTATGTATTATATAAAAGATTAAAATATATTAAATTATTTCAATATAACTGAATATGTAATATGTATTATATAAAAGATTTTCTTACCAAAAAAAGAGAACCGTAACAACCTAATTTAAAATAGGACTAAACCATTTTTAAAAAACCGATATGCTATATACATTAAAAACAAAAATCTTATTGGGGAATAGGTTAAAAAACCCAATAAACGATATTTTATACGGTTTTTCTATCCTAGGCCCCAAGGGCATAGGATAAAACACTAAATTGGGAAAGATTCCCTATAAAAAAGACAAGCGACCCTAAAAAATCTAATTAAAATTTGGCTAAACTAATTAAAAGTTTAAAAAAATTTCTCAATTTAGTGTTTTATCCTATGCCCCAAGGGGCATAGGATAAAAAAATCGTATTTTATATTACCATATAGAAAAATTTGCTTTCAGTCAAATATGGTTCATTCAAATATGGATATACCATATCGGCAAATCGGCAAATTTGGATAGACTTTTGTCCGATAAATTCCAATCTAATCATATAGATAGATAGATAGATTTATAAGAAAATTTATTTTGCCATAATTCAATAAAAATATTTTAAATCATGTCCAATTACAACTCATTACCCCCACCCCCCAAAATTCAACCCCCCCCTCAAAAAAAAATTCACGGGATGTATTATATTTTACCTATATTTAGGTTATATTTTACCTAAATATATTCTCCGTGCATCCCGTGAAAATAATACGGTTCGCGGGATGTATTCGCGTAAAATATAATACGGAGTATTGATGTATTATTCGCGTACAATATATTTAGGTTATACTTGATGAGATGTGAATTAATTAAAGGCGGGAGTATTATACTATTCGAACCGTTACCCCTCCTTATTACTATATTTTAACTTCAAATTAATGACAAATTATTTTAAAAATAATTATATTAATGATAATTTCTACACATTTATTTTTAAAAAAATGAAAAAAATAATAAGAACAAATTTTTAATATTTTTTAACCTGAAAGCTAGGATACATTTATTTAAAAATAACCCATTTATTTTTAAAAATAAATGTTTTAAAATTAATATGATTAATTTTTTCAGATTTTTTTACCTGAAAGCTAGGATAGCAAGGAGGGAGTATTATTACACTGTTCAAACCGTTACCCATCCATATATTTCAACTTCAAATTAATGTCAAATTAATATTTTTATTAAACAAATTTAAGAGAGATTTATCTTTAAAAAATTAGATAATTTGAACGAAGTAAAAAATATAAATATATTTTTTTATTATAAAGATTTCCCTTTTTCATATGATGATAAGTTAGCTTTGGTCAACTAATCAAATGTCCGATCCATTAGTTATTCCATCATTTTCATATAAATATTTATCAATTTATTCACGAGATTTTAGATGAAACTTGAATTATTAAATTGTAATTATACAATAGGATACCTAATTTTATTTTATAAAGCTCTCAATATCAAATTATTTGAAACTTTATAATTAATTTTTTTTAAAATTACAATATACCTTATATAACATCTTGCATTTAATATTATATAGTCAAAATTTAATACATAGAAACAACCAACCAACTTCAACTCCGAACAAAAAACAACATAATATACCGTAACATATATTCACTACACCGTAATTCCCGTGCTTGGGACGGGTCTTACACTAGTGCTTGATAATATATAGCCCACCCTCTTTAAGGATATTAGAGAAATTATCTAATAATTGTTCATCGATAAAACCTTATATCTTTCCTCCTTGTAAAGTAAAATATTATAGATCACCATGAAAGGAATGTGTACAATTTTTTTAACATATCTATATAAATTAAAACATAGAGGGTCTTATGACTCGTTTTCATAAAGTTACCTGTTCATCAATGAAGATCATATCTATCTAGGTAATTTTACGGAACTTGAAGTCTTTAACCTTCCACGGATGAAGTATGCGAATTCTTATTTTTACATCTTCTTTGCTGCTTGTAAAATCATGCATAACATCATATACTTCCGCCATTATAATCCTAAATAAAAAGATAAAATTAGAATTTTAAACATCAAACAACAAAACGAATTAGTCTTCTTAATTGGATGTTAATATAATATGAATTCAAGAACGATTAATACTATAACTTTAATATTTATAAATTAATTAAGGGTATTCGATTTTTTTTTATTAGGTAAAAATTCAGGTAGACCGAGTCTATCCGATAGCATCCTTTCAAATAAGGGTATTCGAATTTAATTCCAACCTGTTATTGGAGAGAAGAATGATGAAAATGCAGCCGTAAACGAGGTAAAAAAAATCGAATTGATTTCCATTGTTTAACAACAAAACGTTAGAGAGAGAATAAACACTATAAAAATAAATTTTAGTATAAACTACATAGCTTACCGAACCGAACAATACAAAAACTAAAATCTTTCCTCCAAAGCCTAGGCATGCACGAAAAAAAAATCAATGGAAGAGTCCGTGGTTTCTCCAATGGTTATATGTACTCCCTCTGTTAATTATACTTGTCGTTTACTATTCATGCACGCTTTTTTAGAACGATGAAAACTATATGAAATATTAATATTTTTTTAAATTTGTTTTTATAAATTTATAATTAATAGTAACAAGTATAAAATTATTTAGAAAAATATGTTAAAAAATTAATATTTTATATAGTTTTTAACACCTCAAAAAGCGTGCGTGAATAGTAAAACGTTAAATTTTAATTAATGGAGGGAGTATTATTTTTATAACAAACTACAAAGTTATTAATTAGGAAAATCTATGCCGAACTAAAATAATATAAATAATTATTTTTAGCTAATATATTAAACATGTCAATGTAATTTGGGATGGAATGAAATTGAAGATTAGCCATATGTATATATTAAATATTACGGATGAACATTTAAAATAAGTAAATCCATGTATATATATATATATTATTTTTTTTTCAGTAACATGTATATATGTATAGATTCATATGCAAGATGTATATGATTACAAAGAGATTACGGTGACCTCTTAGGATATATATATATATATTTTGGTCAACACCTCTTTGGATAGATTAAGGTGAACATAATATAATTTGTATATATGACAATTGGCAAATAAACAAACTTTCTAGTATATATATACGGTAATTGGAAAAAAAAATCATATTTAAGTCTATTTATTTAATATTGATTGATTGATAAATCCAATTCTATGCATATGTGTATGGAAAGTGGGAAATTATTTTCATTTTTTTTAATGATCAATCTTCAAAAATAGAATAAATGGGATTTTTATATATAAAAAAAATCAATGGTAAATTTTTCATAATATAAAATAGGTAAAACTAATTCAAATAATCCAAACTTTGGTGGGGTGAGCAGGTAGCACCACGAACTTTATAAAGTGACAAAAATAACCCAAACTTTTACTACTATGTGCTTATATCACCTCTAGGCATCAATATCTTTTTTAAAACAAAAAATAACACCTAACTTTTATAGTTTTGAAATAAAATCTAAAACAATACTTAAACTAGGTTTTTTTAATCGAAATTACACAAAAGGTAAAAAAATTTTAAAAGAAAAATAAATTTTCGACTTAAGATAATTGAAAAAAATATCGCTAATTTATGTCATATTTTAAAAACCCAAAATTTGGTTTGAACAAATGATATACGTTAGAAATATTTTTTAAAAATATTTCTCAAATGAATTTTTTAATAAAAATTACACAAAATATAACTTTTTCTATATATTACCTTGAAATATTTCTCAAACGATATAACTTTTTATATTTTTCAAATAGGACCTAAAAATATTAAACTAAGTTTTTAATCAAAATTAAAAAAATATACATTATTTTAAATAAAAAATAAAATTTTCTGCTTAAGATAATTGAAAAAAAATTGCTAATTTATTTCTTTTTTCAAAAACCCATAATTTGGTTAGAACAAACTATATAACTTAGAAATATTCTCAACTGAAATACTCCGTATATTTTTAATTTATTGTATTTTTGTTAATTTATTCTTATTTTTAATTAAAAATAAATTAAAATAATTCATTTGAGAAATATTTTACAAATATAATTCTAACTTATATCATTTGTTCAAACCAAATTTTGGGTTTTAAAAATATGACGTAAATTAGCGATATTTTTTTCAACTATCTTAAGTCAAAAAATTTATTTTTCATTTAAAAAAATTTACCTTTTGTGTAATTTTGATTAAAAAACCTAGTTTAATATTGTTTGAGGTTCTATTTCAAAATTATAAAAGTTAGGTGTTATTTTTTATTTTAAAAAAGACATTGGTGGTGATATAAGCACATAGTAGTAAGAGTTTGGGTTATTTTTGTCACTTTATAAAGTTCATGGTGCTACATGCACACCCAACCAAAGTTTGGGTTATTTGAATTAGTTTTACCTATAAAATAAACAAAATACTTATATGCAATTTACTTATATTTATTGATATATTTTTTTTTGAAAAAAATCATAGCAATAGAATAGAAATTCCCAATTCTAACCTAGTCCTGATCTATTCTGAACTTCTCCCTCAAGTGGAAGCCAGGAGAGACGGAGAAACCCTTGTCGTTCTTGCGTTCTTGCGTTCTTGCGTTCTTGCGTTCTTGCGTTCTTGGTTTGTTCTCTGTAAGTCGCTCTTCTCCCTCTCGCTAGATCTCTCTTCTTCACCTGTTCTTTACTTTCTTCTCGCCCCGCCGATTGGGTTCGCTGCCATCGTCGATCTGGTTCGCGTTTCCGAACGATTTTGGTTCGACGTTCCCGTAGCGGAAAACGATAGGGCGTACCGCGAATCCAACTTCATTGGGTTGGGCACCCGATTACACGCCATACCGGTATGTAATTAAATAAGAGTCAATTCATTGACCACAAAAATCAGAATCAATCAAACCTAGTCAAGGAAAATAGTGAGGAATTGTTCTTGGTCCCTTCTATTTGTTGGAGATTTTCAGAGATGTGCTGCACAAAAAGATAAAAGTCAGTTCTTATGAATATAAATTGTGAGAATCATAACTGAGAAACGTGATTCTGTTGTTTTGCAGTTTTTGTAGTCTAATCTAACTCAACTTTGCTTCATTTGAACCAGCGTCTTCAGTGCAATCTTTGTTTCTGAATTTTGCATTCTCATTGATCCCATCAATTGGTTTCTGTCCACACAGGTAACTTGCTGACAAATGATCTGAGTTGCATAATTTTATAACATGGGTCCGGATTTAGAATCCAAAGGAAAATCAAGTACAGACATGGATATTTCTCCCATTGAAGATGGAACTGCTTCTAAAGCACCAGAGAAGATGACTTGTGCAAAAAACTGTGAGGATAGTTCTTTTCTTACTGAAGCTTTGCCAAATGAGCATACTCCTGTTCAAAGTGAAGCTCCAGAGTTAAATGTAACTGACAGCATGGATTCCAATGAGAAAGGAAAGACTGAGAGTGAATCAGAAGATGCAACTGAGAATTCGAGCTCCTTTGCTGATTCTGATTCAGGAGTTAAAAATGGACCAAATGATATGGAAGTCGAATCACAATTCCGTGATTATGGTTCGTCGTCTTTGGCATTTGATGGTTTTGGTGATTTATTTCAGATGAGGTACACTTCCAAATTTTCTCATCCTGCATTGGATTGCTATTGAGGTTCACAAACTGTTCAGAGATCACCTTTATTGATAATTCATCTCCAAATTGTTCTATTTTTTTTCAACAATAATAGTTGTGTGGTCCTTTGAGTGTAGGTCATTATGTTTAATTGCTATATTATTTCCACTTCTTTTTTTTTTCTCTTTGCTTGCTTGGACATAAATTGTTGAAACCATAGGGAAGATTCGTAACTTTGTTGCTCAACAAAATCTGTTGCTTCATGTTCCATAGTATTTTAGTCCATCCATGTCAAGATCATTTCATGGTATGATTGGTCAATTATTGTGTCATGATTTTGTGCTATATATTATCAGGAAGAAAAAATTGACTCCTCATTGGAGGAAGTTTATACGACCTCTTATGTGGCGTTGCAAGTGGGCGGAGCTTCAAATTAGAGAGTTAAAGTCTCAAGGATTGAAGTATGACAAATTGCTTGCCGAACATGATCGAAGGAAGAATGATTTACTGAATTTCACATCTGAGGATCTTTGTGTGAAGTCTACACCAATCATGTTTCAAAACCAAAAAGTAAACATAATGAAGAGGAAGAGAAGAAAAAGGGTAGAAGAAGAAACCGATATAGAATCGTATATGTCACACCATTACTTGTTCTCAACTTTAGGTATGGCTTCTTCATTGATAACTAACTTTCTGCTGAGAAAACTCTGTCTTAATGAAGGATATCTTGCAGTGAATAAGAAGTCTAATGTGGATCTGTCTCACATGGATGATGATTTTGGCAATCCAGGTAAGAGGCGTCTCCCTTGAAAGATATCTATCAGCTTTGTTTCTGCAAATTTAGTCCTTGGGTTTGCATAATGTTCTTGATAAGATTGTAATGCTCAATCATTCTCAACGATGAACATGATGTTTACTACTGTAATCTTTTCCCTTAACTGGGAATCAATCTTTAGATGCACCTGATGTCCTGATGGTTGAACCAATGTATAAAAAGGTGACGCCTAGGCGCGCGCCTTGCTCCTAGGCGTTGAGGCGATGGTCCTGGCGCCTCATAGGGGTCAAGGCGAGGGGAGTCCGAAAGGCGCACGCCTTGTGAGCCTAGGCTCAGAGACGCAAAGGCGCACGCCTCTGCGTCTTTTGGTCGATTTGTGTGAATTTCTGTTTTAGTACATTAAAAATGATGTTTTTCCCTCCAAAAGAGCCTTTTGCTCCAAATCTGTAAAATATATAATTTAATCCATAAGTAACTTGTTAAAAAAGCTACAAACCTTGATGATTTCACCTTTTTCTCTCACCCGATTGTCCAAACTTTGATCCAATTCTAATGAATGGCATTGATGAATCTAATGAACGGTTAGTTGGAAGAATGGAATGAGAAGAAGACTATGATTTTGTATTTGAAGATGGCATTTTTACATGGGAAATGGTGGACAAAGCTAGTGAGCCCCATTATTCGAATAGGTCAATGGTGAAGGGGAAAGCTCCTATGCATTTGTAGTGGTGAAAATATTGGAATGATGCTCTTAGTAGTAACATATGCAGTTCTAGTGATGAAAATATTATAATGATGCTCTGATGTCATATACTCGTGCCATTTGATGATTTGACTGATATATTAGTTTATGTGTATAAGGCTATGCTTGCCACCTATTTATTCCGTATGATATTATGTTATATAGCTTATTGTTTAACATTATATATTATATATACAAATTGTTTCATCATTATATCAATGTAATTGGGAAAATTCTATAATTAAGCGCCTTGATCCGAAAGGCTTGTGCCTCTCACCTTGCGCCTAGGCAATGGGGACCCCATCGCCTTGGTGCGCCTTTTGCCTTTTTATACATTGGGTTGAACTATGTAAGTGAAATTTTCTGAGAGGTAAATATTGCTTAAGAGTATTAAGATTGGTTTTGATTTGTATCAGAAGAAAAGCGTGCACTATTTATTATTCAAGAACCATGTGCCCAGGACCCTTGCAGTTTTATTTGCTCTATCTAATTCAGTGAAGAGCTATCAGTGATCAATGCATTATAGGTGACCATGGCCGATTGTGTGTTTATTATTTCTTTTTCTTCTTTAGTCCATTCTGGTGATGCTGTTATCCTGACTCCATGAATAGACCAAAAGTTAGAATTGAGATTGCCCAAAACAAGCCTTTTCCAGGACATGGTTCTATTTTCCTCACCCTAACAAGCATAAAATTTGCTTATGCTGGATGTGGTTACTGACTTGGTTGAATCATTGCTAGTAGTGTTCTTCTAGCAACTCTGTTGTGTGAGACACAAATCTTTAGATAATTAAATAAAATCTGCAAGGTTAGTTGGAAACTCATACAGTACTATTTAATTGTGTTTTCCAAAAAATTGTAGTTAGAATCTTATCAAGCTAGTTGTAAATCTTTCTTCCATTGTGGTTTTATGGAATATAATAATAGATTATTGGTCTCAGCTCTTTTTATGGCTTCCTTATTTATCCTTCCATATTTTGGGTTGTCTTGCAGTGAAACCAACAAAGGCTAATTTTATCAGTGATGAGTTTGACGTTAATGGTGGGTGGCCACGTGTTGAATTCAAGGATGATAATTTATTAGAAGAAATACTCCAGAAGATTGATGAATCGCAATTCCAGCTTCGCACGCTGAAGGTTCGAATGGATAAAGTGATCAGTGAAAATGCTGCAACAATTTTTTCAAACTTTGAAGCCTCCACTCCATGCAATGCACCGACAAGTTCTGCTCCAAAAGCCTTACTTCGCGAAAATGGAGACGGTCCTGCAGGATCTTTATGCACCACTTCTCAGAACGCATCTCACAACAGGGAAGACGTACTTATGCTGGAAAGTGCAGTTTCAAGTCACGGAGAAGTCACTCCTCCACTAGATATGGTTGAGAGCTCTAACCAGACTCAAATAGGGGTTTCATGTCTAAAGGTAAACTCTCTGATAATTGTAAATATGAAGTGCTACTTTTAGTAACTAATGATTTTTTAAAGGCTCCTAGGCTCGCTTCTTGCTGAAATGCTACATTCCAATCTACTGTCTTAGTTTTTGGAAAACTTTCACTTACGTACCTTTATCTTTGGCACAATTACAAGTAGGTACCCTGTTCATTCTTCTATCTTGCGTTCGAACTTTGTATTATTAAACTGATGGCAGCTAACTTTGTTAGACTTTGTTCACATTTGAAACTGTTTGACCTTGATCTATTTTCTTAAGTAATGACAGGTTTACCCCTTGTAAGCTTTATTCAGTATCTGTTCATTATAGGACTGAGGGAGTCTAATAAACTTAGAAGTTGACAGTTGCTATGTCAGTTACAAAATTCAAATGTCAAAAGTGCTCAAATGACAAGTACCTGTTTTAAGATCTCTACACCCACAAAATATTGACGCCTTCAACCCTTTATAATACTCACTACTTGCATTTATTTCTTTTAGATCAAGGATGAGGTGCTGATACCTGATCAATTCGTAAAGCAAGAGGTTGATGCGAGACCTATTGGGAAATCAAAAGTTGAAAGTGCACTGGACGATAGAATCGCTGACCATCCTGCCCCAGATGCAGAAATGATCTCACAAGATAAAAAGGTAGGATCCCCTGCTCAGCAAGGTGTTAAAATGCGATCTGTCTCTAAATTGGGTACCCCAAAAAACAAGAGGAAGCGTGCCAGGAGAAAAGCTCGTTTCAACAAGTATAGTCGTAGATCCTCTGGGTAGTGTAAATCAGTAAATTTTTCTTTAGAGTGCTTGTCCAGAAAGATTGTTGGTACTTTAGAAGATGCCCTAGAAGAATTGAAAACCTAAATAAAAATATTGACATCAACTGTATATGCTTCTTGGACTCGCATGATCCTACAGTTTGAAGATATCCTTTCTCCCCTCCTGTAAAAATAGTGAATCCGTCCAGCTTCTTTTGAAATGAATTTCTTGTACATGTTATTGATCCTTGTGTGGTTGTCACCTTATGCCTTTCCCCTGTGTTTCATCAGTTTCGGATGTATATTTCTTTCCAGGCCGTTCATCATTGATCTTTGGGCATATTTATTATGTCTCGTAATATATTTTTGAATTGGCTATTTGAGTTTAGCTGTGATCATTTCTCATACAAAGCATTTGTATAATGTTTATAATACAGTGATCATTTGAAGAGATTTCATATCTGCATTCTGTTCCCTGATGAAACAGTGACACCCTTACTTAGCTAACAGAGCGGCTGGCTTCTTAAATAAGCATACCAAGAACAGACTGCGTCGGTTATTGTGGCTCTGCATTGCAGGTGAACCTGAACTCATGATTCGGGGCTTTTGACGAACACCTTTCTGGACAGCTTGGCTGTGATTAAAGCTATGATGGTTGCAGTGGGCACAAAGATGACGTCAGGGACGACCTTGATTATCTTGAGCTGAGGTATGCTCTCTCCTGCTTTTTTTGCTGCCATGGCAACTGGCGGCGCCACCAGACCTGTCATCAATGTGTAGTCATCTAGCCTGCTGACACCAACGTTCTTCTTCATGAATTCAATCAGCAAATCCTTCCTTTTTTCATCGTCACCTTCCTGTTTCCACTGCTCGTAAAATTCCTTGACAACCGTTTGTGGAGGCACATCGTAGTGTTTCCCTGGCAGCGCGGAGTTGAAGGTGCTGATTCATACATACATAGGGAGATCAAGATCATTTCTATCCAGAAAGTGGTGAAAATGATTGAATGCTGAATAACAGTTACTTGAAAGTGTCAAGGACAACGACATGGAATTTTTCAAAAGTGTTGATACTTGGGTTCCAGAACTTGCTGAACAGTGCCTGTGTGACCACGTCCATCGATGGTGTCGAAGGCATACCTGAAAACATATCCAAACCCAACCCATGTAGGGTCAAGATCAACATTTACGCTACAGGTGCGGTAGATGTAGTTAGAGGGGTTCATAGAAAACGCAGCAAACCTGTTCCAATTCCCATAAAGCTGCCTGGAAAGCCCATCAAGCTTGGAGCCAACCCCATTGTGAAGAAGCTTACGGGAGCACGGATGGACGATGATGGAAAGCGATTGGGTTTGGTATGTTGAGGGGGGGAACTGAATGCTTGAGGAAAGAGTTAGTCCAATGTAAGCATATAAGATGAGACGATAACAAAACAACCCTTCTGGTTTAGAGGAAGCAAGGAATCAAATACTATGCTTCAAAGTGTTTGTTGCTTCCATTCTTCTGTTTATGAGCTCTTTTATTCTTGGCTTGGCAGAACAACTCTTTTGAAAACTAAGGCTCTTTGCTAACTGAATTTGAGAACCTGCCTTACACATGCAAAAACCTTTAACAGAATTTTTGTTTACAATATTGACAATTCAAGTTCTATGCTCTAATTAGGTGATTTACCTCTCTCTACCAACCTTTGTGAAGGAGATAAGATGGTCGAGACTCACCACTCATAAGATGGGATGGTGATCATTTCCTCCTTTTTTTAGACATTTACATGAAAATGACTTGTTAATTACAATGCTTTAAAAATAAAAATTGATAAAACAATCATGTGCATGAACATTAATGCATGATGAAAATTTGTGTGTGCTTTGTTTTCTTTTTTTGCCAAATTGTATAATGTTTAATTTCTTTTACCAAATTTTAAATATTTTTTAAGAGAATGGAGTGTAATTTGCATAGATCTCCTTATTTGGCTGTCATTAAATTATCCATATCAAAGAGAATTACGGCAGACCATCCAACTTTGGGTTATTATTTTAGGGGGGGGGGGGGGGACATTTTAAATGTCTAGCAAAATAGGGACGTTTATCAAAGGTAAGTCCATAAAGAGAGATTTAAAACAATGGCAACACAAGGATGAGCCAATTCATTCCATTAAAAAACCATGCCAATGCAAACCGTATGGGTGTTTTGTATTTTATTATGAATCATTATCTTTAGGATATTTGTTTATCAAGAATAATCTCGTGTGCATTTTATTTTGAATTTTCAATTTGATAGAGAAATTGAAGCTGTCCCAGATCCTTGATTCTGAATTCATCATTGAGAAACTGCTTAAGAGCCTCAACTTCTGACGAATCATTTCCAGTTAAGAGAATGTCATCCATATAGACAGCAACATAAGTAACACTGTCACAATCATGCTTAATAAACAAAGAGTAATCGTTGAGGGATTGAAGATACCCTTTGAATTGGAGAGCATGGGAGAGCTTGGCATACCACTGCCTTGAGGCCTGTTTAAGGTCTTAAAGAGATTTCTTAAGCCTACAGACGTGGCAAGGAGGAGCAATCATACCCTGAGGAACGGCCATAAACACAGTTTCATGTAAATCTCTGTGCAAAAATGCGTTGTTGACGTCTAATTGCAAGAGTGGCCACCGATTCTTTGCTGCAACAACAACCATGGAACGGACAGTGGTCATCTTGACCACAGGGGAGAACGTTTCATTGTAGTCAATGCCCTCCTTTTGTGTGAACCCACGAACAACCAAGCGCGCTTGGTAGCGCTCGATTGAGCCATCAGCTTTATGTTTAACCTTAAACACCCAACGACAACCAATCGGACGTGCCCCTCTACGCAAAGGAAGAATCTCCCAGGTTTGGTTAAGCTCCAAGGCATGAAACTCATCCTTCATAGCAGCATCCCATACAACAAATTTGCAGGCCTCATGATAATTGTGTGGCTCAGTATTTGGTTTAATGGGGGACAAATGATCAGCACCTAGTTGCAGGGTGGTACTGATTGTGTGATAGCAAATAGATGAACAACCATCAACATGAGCACACACATAATCCTGCAGATGTCTAGGTGGATGCACTTCTCTACCTGATCGTCGAGGATCAATAGGAGGATGCAAATGTGGGGAGGCAGTGCTAGAGGGTGGATTGGAAGGTGATAAAGGAGGGGGATCATCATGAACAATCAAGGGATCAGGAGGAAACAAGTGCTCAGGAGAGGTGGCATCTTTATAGGGAAATCGAGTCTCAAAAAAAATGCATCTCTAGACACTTCAACACGTCGAGTGTCAAGATTCAACACCTTGTATCCCTTAGTCCCAACTAGATAACCCAGGGAAATACAAGGGGTGGCTCTAGACATGAATTTGTGTCTACCTTGCTTAAGTGTTGAGCAGTAATACAAGCTACCAAAGCTACGAAGCTCAAATAATTGGGTTCTCTATTGCAAAGAACCTCAAAAGGACTCTTACCCTACAAAATCTTACAAGGAAGGTGATTGATAATGTGAATTGTTGTTATAACAGCATCACCCCAATACTGAAGAGGTAACCTGGATTGGAAGAGCAAGGCCCTAGCTACTTCCAATATGTGTCTGTGCTTGCGTTCAACAACTCCGTTCTGCTGGGGAGTTGCGACGCAAGACGTGTGATGCACTATCCCTTTAGTCTGCAAATACTCAGAGGAGGCTCTCCTCAACCCCAACTCTTGAGCGTTGTCAGTACGGATAGTAAGCACACGACAATCAAATTGTGTTTCTACCATTTCAACAAACACCTTGAGCACAACAAATGCAGTCCCTTTACTACCAATCAGATGCACCCAAGTGATACGACTAAAATCATCGACGTAACAAAATAACGATTCCCATTATAAGTATGAACTTGAAACGGCCCCCATACATCGACATGTATCAGTTGGAAAGGTCTGGTAGTACTAATATGACTCTTAGGAAAAGACAAACGATATTGCCTCGCTCTTGCACAAATGTCACAGGGAGACAAGGAAGCAATACCGCTAGCAGTAGGAAATAAACGAGAGAGCTTAGGACTAGGCAAATGTCCAAGCCGAGAGTGCCATGTGTGAGCACTTATTGCTGTAACAGCTACTGTAACAGAAGAAACTTCCAACTCGATCACCTTGGAATCAAGAAAATAAAGCCCTCTATCACATCTTCCAATTCTGAGAGGTCTCCAGCCGGCCACACTCTGCAACAAGCACATATGAGGAGTGAATAACACAGTCCTCCCTGTATCCTTAATAAGCTGGCCAACCGATAGAAAATTGCACTTGAAATGAGGGACATAAAGCACATTATGCAAGTGCAATCCATCTGTTAGCTTAACACTTCCCATGGTGTCAACAAGCAATGAGGCACCAGTTGGTAAAGTGACTGTGAATAGTCTCTGGATAGCGATCCATGTGTGTATCCTAGAATCAATAGAGGCCATACCTGCAAAACCAGCAAACTCAGTGCTCGTCCTTGTCACGACGTCTCTGGTCCGCTGATCTGTGATGTTAAGCATGTCCAAAAGCTGTGTATACTGAGCATGAGTGAGCTCAGGAACAACATGAGAACTAGTCTCATCCGTGGCATATGAAGCAACCTTCTTACCACGAGTGCTCTTCTTCAGGAAAACCATGGATGAAATAGCATTTTTCGATTTCATGATTGGTCTTCTTGCAATGAGTGCAAAACAAGCTCGATTTCTTGGACTGAGCCTGAGTATCTCCCTACTTAGCTTCGACATTGAAGATCGAAGTTGTATCAGCAGTCAAACGACCTGCACTCTTGTAATCTTGCTGTGATTCCTCTTGAGAGATCAAAGAGAAAGCCAGACTCACAGTTGGAAGAGGTTGTATCATTAAGATCGAGCTACGAGCAGAAGTATAGTTATCATTCAGTCCTAACAAGAACTGCATCAACTTTTGTTCCTCCTGGAATTGAATGTTATCTTGGCCAGAACCACAGGAGCATGGTTTCCACTTCCTGATATTGTCTATTTCTTTCCAGAGTGCCTTCAATTTATTGAAATAGACTGAGATCGTAGCAGTACCTTGAGTAAACGATCTCAGATCTTGCAGCAAAGTGAACATCTGAGGTCCATTGACATGACCATACCGTGTCTCCAGCTCATCCCAAATAGCTTTAGCGGTGGAGAAATAGATCACGCTGCTCCGAATTTCTGGATCTAGAACATTCAGCAACCAGGAGATGACCATGTCATTGCATCTGTCCCAGATCTCGACCCTAGGATCTGCATCATCGGGTCGGGGAAACATTCCGTTGACAAAACGGAATTTGTTCTTCGCGCTCAACGCGGTTTTGGCAGACCTTCTCCATTTAGCAAAATTCTTGCTGTCGAATGTCACTGCAACAATCGAAAGTCCAGGATGATCACTCGCGTGTAGGAACAACGGATCTGTGTTGTCAATCACGAGCTTCTCTCCAGTCTCGGTTGCCATGGCGATTGATGAAGACGATGTAGAATCAGCAAAAGAGAAGGTTGAAAAATGAAATTAGATGCGAAAAATCAACAGAACATTACACACTGCTCTAATACCATGAAAGATCTGAGAGATCGAGCTAGCTTGGAGCCATAGAAGCTCGAGAAAGAGAGAAATGGAGGGAAATGATCTGAGGGAAAAATGAATACTTGCGTATTGATGAAGAAGATCATACAAGTATTTATAATGGGCTTATACAGTAATGGGCTCGGTTAGCTACTCGTATATGAATTAGGCCCAAACTGTTGTACATGAATAAAAGCCTCATTTGACGTCTTCTTCCTCAACAGGAGTGTTAAAAAAATATCCGCAACTTTCAATCGTAAAAAAAATAACCCAACATTTGAGAGTTGTGGTAACAAAGTATTCTGATTCTTTTTTTTTTCAACCATAAATTCGTGCTAAAACGATGATATAACTGGAAAAGTTAAGAATTTGGTGAATTATTGGTGATATTGATTTGTTTTAATGAGAATGATACCATTTGACCAATATTCTGTCATTGTTTTGACCCAATTTATGGTCGGAAAAATAAGTTGAGATACTTTGTTACCACCTCCCCAAAGGTTGGGTTATTTTTCTTACATTTGAAAGGTGAGGATATTTTTTTAACACTCTTGCAAAGGTTAGATTATTTTAATTAGTTTCGCCAAAATAAAACAACAAAAAATATGAGAAAGAATAAGAAGCGGAAAACAAGGTGGATTCAATTGAAGAGAAATAAAGCAAATTGATTACCTAGACAAAAGCATGATAAGATAAACAAAGAACTACCCCTTATACTACTAATAAAAGACAGAACCTTAATAGTAAAATTCTTGGTTGAAGAAAAAAATTCAAAACAAAAATAAGTTATATATGAGAATTTAGCAAAGTTGCGGAATTCCCACTCATATTAAAAGAAAAAAAAAAGTATCACAAGAAGTTGCGGACTGTCATGCATGCCTTCTTGAGGACTTTTTTTTATATAAAAAATATTGCGGAGTTCCCATGTTTAATTTCTTTTTTTTTGTCCGAATTTTTGACGTCACTGATAAAGTACTCGTAACAAGTTGCACGTAAAATCCGCAAGAAGTTGCGAATATTTGTAGTGCATCCAATAAAAAGTAAAAATTAGCATATTTAGCTTTTGTGGAGAAATAATAGGGAAAAAGATGGGTGAGTGTAAATTGGATCTGGGCTGGGGTGGGAGTAGACCTTTCAAAACTCAACCCGACTCGTACGCTCGGTTAATTTAGGGTCAAGACTCGTTTTTGTTTACTTGGGAATTTTTTCGACCCGAACCCGAATTACCCGGTAATTTTGACCCGATTAATATATAATTATATAAGCTTCAATTTTTTATGGAGATTCGAATTTATTACATTTTATAATTACAATCACTTGATCTTTCATTTTCAATTCAACTTTTACATTTATTTGTATTGTGTAATACTCCTTCCGATCGATAGTATTTGATTTTTTTATTTTTCATCACATTTTTTAAGAAGATAAAAACTCTGAAAAATATTTAAACCTATCTATGCTTATTACTAATTGCATGAAAATATTTTAAAAACTTATTTAAAAATTTGATATTTTATATATTTTTAAATTTTATTAAAAATTACGAGAAATAATAAACATAAAATTAAAGACGTGTAGAACTTATGAACCACGTCTTTAATTTTAGCATTTTAAAATTATCACAAAATTACCAAATAATGATTTCGTTAATTTAAAAAAGAAAAAATTGACAAACCCAAAATCGACCAGATTTGACCCGAAACCGGGTCAAACCCGAGTTCAAGACAACCCGAATCTAACCGGGACCCGTTTTACCTGGAACCCGAAATGACCCAACCCGAACCCAATCCGAATGACCCGATTGACAGGTCTAGGTGGGAGATATTGGAGAGAGACCGGGCTAATCTTGTACTGAGCATTGTAGTAGTGTTTATAATTAAATTTAATTTTCACCATCCAAACATCACTTTTCATTATAATCCTATATCATTATTATAATACCACATTTTTTCATTTAATACATTGAAGTTCATTATAAACATAATACATGAGAATCCAAATAGACCCTTTGAGTAGAATATTTCATGAAGATGGACTCAGAAAATAAATTGAAGCTTTTTGTTTATTTCCAACACAGCAAAAGTAATGAATGAAAGCAAGCAGAAGTAATAAGCTTATTCATTTCCAACTGTTGGATCTTTGATCGCCATATCCACAATGATTTACATGGTCCTAAACAACTGGTGTTCGAAACTAGTCACACTTGAGAGGGTGCGATAAAGAGTTACCCTTGCCTGTTTATGGCAAAGCTAAAGAGACCGTAAAAGATCTAAAACAGACTTCCGATCAGGCATGCTCGGGATGGCACCTTTGACTTGGACACAGAGCGAAGCAGCTGCAGCTGTACAAACCAGGAATATAGCTTATGGGTCTGCACAAGTTTGTTGCAACACGTAAATAACTGAAAGAACAAAAACAAAGGGGATGTACCAGCGAATCTCAAGCATTCCTGCTTTGACTTGCCCTCTATTAACGCCACTGCGAAAGCAGCTGTGAAGGTGTCACCAGCGCCAGTTGTGTCTATAACTTTTGCAGCTGAGATGATTGGTTGCTTGATTGGCTCTTCTCCTTTTACGAATAAAGCCGAGCCCTTTGACCCGAGTTTCACCAAGACCTGATTCACACCCTGTGAAACAAGAACGTACAATAATTAATCGAGGGTGATGTTTGATCTTCAACCCTGAGGAGAAGTATTTATCAGTCCGGTAAATAGTCCTCAAGCTTACAAAGCCACAAAATTTCATCACAAACTCACAAAGAGCTCGTCAAAATTTCATCACAAACTCACAAACTCACAAACAGGAGAATGTATCTCCTCTTAATTTGAAGAGTGATGTTTTATTGAGTTTGAGGAAGAGTTCTTAGAAGAACATTGATGTTGTTGGTTTGTTGGTTTGTTTCGAAGTTTCAGACTTCTTGTTATATTTCTGCTTGTTTGTTTAATTCTGTACTTTGGTAATCTAGTGAGTTTATTTCAGATATGTAGCCATGTATATGTATATGGTAGTGATATATATACACTACTTATACATAGACCTTTAAAACAAGGTATTATTGTAAACGTATCCCCGTATCCCCGTATCTTATATTTTCGGGAATTGGTGTATCCCCGTGTCCGTGTCGTGTCGTATCCCCGTATCCGTATCCGTGTCCGGGTAACATAGGTCAAAATCACAGCGAAAATGAAAACAACATATCCGTTGTACACATTTGAGCTTGGAAAGCTTTATTTACAAAGGAAGAAATATGATTATGTAAAAGAAAAGCCATGAAAAAGACTGTTCATCAGAGTGACCTGTTTACTAACAAAGCTACACATATATATTTAATGACATGCCGTATATATAGTAGAATGTGTTAAGAAGACTGATCCCATAAATCTCAGAAGGTTAGAAGATCATTTCATTTCATGGGGCTCTCTTCTCCTCAAGTAGTCAAGTTACATAAGAGTCATGTCGAATTGAATATCTATAACAAACAGGAGGCTTGCAATATAAGTCATTCAAGTCTTCAAATTAAAGGCTAAAGAAGACATCAGTCAAGTTGCTCATTACAGGTCAAGGGGATTTCTGTTACCCTTATCCCTCGGACGGTTACCCTTGATCATTTACATGAAAGTATATCATCTTTATCCTGGCAAACCCTATCTCTCAGTCTATTTTTTTTCATGTAGAAGCCTCGTGTAGTACGAGCTCTTCAACTATGAATAAAAAAAGGACGCACAAGTGTTCACTTCATGCTTTAAAGCATGAAGAGTCACCCACAACGCTTTAATATCCCTTAAGTGAGCAATGTCCATGAAGCACCCGCTCCACTTGATGTACACCTTTGCACCTTCTTTTATTGCATCTTTCGACTCCTTATTTCATTCGATTTCCAAATAAAAGTTTCAAAAGTATATAAACTTGTGTAAGAATGGGCTAAAATGCAAGAAATAGAGTCTGCACAAGTTTTGAGCTAACCATGCAGGAATTATAGCGAAATCGGAGTCAAAACGGAGAAGCCAAGTGAAGCTGAGAAGAGGTAGATATCGACCCTAGACCCAGATATCGACCTCTGGGGTAGATATCGACCTTCAACATAGATATCGACCTCAACATAGACATCAAGTGAAGCTGAGAAGAGGTAGATATCGACCTTAGACCCAGATATCGACCCCCAGTGTCGATATCGACCCCCATATCGACCTCAACATAGAAATCGACCAGAGCTGAACGAGTCGAGCAGGAACAGAGACCTCGATATCGACCTCTGGTGTCGATATCGACCCCTTATCTCGACAGAAGATAGACTCGATTTCGAATGCGGATTGGAACTATATCTTCAAGGAGGCACGAAATTATCTTACACTTTCAAGATAAAGGACAACTGAAGAGTTATTTATCTTTTACCTTTAAGTTCCTTTAAGTTTTATCAAAATAAAAGACCTATCCTAATTGTTCGGATAGAGTTCATAGTTTAGATAGGAGTTACAATCCTTGGATAGCGAGGATTAGTAGCCTATAAATAAAGCCCTAGGGGCTGATTTGTTAGATCATCCAATAATCCAATCACAGAACAATCCATTAACCAAAGACAATAGACAATAGAGTTAGAGAGAAGTTTTAGGGTTTGACGTTTGCGAAAGTTGACGTTGAGTTGTAAAGCTTCGAAGTTTAGTTTAATGCAAGTTTCTTCCTTTCAATTGACGATGAATTCCATGATGAGAAGCGAGTAGTTCCCCAAAGCTCTTAGGGTCGGGGTGAGCCCGACGTTAGCCATGCGCGCTTGAGGTAAGTATTTGATGTTGATATCGTTGTGTCTATCTCTCCTCCTACAATTCCATGTTTAGTCCTAATCGAAAGAAAAGGGATTCATGCTAACAACTTGAGTTATAAACATAAAATTGGTAGAGACAATTAGGTTTATTTGAAAGAGTAATCCTAAGAGTTGGTGTACGGCGAAAGCTCGTCCCTCGGGTGAAATAGCGCAATTGTCCGTCTTATTTATCTCATCGCATGCATTGGTTAACGTTGTGGTAAACCCTAATCTTAGGAGTTGCTTTTTACATAGTTTATACACCAAAACCCACTGTTATTTCTGTTCATTGCTTCTCTCTCCATTCTTAAATCTTCGGCCTTTCTTTGCCGACAAGAAACTAACAAACTGCAGGGAGACATCGATATCGACCCCAGACGTCGATATCGACCACTGAGTTCGTCGACAGTTTTCTGAGTCGACGACGAACATCGCTGCGGAGTTACTGGACATCGATATCGACCCATAGTGTCGAAATCGACCCTTCTGTATCGACTGGCAGTCTTCTGAGCCAGTCGATTTCGTGGACTGACATCGATATCGACCCCTTCTAGTCGATATCGACCACTTGTTTTTGTCTTTGCAGGTCTTCTGTTGCAGAGAACATCGACAGCCAAGGTCGAAATCGAGGCCCAAGGTCGAAATCGAGGCTTCAGGTTGACACAAACGTGAGAATTCCAAAAGCTACTAGGATCCCGCTGACACGCCTCCTCGTGGATCGATCCTGACTACCCTTCCACTACAACGGGAGGAAGTCTTGTAATTATTTGCTTAGGCCAGGAGTCGGTTTACATTTATTTACATCTTTATATTTGTAATTACTTGACATATCAAGCCTCCTGCAACAACACCACTCGCTTAAGTGATGAAGTGACAAAGCAAGCGCTTCATGGACAAAACATATTTTTCATTTTTCTTATATATATATTTTTTAAGAAATAAGCTCATGTTTTTGAAAGAATAGAGTGATTTTTAAAGAACTAAGCAGAGTAATAGTTATATGGAGTTAATTAGGGAAGAGGTTGACGACAGAATTGATATGGAGTTACAAGTTGATAGTGGCACTTGCATGATGAGTGGGAGGATAGTAGCTCATAATCCAAATAAGTTTAGCACCCTATATTTTGGTTTCACTAGTTTTCCTTTTGCTATGAACATTGAAATATATTTATATGGAACCACCTATTTTGCAATTATCCTTAATATTCTTTGAAATCTATTAGATATAGATTTGAAAGAATCCTAAAGGATATTAATGAGTTGTAGGTTGAATTTGCGACTATGTCTTTATAATCAACATCTATTTGACAAAAAAAAGGAGTAGCATAATGTATTTTGAAAACATATGAGTGTATATATGCTGATATGCATTAGTTTTGTGTTTTAAATCATTACTAGTTTATGTTAGAATGATTATATATTCTAAACACACATTTTATAGAATTGGGAACTTCATCCATGAAGCGGGCACTTTGCTTTGCTCACTTCATGCTTAAGCAATAGGTATCCCATCGCATTTTTTGCGCTTCATGCATTTTTTTCATCACTCACAGGTTTGAATAGAGCTGCAAAATCCGCAAGGATGGACCCAAACCCAAAGCATGAAGATATAAAGCAAGATCCAATTCGGTTTGCAAAAGCATAACTTATATAATACCTTAATCTAATGTTTGCAAGCAAATTCAATTTCCTAGGGCTTACAGAAGATGCCAGTTAAAGTTACCAAATGATTCAGAAAACAAGCTATTGAAATTATACCAGCGCAAATGATAAAGAGATCTCACCAATTCATAACATTTTTCCACAGCTTGACTGATTTGCTGAAATGTTTCGGTTGGCATTGCTGTCACACGAGAAAGCTCACTTTCATTTGGGCTAAAAATATCAACCAAACTCAGGAGCTCACTGGGAAGAGGAGCATCCATTCCCCCAGCATCCATAATGACGGTAACACCAGCATCTTTTGCAGCCTGGAAATGGAAGCACAACAATTAGCTGGTTAGCTCAACAACACCAATCCTGGGCAGCTTCCTGAATCATCTAAGCTAAGAAGGATCCAGTACTTGAAAAGGCACACGTCAAAACAATTACCAAGCAGAACCACAAACTGCTCACAGTTTATAAAACTAGTCAAAACGCAAAATTCTCTCTCCAACTAGATTAAACAGGAATGACCATAAATTGCAGTTGAACTTGCAACCACGGCATCTGTAATCATTATATGATGAACTCATATTGTATAGCCCTTGTATTAGTGGTATAAGGTGCATCAGTCCTTTAGTATAAAAGGGATTGAGACCATTGCAAGAGAGTTATCAAAGAAATCAATGACAAATCAGTTTACCCCCATTTATCTCATATCCCTTACTCTCTACGTATCCCATCTCTGAAGCTAGACCAAAAGGCATCGAATCTAGCAAGCACTTCATGTTGCGGCCTTAGGCTTGAGTCTCAGATATGTCATTAAGGAGGCAACAGTTTCATTTGGTATCATCACATTGATCCTTATAAGCTCCTTATCAACACATTATTCATATAAGTTTCCTATAAGCAATCAACACATCACATTTAACTATGGACCTATGGTGGGTCATCTCAAAGGCCTTCTAAGTTGAATGCGTGGTTATCTTCGTGTTTACCTGATTCTAATGATTTGCATACTAGTGGGACAATGTCGAATTCACCCTAAAAAACCTCCAAATTTGCTGATGAAAACAAATTGAGTAATGAGTAACTAACAGCCTAACAGCTTCCAAATCACCCTAAAAATACCTTGGCAACTTGGATATTGACAGCATCAGGAATTTCTCTCTGAAGCAAAACAATCCCAGCATTCCTAACAGCCTCCAAATCATCCTCACTCAACTTGTCAGGCCAGCAGGCCATGTTTGATCCTCCAACAATGATGATTGAGTTCTGCCCATCAGCCTGCAACATCACCACAGCATGCCCAGTTGGCGCGCCGAGGCCCACATTCCTCAGATAATCCAACTGGACCCCACCCCCTTTCAACGCCTCAGTGATCAATCTCCCATGGGCATCATCCCCAACCTGACCCACAAAGTAGGTAGGGTGAGAAAGCTTACTCCCACACACAGCTTGATTTGCCCCCTTGCCTCCGGCTAGGGTTTGACCTGTCTTAGCCGAGATCGTTTCCCCTTCCAATGGGAGCCTATCGATCTCCACGTAAATGTCGGCGTTTGCAGACCCAACTACCACCAATGGCGGGACGGCAGATTGGTGGGTGGAGCCGGATTTGGCGGAATTTAGGGTTAGGGTTGGCATTTGAAGTGGTTTTCCGGGGGGGATTGGATTGAATTGAAATTGGTTTTGGGGGTTGGTTTGGTTGATGAAGGGACTGACTGGGCTGATCCTTGCCTGTGATGGATGCCATTGCAAGTGTTTGGGGTTGCAGATTGCGATACCTTTCATGTTTATCTGCTTCAAAATAGGGAGTGAAATCAGGATAAACACCAAAGGATCCGATCGGAAGTACAACTTACAATATATAAATTCTTCAAAAAATCAGATCAGAGATTGATTTCAGAACAAAAAAAAAAACAAAATCACTCTTAAAATATGTGAATTTTCACAAAATCACACAGAAAATAAAATATTTGAGAAATCCACTGTCAACTTTTTCCCCCTTTCAGAACCACCACGGATGTGTAGACAAAAGATCTTTCTGCAATACTTTTTTTAATACATGTAAAAATTTGGAGGTGGTTAGACTGATTTGACCATCGTCTAATGACATTCTTTCTAATCCTAATACAAAGATCCCTATTTTGAAGCTGCTCCACCATAGTCGTCATCTAAAATAGTCCCGCAATGTGATTTGTGTATATGTTAACTCCACGGAAGACAAATAAGAGATTCTTACCACCTCGAATTGCTGCAGACCGAGACTAATATAGGTGATAAGGATTTCGATCTCTCACGGACATGACTAGCAACCTTTTAGGGCCGTGATGACTGTTAGGTTGTCTCCCTCAATTAGAATACGCGACAAACCCAACTCCCTTGTCTTCATAAGACCAAGCTTTAGAGCCAAAGCTTCTTAAACCAGTGTACTCTTGTAGCAAAGTTGAGCTCCCCCAACCGCAGTAGGGCCTCCCGTATGGTAATGAATGATGAAACATATAGAGGAGATGTCAGTCCACATGTGGCTATCATCGAAATTAATTTTGTGCGTTCCTGCTAGGAGTTTATCCCATTTAAGGTTTCTTTTCTTCCTTTATAGTGTTTTGTCATCTATGCATGTCTGGTTTTTCTTTTCAATGCTTGTAGTCTTTTCCCAATTTTCTATAGTTTGTCTCATGAAAAATTTCAAGTTCTACATTATTATAAAACTGCTTTAATAGGGGAGCGTTTGCTCTCCTTGGGCACCGCCACCACCCACCCTAGCCACCATCACTCAACTCCGCCTTTTAGGAATCTTAGTTCCTGGATTTGAAAGCACTACATGGCCAAATTAACTCCAATGCCTTTATTTTCATATCAAGCCCCATTACAACCAAATGAAAAGACCTCTTGATGTTTCTTATTTGCTTTGACGCATTCGGTGGAGCATTTGTGACATAAATGTCAATGCTTATGTAGCTTTTTGTATAATAAATTTTGTTGAGAGTTGTTCTTAAAAGCCTAAACACATGAGAGCGAGAGAAGCACATTTTCCCTGTAAGGTTGGATGGATGAGCATGTGGGCTACTTGATCTCTCAAATAGATGTTGATGTAGGAGGAAATCGAGTCTAATAAATATAAATAAATATCAAACCGAATCCTAGTCCACACAAATAAATTACAAGACTTCCTTCTGTTGTAGTGGAAGGGAATCAGGATCGATCCACGAGGAGGCAGGTCAACGATGCCCTGATAGTCTTTGTGAACTCTGCGCAAGTCGACCAGAAGCCTTGATATCGAGTTGAACAGTCGATATCGACAGGGGCGGTCGATTCCTAGTGATGACGTCGATCTGGAAAGAACCAGCGAAGAGGAGAAAACAACAGAAGAACTCGATATCGACTAGAATGGTCGATTTCAAGTGGATCAGTAGTTCCTGTCGACTCAGAAGACTGTCAATGTAAAAGTGCTCGATGCAGGGTGGTCGATATCGACTGATGTGGTCGATATCGAGAAGCTCCTCAGACGATTTCGAATGTAGAAAAAGAAATAAGAAAAGAAAATAAAAACGACAGTTGGTTTTAGGGTTTTGCTTCAATAAACTACATGGCTTCTAGGATAGGGATTCACCATGATGGTAACTATGCATGTATTATGACTCAATTCAAATAAAGGATTAAGCTTTTCTCAACACCAATTAGGAATATAGAGGCTTTCGCATAAAAACCTAATTGTTTCTACCTTTTCATAATTAGGGTTTATGTCAACTTTCGCAGGCAAAACCTAATTACTATCCAAATTCACATATATAATCCACTTTCGCTTCATATAAGGTAAATAAGGAATGATCCTAAACTCGCATAAAGGATTTGAGTGCGGGGTAGAAGAAGAGATCGCATAATCAAATATAGAATAAGCGTACTTATATGGCTACCGTCGGGCTCACCCCGACCATAGAAGTGGGATGACTACTCGCTCTTAATCGCAACAAACATCTTTGATTGAAAGAAGAAAACTTGCATTAAACTTAAACCTTCGAAGCTTTACAACTCAACGCCGGCTCTCGCAAACGCCAAACCTTAAAACTTCTCTAACTCTATTGCTATTGTGAGATATGATCTCTGTGATTGAATGAATGAAAACCAGCCCCCTAGGGCTTTATTTATAGGCTACTAATCCTTGCTATTTAAGGAAAGTATCTCCTATCTTCTATCCAAACTTTATCCAAACAAGTAGGTTAAATCTTTTATTTAGGTAACTATCTAAAATAACTAATAGAGATCTTAGGGTAAAAAGAAAACTACCCTTAAGACATAATCTTATCTAAAATAGGAGATAAGCCATGGCTTTAGTTGATAGACTTGCAATCCGCATCTCGAAAAGCGCGCCCAACCTGTGTCGAAATCCAGTCGATATCGACCATTTCAGTCGAAATCGACCTCTCTGTTTCTGCTCGGTGAGCTCAGTTCCACTCGATCTCTAGGGCTTAGTCGATATCGACATCTCTCACTTGATATCGAGTACTCTTCTTTGCTTGTCTTCTTGGTCTGTCTCGACACTCAGGGTCTATGTCGAGGTCTTTACTCGATATCGACCAGTCTAGTCGAAATTGACCTCTTTTCAGCTTCTCTTGGCTTCTTTGTTTTGACTCCGATTCCGCTCCAATTCCTACATATTTAGACAAAAACTTGTGCAGACTCTATTTCTTGCACATTAGCTCATTCTACACAAATTTACACCATTTTTCAACCTTTTCTTTGGGAATTGAATGAAATATGAAGTCAAAAGATGCAATAAAAAGGACTCTAAATATGTACATCAAAACACCTTATACTTAGACTTGCTTGTCCTCAAGCAATAACCAATACCTACAACACATCCTTCAAGTCTTCGCTCTTGTCAAAAGCAACATCATAATGGTAGCAAAGCAAAGCAAGTGAATTTAACGTCATAGCACATATATGAGCGATCCATAGGCATATGCAATTTTGATCCAACCTCACAGGGATAATGTGTTTGCACTCAACTCTCATGTGTTTAGGCTATGAAGATCAACTCTCAACTCAATTCCATATACAATCTCATAAACATTGCAATTTATAATAATCCACTTCGCAACCAATTATGAAAATGCAATAAGAACCATTAGGAGGACTTTCGCTCAATGGAAGACTTCAAAGAAGATTCCATTCGGCGGGGTTGTAATTTGGCTTGGTATAAAATAAAGGGAATGGAATTATTTGGCTATGTGGTGCTTATAAAATTCGGGAATCAAGACTCCTAAACTTTATCACTGCTATATCCAAACCATATCTTTACAATAATGCTCATCCAAACTTATTTTCCATAATGCTCATCAACCTTCTTTCAAACCCTAATATACTCTCAAAAATATAAATCTTGTATAAAATAAAAAAACTAAGGAATAATTGGCTCATGCACTAATAACCAACAATTTTTTTCTTTTTTTTTACGAAATAATAAAAAAGTGTGCATTTATATGGTGAGCCAAAAATCCTTTTACAATGTATGACAAGATGAAAATATGTACCAACCCATAATTTTCTTTTGCTCAAAACTAAATATATGCTCTTTCTTTCCACAAGGCATTAATCTAACCAATCTAAGTCTCAATTCCCAAATGGGGGTCAGACTCAATTCGGCTAGGGAAAATTTTATGGAGTTTGCAATATAAGGCTCAGGCTAATATACTGGCTTCAAGCGGAGATAATGCAGGGTAGGTAAAAAGAGGATAAAAATGGCCTAAAAGATGCCTCCATCATTTAATTCTCGTAAACATAAACATATATATGTACTGGCTTTGAATAACTATCACAACATTTAGAGATGCATAGGAAGAGTAAATACACTCAAAAAACCAGAGGGATTTTTAATGTTCTCCCTGTAGGCCAAAATTCTCACTAGGGCAATTTTTTTGGATTTTCTTTTTAGCCTAGGATCATATGTGCTCAATTTCATCACAAGTTCACAATCTACATAAAAACCATTTTAAGGACTTAGGCTAAACCATCCAAATATGCCATAGGATTTACATGATCAAGTCAGCTATTGCGTTCTCATCATAGGACATCTAAGTAGGGTTTAAAAACAAACTAAATAAAGTAAACATGCATTTTTTCTATTTTTGACATTTTCTAATTTTTTTTTATTTTTGTAATTTTTTTGAAAGTAAAAACTAAGAAGAAAAACTTAAACATGGATATAATGCGAAAAAGAAAGCCAAGTTGTGACCATAAGACATGTTTCACCCCACCCCATACTTCAAATATACAGTGTCCTCACTGTATTAAAAGAATAACAAGGGTTGAGAGAAACTCCCAGAGCAACCTGCGGATTCAGGTCGATTTCAGGTCAGTCGATGCCAGTAGTCGATGTCGAGTACAGTGGTCGATGTCGAGGAAGAAGTTGAAGTCGAGGGCCGCCAGAACGTGGTCGATATCGACTATGTTAGTCGATATCGAGTGCTTCTTTAGTCTCTTGAGTCATCGTTGTCGACTCCAGAAGATGGCTCAACCCTAGGTGGTCGATTTCGACTGGTTTGGTCGATTTCGACTGCCTCTGCAGAAGCTTCTTCTCTTCTTCGTCGTTTCTTTTTCTTGAAACCTGAAATTGTTAGTGCAATAATAGATAAAACCACAGTATATCGAAGTCTCAGAATCCAAAAATTTGAAAATTCAAAACCTAAAAACTATCTATGCGGAAAATTTAAAAGTTTTTATGTACAAGCTCTAGACTTTATAGTCGCTAGGTCGACTTCTTCCGCGCTTCTATCCAAGGTGGCACATGTAGGGACCAAATTGCTCTCATATCAGCTTTCAAGCTCTACTTTGAACACCGTCCCTTTCTTGTCTTTGAGCTCCAACCTTCCTGGATAGACCTTATAGATCGTCATGATTGACCCCTTCCTTCCATCCTTTCTTTTGCATCCCAAGGCGTTGCATTGCTCCATAAGCACCTTGTCGCCTGCCTTGTATTCTCTTATGGGCTTACCTATCATGTTAGTTAGGCATACAAACAAGGATACTCGCTTTAAAGGGATATTAGAATTTATCTCTAAGGGTGGAGGATTCTTACCTGGACTTACCTCGGAGTCCGTACTGCTCTCAGGGATCAGTCGATATCGAGTGGTGGGGTCGATATCGACTTTTGTCTATTCAGTCGATGGAGGTAGGTCGAGTAGGGGGAGTCGATGTCGAGTGGGCCCAGTCCATATCGACTAGCCCTGGTTGATTTCGGGTGCTGTGTCGACCCCATACTTAGCCTTTGGCACTCGATTTGGCTCTAGTTTACTCGATATCGACTGGAATTTGTCGATTTCGAGTGCTATGTCAGGCTCTTCTCCGTCGTCTTCTTGGTGCCAAATCTCCAAAAGCTCCTTCATTTAGGCCTCCATGGCCCTCTCCTCTAGCTCCTCGTCGGTAAAGGCTCTCTCTGTTGGTTCATCGCAAGGGATTTCTCTCCCTATATGCATCTCCTTGACCTCCATTTGGTTCATCTTCTTCATTTTAGGGTTGAAGGAGAATTCGATGACCTCATTGCAAATGGTGAATGACAAGAGTCCCTTCCATAAGCTGATATTGGCATCGGCCGTAGCTAGGAACGACCTCCCTAAGATGATGGGACAAGTAGGATCCTCTGCCATATCAAGCACAATAAAATCAGTGGGTATAAAGAACTTACCCACCTTGACTTGGACATCATCGATGATGCCTGTGGGCCTTACAAAATTGTTATTGGCCATGTATAACTTTATATCTATAGGCTACAAAGCTCCAATGTTGACCTTTGACCAAATGGACAAAGGCATGAGGCTCACGCTAGCCCCTAAGTCGCACAAAGCCTTGTAGCGATGTTGGCCAAGCCCAATGGTGATGGCGAATCTACCTGGATCACTCCTCTTCTATGGGTAGTCTACCTTGCTGCACTCCTCTGCTATCTCACCAATTGATCGCTTCTTACTCAGGATGTCCTTAAGGAAGCGGACGTATGATGACATCTCATGAAGGGCCTCCGTGAATGGAATTGTAACATTAAGGCCTTGGAGAACCTTCACAAAGAGTTGGAATTTCGCGTCCGCTGGATCCTTTGATGATTTGGAGGGATAAGGAAATGGCTTCTTCTTTGGCGGAGCGGGAATGGCCCGAGGTGGTGCTGATGAATGGTCGATATCAACTGGGGGGTGTCGATATCGACTGCAGTGGTCGATCTTGGGGGCATCTGGACAAGGTCGACGTCGACAGGTGGGTCGACATCGAGTGGGTCAGTCGATATCAACTGGGGGTGGTCGATATCGACTGGCTCTCCAGGGATGTTCTCCGCTTCTCCGACGTTCATAGGTATCTCCTTGCCATTCCTTAGGTGAATGGCGGCGATGTGGCCCGATGGTTGCCCCTTTGGATTGGCCTGTGGTTGGCTAGGGAGCCCTCCAGGTTGTCGTGGAATAGATGCCGCCAATTGACCCAGTTGGGTCTCAACGCCTTTCCTCCATGTATCAATTTCGCCAAGCCTAGAGTTAATGCCATGTAATAAGGTTTGGATGGCATTATTGGATTGCTTTTTCTCCTCTTGGTTCCGCCTTATCTCGTCTAGGATGAGTTGTAGATCATCCCTCCTTTCTCTGTCCGGATGGCCATGCGCTTTGTATGGCGGGGGTTGTTGATGTTGTTGGTAATGTGGTTGTTGATAACCCCAATTTCCTTGGTTGCCTTCATAGTGGGGCCCCCGCGCATACTTGACTTCATCGTGGGTCTCTGCCAATTGAACTTGCTGCGTGTGAGGACAAGCCGTCGTGTTGTGTTTCTGTGACCCACATTCCAAACAAGCTTGGTTTTTAGATAGAAACCTAACTTGTTTTTGAAGTCGGCTTACCTGGTCTTTCATGAATTGGTCCTTCACCTCAGGATCCACCTCCTTAGAAGGCTCAAATAGTGGCATGGATGAGGGCGGCCTAACATCAGGTGTTGCAAGAGTCCCATAGGTGTTGTCAAACTCCACTAGCCTTTCAATCATATCCGAGGCTTGAGAAGGGGTAAGCTCCAGGGAACGATTGATGGTGTAGGTGTTCATCCGCTCGCGTGTTGGAACTTCCAGGGCATTGAAGATGATCTCCTAGATGACATATGACGGTTGCCCATGAGTAGGGCAGGACCTCAGCAAATCCTTGTAGCACTCCCAGACTTGCACTAGTGTCTCTCCTGGTCTCTGCTTGTAGGACATGATCTTTTGGCGGATCTGTGCCATCTTTGATGGTGGAAAGAACTTGTTGAGGTAGATGTCCCTAAGTTCATCCCAGGTGCGGAAAGATCGTGGTGGCAAGCTCTCCAGCCAATGTAGCGCCTTTCCTGCAAGAGACCATCGAAAAACTTTTAGGCGCACATACATATTCAAGGTTGACACCATCAGCAATGGTGTCGCAAAGATCAATATATGTATTAATGTGCGCCATAGGGCATTCCGAGCCCTTTCCCTCAAAGGCATATCTCCTAATCTCCGCAATAAAAGTAGTTTTAATTTCAAAAGCAACGTTAGGGAGAATAATAGGAGACTCAGGCACCGCCACAGTAGGGTGTATATATTCCTTAGCATTCTGGGGGATCTGGCAAAGTAGCTCTTGGGCTTCCTGGCGAGCTCGGGCTTCTTGTTCCTAACTAGCGGCTAATCTTTGCTGAGCCTGGGTATATTGTGTGCGCTCGGTTTTGAAACCCTCAACTTGCTTGCGGAGCCTTTCAAGCTCTTGTTGCATTGTTTCCTCGTTGGCCTGATCCTCCTTGCTCATTCTTGTAGACGAAGGAAGCGTTCCAGCTCATCTAAAGCTTCAAACTCAAGTGGGCGATCAGCGCGTTACATACCCCTTCAAGAAAACAATAGGAAAAAGGTGAGATAGACTAAACAGGGCGCGATTGATAGCCTCCCCGGCAACGGCGCCAAAATTTGATGTAGGAGGAAATTGAGTCTAATAAATATAAATAGATATCAAACCGAATCCTAGTCCACGCAAATAAATTGCAAGACTTTCTCTCGTTGTAGTGGAAGGGAATCAGGATCTATTCACGAGGAGGCGGGTCAGCGATGCCTGCATAGTCTCTGCGAACTCTACGCAAGTCGACCAGAAGCCTCGATATCGAGTTGAACAGTCGATATCGACAAGGGCAATTGATTCCTAGTGATGAAGTCGATCTGGAGAGAAACTTGCGAAGAGGAGAAAACAACAGAAGAACTTGATATCGACTAGAATAGTCGATTTCGAGTGGATCAGTAGTTCCTGTCGACTCAGAAGACTGTCGACGTAAAAGTGGTCGATAAAGGTTGGTCGATATCGACTGATGTGGTCGATATCGAGTGGCTCCTCAGACGATTTCGAATGTAGAAAAAGAAATAAGAAAAGAAAATAAAAACAACAGTTGGTTTTAGGGTTTTACTTGAATAAACAAAAGGGCTCCTAGGATAGGGATTCACCATGATGGTGACCATGCATGTATTATGACTCAATTCAAATAAAGGATTAAGCTTTTCTCAACACCAATTAGGAATATAGAGGCTTTCGCATAAAATCCTAATTGTTTCTACCTTTTCATAATTAGGGTTTGTGTCAACTTTCACAGGCAAAACCTAATTACTATCCAAATTCACATATATAATCCATTTTTGCTTCACATAAGGTAAATAAGGAATGATCCTAAACTCGCATAAAGGATTTCAGCGCAGGGTAGAAGAAGAGATCGCATAATCAAATATAGAATAAGCGTATTTACATGGCTACCATCGGGCTCACCCCGACCCTAGAAGTGAGACGACTACTCGCTCTTCATCGCAACAAATATCTTTCATTGAAAGAAGAAAGCTTGCATTAAACTTAAACCTTCGAAGCATTACAACTCAATGCCGGCTCTCGCAAACACCAAACCCTAAAACTTCTTTCTAACTCTATTGCTATTGTGAGATATGATCTCTGTGATTGAATGAATGAAAACCAGCCCCCTAGGGCTTTATTTATAGGCTACTAATCCTCGCTATTCAAGGAAAGTATCTCCTATCTTCTATCCAAACTTTATCCAAACAAGTAGGTTAAATCTTTTATTTAGGTAGCTATCTAAAATAACTAATAGAGATCTTAGGGTAAAAAGGAAACTACCTTTAAGACATAAACTTATCTAAAATAAGAGATAAACCGTGGCTTTAGTTGATAGACTTGTAATATGCGTCTCGAAAAGCGCGTACAACTGGTGTCGAAATCCAGTCGATATCGACCAGTTCAGTCGACATCGACCTCTCTATTTCTGCTAGACGAGCTCAGTTCCACTCGATCTCTAGGGCTTAGTCGATATCGACATCTCTCACTCGATATCGAGTACTCTTCTTTACTGGTCTTCTTGGTCTGTCTCGACACTCAGGGTCTATGTCGAGGTCTTTAGTCGATATCGACCAGTCTAGTCGAAATCGAACTCTTTTCAGCTTCTCTTGGCTTCTTCGTTTTGACTCTGATTCCGCTCTAATTGCTACATATTTAAACAAAAACTTGTGCAAACTCTATTTCTTGCACATTAGCTCATTCTAAAAAAATTTACACTATTTTTCAACCTTTTCTTTGGGAATTGAATGAAATATGAAGTCGAAAGATGCAATAAAAAGGACTCTAAATATGTACATTAGATTGTAGGATGTTTGTTTTCTTTGCTTATGTTTGCACTTACTTAAGATTTTGTTTTTGATGAGGCTAATGTATGAAGGACTATGTTTGGTGGGATGAATGTTTCATGTTTATGTTTTATTTTTCTCGATTACTAACAAAAGTTAAGTGTGGTTGGGAATGGTGTACAAAATTTCCTGTGTTTATGGGATGCATAATGTAGCGCATCGAAAGCTCCTTTGGGAGGAGATAGGGGCCATTTTTAGGGATTTTCCTATACTGTGGATGGTCCTAGGTGACTTTAATAATGGAATGGCAGAAGGGGAGAGGGTGAATGAAAGACCAGTTACCGCATGAGATCACTCATATGATTAATGCATGCCATCAACTTGGGCTACAAGATGTGGCTAGTGAGAATAGAGATGGTTTCACTTGGTCCAATGGTCGCATTTTGAGTCGGATCGATCGAGTGATGGTGAATATAGAGTGGCTAGAGAACCGAATGTCGTTCTATGCTAAGTTCCTTGACAAAATGGAGCTATTCGGACCATAAAGCCTCCATAATGCAACTCCAACATGATGCATCGAGGAATGGAAGGTATGCATTAAAATTCTACAACATGTGGGTGGATGATGATCAATTTGATGACATAGTTGCTCAGAATTAGAGGGCTGCTCGAAATGGGACTACCCAATACCGCCTATGTGGGCTCCTTAAGGGGTTAAAGGCTCCCTTAAGGGAACTTAATAGGCGACATTTTATCCACATCTCCCAAAGGGTTGTCGCTACTAGCGAGGAATATGTCGCTTCTCTAGAGAGTCTCCGTTTTCACCCAGGCAATGAGGAATTCACTGCTGAGTGTATGCTAGCAAAACAATGGGCTGTTGTGCTTGATAGAGCTAATCACTTATTCTTTATGCAACATGCTAAGGCCTCCTTTGTGTTGAAATCTAATCGGTGCAACACGTATTATCACTTCTTTATGAATAAAGCTAAGTGTGCCTTCATTCTAGTCATGCAGAAACTTAATGGGGAAACGTCAACCTTCTTGAGCGAGGTGGACGAGGCTTTTGTGGGGCACTTTCAGCAACTGTTGGGAACGCATAGGGTTGTGGAGATGCCTAACCTTGACATGTTCATCCATGAGTTACTCGTGGTGTTGGTTTGCACACAAATTAAGAAAATTATAAACTTATTACATTTATACCCCTAATTAATTATCCACAACCCTCATCAAGTAATAAAATTTAAGCAAAAAGTCAAAAAGTAACAATTCTCATATCCCAATACCTAAAAAACTTAAAAGGACTTATATTTTCAAGGTCACCTGGGCTACCATGGGGTCGAAGGTTTGTACTACCACGAGGTCGAAGGTTTGTGCTACCACGGGGTCGAATGTTTGTGCTTCAGTGTGTGAATTCTTTCGAAGTGGTAAGCTACTCAAATAACTCAAATAATCAAAATAGAATCAAATCCATGATGCATTATCCAAAATAGTCAAATACATGATGACATACGGAAAATAGATTCAAATCCAATGCTTGGCGGTCTGGACCGGACCAGACCGTACGGAAGATTCCGGTCCAGTACAAGACCAGTGGACCGTAATCTCCAAGAACTTGGACCGCGGATTGGACTGGGACCGAAACTTATGGTCCAGGTCTTTCCGGTCCGCGGACCGTAAAGACCGGTTGGACCGGAACTTTACCCAATATTGAAATTTCTTAACCCTAGATTTAAAATCGGGATGAGATTCTTCAATCTTAGTCTAAAATATATATGATTTCTCCAAATCTATACTAAAATGGACATTAATTTGTCAAAATATACACAAAAAACCTAGATCTAAAAGTGAAACGGACAGAGAGACACGCCTCACACACATTCACCTTTTTTTTTTGTTAATGATAAGAAATCCGGCCCATTTCCGGTCCGATCCCGGGTTTGGACCGAAAATCGAAAATAAGAATTTCTTGGACCGTGGACCGGACGGTAATATTCCGGGGCGATCCAAAGGTCGTAATTTCCGGTCTGATCCAAATTTTACCCAGCCCTAGGTGAAATACATCAACCGTCGAATTCTAAGTTTCTAGTCTTTTGCATTAATATTATAAATTATATAGATATGTTCTCATGATGCCCCACTACAAACAAGTCCAATGTGGCAAGAAATTGTTCCATGTACACACCAATTCAACAAAGTCTTCTCCAAGAAAATCACAAAGGAGTAGCTTCAAAACATGGCTAAAGTTACAACAATTACTTGTTTCATTTTATATCCAAAAACATCATCCATTTCTAGCATCAACGACTTAATGAGCGGATAAAGGTTCTCTCACAAAAACAACACAAATGTCATATGTACGTATGTAGGTATGTACGTATGTAGGTATGTACGTATGTACGTATGTACGTATGTACGTATGTACGTATGTACGTATGTACGTATGTAGGTATGTAGGTATGTACGTATGTACGTATGTACGTATGTACGTCTGTATGTATGTATGTATGTATGCATGTATGTATGTATGCATGTATGTATGTATGTATGCATGTATGTATGTATGTATGTATGCATGTATGTATGTATGTATGCATGTATGTATGTATGTATGTATGTATGCATGTATGCATGTATGCATGTATGCATGTATGCATGTATGTATGTATGTATGTATGTATGTATGTATGTATGTATGTATGTATGTATGTATGTATGTATGTATGTATGTATGTATGGTTCAAGACAAATCCTATGTTTATATTATCGATTATGAAGAAGGGTATATGGACTAGACATACTTGCCTTCGCGTATTAATCCAACAATTCAACTTTAGATGAGCAAGAATTATCACGTGTGGCAAGAAGTCAAGAACCAAACCCTAAACCTAATCCCTGAAATTGATCCAACAAACATTTCTAGAATCTAAAATAGAGTTTGTAATAGAAAATCCAACGCATAAGCTCATCCAATATTTGAGAGATAAGAATTCGTCAATTCTCTCATTATCCACCATTGACAGCGGGCAACCAAGGCTCAAGTGCCTGACGGCGTTGAATGCCATAACTGAGCAAGATCTATACAAGTATACATCATCCAATAAAAGTGTTTGGGTATAAATTCTGAATGCTACTAACCGTAGAAAAAAATAACAACAAAGAATTAATTACTTGAGCACCCCACAACAGTGACCAATTGATAACAGGGACTCGACATGTAGGCATAATGGTTCACATGTTTGGAGACATCGAGGAGGTATTTTTGTTTTGCTTGTTTCTAGATCAATTTCATTATGTTTGTCCTTTCTTTTATTTTCAAGACTAGTTGCACATTTCCTTTGTAAAGTATAGGTTCATTCTGAATCCATAAGATCGATACTAGTTAATCTGTTCAAGGAATTCACGAGATGGATCAAAGGACATGAGGGGGAGGTTCAAGTAAGAACAAAAATGATGACCCTTGATAATGCATATTTATATACACATTGTAGAGTAGTTTTAAGGTCATTTAGATGTACATATTGCATGTTAATTGGTTAGTTTACTTATTTGCTCATTTGGTGGTTAAGTTAATAATCTACACAAGTTTAGTGTGTATGTGCAGATTGTAGATTCGAAGTGGTAAAGAGGGCGATTATGAGATTGCTATGGACCGTATGGAGGTAAGATCAAGCAAGATATGTCAAGTGAAATGCACAAGAATGAAGTGGGAAGCACAAGGAAGAGGCAAAGAAACACACGGAGGAAAGCCACGACATGCGGCCAAAAGAACAAGAAACCCTGAATGGCCGCACCCGCGGCCACCAAAGCCGCACCCCCGCGGCCACCATTGGAAGACTGGAAAAGCCGCACCCGCGACTCTGGAGGCCGCGGGAACGACCTTGTTGAGCATCGAATCTCTCTCTTTCCTTAATTGAACTATATCTTTGAAGAACAGTTTTTAGGGTTTTATGACAGTGTTTAGGGTGATATAAAAGACTTATTTTAGATGTTTTCTCTTATCTTTTGTCTTGAAGAATTGAGAGATGACGTTTGAAATCATGAGCAACTAAAATCATCTTGTTTTTGCCTACGATTAAGACTTGGTCTCGTTGAATAGTGAGTTTCGAATTCTAGTTTAATTCTATTGTCTACTTCAACTTTTTTGTGCTTTAATTGCTTGATGGTGTTGTTTCTATCTTGATTCACGACCTTGTTAGAATGGCATCATTGCTAGGGTTTTGATTCATACGTTTGTGAAGCCTAATCCAAAGTAGCAAACACATTTGAGTGAAACTCATAGGAAAGCTTGAATGTGTAGGAAGTTGACTATAGGTTAAATATTAGTTCTTTATGAGATTAATATTGCTTATAAGCTTTATAGATCTTGAGACTTATTGCTATTCCTAGGATTAAACCTTAATTCGTGTTAAGATTGCTTAGGAATAAGGTATGGTTAGAACTAATAGGGCTAATAATCTATTTAAATCAAGATAAGTGTGGATAATAGAAAAGAAACAACTAGAAGGACGAACAATGATCAAGTAAACGAACCAAAGTTGAGAATCGTAGGTGAAACATCTCATTCATCATTGTCTGCAATCATCCCCATACTTACTTCTTTAGTTCATTTTCATCTTTACTTCTCTATACCCCTTTGGTTACTCTTGTTGGTGGTTATAACACATAAAGTCAAAGTAGTTCCCTGTGAATCGACTCCGGACTTACTAGCTATACTAGTTGGTTGGTTTGGATATTCTTTTGATAGGAAAATACAACGATTTTGTCATGTCAACCCTTAAAGGGAAAAAATCATCCTGAGGCAACATTTAATTCCATTTCATGAAATCCTTTTGTAGGGTTATTAATATGCTTAGTTTTCCAAAACACTAAGGATTGAAACCCGCTTTAGATTGTCTTTCATAACTAAGGATTGTCTTTCATAACTATTAATTATCTCCCCAATTGAATTAATTTCACATGTTCATAACATATATTAGACCTTCTAATTTTCCATAGAAAACATATTACGCACACATAACAAATTATTGATCATGTTTAGATATTGGATCCCTTAACTCCAAAATCAATCAAAATACTCACTCATAGCATCAATCATCATAAACATATAAATAGACATGAGCACTATGAATAATATATATCAAAGCAATAATCAACGTAACTAACTAACAACGTTTGAAACTATCATCGAAACCCTAAATTGGCTTAGTTCTCTATCCCTAAAAACATAACCTACATCTGAATGTGTATGTAAGTTTCTCCCTCTCCCTGTGTATCTCCTCAAAGTGTCATGCTCTAGGTTTTTATATGGGCATCATTTAATAAAAGATAAGATTTCAGAAGATATGGATAAGATTTGGCTATATACTCACAAGAAACCTTTCGTACTCGCCCAAAACGCTCTATACTCGCCTGCGCACACAACTGCTCACCCAAGTACACAAGTACTCACATGATTACATGTAAGTTCGTGTTTTTATCCTCTTTGCTCCATGCTTGTGCTTGTTACAAGGGCTCTCTACTCGCCCAAAATGGTCTCTACTCACCTAAGTAGCTCCTTACTCATTCGAATACTTGGCTCATCCCTTGGACGTGTAATTTGTGTTCTTTTTTGTCTTCAATGCTTATATAAGTTCCCGAAATTGATCTTCTTTGTCTCCTCATGAATCTTTTAGCTCATTTTCTTCATTTTGTCTACATCTTTGACTCTTTTGTTAGCCTGAAATTGCACAAATATAAAGTAAAGACATCTATGTTATAGTAAAACTTAGCTTGAAAATGCACAACCCTACCCTAATCAAGATTTTTCCTCTAACTACAGTGTAAGACTCATTGAGCCCCATGAGAAAAAACATCAATTTCTCTTCTTTCTCTTACTTCAACATGTCTCTCTGTGCACCATAAGTACATACTTGCATTTTGTGCAAACAAGCAAGCTCATCCTAGAGCTTATTTATCTGAGTATAATAAGGAGGGAGCTGGTCAATTCCTTCAGTGATCATCATTATTTTCTTCTTGATCTGATAGAAAAAAGAAGAATTAGATTGGTCGAACCTTTCTTGAAGATCACTCTAAATGTACTTGGTTATTGTGAAGTAAAGAACACTCTTTCTTATGTTTTTGTCTAAGGCGTTCAGAATCTATGATATTACCATATCATTACAACAATCCTATGCCCTGGCACACTAAACATCATCACTTAGTTTCTCAAGTGTCTCGTCAATGAATCTGAGCTTTTTTTGGTCGAGATTGCTATGTGCATATCTCTCTTCCAATAACTGAAATTGGATCAATCGAACACTTTCAAACAAGGATCACTCCTAGATTGTCGAAAGCATGGAACTAGAGAGGATTGGATAGATCATCTATGAGGAACCTTGCAATATCGAGATCCATGAATCGTAGTGGAAATTTTGAGAATGAAATTGAAATCGAACATATAAGAAAAATAATTGAAAAGCATGATACCATGAAAAGTATGATGAAATCAGGCTAGAAAGAAAAGATCTTAAAGAGATAAGAGGAAGAAGCTGAAGTGTGCAACATGAGTCTCTATTTATACAACAACCTCAACTCAATCTTGGAAACAAAATGATAATAACATCAAGCATTTTAAGCAACTGAATTAAAGCTTAAAAACTTCTCTTAACATAGTATGCTCACTTGGCAGAGCTTTTGTAAGAAAAAAACTATCCTCGTAGATTTTATAAGGTCATTCATTGGAACATACATACAAAATTAATGAATGAGATGGAAGTGATCATACTTTTCTGCATGATAACCACCAGAGTTTGAATTTCATTTTCTACTAAAGGGGAATCATAAAATGGCTTTCATGAATAAGCATTTTGCAGTTCTCAATCCATATAAAACACAACACAACTATACTTTGTTGCATCAAATTCAAGTTACAAAGAAAAAAGTACAACATTTCTCAGTATTAAGATTAAATCGCTGAGTTTTTTTTTACAATTAGATCACTAAATCATTAACAAAGTTTTTATTACAATTAAAACCACCAGAGTTTGGATTTCATTTTCTAATAAAGAGGAATCATAAGATGGCTTTCATGAATAAGCATTTTGCAGTACTCAATCCATAAAAAACATAGTACAACTATACTCTGTCACATCAAATTCAAATTACAAAGAAAAAAAGTACAAAATTTCTCATATTAAGGTTAAAGTCGGTGAGTTTTTATTTCAATTAGATCACTAAATCAGCAGCAAAGTTTAGAGCTCATATGAGTCATGTCGATACACTGAATAATTGTTATATGCATCAAGACAAAATGTGGTTTTGTTTAGCTGGAATCACTTTTCAAACTACTTGATACAGAATCCTTTAAGGAAGGAGAAACCGGGGAATCACCGAAAAAGACATCAAATAGGGCCTTGGTGACATTCAACGACGTGACTTGGCCATCTAGTCCAGTAGGTTTTCCATCAGATGATACAGATACCTTCAAGGCAAGCTACAGATTCAAAATCATAAATAAGGTAAGGCTTGTTAATCAAGTCGAACAAGTCAGATTTTGTTAAGGTAAAGTTTGGGTTTTGAAAGCCATATAAAAGATCTAGCAAATCTGGGTAGTGTGCGTGTGTATATCATTAGTGAATCATATAGCGTTATTAAATTAGTGTATATTCAATGTTTATGAAAAAATGTAAGATATTCACCTTAAATCCTTATTGGAATAGGTAAATATAGTTGATGCATAGGGACCAAATTTAGGATATTTGCAATGATAAAAAAAATTGTAACATCAAAAAGAAAAATTTTATATCATATTCAGATGAGTTACCTATCAAAAAATGGTTTATTTTTATGTGATATGATAGCGAATCGCTAGAGCATTGGACCGACGGCATCCCACGAATTCGGTCCATCGAGGCGAACATGAAGGGGATGAGGATATATGTATGTGTGTGTGTGCGTGTGCGTGTCCGTGCGCGTGCGCATGTGCGTGTGCGTGTGTGTGTCAAGTCTCAATTTTAAGTGTATGACAATTTAGGTCTAGTTTATTTAAAATAAGATTTTTTTTAGTTTATTAGGTAGTTATGGGTTAGAACTAAATATGGCAATTTGACTCACATGATAATATTTGGTAAAAGATGTAGACTTTTGGAGACTAACTATTTTTTTAACTTTTAAAAATGTTTCACTAAGGAATGTAATCAATGGGTGTAATGGTAATTCATATAAACTACACATACCAACATTTTGGAAGGTTCAAGCCAAGTTAGATATATGAGAGCTCCTTTCTTCAGTGGTCTCCCTTCAAAGATGCCCTTGAAGGTAGCAAGTGTAGACTGATCAACAGGAGCATGTGTTTTCAGTTTCAACAAAAGAGCTTCATTCAATGCATTCCAGAAGGTTTCACCATCTATATCTCTCACCATAACAATTTGCAATGATTTCTCTAATGGGGCTGCACCCAAATAACTAATATTAGCATTACTTAACCTTGAAGAGCACAATTAAAAACTAAGTCGAATGTAAAATATGTGGCATGAAATTGATTATATACATTGGTACATTGATGTAAAGAGGGGCGAATCCTCTTGTGACTCGGATGACGAATTTCCTTTCCATGAGCTCAACTTCTTGAAAAGGGATGGGTTTGCATACAAACCAGTTGCATATACCTTAACTCCAATTATTGAAAACACTTTCTCCCGGTATCCTAAAATTTGAATCAAAAGCTATTATCCCCTAAATTAAGAGATTTAAAAATAAAGAATAGGCAAAAATGGTGTCATCAAAAGCTATTATCCCCTAGGTTAATAGATTAAAACATAAAGATTAGGCAAAATGGTGTCATTAGAAGCCCGAGTTCCAGAACACCTGTTTCCCAAGGGTGTCTTCTTGGTGAGTGTAACGCATGAATGAGAAATCTATATGTGCATAAGTAAGTTACAAGCGTTATGCACTTGCAAGCAAAAATTATTGATGGAATGCACAAATGGGGAAAGTAGCTTATGCAAAAGGCTGTATTTGAACACAAATGCATCCAATAAAATTGAAATTTTGTAAGCAAAAATGGATGATTTCATATTGTAAAAAATGTCTTTCTTGTTTGACTATAATCTATAACTCTATAATTAGGATGACTATAATATATAACTCTATAATTAGGATGTCTTAAATCAATGAGGACACGTTACTAATATAGCCAAAATAACTCAAAAGTGAAGAGTCAGTTTTGAATGACAAAAACTTGCACAACAATGTATTCTCATAACAACAATCTTACATTTATTATATACCTTTTTCCTGATGTCATTAAATAATTCAAGCAACTTTATATTCATCATATGAATATCAATGGAAAAAGTCCCTAACAATTTTCGCAAAGTATATTATGATAACCTATGATTCTATGAATAAGAAGATAAAACATTTCTTTCTTATATAGATAATAATTATTTTCTAGAGTATCATATGAACATGACTAACCTTTTCCAATTAATGACAAGGGTGTTGAACACCCGGGAACATGCAAGGACTTCAGAAATTTCACCTTTGTTGCAGGTTCCTCAATGTAGTCCGTACTTCCAACTAAAATTCATGTTACCACAAGTTGAAGGAATTCAGTCCTAGTGAGGAGATCAAATTTTATCTTCCCTCACTTGATACTTTTTGTTACAAAGAATTATGAGAAATTCAAGCATTAATCCTACTTAGCCATTCACAAGTTACATAAAATTCCTTATATTATTTGATAGATGGTAGGAGAACTTGTTTTTCAAATTTTACATTTGCTCATAGCTATTAGAAATTTACCCGTGAAAGCAAACTTCAATCATTTCAAACTCATTGAAGCAACGTCACTATCTAAGTTCTAATATCACACCCATTACCATTTTAAAGACAAAATATTTCATTGTGATAAAGTGAATTGCTTATAGAAACACAAAAACCAATGCAGTATTTCTAATCGCAACACAATACACATAAGTAGGACCTAATACATTTTAAGAGGTGGATTTCTGTAATTGACCCAACTCTAGATCATCTTTCACCAAAGAAGTTGAAATATTACAACATGATTTCAGTTCAAAGAAAAGGAAACACCAGTTATGAGAGCCCATAACGTAGGACAAAACCCTAAATCCTTCGTGTGTTGCATTACCCTTCAAATGATAGTAATGCAGATTCATGCAACAAAGAGTGCAATGTCAAACCAAATTTTTTTATTCCTCTTCTTATTTCTTCTCCAAATTTGAAGAAGGGAAAAGTGGAAGCGGATACCTGAAGTTGAAGAAGTAGCCATGGGAGTGAAAGGAGAGGCGGGCAAATGACGTCAAAGATGAATGTCGGTTTCCCTAACCACACCGAAATCCTGAAATTTGTGCAATTGCGATTTGGCCAACTACTGCGAGTGCTTGAATTTTGTAGGGTATGAAGCAACACAAGATAACAATGTATGCCAAAATTCAGCTGAATCCATGAGTGTGTGAACTATAAAAAGAGAATTTCGGTTGGAAGTCATCCCATGCAAAAAATGTATGGTTCAGTTTGTCTTTAATTTAGAATTACGAGAGGGTGGATTTGATGATAAAGATGATGGAAGAAGGAAACGGAGTCCACATGAGCGCAAAATGGGGGCCTGCATGATCTGTTCTTGGTGTCCTAAACTGAAGGTGAATTTGATCATGACAAGATCATGATTAACTTGTTGAGTTAAGGTTTGATTTCAACAAAACAATCTAATCGTTCATCAAATTAATTGGGCTTTATATCTATATCTATACTACAATTAAATCAGAAATATTTCTATCCCACGTTCACAAAAAAAAAATACTATTTCACTTGTTAGATTTTGAGACAAGACACACCATGCATTTATATATAAAAATAAAATTCTCCAATGATGTTGCACCATGTAATCCATAAAAGAGTTTGACTGGTTGTACTTCTATGTTTTACAATCGGTTTTGATAAGACTCATGTATATATATATATATATATATATATATATATATATATATATATATATATATATATATATATATATATGAATATATGAGTTATTGAGGATTGTCTTCTCCACGTCTCCCCCACCACATTTTTTCTCCTTGTTACTTCCAAATTCTCTATGCTTTTGTTAACAGTTTATCACCTCTTCCTCCCCCTTCCATCTATCTCCACCCTCGCACCACCTCCTCTTTTCTTCTCTTTTGATCTAGTTGTGGAATAAGTGTGGAAAAGGAGAGGGCAAAAAAGAGCTCATTAATTCTCCAATAATATTGTGCCATGTAATCCATAAAAAGGGCTTGACATGTTGCACGTCCACATTTTACATGCAGTTTTGATAAATTCACATACACACAGATATATATATATATATATATATATATATATATATATATATATATATATATATATATATATATATATATATATATAAGTTATCGAGTGAAGAACACAGTAGGAGATATAATAGAAATACTTTAGGGGGGGTGAATAGAGTATGGAAACTTTCACAAACTTATCACAGATAAGACTTCAAGGCCTTAGAACGGATGTCAAGGTCTTGAACAGGATATCAAGGTCTTGAAATGAGACTCAAGATCATGACTAATCACAGACACCTGTTTAGATGTAAGAAGTGAAAACGTTAATAGTAAATGTGGAAAATAATGCACACTGAACACACGATATATTTATGAAGTTCGGCTCTAAACTAACCTACGTCTCCGCCTAGGGTTCCACAACCCATAGGAGTTAAACCACTATTATTTCACCCTTTTAAGTCCTACATACAAATTAGAAGAACTTCCTCTCTTCTAAAAACTTGTAGCTTAACCTGCTACGATTTAGTCAACTCACCACCCAGTGAAATAACAGCCCTGATTACACCGAAGTGTATCTACGTTTGAGTAAATGGATACTCTTAGTAGAAAAAATGGCTTATCCTATATCGCTCTTATGTTTTCCTCTCTCAACTTAAAATAAAGAAATTACAACGAGTAAGAGAAAGAAAACAAATGGATCAGCAGGAAGACAATTGAATGTAGTGAAGATCGCTTTGCTTCAGATGAGTACTTGAGATTTGTCTTTTGAGGCTTGCAAAGCGTCGCTATATATACGGCTGATCAAGATTTTTGTAGCCATTTGAACTTCCTTGAATTTAGCTTGAATTTTGGCTGACTTCAATTTGAATTGAATCCTTATAATCGGATGGTTTATTGCGTCTAATCTTCTAGCTGTTTGAGTTCATCCTTATCTACATAAAACGACAACCCTTTACTTCCAAGATAATCTGTAACAAACTTTCAAAGAAAGTAAATGTATCCAAAAGATATCTAACAACATAGTCTAATTTAAAATAGATTTGGATAAATCCAAATCTAAATTTCGGTTAAAACAAATCTAAGATAACTTTGAATCAAGTGAAAACTGGATAAACCAAAACAGATGTGTAAAAGGAGTATTTATGATATATCAAAAATATATTTAAAACAATCTTTAAATCTATCAATTTGATATTTGAATTAACATACTTACTCTCATGCATTGTCTTTCATCATCCTACAAAACCATATAATAACTTGCATAATTACATCAAGGTGGAGTTATCAATCTCCTCCTTGATGAAAGACAAAACAAATAGCAAATACTTGCAAACGAAATCAGATAAATATAATACTCCCTCCGTTGCAAAATATAAGGGCGTTTACTATTTGGCACGTTTTTTAACAAGCTAAAAACTCCATTAATTTTAATTTTTTATTAAATTTTTTTACATAGTATTATACATATTGTTAATATGTATAATACTATGTAAATAAAAAATTAATATTTCATGGAGTTTTTAGCTCGTTAAAAAACGTGCCAAATAGTAAACGCCCTTATATTTTGCAACGGAGGGAGTACCAAATAACCATAATCAACAATGCATGACCATTAGTCCTAAATTGTTTGGATCAAGCAAAAACTAACAAAAAGTAGCAGTAGCAGCAGAAACCAGAAACCCAGAAACCAGCAGATGTCGTCTCCTTTATGTATTTCAACAAGAAAAGGGAGGAAATTGAAATTGTTTAAAACACTGTTACAACCCAAAAACCAATGGTTGAGAGAGTCCTAAAAATAAGAAACAACCATGAAGAAGACAGATGTAGAAGGCCTTGAAATCATTCCTCACGCCACTCCCCATACGTGTTCTTCCCACTGCATTGAGTCTTGCCGTCCTTCTCAACTCTGTTCTTCCAACGTCTGTGTGCCTGATTCAGCTTTTGGGCCTTGAATGCTGCTCTTCTTCTTTTTTGTACTTCTTGACCACCGAGTACTCCTCAAGCGTAATGATGGAAGGCTCCTAGTAAGCCGGATGAATAATCAGACGGTTATGCACTTGCCTCTAACAGGTGAGCAGCACATTCACTGACTTCTCCTTGCAATGTTGAGCAGCTTCTTCTATGAGGGGTAGGATGTTGCCAGCAACTGTAAACGTGAGGGAGTCGAGGAAGAACGTATGTTTGATCTTGGCATTGACCATGGCGAGCAATTCATGTGTAGCGTCTAATTTCCCAGAGATGTCTGCCTAGATGTCGAACATATCCCATCTGAGCGCATCTAAGCCGAGCTCCAAGTCAACCAGTCATTGATCGGGTAAGGGAGGAAGTGGGATCGACTTACCTTTAAGAGCAGGGATAACAACAATGTCGTTAGGGGCCAGGTCACCACGAAACTTCCATGTGCCGTCCAAGGCCTTGAAAATTCCCAGTCTATGGAGACAATCTTCGTTCACTATGCTTGTGGACATCTGTTGATCTTCGAGGTCAAGGCTGACATTGAAGTATTTGAGGATGTGAGGAATGAGGTTGTCATAGGGAAGGGGCATTGATCGAGTGGAAGTAAAAGTATGAAGCATGTGGTGAAGGATGACATTGGGCAAGTTAATCTCATAGCCATTCATGAGTAAGAACAAAAGTTCATGAGTCTGATCAGTAAGCAGTTCATGAGAGGTAGAACGGGGTATGATGCATCAAGACAGAATGGTAAAAACTATTTTAGCTTCGAGACAAAGGGTTGTGTGGGTTAACTGCTTAGTGGAGGAAGTGGGAGGGACAAATTTTTTTTCCTTTACTGCCTTAACACATTCAACCCTAGAAGGATGGGAATCAGTGTCGACGTCCTGTAGAAGGCGAAAGATTTTAGCAATGATAGGGGTAGAGAGGGTAATTTTAGTCCCTTTGACCACTGTTTCCAGGGTGGGTTGCCACGATCCCGTTTGGTGAATGAGGTTGACAAAGAAAAAATGAGTCAAGCGGGGATAAGCGACTTCATTAGGGTTAAATGGACCAGAGAGAGGTGGATTTCAATAGGGTGATACATGGAAGGCCAAGGGTTTCGAGAAATTGAATATCAATAGAGTCACACATGCAGAGCTTTCGTGAACTAAAGTTGTCTAACAACATACCAATGAATTTGTAGTTGAGGAACCAGGTAGGAGGGAGGCTGGTGGTTACTTGTGGCATGGAATCGATTGGAATATGTGTTAGAGAGTGAGAAGAGGAGCTTGAACATCGCTGAGAGAGACAGATTCCTCGATTCTCTTCTTGAAAGTAGATATCTTGGCCTTCTTTCACTTCTTCGAGGATGCTGAAGGAGAATGACGTGCAAATATGTTTGAGGACATGGTGAGAGCAAGAGACTAAAGAGGAAGTGGAAAGGACAAAGAGAGAAATTGAGAGAGATTTTTGAAAAAGAGAGAAAGAGAGTTGATGCCGTTAAAGATGTGATAAGAGGGATTATATAGGGTAAAGGGAGATATGCATTGGAAAACCAAAGATATTGAAAGGACAAGGAGTTAAAACATTTTAGGGTTAAAATCCAAGTATCCCAACAACCCGGATTTTACCTTATTTAAAAAATAAAACGATTTTAGGATAAACTTAGAAAAAATTTGAAAACCTGTTTTATTTTAAATAAAAGATGATTTGATCAATTATCTAAAGAGATAACAATCAGGAATCGAATCCAAGTTTAGTTTTATTCTGATGTAACAATCAAGACCGTGAAACTTATCTCAAGGCCTTGAAATGTTTACAGACAGCATTGTATGTGAAGAACGGTGACTATAGAGCAATAGTTATTACTCCCCCTATGATAATGCTTCCCTATTTAACATACCAAGTTCCAAACGAATAAAATTGAATCTATCCTCAGGCAATGGCTTAATAAATATATCAGCAAGTTGAAATTTAGTAGAGACAAAAGATATAGAAACATCACCTTTTTCCACATGATCTCGTATAAAATGACGTCTCACATCAATATGCTAAGTACATGAATGCTACACAGGATTTTTACTAATAGATATAGCACTCGTATTATCACACTTAATAGGAATACCTTTGAGGTCAAAACCGAGGTCATGAAGTTCTTGGGAAATCTACAACACTTGTGAGAAACATGCACATTCTGCTATATACTCAGCCTCTGTCGTAGAGAGAGCCACAAAATTTTGCTTCTTGGAGTGCCAACTTATTAAGGATGAACCCAAAAATTGACAACACCCTGAAGTGCTTTTATGATCAACTTTATACCCTGAAAAATCCGCATCTGAATAGCCAACAATGTGAAAGTGGTTGTGCCTAGGGTACCAAAGACCTAGATCCTTGGTTCCATTAATATACCTAAAAATCCTTTTTACTGCAATTAAATGTGATTCTTTAGGATCAGCTTGATTCCTTTTGGTTCACTCTTTTACCATTCTTGTCTTGATCTAAAGAAATAGTAGATTGTTTTGTTTTGGTTTTTCTCGTATTAGCTATATTTTAGCAATTCAATAAGCACAACTTTAGATTGATCCATCTTGTACTTCTTGAGTAAGTCCTTGGTGTACTTACTTTGATTGAGAAAGATTCCTTTCTTTGTTTGGTTGACTTGTAATACAAGAAAGAAATTCAGTTCTCCAATTAAGCTCATTTCGAATTCCCTGCACACGATGTTAGAAAATTTCTTGCAAAGGGAATCATTAGTAGCACTAAATAATATATCATCAACATAGATTTGAACTATTAATAAATCTTTTCCACGGGTTTTGACAAATAAAGTTTTATCAATCAAACATCTTGGAAAATCATTTTCCAAAAGATATTTTGACAATATTTCATACTAACCCCTTGGAGTTTGTTTAAAACCATAAAGTGCTTTGTCAAGCTTCTAAACAAGATCCAGAAACTCGTCATTTTCAAAACCAAGAGTTCGGGCAACATAAACTTCTTCTTCTAAAAAACCATTCAAAAAGGCACATTTAACATCCATTTGAAAAAGTTTAATATTCATATAAGAAGCAAAGGAAAGTAAAATTCGAATAGCTTGTAGTCTAGCCACAGAAGCAAAAGTGTCCTCATAATCAATACCTTTCTCTTGGTTGTAGCCTTGACCTACTAACCTTGCTTTATTTCGAACAATCTTAACATGCTCATCAAATTTGTTCTGAAAGACCCATCTAGTTCCAATGACCGATTGATGCTTGGACCTTGGCTTGAGAGTCCAAACCATATTTCTCTCAAAATCATTTAGCTCGTTTTGCATGGCAATGATCCAATCTAGTTCTTGAAGTGCTTCAACATAGTTCTTGGGATCTACAAAAGACACAAACGCATAAAAAGCACACAAGTTCTTTAAGCTTGATCGACTTTGAATACCATATTTCGGATATGAGATTATGTTCTCTATTGGATGTGATGAAGCTTGTTTGAACTTTCTTCTTCTAGGCTCTTCAGATGCTTATGTTTCTCCAAGACCTTGGAGTTCATTTGCATGACTTGCTTCAGGTGTAACCTGTTCTGTGTTGCTCAGGACAAGGCCTTGAAATTGTTGTTCAAGGTCTTGAAGTTGTTTAATTTTCAAAGTCTTGAGATTGCTTAGCAGTATCCTGAATTTGTTCTTGCATATTCCGACTTTGAGCCTTGTTGCTCGTTGGTGCTTCTTCTTCTCCATCAAATGGTAGATCACCATGTTGATTCAAATTCAGATATGTAAAGCTATCACTCAACACCCCATTATTGCTTTCATAAAAAATAACATGAATGCTTTCTTCTACAATATTAGTGCATTTATTATAAAATCTATATGCTTTACTATTCAAGGAGTAATCAAGAAAAGTGGCTTCATCACTACGTGCATCAAATTTCCCAAGATTGTCTTTTCCATTGTTGTGAACAAAACAAGTACATCCAAAAGGTTTGAAATATGAAACACTTGGTTTTCTTCCATTAAAAAGTTCATAAGGAGTTTTCTTTAAAATGGGATGAATCAAACATCTATTTAAAATATAGTCAGCCATGTTGACAACCTCAACCCTAAAATATTTTGGCAAACCATTTTCTTAAAAAAAGCATGGTGAAATACCATATTTTGCACAAAACAAATTGAATTTTAATTGATCAAATTCTTGTCCATGATCACTTCTAATCGAAACAATAGGCATGTTTTTCAAAGATTACAACTCCTTACAAAGTTTTGAAAATTCAAAAAGTGCTTTCGATTTTTCTCTTAAAAAGGAAACCCATATAAAACGAGAATAATCATCAACAACAACGAGGATGTATTGTTTTTCCTTGGGAAATTTGGCACACATAGCACCACATAAATCCATATGTAAAAGTTCAATAGGACGAGTAGTACTTATAGAGTTTTTTGGTTTAAAGGACCCACGTGTTTGTTTACCTCTTGAGCATGCGCTACATAGCTCATCTACCTTCAAGTTTAGGTTTGGTAAGCCACGTACCAAGTCCCTTGAGTGAAGCTTGTTTACCTCTTGACCAAGTCTTATGTGTCAAAGCCTTGGATCATCTATCAAGGCCTTGATACATTTTAAGCTTGTTCCTGCAACTTGGTTAGTGCTCATAGAATAAACATTATTACATCGAGGAGAAGTAAGTACAACAACCCCAATCCTTTTTATATTGAACTAGACATTTTTCTGAATAAAAAACAACTCGATTACCTTTATCACATAATTGAGAAATATTAAACAAATTATACTATAAACCTTCAACAGGGTAAACGTCTTCAATAAAATTAGACGAATCGTTACCAATTTTACCTATAACAATGATGATACACTTCCATTTATCACCAAGAGTAATTGTCCTAGTGGATTTCTTCTTCAAATCGGAAAACAGTGAGCTTTTACCACTCATATGCCTTGAGCAACCACTATCAAGTATTCATTTTTGTTCCTTAGTCTTGGTGATATCCTACAAAACAACCAAATTCAACCTTTCCGGCTAGACTAAATTACAAACTTAGAGTCATAATCGAGATGGGCCATGTTTGATGGTCTAGTCCCTTTAGGAACCCAAATTTGTTTCACTTGTTCTCTTAAGCACAAAGGAAAAGTATTACGAATTATAAAAGGATCATTTCTACGATGTGGACAAGTAATCTTGACATGACCCTTCTTGCAGCAAAAGAAACATGTGGGTGTCCGCCAGTTCCCTTTGGATTTAACAAAAGTGGTAGGAGCTTTTTTTTGGAAAAGCCTTATTGTATCCAATTCCACTCTTGTTAAGGGAGGATTGGTGTTCACCCAAGATCCTATCGAGATTGTCTTTGGAATGGGTGAATCGAATGAGTGCAACCTGCTGGTCTCTACACTTCTCAGTCAACTTGATCTTTTCATTCTCCAATTCGCTATTACAGTGATTTAGAGAGGAAAGATTTTTCTTTAGAACTGAGTTATCCGATTCCAAGGCCTTGACTCTAATGGAAAGGGCTGACTGTGAGGCTTTGAGATTACTCATTTATAGTTACAAATCACTCAAGCTTTTCTCCTGTTCCAAAAGCTTCTCTTTCAAGGTGTTAGTCTCATGAATAAAATTTTCTTCATTAATAATCATGTTTTGCAAAAATTTAGATAACACAACAGTAGAACTAGATATTAAATCTCTCACTACTGCCTCAAGATGCTGTTTGGGAGCTTCTTATTGGTCGGCCATTAAGCATAGGTTTGCTTGATCATTCCCGGAGTTTAAGTCACTTGATGAGTATGAATCACTCCATAAGGTCACCATAGCTTTCTTCTTTCGGTTGTCCTTCTTATACTTGTTTTTTTTTTGTGGACAATCCTTTACTAAATGATCTGTCTCTCCACATTCAAAACAAGTTAGTACTTTAGAACTTTTTTGCAGAGTTAGAATACTTACCTTTATTCTTTGATGATCTAAGGTATCCTCGATTTGAAAATTGCTTCTTTATTTTTAGAATCTGAGCAAGTCCTCTAGTAATCAAAGCAAAGGGATCTTCTTCATCATCTTCACTTTCTTCATTCTCAGATGGGACGTCCTCTTTTTTGGCTTTTAGGGCCAAATTCTTCACACTTGAGGCAGGTTCACCATGTTCTTTGAAATACCCGCATATTTCCGTTTATTTAATTTTAGAATTTTATTAAATAAAAGTCGGAAGTATTTCTTATTCCTCTTATTCATAGTGTGTCGAAATTCGCGAGATAGTGATTTCACGTTTTATAAGGTGAAATGGGGAAAATTAATTAATTTAATTTGTTTAAATAAATAAATATTTTTATAAATAATATTTATATATTATTTATGGGTAGATTAGTGGGTAACTAGTTATATATATATATATATATTATACTATATATATACATATGTATTTATTTATATATACATATACATGTATATGTGCTACGATATATATATACACATATACTACCCACATGAAATTATGGTCAGCCCATTCTGAGTCTCCAGGCCGGCCCAACATCAGACAAACCAAAGCCTGAAAAGGTAAATATAGAGATAAGGTGATAAACACCAGGGATAGCAGAAGGATGAGCCCAAACACAGGGACTCATGTAAAAAAGGGCACCGTATACCCAAAATGGCCCCCTATACCCTCCAAGAACTATCAAAAGACTGTCACCAACTCAAACTACTCTATCTACTCTACCTTCTCAAAAAACCACGAGCCACACAAATACTCGTGTACTATCTACCCACCAATCTATTCTTCCACGTATCATCCGTGAGTGACTTGCACTTCCACTTCACAGAGATACGGGCCTTGCAACTATCAATAATAAGATTAGAATATACATGAGAGTTAAACATTTCATCACCAAAAATCACTTTGTTCCTAGCCATCCAGGTGAAATAGACTAAGGCCTCAAGAGCTAACAACTTAGCTTGAAATGCAAGGGACTTCTGCTTCGACTGTGGTTCTGCAGCGAACCACTACAGCCAAACCAAAGCTGAATACGGGAGAAGAAGAGCCGGTTGTTTTTTTTTTAAAACGAAATTCTATCTTAACAAGGTGATAACTAGCAATCTTCCATCCGAATCCATCAAACTAAAATCCATATCTTTAGGGGATTTGATTAGGTTAAATCTTAGAGGACGTTACCAGCTTCCCATCCATATCAAACTCATGCCATAACTTCCTCTCCATCATCCTCTGCAACCCCATAAACATCAGCCGAAAATCACAAACGACAACTATCTCCGTTCACCCTCGACCACAATTCCGACGATCCCAAGGCCGACGACCATCACCACAGGTCTCCTCCAACACCCAGGAAGCCACCGTGCAAGCCCCGACGCAGCAGCTCACCGGAAAGACGTCGGAAACGGCGTCGGAAGTTTCTACAGAACAGTGATCGAGATGCCAACTTCGAAGCATTGCCACCACTACCACATTGATTCAAAGCCATCAAATCCAAATCCACCGTAAACCTTGCAATACCTTCTGTCAAACACGTCTTTTCGTTTCCTCAAATCTGCTCAGGGGTGCTCGTACCATAGCCCCGAAATTGACTGGTGAGCAGTTTTTCTACATAGCAGAAAAGCGTGATTTTGATGAACGTTTCTTTATTCATTCGATTCAGGGGCTGATAATCCTTATAAATCATTTCTTTTCAGATTCATACCATAGCAAGGGATCATAGGCTCGAAACTTGGACGATTCCGAGTCCCGTTTGGATAAGATCCGCTCTATTCATCGCAATTTATCGAGTTTCGAATAAGTAAGCGATGTTTAATCTAACCTACATACTGTTTTGGAACAGTTTACAGCCTGTTTAGCTCCTGAGATTTGGTGGGTACAGAATCGATTGGCTTTTGGGAAAAGCAAGGGTAAGTTTTGTACATTTTAAAAGTTACGGTGCCGTTTCCGTAATTTCTGAAAAGTTACCAATACCCTAATTAATTCTGTAAACTCTCAGGTCCATTATCAAATTATTTTGCTGAACTACGAATAAGCATTTCGTCAGATTAAGGCAAGTGGTTTGGTTCAATCAGTGCACTTTTGCAAATTTCGTGCATTTTTCGCAATTATTGTCTTTTTGTGTTTTCTATACATTCCATGCTATGAATTTGTGATAAATATGCAAGTCAGTTCAGTTTGTCGCTATTTATCAAATCCGAAATCTCACATAGCATGATAACTCGGGTAATTATAGTTTGATACCATAATTTGAGAAAATTATATTAAAAGCCCGAACTTCCTAAAAAGCATGATTTGTTCATTTTGTTTCCTTCATTCTAGTTAAGTATGGTATATTATTGGTTTTGAATATCCATGCTTGTCAATTATATTATTTCGTGCACTTTATAGATCTAAAGTGTACATTATGCCTTTTGTGGTCACCTAGGATGTAATTGTGGATTGATACTTATACCGTTTGTATTATTATTATTGTGGTTGTTATTGTTGTTATTATGGCGTGTGTCTTAAATAATGGAAAAAGGGTAAAGTCAGGTCAAGGTTCGGTTATACCTTGCTCTATAAACGTCTCATGAGATGCCCCTTCGAAATTGCAAATCTCTCGAATGGGTACATCTACCTATGGGTAGTAGGTCATCCGCCATCCGCCCAGTGTATGTGGCCGAGGCCAGTATCACTTGTCCTAATGAAATGATAACGTTGTTATAAATGTATTATTATTGTTGTGTTGTATATTATTTTACTAATAGGTGACCCAATTTCAGCGATGTTATATCATGTTCTTTCCGTACTCGGAATATGATTCCTTAGGGTCTTCGGATCCGCATCCCATTCAAACACTCGGTCCTTTTTCTTGATCATCCTTTTACATTATTTTTATTTAATCAAACGAGTCAGGTTCCACATATATATTAACTCCTAATTTATATTTTAGTCTACAATCACCAATACCCTTTTATCGGCAATGGGTGGTAGACGGAGTCTTGAACATTTTATTTTCCGCTACTTGCTAGTCGTAAAAAGACTAACCGTCCTATTTTCTCCTTCGGACGGTTGGGGTCCCTGGTTTGCATACTACACCTCAGCCGCTGATCCGCAGGTTTAGGTAAACGATCTTGAAGCGCTGAAGAATAAAGGATTTCATTGTTTTCCATCATACAAACTTCTAGAATTTATGTGATTTATTTTATTCATTCCGCTGCTACTATTTGAATATTATTTCCGCTGCTACTATTTCATTAATTTGATAATTGTATTTGGACCCCTTTGTTTTGGGTAACTTTATTTTGGAATAGTTTATATTTAAGTCTTCCGCTTATTTAATATTTATTTATTATCATCTTGTTTATGGGAGCATGGTTGCATGTCCCTATAAGCCTAAGGTGGTTACAAAGACATTAAAGTCCGCGTAATTGCTGGCGCTGCAACATCTCTTCAGTGTATTAAGAAGGGGTGTTACATTCTTCACCTAGCACCATCTCATGAGTGTTGAGCTTTCCTAGAAAATCATCCAAGGGAAGAGTCCTTAGGTCTTGTGCTTCCTCAATTGCTGTCACCTTTGGTCCCCATTTAGACTTAGGTAAGCTCCTGAGAACCTTTCTGAATTTCTCTTCAGTTGTGAAGATTTTACCGAGGGAGTCTAGTTTGTTCACAATCTGGGTGAATCTTGTGAACATCTCTTTCACAGTCTCATTGGGAATCATCTTGAACAGCTCATACTGCCTCAAGAAGATTCTGATTTTTGTCTCTTTCACTCGACTTGTACCTTCATAAGTTACTACAAGCTTATCCCAAATCTCTTTAGCACCCCTGAAAGATGACACACAATTAAACTCATCATAATTTAAAACGCAGTAGAGTAAATTCATAGCCTTGTAATTCTTGGCCACATTCTCCAAATCTGTTTGGTTATATTCGCTTTCTTTCTTGGCCATGGTAGCTCTTGCTTCATTGATCTAGGTTGGCTCTCTGGGTCCTGATGTACATATTCAATGTCCTTTTTATTGCACCTTTTGACTTCATATTTAATTCAATTCCCAAAGAAAAGGTTGAAAAATAATGCAAATTTGTGTAGAATGAGCTAACGTGCAAGAAATAGAGTCTGCACAAGTTTTGGCCTAATAATGTAGGAATTGGAGCGGAATTGGAGTCAAAACGAAGAAACCAAGTAAAGGAGAAAAGTTGTCGAAATCGACCTATTTGGTCGATATCGAATGAAACATCGACCAGACTCTAAGTGTCGAGACAGACCAAGAATACCAGCAAAGGAGAGCACTCAATATCGAGTGAAGAAGTTCGATATCGACTAAGCACCAGAGATCGAGTAGAATGAAGCCCGTCGAGCAGAAACGGAGAGGTCGATTTCGACTGATCTAGTTGATATCGACTGGATTTCGACATCGGTTGGACGCGCTTTTCGAGATGCGGATTGCAATACTATCCATCTAAGGCACAAATTATCTACATATTTAGATAGATTATACCTTGTGGATATTCTCTTTTTACCCTAAGATTTTTATTAGTTATTTTAGAGTTTTACCTAAATAAAAGATCTACCCTACCTGTTTGGATTGAGTTTAGATAGAAGATAGGATCTACTTTCCTTGGATAGCGAGGATTTGTAGCCTATAAATAAAGCCCTAGGGGGTGGTTTTTATTCATTCATCATTCCAATACACAACAACAATAGAGCTAAAGAAGTAGAGAGTTAGAGAGAAGCTTAGAGTTTTGCGTTTGCGAGAGCCGGCGTTGAGTTGTAAAGCTTCGAAGGTTTAAATTTAATGCAAGTTTCTTCTTTTCAATCAAAGATGTTTGTTGCGATGAAGAGCGAGTAGTCGTCCCACTTCTAGGGTCGGGGTGAGCCCGAAGGTAGCCATGTAAGTACGCTTATTCTATATTTGATTCTGCGATCTCTTATTCTACCCCGTGCTCAATCCTTTATGCAAGTTTAGGATCATTCCTTATTTACCTTATATGAAGCAAAAGTGGATTATGTATGTGAATTTGGATAGTAATAAGGTTTTGCCTAAGAAAGTTAACATAAACCCTAATTATGAAAAAGGTAGAAACAATTAGGTTTTTATGCGAAAGCCTCTATATTCCTAATTGGTGTTGAGAAAAGTTTAATCTTTTATGTGAATTAGTCATAATACATGCATGGTTACCGTCGTGGTGAATCCCTATCATGGAAGCCCTTTTAGTTTATTGAAGAAAAAACCCTAAATTATGTTGCTTTTATTTCTTTTCCTTTATTTTCTGTTTTTCTGCAAATCGAAATCGACTGAGAGCCACTCGATATCGACCACTTCTGTCATTATCGACCACCCTGCATTGAGCGATTCTTCATCGACAGTTTTCTGAGTCGAAAAAGCTACTGACCCACTCGAAATCGACCATTCCAGTCGATATCCAGTTCCTCTATTGTTTTATCTCTTCGTAGGTTTTCTCTCCAGATCGACGTCGTCACTAGGATCCGACTGCCCCTGTCGATATCGACTGTTCAACTCGATATCGAGGCTTCTGGTCGACTTGCGCAGAGTTCCCAGAGACTATTCAGGCACCGCTGACCCACCTCCTCGTGGCTCGATCCTGATTCCCTGCCATTACAACGGGAGGAAGTCTTGTAATTTATTTGCGTGGAATAAGATTCAGTTTGATATCTATTTATATTTATTAGACTCAATTTCCTCCTACATCAAATTTTGGCGCCGTTGGCGGGGAGGCTATCAATCGCGCCCTGTTTAGTCTATCTCACTTTTTTTCCTAGTGTTTTCTTACAGGTGTATGCGACGCACTATTCGCCCACCTGAGTTCGAAGTTACGACCCTGAAAGCTATCTTCACCTTCGTACTAGAATCCAAAGAGCCATGGCGGACCAGGAGACCCAGGATCAACAGATTGAACGCCTAAGGAAGCAAGTTGAGGACTTCACAACTAGAGAGGCGACACTAAAAGAGCGTGCAGACAGGGAGGAGGAAGCTAGGAGGAAAATAGCAACCCAAATCAATGCCCTCCCTCAAAATGTCAAACAATACATGCACCCTGTTCTCTCAGTGCCTGAATCGGCTATTCTTACCCCCCATTCTAATTTTGAGATTAAACATAGTTTCTTAACTGAGATTAGGCGACGTCAATTTGAGGGGAAACCTAACGATTGTCCTCTTGAGCATATTTACTTATTCCTTGACTTATATGATACGATTGCTGATGGACAAAGCCTTGAATATGTAAAACTAAAGGCTTTTCATTGGTCTATCGCAAGGAGAGCACTAGCATGGTTGGAGAGTCTAGCCCCCAGATCGCTCCGCACGTCGGATGAGGTCAAGGATGCCTTCCTCAACATGTTCTTCCCACCATCCAAGACAGCGGTGATACGCCAGAAGATCATGGCTTTCAAACAACGGCCACATGAAACCTTGTCGCAAGTGTGGGAGCAGTTTAAGAAGCTGTTGAGGTCTTGCCCTATGCATGGGCAACCACCCTACGTCATCCAGGAGATCATCTACAACGCCCTGGACGTAGAAACAAAGGAGAGAATTAACACCTATACCTCCTATGGGTATCTCGAGCTCCTACCACAACAACCTTGGGATACTATAGAGAGGTTGGTCGAATTTGACAACACCTATGGGACTGTTGTGGCCTCTGACTCAAGGCCTGCCCCATCTATGCCACTCTATGAACCCTCCAAGGAGATTGACCCCGATGTCAAAGATCAATTCATGCAAGATCAACTCAGAAGGCTTCAAAAGCAAGTCAAATTCCTCTCCGCCAACCAACCATGTGCTGAATGTGGCTCCGTAAGGCATATCACCACTGATTGCCCCCACACGGAGAAAGTACAACTAGTAGAGACCCACTCGGAGGCGCGCTACATAAGGAATCGCAATCGCCAGGGGTAGAACAACTGGGGAAATCAACCACCTTAATACAACCCCAGGGATCCTCCACCATACAGAGCACCTAGCCATCCCGACAGAGAAAGGAGGGATGATCTACAACTCATCCTAGAACAGATGAGGCAGAACCAAGCGGAGACAAAACAAACCAACAATGCCATCCAAACATCATTACATGACATTAACTCTAGGCTTGGCGAGATTGATACATGGAGGAAAGACGTTGAGACCCAACTAGGTCAATTGGCGGCATCAATTCCACGACAACCCGGAGGGCTCCCTGGCCAACCACAGGCTAATCCAAAAAGGCAGTCATCGAGCCACATCGCCGCCGTTCGTCTAAGGAATGGCAAGGAGTTACCAATGAACATCGGAGAAGCGGAGAAAAGTCCTGGAGTGCCAAATGATATCAACCATACCCAGTCGATATCGACTGACCCACTCGATGTCGACCCACCTGTTGATGTCAACCCTATCCAGACGAACCTGAGATCGACCACAGCAGTCGATATCGACACCCCACCAGTCGATATCGACCATTCAGCAGCACCACCTCGAGCAATCCCGCTCCGCCAAAGAAGAAGCCATTGCCTTATCCCTCCAAATCATCAAAGGATCCAGGGGATGCGAAGTTCCAACGCTTTATGAAGGTTCTCCAAGGCCTTAATGTCACCATCCCATTCAAAGAGGTCCTTCATAAAATGCCATCATACGTCCGCTTCCTCAAAGATATCTTAACTAAGAAGCGATCAATTGCTGAGATCGCTGAGGAGTGCAACAAGGTGGACTACCCAGAGAAGAGGAGTGATCCTAGTAGATTTTCCATCACCATTGGGCTTGGCCAACATCGCTATAAGGCCTTGTGCGACCTAGGGGCTAGTGTGAGCCTCATGCCTTTGTCCATCTGGTCAAATGTCAACATTGGAGCCTTGGAGCCAGTAGATATGAAGTTATACATGGCCGATAACAATTTTATAAGGCCCACAGGCATCATCGATGACGTCCCAGTCAACGTGGGTAAGTTATTTGTACCCACTGATTTTATTGTACTTGATATGACATAGGATCCTACTTGCCCAAAATCTTAGGGAGGCCGTTCCTAGCTACGGCCGATGCCAATATCAGCGTGCGAAAGGGACTCTTGTCATTCATTATTGGCAATGAGGTCATCAAATTCTCCTTCAACCCTACAATGAAGGAGGTACAACAAATGGAGGTCAAGGTGATGCAAATAGGGAAAATAATCCCTTGCGATGAGCCAACGGAGAGAGCCTTGACCGACGAGGAGCTAGAGGAAAGGGCCATGGAGGCCTAAATAGAGGAGCTTTTGGAGATTTGGCACCAAGTCGACGATGGAGAAAAGCCAGACAGAACACTCAAAATCAACACAACCTTGTCGATATCGAGTGAACAGGTGTCAAATCGACTGCTAGAGGCTAAGTATGGGGTCGACACAGCACTCGGAATCGACCAGGGCCAGTCGCTAACGACTAGGCCCACTCGAGATCGACTCCACCTACTCGACCTGCCTCCATCGGCAGAAAAGACAGAGGTCGATATCGACCAATCCACTCGATATCGACTAATCCCTGAGACCAGTACGGACTTCGAGGTAAGTCCAGGTAAAAATCCTCCACCCTTAAAGATAAATTCCAATGTCCCTTTAAAGCGAGTATCCTCGTTTGTATGCCTAACAAACATGATAGGTAAGCCCATAAGAGAATACAAGGCAGGCAACAAGGTGCTTATTAGGCAATGCAACGCCCTGGGATGCAAAAGAAAGGATGGGAGGAGAGGTTCAATCATGACAATCTATAATATCTATCCAGGAAGATTGGAGCTCAATGACAAGAAAGGGACGACGTTCAAAGTAGAGCTTGAAAGCTCTGAAGAGGACATAAGACCGATATGGTCCCTACATGTGCCACCTTGGATAGAAGCGCGGAAGAAGTCGGCCTAGCGACTATAAAGTCTAGAGCTTGTACATAAACCCCTTTAAATTTCCGCATAGATGGTTTTTAGGTTTCAAAATTTTGAATTTTTTGGATTTGGATACTTTGGATATACAGTGGTTTTATCTATTATTGCACTAATGATTTCAGGTATATATCAAGAAAAAGGAACGACGAAGAAGAAAAGAAGCTTCTGCAAAGGCACTCGAAATCGACTAAACTAGTCGAAATCGACCAACAGTGGTCGAACCACCTCCTGGAGTCGACATTGATGACTCAGAAGAGAAAAGGAGCAGTCGATACCGACCAACATAGTGGATATCGACCAATTTCTGGCAGCCCTCGATTTCACCTTCTTCCTCAACTTCGACAGATGCAGTCGGCATCGACCACTGTACTCGACATCGACTTCTGGCATCGACCTAACCTGAAATCGACCTGAATCCGCAGGTTGCTCTGTGAGTTTCTCTCTACCCTTGTTCTTCTTTTAATACAGTGAGGATATGTTGTTGCAGGAGGGAGGTCGAGTATCTTAAATACAAATATAAAGATGTAAATAAATGTAAACCAACTCCTAGCCTAAGCAAATAATTACAAGACTTCCTCCCGTTGTAGTGGAAGGGTAGTCAGGATCGATCCACGAGGAGGCGTGTCAGCGGGATCCTAGTAGCTTTGGAAATCTCAAGTCTGCATCGACCAGAAGCCTCGATTTCGACCTTAGAGCTCGATGTCGACCTCGTCTGTCGATGTTCTCTGCAACAGAAGACCTGCAGAAACAAAAAACAAGTGGTCGATATCGACTGGAGAGGGTCGATATCGATGTTAGTCACGAAATCGACTGGCTCAGAAGACTGCCAGTCGACACAGTAGGGTCGATATCGATGCTAGGGGGTCGATATCGATGTCAAGCAAACTTCGCAGAATGATCATCGTCGACTCAGAAAACTGTCGATGAACTCAGTGGTCGATATCGACGTTTGGGGTCGATATCGATGTCTTCCTGCAGTGGGTTGGTTCTTCGTCGGCAAAGAAAGGCCGAAGAATTGAGAATGGAGAGAGAAGCAATGAACAGAAATAAAACAGAGGGTTTTTGGTGTATAAAATATGTAAAAAGCAACTCCTAGGATTAGGGTTTACCACAACGTTAACCAATGCATGCGATAAGATAAATAAGACGGAAAATTGCGCTATTTCACCCGAGGGACAAGCTTTCGTCGTACACCAACTCTTAGGATTACTCTTGCAAATAAACCTAATTGTCTCTACCAATTTTATGTTTATAACTCAAGTTGTTAGCATGAATCCCTTTTCTTTCGATTAGGACTAAACATAGAATCGTAGGAGGAGAGATAGACACAACAATATCGACATCAAATACTTACCTCAAGCGCGCATGGCTAACGTTGGGCTCACCCCGACCCTAAGAGCTTTGGGGAACTACTCGTTTCTCATCATGGAACTCATTGTTGATTGAAAGGAAGAAACTTGCATTAAAATAAACTCCGAAGCTTTACAACTCAACGTCAATTTTCGCAAACGTCAAACCCTAAAACTTCTCTCTAACTCTAACTCTATTGATTGTCTTGATTGATGATTGGATGATAGATTGAATGCCAGCCCCCTAGGGCTTTATTTATAGGCTACTAATCCTTGCTATCCGAGGATTGTAACTCCTATCTAAACTATGAACTTTATCCAAACAATTAGGATAGGTCTTTTATTTTGATAAACTTAAAGGTAAAAAGATAAATAACTCTTCAGCTGTCATCTATCTTGAAAGTGTAACATAATTCCGTGCCTCCTTGAAGATATAGTTCAAATCCGCATCTCGAAACCGAGTCTATCTTTTGTCGAGATCAGGGGTCGATATCGACACCAGAGGTCGATATCGAGGTCTCTGTTCCTGCTCGATTTGTTCAGCTCCTGTCGATGTCTATGTTGAGGTCGATATGGGGGTCGATATCGACACCAGAGGTCGATATCTACCTCTGCTCAGCTTTACTTGGCTTCTCCGTTTTGACTCCGATTTCGCTCGAATTCTTGCATGGTTAGCTCAAAACTTGTGCAGACCCTATTTCTTGTATTTTAGCCCATTCTTACACAAGTTTATATTCTTTTGAACCTTTTCTTTGGAAATCGAATGAAATAAGAAGTCAAACGATGCAATAAATGATGTACAAATATGTACATCAGGATACTGTATATTTTAAGTATGGGGTGGGGTAGAAACATGTCTTATGGTCACAACTTGGTTTTTCTTCTTCGCATTGCATTCATGTTTAAGTTTTTGCTCTTAGTTCTTATTTTCATAAAAAAATACAAAAATTAAAAAAAAATAGAAAATGTCAAAAAATACAAAAAAATGCATATCCACTTTTTAAGTTTGTTTTTTAAATCCTACTTAGACGTCCTATGATGAGAACCCAATAGTTGACTTGTTCATGTAAATCCTATGGCATATTTGAATGGTTTAGCCTAAGTCCATCAAATGGTTTTTATGTAGATTGTGAATTTGTGATGAAATTGAGCACATATGATCCTAGGCTAAAAAGCAAATCCAACAAAAAATGTCCTAGTGAGAATTTTGGCCTATAGGGAGAACATTAAAAATCCCTCTGCTTTCTTGAGTGTATTTACTCTTCATATGCATCTCTAAATGTTGTGATAGTTATTCAAAGCCAATGCATATATATGTTTATGTTTACGAGAATTAAATGATGGAGGCATCTTTTAAGCCAATTTTATCCTCTCTTTACTACCCTGCATTATCTCTGCTTAAAGCCAGAACATTAGCCTGAGCCTTATCTTGCAAACTCCACAAAATTATCCCTAGTCGAATTGAGCCTGACCCCATTTGTGAATTGAGACTTAGATTGGTTAGGATAATGCATTATGGAAAGAAAGTGCATATTGTCTAGTTTTGAGCAAAGGAAATTATGGGATGGTACATATTTGCATCTTGCCATACTTTGTAAAAGGATTTTTGGCTCACCATATAAATGCACATTTCTTATTATTTAATTTCGTGCAAAAAAATTATTATTATATTAGTGCATGAGCCTATTATTCCTTAGTTCGTTTATCTTTCATACAAGATTTATATACTTTTGAGAGCATATTAGGGTTTGAAAGAAGGTTGATGATCTATATGGAAAAGAAGTTTGGAAAGTGCATCAATGTAGAGATATGGTTTGGATATAGTAGTGATAAGGTTTAGGAGTCTTGATTCCCGAATTTTATAAGCACCACATAGCTAAATAATTCCATACCCTTTATTTTATACCAAGCCCCATTACAACCCTGCCGAATGGAGTCTTATTTGAAGTCTTCCATTGAGCGAAAGTCCTCATGATGGTTCTTATTGCATTTTCATAATTGGTTGCAAAGTGGATTATTATAAATTACAATGTTTATGAGTTTGTACATGGAATTGAGTTGAGAGTTAATCTTCATAGCCTAAACACATGAGAGTTGAGTGCATACACATTATCCCTGTGAGGTTGGATCAAAATTGCATATGCCTATGGATCGCTCAAATATGTGCTATGACGTTAAAGTCACTTGCTTTGCTTTGCTACCACTTATGATGTTGCTTTTGACAAGGGCGAAGACTTGAAGGGTGTGTTGTAAGAGTTGGTTACTGCTTGGTTATTGCTTGAGGACATGCAAGTCTAAGTATGGGGTGTTTTGATGTACATATTTAGTGTCCTTTTTATTGCATCTTTTGACTTCATATTTCATCCAATTCCCAAAGAAAAGGTTGAAAAATAATGCAAATTTATGTACAATGAGCTAACGTGCATGAAATAGAGTCTACACAAGTTTTGGTCTAATTATGTAGGAATTGGAGCGGAATTGGAGTCAAAACGAAGAAACCAAGTAAAGCAGAAAAGTGGTCGAAATCAACCTATCTGGTCGATATCGACTGAAGTATCGGCACAGACTCTGAGTGTCGAGACATACCAAGAACACCATCAAAGGAGAACACTCTATATCGAGTGAAGGAGGTCGATATCAACTAAGCACCAGAGATCGAGTAGAATGAAGCCCGTCGAGCAGAAACGGAGAGGTCGATTTCGACTGATCTGGTCGATATTGACTGGATTTCGACACGGGTTGTACGCGCTTTTCGAGACACGGATTGCAATTCTATCCATATAAGCCATGGATTATCTACATATTTAGATAGATTATACCTTGGGGATATTCTCTTTTAACCCTAAGATTTGTATTAGTTATTTTAGAGTTTTACCTAAATAAAAGATCTATCCTACCTATTTGGATAGAGTATAGATAGAAGATAGGATCTACTTTCCTTGGATAGCGAGGATTAGTAGCCTATAAATAAAGCCCTAGGGGGCTGGTTTTTATTCATTCAATCATTCCAATACACAACAACAATAGAGCTAGAGAAGTAGAGAGTTAGAGAGAAGTTTAGAGTTTGCCGTTTGTGAGAGCCGATGTTGAGTTGTAAAGGTTCGAAGGTTTTAATTTAAATTTAATACAAGTTTCTTATTTTCAATCAAAGATGTTTGTGGCGATGAAGAGCGAGTAGTCGTCCCACTTCTAGGGTCGGGGTGAGCCCGATGGTAGCCATGTAAGTACGTTTATTCTATATTTGATTATGCGATTTCTTCTTCTACCCCGTGCTCAATCCTTTATGCAAGTTTAGGATCATTCCTTATTTACCTTATATGAAGCGAAAGTGGATTATATATGTGAATTTGGATAGTAATTAGGTTTTGCCCGCGAAAGTTGACATAAACCCTAATTATGAAAAAGGTAGAAACAATTAGGTTTTTATGCGAAAGCCTCTATATTCCTAATTGGTGTTGAGAAAAGTTTAATCTTTTATGTGAATTAGTCATAATACATGCATGGTTACCGTCGTGGTGAATCCCTATCTTGGAAGCCCTTTTAGTTTATTGAAGAAAAAACCCTAAAATCTGTTGCTTTTATTTCTTTTCCTTTATTTTCTGTTTTTCTGCAAATTGACATCGACTGAGAGCCACTCGATATCGACCACTTCTGTCGATATCGACCACCCTACATCCAGCGATTCTTCATCAACAGTTTTCTGAGTCGATAGAGCTACTGACCTACTCGAAATCGACCATTCCAGTCGATATCGAGTTCTTCTGTTGTTTTCTCTCTTCACAGGTTTTCTCTCCAGATCGATGTCGTCACTAGGAATCGACTGCCCCTATCGATATCAACTTTTCAACTCGATTTCGAGGATTATGGTCGACTTGCGCAGAGTTCGTAGAGACTATTCAGGCACCGCTGGCCCGCCTCCTCGTGGATCGGTCCTGATTCCCTTCCACTACAACGAGAGGAAGTCTTGTAATTTATTTGCGTGGACTAGAATTTAGTTTGATATCTATTTATATTTATTAGACTCGATTTCCTCCTACATCAGGTCCTCTCTTAATGATATCCCAAAGCTCCATATCCTTATAAATGATAAACATTTTCATTAAAGATCTCCAGTGAACAAAGTTATCACCACAAAAGGGAGGTGGGCGATTGGCCGATCTTCCTTGAGCGAATCCTCCATCACCTACAGTGCTCATGATCAATCTCACAGATGGTTAAATCAAATAAATGTGAGTTAAGCTCTGATACCAATTGAAGAACATGGTAGGAGATATAATAGAAATACTCTAGAGGGGGGGGTGAATAGAGTATGGAAACTTTTCGCAAAACTTATCGCAGATAAGACTTCAAGACCTTGGAACGGATCTCAAGGTCTTGACTGGATATCAAGGTCTTGAAATAAGACTCAAGATCTTGACTAATCACAAACACCTGTTCAACTGTAAGAAGTGAAAACGTTAATAGTAAATGTGAAAAATAAAGCACACTGAACACACGATATGTTTAAGAAGTTTGGCTCTAAACTAGCCTACGTCTCTGCCTAGGGTTCCACAACCGGTAGGATTTAACTCACTATTATTTCACCCTTTTGAGTCCTATATACAAACTAGAAGAACTTCCTTTCATCTAACAACTTGTAGCCTAACTCGCTATAATCTAGTCAACTCACCACCTAGTGAAATGACAGCCACGATTACACTGAAGTGTATCTATGTTTGAGTAAACGGATACTCTTAGTAGAACAAAAAAAGACTTATCCTATATCGCTCTTATGTTTTCCTTTTCAATTTATGATAAATAAATTACAACGAGTAAGAGAAAGAAAACAAATGGATCAACAAGAAGACAATTGAATGCAGTGAAGATCGCTTTGCTTCAGATGAGTACTTAAGAGTTGTCTTTTGAGGCTTGCAAAGCATCACTATATATACTACTGATCAAGATTTTTGTATCCATTTGAACTTCCTTGAATTTAGCTTGAATTTTGGCCGACTTCAATTTGAATTGAATCCTTAGAATCGGATGATTTGTTGTGTCAAATCTTCTAGTTGTTTGAGTTCATCCTTATCCACATAAAACGACAACCCTTTGCTTCAAAGATAATCTGTAACAAACTTTCAAAGCAAGTAGATATATCCAAAACATATCTAACAACATATTTTAATTTAAAATAGATTTGGATAAATCCAAATCTAAATTTCGGTTAAAACAAATCTAAGATAACTTTGAATTAAGTGAAAAATGGATAAACCAAAACAAATGTGTACAAGAAGTATTTAGGATATGTCAAAAATAGATTTAAAACAATCTTTAAATCTATCAATTTGATATTTGAATTAACATACTTACTCTCATGCATTGTCTTTGATCATCCTGCAAAACCATACAATAACTTGCATAATGACATCAAGGTGAAGTTATCATTGAGGATTGTCTTCTCCACGTCTCCACCACCACATTCTTAATTTCTTCCCGTTACTTTTGAAATTCTCTCTTCCTTTGTTAACCATTTATTACCTCTTCCTCCTACCCATTCCCTCTATCTCTACCCCCATATCCACCTCCTCTTTTCTTCTTTTTTGATCTTGGTTGTGGAATGGTTGTGGCGAAAGAGAGGGCCGCGAAGAGCTTCTTCTTCAACTGGTGTCTTGATTAGGTTTTATATCTATGCTACAATTAAACTAGAAATAATTCTATCTTATGTGGCTTCACTAGAAGCCCTAGCTAGTTTCATGTGTCGGATTTTGAGACTTGGCCTATCATCCACTTATATATAGAAATAAAATTCTTCAATGATGGTGTGCTATGTAAACAATAAAAGGGTACACTTGACATGTTGTACGTCCACATTTTACAAGTGGTTTGATAAAACTCATATATAGGAGTTATTGGGGATTGTCTTCTCTACGTTCCACCACCATGTTCTTCTGTTAACCGTTTATCACCTATTTCTCCCTCCCCCCCCCCCCTCCGCTCCCCTCCCCTCTACCTCCACCTCTACCCAAAACTACTTTTTTCTTCTCTTTTGATCTTGGTTAGGAAAGGGGTGTGGCAAAGAATAAGGCAGAAAATAGATCCTTTTTCAAATGTGATCGTGATGAAGGCACTCCTCGGCATGGGATCATGATGGGGGCTCTTCTCAGCCTCATCTATGTGTTCTTCATCCGGTGTAACATCGTTTGGCTCACCGGATCTGGGATCCCCATGGAGGGGATGGGGTAGCGTTAGTGGCGATTTCTCGTATTGTGAGATTTGAAGTTGAATGCCTTGAAGGGAGGATGTCCTCATAAAACTAGATTGATAGGATTTGTTTCTCCTTTTACGAGATTTAGAATTAATAATTCTCATCAGATTTAAAGGATATGTTCATATGAGTCTTGAATTTGCTCTCTCCTCTTGATTTGAAACAAACTTTATAGAAGACGAAGTAGATGAATCTATTACGAACCCCCAATTTCACAGATTATTGCATAATTTGATGGAGATAGACTTACTCCATGCTCACTTGATGACATTACCTAGCTGGCAAATCCGAGATCTTGGTCGAATCTCTCTCTCTCTCTCATGATGCCTCATGCCATGACTATCTTCTGCTTCCTCCATTTGTCGATCAGATGAAGAAGAATATTGCTTATAAGTAGACATGTCAATCAGGTCATTCGGGTCGGGTTCGGGTCATTCGGGTCTCGGTTAAATCAGGTTACCGATCATTCTAGGTCGAGCCAAACCGGGTTTATCTCGGGTTCGGATCGACCCATCAGGTTGAAAAACTCAAACTTTTTGAAGACTTTTTAAAATATTGAAATAATATCAAAATTAAATTCTAATATAAATATGTCAAATTAAACTAAATTATAATATTATAATTAAATTTATAAATATAATAATAATAATATATTAATATTTCAAGCATAAAAAATCATATTTATACAAATAAATGTTCTAAAGATACTATAATTATAAAATATACAAGTTATTTAATTTCAGAGTGACCTTAACGAATACAATTACATGAAGTTGACTCACCTAGTCGATTTTGATCAAACGGATCACCGGATCTTGACCTTAAAAGTCCCGGATAATTCGGGTTCGGGTTGATTTCGGATCCCGAGACTAAAACATCGGGTTCAAACCCGTAAAATTACCGGATGTACGGGTCAAATGTTTTGGGTGGGGTCATGTTTTGACATGTCTGTTTATAAGTGATCAGCAAATTAAGGTGGAAATCAACTTGTAATTTATTTATTTTTCTTTGGTTTCTCTTAACAAATCATGTTTTTTCAGATAGGGATTTGGTTTCTCTCTTTTTTTTTGCTAAAGTGTAAACTATACTATTTGAAATGACTTACAAGTCAGAAAGCTTGTAAGTAAACCAACCAATTACATCAAAAAATGCATATTCGGGGGGGGGGGGGGGGGGGGATGTGATCCCCCCAACATGGCAACATATGCCGCATATCCATCAAACCAACCAAAAACAACTAATCAAATGTTTCTGATCATCTCCTCAGGAAAGAGATAATACAATAAACTATAAACATGCGAAAGAATAAGCCTAATAATCACCCCTATCGGAATAGGGTTCTCATAAAAAAAAATAAGGGCATTCCTAGCATGCCATATATAATAAATGGTGGTGATGAAAGCCATCACTCTAGCTCTATCTTGCGGCTCTCTCCTCTTACTAGCTCGGCGTAGCGCCTCACAGCCAATTGCTATCAACGTAATGTGGTCACTCATACCAAAGTGCCTCCGAACAGCCCCCCAAACCTCCAAGGAAAAAGGGCATTCGAAGAAAAGGTGGTCGTGAGTCTCAAGATCATCCTCACAAAATCTACAAACCGGGTCAACCTCGAGGAAGAGTAAGCGGTCATACGTTGGCAATCTCCCAAGAATCGCTAACCAAGCAATGAAAGAGTGCTTCGGAGTATCTCCTTTAACCCACAACACACGGTACCAAGGGACCCGATCCTCCCTCGGACGGAGATAATCATACGCATGAGAGACCATGAATCTCTCGTCCACCACCCAATTATCTAGAAGTTCTTGGGCGCTATAGATACCATCACCAAAGGCCTCCACACAATCCCGAGCACCTACCAATGCCTTAATAAGAGGGGAATCCCTCCTATTAATCACCCAATCATGAGGCTCATACACCGTTAAGTATTGATGGTGAATCCAACGCACCCACAGACTATCCCTCTTTGCTTGTATGTGCCAAATATGCTTACACATAAATGCACGATTCCAAACAGCCAAGTCAAAAAGGCCAAGCCCGCCTTCCCTCCTTGGAAGGGTGATCTTTGCCCAAGCCATCCTTGACGTCTTTCAAAGGAAGTCCCTACATATCCCCACAAGCCTATCAAGAGCCGCTTGTGGAATGGGGAGCATCGTGAGCCAAAAGGCCTCCACTCCTTGAACCACCGTTGCAAGTAGCTCTTTTCGTCCCGCGAAAGACAAGTGCTTCTTCCCCCATCCATCCAAAAGCCCTCTAATCTTCGCCAACAATGGCTCATAGTCAAGAACACGCAACCCATGAGGAGAGATGGGTACACCAAAATATCGAAATAGAAACGTGCCCATGGAGAACCCCGTCTCCGCTATAACCCCTTCTCTTTCATTATCCAGCACCGAAGCAAGAAAAATGGAAGACTTACTAGCATTCACCGCTAACCCCGAGATGCTTTCAAACTTCCTCAAGAACCTCATAATCACCTTTACCGATTCAATGTCCCCCCGGCAAAAGAAGATAACATCGTTGGCAAACGCCAAGTGAGATATCCGGAGTTGGTTACAATGCTTATGGAATCGAAACCCTCCCGAAGCCATCTCCTTCCTCACCATTCTACTCAACCATTCCATGCAAATCACAAATAGATACGGGGACAATGGATCGCCTTGCCTCAACCCCCGTCGACCCAGAAAGAACCCATGTAGCGTGTGGTTCACCTTGATAGAATAGGTGTTAGTTGTGACACATTCCATCACCCATTCCACAAAGGTATTTGGCACCCCGATCTCAACCATAGCATATCTTAAAAAATCCCAACATACCAAATCATACGCCTTAGCTAAATCAACATTGAGGAAGCAACAACGTACCTCTCGCTTGACATTATAATTACGCAGCAACTCTTGCACCAAGAAGACATTATCCGACATAAAAAGGCCCTTAACAAAGCCAACTTGCACCGGGTCAATCACCGTCTCCAAGCACCCCGCAAGTCTAGTCGTCATCACCTTCGAAATGATTTTATAAACCACATTACATCATGAAATTGGCCAGTAATGCTCCACTCTAGAGGGCTGCGAAACCTTCGGAATAAGGGTTATTGCGGTATGATTCAATTGCCTCAAGAGCTTGCCCTGTTGGAAAAATTCTCTCACCGCTGCACACACCTCTCTACCCGTCATATCCCAAGTTGACTTGAAGAATTTAGCGGAAAAGTCACCGATCGACCATAACGCAGTCTTGACTTCGTTATTGGTGACCGGGGCCACAAGAAGCTCGTTCTCCTCAATACCCAAGCTCTGCCCTTGTACAAATAACCCAGGGTTGGGCTGTTCCCCTTGCCTTTCCATGCCCAACAGCCCATGGAAGTGATCAACAAATTCAGCCACAACATCATTCAAAGAACTGGACAGCTCCCCATTTCGCTTCCTTATTGACGGAATAAAACCCCGCATTGCATTCTTCCTCATTATCCCATGAAAATACTTGTTGCATTGATCTACCTTGAGGACATACTTAGCCTTGGCCTGCTGAGAAAGGAACATATATTCAGCATTAGAGAGCCGAGTAAGCCGCTATTTTGCCTCAACAAGTGCAGCAGCGACGTCATCACTAGTCGGGTTCAAACGACGTCTTTCAAGAGCCTCGACAAACTCATCATTGGCCTTGACTATCCACTACGTAGTGTGACTAAAGTGCAGCCTATCAACGTCTTCAAAGGGGCCTTCATGCCTTTCAACAGGCCACACAATCGATATTGAGACGTGCACACAAGGAAAGTGCGTCAATGCTCCTCCACGAGCGCTTTGAAATTTTCATGTGTGACCCACATGTTATAAAATTTAAAAGAGGGCCTCCCTTGCTGATCCAACTAATGAAGGAGTCGTAACACCACCGGTTTATGATCCGAACAACCCCACTTATCAAGAAAAGGCACATAATAAAGGATCCTCCGTTCGAGCCATTCGGTGTTAACCATAGCATGGAATGCGGTTCCTAATCTTCCCATAAGTCCAAGTAAACCCATCCGAGTTCTCACTAGCAACATCTTGGAGACCAAGACAATGACAACCATCAACCATGTGTGAGGTTTCATAAGATGTAACCGGTCTTCCATTGATTCGCTCGTCCCCCACCATCACATTATTAAAGTCACCAATAACTAACCAACACATATTGTGTTCCTAAAAAACAACCCCTATCTCCTCCCACATGTGACCTTTCTATGAGCCACACTATGAAGCCCATAGACATAGCACGCACCATAGATGACACCCGAAATTTTACACACCACCCTACAAGACACTTGTTGAGCGGAAGCATGAAGAATATCAACAACCACTAATTAAATGAGGATCTCATATGACAAGGATCCTAGCCTGACTATGAAGGTGGAAATTAGATGAGTACTCCCACCCTGGGAATTGCCGATGTTATGTTATTTAATCCTTGTAATATTGTTTGTAACAAAACATTGGTTTATATGGTTGTATGATGCACATGAATGTAGGCTAGGGGAGACCTTACTTAGCCATACTCTGACCTAGCCATGTCGTGGACCAGGAAAAGCACATTGGTCCCATGGTCTGACCATGTGTGAGACCAATGGCTAGCCTGGATCCACCTGGTGAGGCTTTGGTTGAGTATACGGGCTAACAACAGGCTTATGGTTGCTTCTGGTTTATTTTTGTATGAGCTGGGCTTTAAGCAGTATTGGGCTTTCCCTGATTGCCCATAACTCTAGCCCAGTTTCTCTAAGGGTTTTCTTACCGTTGCAACTCCGTCTATTTAAGCTCTCTTAGGAAACCCTAAGAGAACTGTAGCATCGGCGCACTCTCTCTCTCAGGTAAGCCAAGGGGCTAGGGTTTGGGAGAACAAGCTAGGGTTTATGGCTTGGGAGTGATCCATTGACGGCGATTCCATTGAGGGAGCTCATCCTGGTTTGGTGCTACCTGAGTCCCTGCATACACGAAGAAGATGAAGAACTTGAAGATGGATTCCTGTGTTGAGAAATCTCTCTGAGATTTCTCGGTTGTCCTCAACGGACGATTTCTAATCCTTTCTCTCTTATCTTCCTATTCGTGTCTTAGAGAGATCTCTAGCTGTCGTTCTTGTGCATCAAACCTTTGTAACCTGTTTTGAACTTGGATGCTTAGTGAAATTGGGTGAACCTCCCCTCTTGAGGTTCCGCGGATGTAGGGTAACCGAACTGCGTAAACAAATCTCGTGTGTTCTTATGTTTTTCGCTTTTGGTTTCATGTTTTGCATGTTCTGTTTATCACCAGAGTAGTAGGACGATTTATCCCTATTTCGTTTACAATTGGTATCAGAGCCAGGTTCGCACCCTTGTGGTATTGAATCTGATAGATCTGACAGGTCTTCCGGTAGATCTAGGGTGTTTTGTTCTTCGTCCTCTTATTCTATTTATCTTTGTGTTTTTACAACACCAGAAAAACCCAAAAACATACTTTGTTGGCGCTTGGTAACTTGCTGTCATAGATCTAGCCTTATCGTTGTTTGTCCTCTTTATTAAGTTACTTGCTAACTTTGTTTGTGTGTTTCTATGGCAGAAAACACAGTGAGGATGAAGCCCTTTGATGGGACAACAGACTTTGCCATGTGGCAAGTCAAAATGAAGGCGATAATGATCAAGGAGAAGTGTTGGAGAGCTGTCACTGGGGCTCATCCAGCCGACGCTTCTGAGTCATCCAAACAAGAGATGGATGAGCAGGCTCATTCAGAGATAATGATCAGGTTGTTTGACGATGTGGCTCGTCAGGTTGTAAGTAAAACCTCTGCTAAATCTCTCTGGGATGCACTTGAGGCTTTGTACTTGACAAAATCTCTACCTAGGAAGATTTCTCTGTTAAGTAGGTTATTTACTTTCAAAATGGATACAAACCTGTCTCTGAATGAAAATCTGGATAAGTTTCTTAGATTAACACAAGAACTGGAAAGGGTTGATGACAAGGTTAAAGATACCCACCAAGCTGTGTTATTGTTAAACTCCTTACCTGCTCAGTTTGATAACTTTAAAGATGTGGTTCAATATAACAATGATGATCTTAGCAAGGATAAAATTATGGAATCCATCATTGAGAAAAATGAAATTATGAAAGTGTTTAAAACCAAATCTGAAAAGAAAACTGAGCCTAAGCCTGAAGCTCTTGTAGATAAGGGTAAGGGAAAGGGGAACAACAAGAAATCTAAGAAAAAGGATAAGGAAAAGAATGATAAATCCACTGGGGAGGGTAGCAGTAAGGGTAACTGTCATTACTGTGATAAGCCTGGTCATTATATCAAGGATTGCTATAAAAAGAAAAAGGTTGATGAAAACAAGAAAAAAACAGGAAACTGCTGCTATGCTTGATTCTCAAAATGATTACCCCCATCAACTGCTTTTTTGTTCTTCTAATGCTTCTGACAACTCTTGGATTTTAGATTCAGGTTGTACCATTCACTCTACCTATGACAAGTCTATGTTCAAGACTTTGGATGAGTTTGATGGTGGTGAAGTTTTGCTGGGTGATGACACCTCACTGAAGATCAAAGGTATAGGTAATGTGGCCTTAAAAATGTTTGATGGGAAGGTAAGAGTTCTCCAGAAGGTCAGATGGGTTCCTGACCTTAGGAGACATTTAATGTCTGAATCTGTATTGGATGATCAACATTATGATATTAAAACTCACAATGGTATTAAGGAAGTCTCTAAAAATGGGATTATACTGATAAGAAGTATCAAGAAAGGAGGGTTGTACCATGTACTGGGTACTCCTGAACTGAACTTCACATCTGTGAGTCTTAATATCACAATGGATCCTACCATGCTTTGGCACACTAGACTTGGTCATATTGTTATTCAAGGTCTTACAATTCTGTATAAACTTGGCATGATTTCTGTGAAACCTGCTAGCTTAAGTTTCTGTGAAGATTGCATTTATGGTAAAAAATCTAAGCATGCTTTCACTAAATCCACCTATGTTGCTAAAGAACCTCTTGCATATGTTCATTCTGATCTGTGGGGCCCTGCCCAAGTCAACAGGTTTATGGTTGCTTCTGGTTTATTTCTGTATGAGCTGGGCTTTAAGCAGTATTAGGCTTTCCCTGATAGCCCATAACTCTAGCCCAGTTTCTCTAAGGGTTTTCTTACCGTTGCAACTCCGTCTATTTAAGCTCTCTTAGGAAACCCTAAGAGAACTGTAGCATCGGCGCACTCTCTCTCTCTCTCTCTCAGGTAAGCCAAGGGGCTAGGGTTTGGGAGAACAAGCTAGGGTTTCTGGCTTGGGAGTGATCCATTGACGGTGATTCCATTGAGGGAGCTCATCCTGGTGTGGTGCTACCTGATTCCCTGCATACACGAAGAAGATGAAGAACTTGAAGATGGACTCCTGTGTTGAGAAATCTCTCTGAGATTTCTCGGTTGTCCTCAACGGACGATTTCTAATCCTTTTCTCTCTTATCTTCCTATTCGTGTCTTAGAGGAATCTCTAGTTGTCGTTCTTATGCATCAAACCTTTGTAACCTGTTTTGAACTTGGATGCTTAGTGAAATTGGGTGAACCTCCCCTCCTGAGGTTCCGCGGATGTAGGGTAACCGAACCGCGTAAACAAATCTCGTGTGTTCTTGTGTTTTTCGCTTTTGGTTTCATGGTTTGCATGTTCTGTTTATCACTAGAGTAGTAGGATGATTTATCCCTATTTCGTTTACAGCCGAGTCACCAACTCCCCCACATTATGACCACTCCGATTGAGCGCTTTTGGTTTCATGGTTTGCATGTTCTGTTTATCACTAGAGTAGTAGGATGATTTATCCCTATTTCGTTTACAGCCGAGCCACCAACTCCCCCACATTATGACCACTCCGATTGATTTTTGTCTCCAAAAGCCCCACAAATCGACACATTGTGTTTATTCACCAACTCCCTCAAGCTTTTTTGTTTCTAGGATTTGGTTTCTTTTTGTTGCATAGTTGGAAGAGATTCGAAAAAATAAGGTCAACTAGAGATTAGGCAAAGTCTCATTTGGTTTCAATCTCAGTTCCGCCTCAAATCCTACAAGTCTGCCCTCCTTTTGGTTCAAATTATTTCACAGTTTGTCTTTATTTCCTTAGTTTTTTTCAACTCTAGCATTAAGGATTTGCTTGAAATACATAGTTTGTTATGGATATCTACGTGGATTTGGTTAAATTAAATCTTGAATTCATAAATTTGATGCATTTTTCTAGGTCTAATCATTATAGATCTGTAGGTGAACAAATTCTTAGGCCTTTGTGATTATGAATTGTTTTTTTCCCTATCACAATCTATTTGGTTGTGTTAAACAAAATGCACAAATAATTATAAAAAAACATATTTTATTTAATTTTAAATGTCGGATTGCCTATTATGACCATGCGTTGGAAAGCTCTCGACGAGCTCTACAAGTCTGGAAAAGGAGCGCCAAGTTCGCGGCATATAGGAGACACAGACGCGGCTGGAACGGCGCCCGCCGGTTTTGCAGTTTCAAAAAGTCCGATTTTCTTCCGAAATCTTTTATTTAGGGAAATTTTATCTATTTCGACTAGGATTTCAAAGAACCGGTTTTAAGCTTTTAAAATACTATTTTTTCATAAGTTTCATTCATCAGACAACTAAGGAGAGAAGAATGAAGGTTTTCAACATCGGTATGATTCACTAAACCTCTTTAGTTTTGCCTACGATTCAGAGACATGGTTGGTTGATTTGTGAAACTTGAATTCTATGTTACTCCAATTATTAATTCATTATCTTTGTGCTCATTTTGTGTTGTTAATTCTATTTTGATTAGCTACCTTGATAGAATTGCATCATGCTAGGGTTTCAATTGATTCGTGAGAGTAATTGTACCTTTCGTAGCAACCACAAGCAAGAAATTCCGCGTGGAGGATCTTTATTGTGTAGGGTAATGACAGTTTTGGTGACCATTCTGCTTGGACTTTGGGACTCTATGTTGTTTGTATGTTAAATCTTGCAGGGTTAGGGTTGCATATAGATGTAAGGGATTGTCATCTCCGCGAGGAAAGGTAATCCATTTAAACCAAAGTCGGACTAACCCAAATAATTTGAATAACTAAAAAGAGAGTCAAGGATCAATAAGCCAACAATCATTGAGAATTTATAGATGAAACTACTTCATCTCTATTGTTATCAATCAATCGCAATTGCAATCTTTATGATTCTTGTTTCACTTTATTCTGCGATTATTCTTGATCTTGTTAATTTTGGTTATCTTTAACAGGGAACAACAACCGTTTTACGCCCTTCGAATTTTGGCGCTGTTGCGAGGGGGAATTACTTTATTTTCTTGTTTATTTTTATTGCTATCTAGAGTAGATTCACCTCGCGTGGATCACGCTTTTGCTACTATTCAATCTCTTTGTTTAGACTCTCTTCAGACTAGGCAGAGATGACTGATGCTAATGATCCTTCTCCTATGAGGACATTGAGAGATTTAGAGGAGCCTGATCTTACTTCGCAAACTCTTGCGATCAAACTCCTAGCACTCCCTGAAGGCTCAAAATTTGCATAAAACCTGAGTTGTTTACACTTTTTCCTGTGTGTCATGGAATGGCTGAAGATGAGCCCAACAAACACCTCAAAGAGTTTGCGAGTGTCTGCAATAGAATCAGACCCCAGGGATTTACTGATGATCAACTTATGCTGAGACTGTTTCCATTCACTCTAAAAGATGCAGCAAGCGATTGGCTTCACTACTTACTTGTAGGAAGCATCACTACATGGTTAGGGCTGAAGAAGGCTTTTCTACATAAAACATAGAGCAATCCCCCAAGGAGAGTATCTATGACTATATTGAAAGTTTCATAAAACTCAAGGAAATTTGTCCTCAGCATGGTATAAAGAGGACTTGATCCTCTATCTCTATGAAAGGCTACTTGATCATGAGTGCACTATCATCAACGCTACTAGTGGAGGAGATATTCTAGATAAGACACCTGAAGAGGCTATGCAAATCTTTGATGGGTTAGCCAAGTCTTCTCAGAAATATAGAAAATCCTAAGGCATCAAGGAAATTCACAGTCTGGACAACTCGAAAAGAGGCTGCAAAGAAGAAGTGAGTAAGTTGACAGAGATTGTAAAGAACGTGACTATTCAGATATCACAGTTGCAACCACCACTCAGAGGTAAAAAGGATGGACTTGAAGAGATCAATGCGATAAGGAGTTCTATCTTTGAATTACCCCAAGACTCCTCTCAGAATAATTCAACTAGAGATGACACTCTGAGAATCCTGATGAGCATGATGAAAGCTCAAGGGAAGCTAATATGCCAAATGCCTCAGAAATACAAGAGCTCAACGCAAGGGACTCAGATAAGCTTCCTGATGTAAGCTCAATTTGTCATGTTTTTGGCTTACATCTATTTCGATTTTTGTCCATATTTTATATTTTTGGGTTGGAAAAGCATAGAATTTGTGTAGTTTATGTTTATTTGAGAATTATAGAGGTCTACACAAGTTCTTTTTTAATTTTGCAGAAATCGAGACATTTTCAGAGCAATTCGGAGAAGAAGAGAAAAGCTGAAAACCACTCAATATCGACTGGAGCACCAGAAATCAACTGGAGCACCAGAAATCGACTGGAGCACCAGAAATTGACCAAGAGCACCAGAAATCTACTAATGACCAGGAATCGACCAATGCAGTCTATATCGAGTGCCATCACTCGATATCGAGTGAACACCCACTTGAAATTTACCCCAAGAGCCGACATCGAGGGACGATCAACTTAAAATGAAGAGACGAGTCGATATCAACCCATATTGGTCCATATCGAGTGACATGAAGAAACCGACCCGACACAGATTTCGAGTCATAATCCGAATGGAAGTTGCTTGCACATGAAGTAGAAGATATTTTATCAATATTATCTACTTTCTATCCTAATGGGTTGAACAATTAATTACCCTAAGGATTTATCTATTTTATAAATTTAGATTTATTTCCTTTTATCTAGAATTATATCTTTAGATAGATTAAGATAGATGATAGATAGATTGCTCGCCTTGAATAGCTAGGATTGAGCCCTATAAATAAAGCCCTTAGGGGCTGGTTTTTGGATCATTCAAGCCAAGTCGTCTTCGAGCGCAAAGAAGGAGGAAAGAAAGAGTGAGGACGAGTGGAGAAAGAGAGGAAGAGATCGGAGACGATTGGTTGTAAGTTTAAGTTTTAGTTTTAATTTAAAGTTAGTTGCTTTTATTATGTCTTGTTTCTAAATTCCCTCTTCTAGGGTTGGGGTGATCCCAACATAGATATGTGTGTTTGATTTATGAATTTGTATGTCTTTATCATCATCTACCTATGTGCTTAATCCTTTGCGAGAGTTGAGGAAATTCCTTATTTATGATATTGAAGCGAAAATGATCTTATTATAAATTTGGATAGTAATTAGGGTTTATTTGCGAAAGTCGACTAATCCTAATTAAGAAAATGTAGTAACAATTAGGGTTTATGCGAAAGCCTCTATATTCCTATTTGTTAATAACGAAAGTTATTTGATATAAAGCATGCATCTTTATGTGATTTATAATCTACACATATGTTTATTGTTGCGGTGATCCCTAACCTTGGAAGTTTGCTCTTTTATTATTCTATTTTTGATATTTTAAAGTTTTTCCACAGCCACTCGACATCAAACCACCGCTCCCCTCTTCATCCCTCGACATCGACCAACTCTTAGCCGACGTCGACAGCAACCATACACCTTATCCCGCTATTCCCGAACCCCGAAACGCTAAACTAGAACCACTGACTTCTCTCCTGAGGACGAACCTAACTCCCCTATACTATAGCGGGGGTCTTGACTATAAATTTATTTGGTCGAGAAACCCTCTCATCAAATTGGCGCCGTTTTCGGGGAGATATCAATCGCGCCTAGTTTAGTTTTGTTTAAAGTTTAGGAGTAGCCCATCCCTTGTTTCTTACCCTATCACATACCCTACCACCACCTACCTCATCGGTACCCACTAAGGTGCCGAGCTTTTGCTACTAATTTGTGTTCTTCATTGTGATTTCAAAGGTTAGGTACAAAGATGCAAGAAGTATACGATCTCCAATGAGAATGACAGGTCAAAGATTTGAGACGGAGAAATAGGCTCGCACAGGAGGAGGCACGATTAAGGGAAATATCCCGGTTGGAAGACTTAATCCGAAGGCTTGAGGCTTCCTATCATTCTCCTCCCGACAAGCCAATTGACCCATCTCCAGCAGAAGAAGATTGGCTCGACAATGTCCCCTTCTACAAGCCAGTCTACATCGACTACCCTTCAGTCGACATCGACTACCTGGGCTCCATATATGTGCATTCTGGAGGAACTGATCCAGAAATATCAGTCGACATCGAGTGCACCGGTCAATGTCAAGTGTGCACCGGTCGAAATCGACTGTACCACAGAACCCCATGTATGTCCTCCTTTGGCTTCGATTATATCTTTGTTATCTATTGTTGATTAATCAATTGAAGGATCCCAAGCGCTAGAAGATAAAAGCCGGACATTGTTGCCCAGGGCATTTCAAGGTCACTTTTACCTTACAAGGTGAAGTCTCACTACTAGAATACTGCAATTAGACATCATATGATTTAAGTCTGTCATCAAATCAACAGATGTTAAATTAATTTATCACATCAATAATTTTTTTTTGATGTTTAAAATAGTTTACAATGGTCAAATTTATAGACAGATGTGAAATTGTTAATTCGAAAAAAGGTAAAAAAGCGGGAAAGGGCGGGAGTACAACACTTAGAAATTTTTTGTAGCCCGGGCTTCCAAATTTGGAGGTACACTTAAAATAAATTAGAGCCTTCTCTCTCTCCTCACTCCCTCTAACTACGTTCTACTCTCTCCAGATCCGAGCCCCCAAAGCCCCAACTCCTTCTTCGATCATCTCTCTCCAGATCATCCATCTTCGATCATCTCTCTCCAGATCCGAGCTTTCTCTCCGGCGACCGTCCTCCTAGGTTCAGTGCTCCTCCTCGTTGCCGTCTTCTTCCCTCCAGATCTGAGATCTCCTTCTACTCGTCGGCCACCCGCACAATCTCCTCACCTCCTCCTCGCCGTTGTCTCCCTCCCTCCAGATCTGAGATCTCCTCATCCTCGCCGGCCACTGACATCATCTCTCCTTCTCGTCGGCGTCTCCCTCCCTCGTCGTCGTCTCCCTCCCTCCAGATCCGAGATCTCCTCCTTCTCACCGGCCACTGACATCATCTCTCCTTCTCGTCGGCGTCTCCATCCCTCCAGATCTGAGATCTTCTTCTGCTCGTCAGCGACTCCCTGCATCTCTTCACCTCCTCCTCGTCGGCATCTCTCTCCCTTTGTCTCTTCACTGGCCTCCCCCTCATCAACCTGGTTTTTGGTTCTCATGCACGCGAATCCCTCGGCATCTCCCTCGCCTGAGTTGTTGTTGTCGAAGATCCCTCCTCCGTCCATCGATTTCGTCATCGATGTCTCTTCTGCTTAGCCTCTGCTAAGTTTCTTTGTCATTCCATTCGCCTTTCGATTTTGCTTACCTGTGAAGGAGTGAAACTTTCTGAAGGACTCGGAAATTTTCCCAAAGTTGTTCTTACTTCTCCCAAGGGTAGGTGCATATCTTCAACTTCCAACATTTTCGTTTTTACATTGATTTCAAGGTTTCGCTTTCCTGATACGAAGTTGCTCTCATTGCTGATTTACTGCCTTTACACTAGATTGAATTGAAATCAATGTTTCACATATGTATCGGTGCTTGTTATCAAGTACTGTAATCCCAAAATTGCAGTCAAGTTTTTCAATTACAGTTGTTGACTGGTTCATTGGCAGTGAGGCTGAGTTGTATTTGTTTGGAGGGTGTGTTACGTCCTGGAAACTTCCAAATGGCAAAGATCTTCTCTTTGTTAGACCAGATGCTGTATTTAACGGACAGAAACCCATCAGGTAAAGACATGATGTCTTTTTTAACAATGATGGATTATTGGCTGATGCATCTTATCTCTTATCTTCCATGCTAACTTCCACTTTTATGTTCAGTGGTGGTATTCCTCATTGTTTTCCACAATTTGGTACGGGACCAATCCAAAAGGTACTATGATTGTGATGGCATACTTGCTTTGTTGTTTCATCATATCAGTGTTGTAAACACTAAAGTATGGATAAACTATGTTCGGTTTTATGTTGCATTGTGGAAAAAGATTATTTAGGGTATGGGTAAGCCAATTAATTGATCAATAACTTGAAACCAAGGCAGAAAACTAGAGACACTGAACACTGTTGGAAGGATCAGCGTAGTTTGTCATGGGTTCTAGTATCTGAATAAGATGTTGAGTATAATGCTTTCTGCAGCATGGATTTGCAAGAAATATGAACTAGTCACTGGTTGATTCACAAAACGAGGAAGGAAAACTCACTGCAACTCTTGAACTAAACGATGCTCCAAACAGTCGTGCGATGTGGGATTTCAGCTTCCAAGCTTTATACAAGGTTCACCCTTTATGTTTGTTAATTTTGCAAGAAGTGCGGAAAAAAAAAACCGTGATGGTGAAATTTATTCCAAGCTATTACCCATTACTTCTTTGAGCAATGTTGATGTTGCATCACTACAAGTCCATAGTGCTTCAAATCAATTCATTTAGTAAGTTTTGTTGCTGCTAGTGTCCCACTTACACTACCCATTGCTTATACTTGACGACTTGATTTTTGGCTTCTTACTTGTAGATGATTTCAGATTCAACGAGCATCTCTACAGAGCTCACTATTACAAATACAGATCAGAAAAGCTTTTCATTTACCACTGCCTTGCATACATATTTCAGAGTAAGTACTAATCTCAATACATTAGATTTACTCTTTCAGTCATTTTTTTGCGTTTGTGCCTGGAGTATTGTAGAACCACATAATTATGGCTTAAATTAATTTTCCATGCAGGCTTCTGTTACTCAAGCATTTGTTGGTGGTTTGAAAGGTTGTAAGATGCTGAACAAAGATCCAGACCCTAAGAATCCACTAGAGGGTCAAGAGGAAAGGTGGGTGCCATAATTTCTCCTGAAACCTATTATTGCAACTGCTTTAGGAACTTTCCCTATTTGATTAATGGAATTTTACCAATATATTCGGGTATTTTTATATGAACCAAAGTCCAATGCCAATTTTAGGAGTTTTAACATATTTTGCAATTTTTTGTTGGGAATAGATTTCATATGCCATTCTATGTTGACTGAAGAAGATTATGGAGTATGGAGTTATCCTCAATTTGTCTCCAATTTGTTTTTAGTTTTCTAAGTGTCCCACTTACACTACCCATTGCTTATACTTGACAACTTGATTTTTGGCTTCTTACTTGTAGGTGATTTTAGATTCAACGAGCCTCTCTACAAAGCTCATTATTACAAATACATATCAGAAAAGCTTTTCATTTACCACTGCCTTGCATACATATTTCAGAGTAAGTACTAATCTCAATACATTAGATTTACTCTTTCAGTCATTTTTTGCGTTTGTGCCTGGAGTAGTGTAGAACCACATAATGATGGCTTAAATTAATTTTCCATGCAGGCTTCTGTTACTCGAGCATCTGTTGGTGGTTTGAAAGGCTGTAAGACGCTGAACAAAGATCCAGACCCTAAGAATCCACTAGAGGGTCAAGAGGAAAGGTGGGTGCCATGATTTCTCCTGAAACCTATTATTGCAACTGCTTTAGGAACTTTCCCTAGTTGATTAATGGAATTTTATCAATATATTCGGGTATTTTTATATGAACTAAAGTCCAATGCCAATTTTAGGAGTTTTAACATGTTTTGCAATTTTTTGTTGGGAATAGATTTCATATGCCATTCTATGTTGACTGAAGAAGATTATGGAGTATGGAGTTATCCTCAATTTGTCTCCAATTTGTTTTTAGTTTTCTAGGGTTTTAATTTCATTGAGCGGAATTACAGCTATTATGTGTTATTTGGCACTTGTACTTCTTCTGATTTCATTGAGAAGGGTGGAAAACAGTTATTTGCTTTGTATATTTACTCTGCTAGATATATCTAAAAAAACCATGAGTTTTAGGAAGTGAGATTGCCTTGATCTTCTACTTCCATGGATTTTCTCCAATTCAGTGTTTTGCAAATTATAATTCATTGCCTAAAATAATTTCCATTTATTGGATTTGTTTCTTATAGTTTGTGTCTATACCTTGTTCAATGGAAAGTCCATGTATGCATTGGTATCCAAATATGCAAATATAATCCTTGTGAATGTCCATGCTTACTTACTGGTGTATTTCTTGTTTATAGGCGTCTGAAAATTCAATATACGACCTCCAATTAGGAATAGGACAGAAAATCAAGAAAAAGTCTAAGAGTGGAGATGAGGCAAGTGCATGTGCATGTCTAAACTTTTAGGATTTCGATAGCATGGCCTATACAGATTTTAACATAAGTGACTTTCTTGATGAATATTGTTTTGATGGCATTTTGAGACCCAAATTCAAGACCTGGATATTGTCGTTATATAGCTATCATAAGAATGATTCTATTAACTAGACAAAAACCAATTCTATTAAAATATAGTTCATTTGTTATAACTTAAGAAGGATTCTATTAAGTAGTGCTCCCTGATGTTTTACTTTGTTCTTTTTTTTGTACATTATTGTGCTTTCACAGGCATGCACATCACGAAACAGGAAATATACCATTGGCACTCGTCTGGAAGGATGAGAGGTGTAGTTAATATCTTTTTGACATGGATAGCATAGGAGAAATTCATATTATGCAATAGATACTTAGCTTCTCGTGCTTGATTGTTCATTCTATTTCTCTCTCTGTATAATTGTTGCTACCTATACTTGTTACAGATTTGGCTTTCACCAGCCCCCATTTAACAGCATTAACCATCTTCACCTTCACTGTCTAGCCATTTGCCTGTTTTTGAGATGTTGTGGCTAGCCCATTTTTTAGCTATGAATAGTGGCGGCGTATTTTGTAAATGTTACAATATGATGCTAGTGTATATGTACCTATTTTTATCAAAAGACCTATCATTTTGAAGAACAAACAAAATGCGATGTTCTATCGACAAAAGCGTGTTGTGTATCCCGAAAAAAACATCGGCTTAAATATTAAAATAGTAGTGCATTAAAACATTTAACATCATATCCGTCTATTGAAACAGATGCGAGTATAATTATACACATCAGTTTATTCATTTAAATCAATGTGCTCAACCAGTTTCAACATTAAAATGATAGATGAACTGATATATATTTGTCAAAGTAACATCGTTATGTACAAAATAAACCGATGTGTCATAGGAGCAACTACGTCATTTTATTTTGAAAACACTAATATAAATGTATGAGACGACATCTTTTGTGTATACAACCACAATAGTGCATTATTTTAGAACAATATAATATCACATATAATGACCATGAAATTAATACACAGAGAATGAATACTCTAAATGCGATGTCGATAATATAGAAATACATCAGTTTTGCCTATATTTCATGTAGTCGGTTAATTTAAAACAATATAAAATCATAAATTATATATCGAACATGATTATAAACGTGATGACAAAACCAAAAACTGTTGTCTATTTTAAATTAAGACATCATTTATTTTTATAAATAATGATGTAAATGTCACTTTTTTGCTTTAGGAGGACATCTTCACATGTTTTCAAATGACAAATTATGGATATTCATCAACAAGTGAATATGTCATAACCAAAATTGAGGGGTTTTAATTAAGAAAAGACATCTGCTTAAAACCGATGTGGAAAGTTTTGATCTTTTACTACATGCACAATAAGATCGGAAATTTTTTTGAAAGACATTTGTTGAGAACAGATGTATAATTGAAGTTTTCTAGTAGTGTTTATCCCCGACAATTTTGAGTAACCGATGTTCATATTCAAGTATGGGGTTCTAGCAAAGTGGCATGAAGCTCCACAAGATGAGGTGGAAATATCTCTTCCCACTCCACCGTTCTGCTGTGGTGGAGATGCGCAAACAAGTCAACCTATGAAGCGGAAGAGAGACATGTATGAGGTATGTGAGTTTTCTACGTGTCTTCGAACAGGCTAGCTGGGGCCCATGAATACGAATGGGTGAAGCTATGGAGCGTTCACTCGGGCAAGTTTAAACTTCTCCACACGATGCCCCCGGATGACATCCCACACTTCCCACCACCGGAGGAACCACCAGATCCACCTACACCTCCAGACAAGGATGAGCCAGGCTAATGCTTAAAGGGAAGTAGGTCAAGCTAGCGACTTAAACCCTAGCGCTTACGGGAGGCAACCCGCTATTATTATTTTTCCTTTAATGAATTTGTTTTTTTTCTTGTATTTTCTTTACTTCGTGCAAGGTTTTCTTTTTCTTTGATGACTCTAGGTAACTCAAAGAACTGGAAATCCACTCGACGTCGACTAGTCCAGTCGACGTCTACTGGAGTTGCAAAATTTCAGGTGCAAAGATCTACAAAAGGGACTCAATATCGAGTCTATGACTCGATATCGACTGAACATATCGAGTGAAAAAGAGCTTGTGGTCGAGGCCGGATCACCCTGAAGCTTGAGCACACCATAAATTGAGTGAGTCCAGTCGATATCGACTGACCCACTCGATAACGACCCACCCTGCAAAAACTCTCGCAACCTGTTTCGAGCTTATACGTCCATGTCTAGTAAGTTTCTTCCTTTACCCTTGTTTTTATACAGTGAGGACATTGTAATCTTTAAGTATGGGGTGGGGGAAAGGCTTACTATCATCATATTTATGCATATTTCTCGAATTGCTCATGCATGGTTACTTTGGATTTCTCTATTTATCTATATGCTTCATGCTTTTATCCAAATTTTATTTTTATCACCTCCATTAAAAAATTTTTATTATTGTCATGGAAGTTTTTATAAAACTCGACGATGCAAAATTAGATTCATTAGAGATATAGCATGAAATTGCCTAGTAAAGGGAAGTCACAATGAAGTGCAATTTTTTAGAGAAAACCATGAAAGAGAGGTAAAATTTGAAGTTGCTTTTGACATATGCATGATAAAATGATGGAGGACTTTATAATTTCCATACATGTGCTCAATTTCATATCCTAGCCTTACCTAAGCATATTTGCATTACACAAGCCATATATGAGCCTTACATCATTATTGCTCCACATACATTACATATTGCCCATTTTTTATACCTTATACCCTATCCAGGGACTATGTTGAGAATGGATGTCATATTTGGAGTTGTTATATGGAGTTTGTGCATATTAATAATGAAGTGGTTGACAGGAATGAAAGAAAATTTAAAATGTGGAAAATTTAATGAGTGAGAAAAAAATCTGATCACCTCAGGAGATAAAGGTAGATCGACCCTGCTCGTTGAGATGTTAGTTCAGCGAGATGGGACACAAGGTGAGGAGTCCGAAGTAATAAGTATCCGGGGCCATTCATGACACCCATGTTTGCGACTCGCGAGAAGGCAGTACTAAGGTTAGAGAGGTAAAAGCATTATAGTGAAAATAAAGCATTGAGCGAAGAGTGAAAGGTGAGAAATATGATGAAGAAGGAATGTGGAATGAAAGTTTGGAAAGAAAGTTTATTTCCCCGGATTTAACACCACATGGCCTAAAATTAGCCCACCTTTAGCCTTTTACCAATCTACTCTTCCATAAGCTTGAAAAATTCCTTTTGATTATTAATGCTTTGTCGCACGAAATTGTTTTTTGGGCATAACCCTCCTTTTGTGAGTGTTATGTTGCTTTTATTCACAGGCATGCATTTGTTGACATTAGTACCTTTTCGAGGATGGCAATTGATTGTAGGGACATATAACAATGAATCTATGATGTTGAGGGTTTATTTTCTTCCTCTGAATGACCATTAAAAGTATTGCTTGAGGACAAGCAAGCTTAAGTATCGGGTGTTGATGTGCGCTCAATTCGTCACGCTTTTCGCTTACATCTATTTCGATTTTTGTCTATATTTTATATTTTTGGGTTGGGAAAGCATAAGATTTGTGTAGTTTATGTTTATTTGAGAATTATGGAGGTCTACACAAGTTCTTGTTTAATTTCGCAGAAATCGAGACATTTTCAGAGCAATTCGGAGAAGAAGAGAAAAGCTGGAAAACCACTCAATATCGATTGGAGTACCAAAAATTGACTGGAGCACCAGAAATCGACTGGAGCACCAGAAATCGACCAAGAGCACCAAAAATCGACCAAGAGCACAAGAAATCTACTAATGACCAGGAATCAACCAAGGCGGTCTATATCGAGTGCCATCACTCTAATCGAGTGAACACCCACTCGAAATTTACCCCAGGAGCCGACATCGAGGGAAGATCAACTTAAAATGAAGAGACGAATCGATATCGACCCATATTGGTCGATATCGAGTGACATGCAGAAATCGACCCGACGCAGATTTCGAGTCATAATCCGAATGGAAGTTGCTTGTACATGAAGTAAAAGATATTTTATCAATTTTATCTACTTTCTATCCTAATGGGTTGAACAATTAATTACCCTAAGGATTTATATATTTTACTAATTTAGATTTATTTCCTTTTATCTAGAATTATATCTTTAGATAGATTGAGATAGATGATAGATAGATTGCTCTCCTTGAATAGCTAGGATTGAGCCCTATAAATAAAGCCCTACGGGCTGGTTTTTGGATCGATCAAGCCAAGTCGTCTTCGGACGCAAAGAAGGAGGAAAGAGAGAGTGACGACGAGTAGAGAAAGAGAGGAAGAGATCGGAGACGATTGGTTGTAAGTTTAAGTTTTAGTTTTAATTTAAAGTTAGTTGCTTTTATTATGTCTGGTTTCTAAATTGCCTCTCTAGGGTTGGGGTGATCCCAACATAGATATGTGTGTTTGATTTATGAATTTATGAATTTGTATGTCTTTATCATCATCTACCTATGTGTTTAATCCTTTGCGAGAGTTGAGGAAATTCCTTATTTATGATATTGAAGCGAAAGTGATCTTATTATAAATTTGGATAGTAATTAGGGTTTATTTGCGAAAGCCGACTAATCCTAATTAAGAAAAGGTAGTAACACTTAGGGTTTATGCGAAAGCCTCTATATTCCTATTTGTTAATAACGAAAGTTATATGATATAAAGCATGCATCTTTATGTGATTTATAATCTACACATATGTTTATTGTTGCGGTGATCCCTAACCTTGGAAGTTTGCTCTTTTATTATTCTATTTTTGATATTTTAAAGTTTTCGCACAGCCACTCGACATCAAACCACCGCTCCCCTCTTCATCCCTCGACATTGACCAACTCTTAGCCGACGTCGACAACAACCTTACACCTTATCCTGCTATTCCTGAACCCCGAAACACTAAACTAGAACCGCTGACTTCTCTTCTAAGGATGAACCTGACTCCCCTATACTATAGCGGGGGTGTTAACTATAAATTTATTTGGTCGAGAAACCCTCTCATCACCTCCATTACAGGATACAGTCAAAGAGAATCCTAGTGCTATGACTCTCAGAGGAGGAAAAGAGATAAAGACTCCAGAAAGGGAACGAAGTGAAGAGCAAATAGGAGGAAAGCAAGACGACTCTTCGACATAAAAAAGTGGCGCCCGCCGTTTTCCCCAAAAGACTCAATTCGAATTTTCTCCCAAAGGAGTGGTCTTGTAATGAATATAAACTCGAACCACCATTCCCAGAGGCTCTAAAGGAACATAAGAAGTGGGAAAGCGAGAAGGAACTTTTCAATACATTCTCTAAATGTGAGGTAATCATCCCCCTTCTTAATCTTATTAAATCAGTTCCACACTATGCTAAATTCTTGAAGGAGTTATGCACCATCAAAAGAAGGAAGAGAATGAAGAGCAAGGAAAACGTAAATCAGAAAGAACAAGTCTTTATGGTGCTTCAAAAGTGGTTTCCTGAAAAATGCGGGGACCCGGGTACGTATACCATTCCTTGTATAATAGGCAATACAATGTTTGAACAAGCTATGCTTGATATTGGTGCATCTATAAATGTTATCTCATATAAGGTTTACGAGTTTTTGGGTATGGGTCCTCTGAATAAGACTAGAGTAGTAGTGCAGCTTGCCAATCGATCTCAAACTCATCCTAGAAGAATTATAGAAGATGTTTTGATTATGGTGGATCAACTAATTTGTCGTGCAGATTTCTTTGTTTTAGACATGGAACAGGGCACGCCAGAAACACCTATCCTTTTGGGTAGGCCATTCCTGCGAACTGCTAGGACAAAGATTGATTGTTTTAAAGGTTCTTTCACCATGGATTTTAATGGTAGGAAGGTTTATTATTCAATTTTTGATGTTTTGAAACCCCCTTTTGATGATCATTCTCTGAATTTCTTAGATATAGTAGAACCTTTTACTGAGGATATCTTGACTATTTATCATAAACATGACTTACAGGCAGTTTTAGAGGCTCCTCTGGATGAGATCTTCCTTAATTATGCTTTGCCTGACAACTTGGAGGAACTTTCTTCGGCTCTGGAAGCCAATTTAGGATATGGTTTCCCAACTAGGAAGCCAGAACCACTACCTCTCCCTTGTTAGAAAACTTCTTCCTTCTGTGATATAGGCACCTAAAGTTGAGTTGAAACCTCTTCTAGATCACCTGAAGTATGGTTTCCAATAGGAAAATAATACTCTGCGGGTGATCATCTCAAACAAGCTCAACCAGGACCAAGAAGAGAGATTAGTGGAGGTGCTAAAGGAACCCAAGACGGCTCTTGGATATGGACCATTGCAGACATCAAAAAAATAAGCCCGACACTTTGTATGCATCGCATACTAATGGAGAAGGATGCAAAGAAATCAAGGCAACCTCAAAGGCACCTGAACCCACCAATGATGGAGGTTGTAAAGAAGGAGGTGTTAAAGCTTCTTCAGGCAGGTATAATTTACCTTATTTCTGATAGTCAATGGGTTAGTCTTACACAGGTGGTTGCAAAGAAATGTGGCATCATGGTCTCTAAAAACAAAGATGGAGAGATGGTACCTATAAGGATACAAACTGGATGGAGAGTTTGCATAGACTATCACAAACTCAATGCAGCAACACGTAAGGATCACTTCTCTCTCCCTTTTATTGACCAAATGCTTGAGCGCCTTGCTGGGCATTCTTTCTATTGCTTTTTGGATGGATATTCATGATATTTTCAAATTCCCGTTGCACCAGAAGACCAAGAGAAGACCACTTTTATATGTCCATTTGGTACTTTTGCTTACAACAGGATGCCCTTTGGACTATGTAATGCAACTGGTACTTTCCAGAGGTGTATGATGAGTATATTTTGATACATGCCTACATCATCTCTCTCTAGTGCTTAAGCATTGTGTTTAAAATAACTTGGTTTTAAACTCTGAAAAGTGAAATTTATGGTAGAACAGGGCATTGTTCTTGGTTATATTGTCTCCCAAGAAGGGGTTGAGGTTGATAAGGCAAAGATTGATCTCATTCAGTCTCTTCCTTATCCTACTAATGTGCGTGAAATTAGTTCTTTCTTAGGTCATGTAGGTGTCTACCATAGGTTTATCAAAGACTTTTCAAAGATTACCTCACCTCTATATGAGATTATCAAAAAGGACATCCCTTTTGAGTTTGATGAGAAGTGCAAGAAGGCTTTTCATGAGTTGCGAGATCGCCTGACTTCAACACCAATCATTCAAGCTCCAATTTGGTCTCTGCCCTTTGAGTTGATGTATGACGCCAGTGACTATGTTGTTGGTACTGTGTTAGGGCAGAAGGTGGGCAAAGCCTCACATGTGATATACTATGCTTCAATGATGTTGAATACAGCACAAACGAACTATACTACCACAGAAAAGGAACTTCTGAAGAGCTATTTGCACTTGAGAAGTTTCGTCCATATCTATTGGGTGATAAGGTGATTGTCTACAGTGACCATGCAACACCCCACTATCTCATGGATTTTGATCATGACAGAGTTCAGCATTAAAACCAGAGACAAGAAAGGGGCAGAGAACTTGGTGGCAAATCATCTTAGTAGAATAATGAGGACTGATGTTGGGGGAGAGCAACCAAGAAGGCTAGGAGAATTTCCCGATGAGGGGCTGCTGAAAATTTCGACAGGGTCTGAGACTACAGTAACAACACCCGTCGCTGACGTTGTTAAACATGAAACAGACCTTTCTCTTCTCCTTATGGGTGTGAATACTCAGCAACCATGATTTGTTGATATTGTTAACTATTTGGTGTCAGGAATCTTCCCACCCAACTACCCAAAGGCCAAGAAGGACAAGATCGATATGATGCTCACTTCTATGTGTGGAATGACCAATTTCTTTGGAAGCATTACGCCAATTAGGTGATTCGTCGATGTCTTCCCGACGATGAGGTAACTTATGTCCTTGATTTCTATCATTCACAAGCAAGTAGGGGGAATTTTGGACCTCAGCGAACCACGAGGAAAGTGCTCGACGCAGGTTTCTAATGGCCGCATATCTTTCGCGATGCTTATGTATTCTGCAGAACCTGCAATCGATGCCAATGAACAGGGAATCTTTCGAGAAGAAATGAAATGCCCCAATATAAGGTCATGGTGTGTGAAATTTTTTATGTTTGGGGTATTAATTTCACGGTTCCTTTTCCTAGCTCTTTTGGGAATGTTTATATATTACTTGCGGTGGACTATTTCTCCAAATAGGTGGAGGCAAAGGCCACCAAAACTGATGATTCTCAAGTGGTTGCAAGTTTCCTAAAGAGTTTGTTCGCCAGGTTTCGAGTGTCAAGAGCTTTGATTAGTGACAGAGGAACTCATTTCTACAATAAGACAATGAGTGTTTTGCTGAGGAAGTACCATGTGACTCAAAAGGTGTCAACTGCTTATCACCCGCATACCAATGGGCAAGCTGTGTTATCTAATCGCGAGGTGAAGAGAATCCTAGAGAAGACAGTGGCCCCTAATTGTAAGGATTGAAGTCTTCGACTGGAAAATGCTCTTTGTGTCGTGTGCGTACCGTACGGCCTATAAGACACCTATTGGCATATCTCCCTGTCGATTGATATATGGAAAATCATGCCATCTGCCAATTGAGCTCGAGCATAAAGCATATTGGGTTGTTAAGAAAGCAAACATGGATTCAACAGAAGTTGGAGAACTCCGGAAGCTTCAAATACAAGAACTAGAGGAGATTCGCTGGGACACATATGACAATGCCATGAATTACAAAAACAAAACAAAGGCTTGGTATGATAAACACATCTTGCAAAAGGAGTTTCATCCAAGAGATAAGATCTTATTGTACACATCGTGCCTTGCACTCTTCCAAGGGAATTCCGCTCCCGTTGGACAGGATCATACACAGTGGTCCATGTCTATCCTAATGGAGCAGTGGATATTCACAATGACAAAGAGGATAGAGTATTCAAGGTAAATGGCCATCGTCTCAAGAAGTACTACCAAAGTGTTTTCGGGCAGGTCTTGGAAGAGATACGCCTGGAAGACCCAGCTGAGGATTCCTAAAAGCTTATTAAGTCAAGCCAATGACGTAAAACAAAGGCGCTTCTTGAGAGGCAACCCAAGGTAAGTTTCTTCAAATTTTCAAGTTTTTAAATTTTTAGTTAGGTATTTAGTCTTTAAATTTCGATGAAAAAAGATAGAGTTTCATATCAATATGTTTTTTTGGAAGTATCATGAGCTAACCACGCAGGATAGGTAAGAAACACCAGGCACAACAGAAGGAGACGCGCCCACGTCACCAGGGCCGCGCCCGCGGCATCCTCTGCCCAACTTGATTCGTTGCTTTAATTTGTTCATGTGTTGTTTTGTCCAATCCATCGTCTTCATTGTTCATGGCTTTTTAGCTTCCGATACACACCACATTGTGAGTCTTTGCATCACCGTTTATCTCATGTTTTTATGTTTTGTTGTCTTTAATTATTTTCATTAAGGACAATGAAAGATTTAGGTGTGAGGGAGGGGATAGTGAGTTAGGCCATGTTTAAATTCTGTTTCATGATTGAGTTTGCTTTATCCATAGTTTTAGTTCTTTGTTATCATGCAAAAAAAATTGAAAAATGTCAAAAATCCAAAAATATCATGCATTGCATTTATGTGTTATTCAAATACTCATCTTGCAATGTTTGTCCTCTATTATATATTTTAGCATGACCATATAAATTCCATAACATGTTTGGCTTATTTAGCCTTATCCTATAAAATTTGATTTTCATGGGGAAGATGTTTGGTAGACATAAATGAGCATGTATGATCTAAGTTCCTAAGCATGATTGAAATGGGTCTCCCTATATACACTGCAAATCCATGGGTTAAGGACGCTTTACAACGTCGGAATGGACGTTGCAACGTTAATGACACCGCAACATCGGATCCGACGTTGCAATGTGTCCCATGCAATGTTGTGACATTGAGGACAGGACGGGGCGGGCCGGTCACTTTACAACGTCGCATTTAACGTTGTAAAATGCGGGCCTGTTCGGGATATATATATATAATACGGATCAAATGTTAACAACTCTTACGGTGTTAAATGTTAACAAATCAATATTCGGCAAAATGTATCAATTATTCATCACAGTCACTCAATTATTCATCAAAGCTTTTCGACAACATTTAAGAGATTCATTTCAATTAATAATTATTGCCAATTAAAAAAAATTATCACCCAAAAAACTCAAACCTTTGCGCGTGTATCCACCCCCAATCCCGTAATTGTGTTACTGGGATGAATATTTCTTAAATGTTGCCGAATATTGATGAATATTTGGGAAATTTTGAATAATTGAGTGATTGTGATGAATATTTGAGTGACTGTGATGAATATTTGATTAATTTTAAGAAAAGCTTTGATGAATAATTGAGTGGTTGTGATGAATATTTGATAAATTTTGCCGAATATTAATTTGTTAACATTTAACACCGTAAGAGTTGTTAACATATGATCCAACCTCTCCATATATATATATATAGCAAAAACGTAGAATTTGACGTTGTAAAAAAGTCGGAATGGACGTTGTATCGTTTATGACACTACAACGTCGCATTAAACGTTGTAAAGCGGGCACGACATCAGTCCGTGCTAGGGCACAAGTGGGTGCCACGGGTGCGGCACCTAGAAACGCGGGCGCGTCAAGGCACTGCTGTTTGCATTATTGTTTTTGATAGATCTTCCGGAATGTCCAACACGATGAAGTCCGCGGGTATGAAGAACTTTCCCACCTTGACAGGGACATCATCCACAACCCCTGTTGGTCTCACGAAAGAGTTGTCCGCCATGTAGAGCTTCATGTCGACGAGCTTCAATGCTCCTATGCCCACTTGTTGCCATATCGATAGGGGCATCAAACTAACACTAGCCCCTAGATCACATAGGGCTTTGAATTGATGCTTACCTACCCCTACCATCACAGCAAACTTGTCTGGATCATCGCGCTTCCCAAGGAACTCAATTGAATTACATTCGTTGGCGATCTCTAAGATAGACCTCTTTTGGACAATATGTCCTTCAAGAACCTCATGTAAGCAGGCATCTCGTTTAGCGCTTCCATGAGTGGGATGGTGAGATTTAGACCTTGTAGGATCTTCACGAAGCGTCTGAATTTGGTGTATGCTGGATCTTGCATCACCTTGTAAGGATATGGGAGTGCTTTGGATGGCTTTGGAGGCAAAGTGGTCGATTTCTGCCTTCTGGACTGGTCGACATCGACCTCATGGTGGTCGATATCGACTGGGTTGGTCAACCTCGGGGGAGTCTGAAGTTGTGGTTGAGTTGCAGAGGAGTCGACATTGAGCAGGGGGTCGATATCGACTGGGGCACTCGATATCGAATGCCTCTCTGGCTCTATTGTGTGCTTCGCAGTGGGCTCGACATCGATTGTGGGTTTGACGTCGACAGGGCCCTCGATATCGACTGGCGTGTTGACATCGACTGCATCTTCAGCGAGTTCTCCTTCACTCCTTGGCTCGTGTAATTTACGTCCACTCCTTAGATTGATAGTGGCAATGTGCCCAGCTTGCCCCTTAGGGTTTTCTTGTGGTTGTCCAGGGAGCTTGCCGGGCGGCTTTAGGATTTGGGCCGCCAGTTGACCCAGTTGGGTTTCAATGGTCTTTTCCAAGTATCCATCTCCCCCATGCGGGGCGTTGAGCCCTTGAAGTTGGTTCTGGATAGCGTTGCTAGATTGTTGACTTGCAGCATGGTTCCTCCTTAACTCATCAAGAATGAGTTGAACATGATCTCATTGTGGTTCTCTCTCTGGATAGCCTGGAGCTCGGTAAGGCGGAGGATCCCTAGGGTTGTACTGGGGTGGTCGATTTCCCCAGCTTTGGTACCCCTAGCAATTGGGATTTCTCATATACCTCACCTCCTGATGAGTCTCCTCTAGATCAACTTGCTCCGTGTGGGGGTAAGCGGTGGTGATGTGCCTCTCGGATCCACATTCGATGCAAGGTTGGTTGGCGCAAAGGAACTTTACTTGCTTTTGGAGCCTCCTGAGTTGATCTTTCATAAATTGATCTTTGACGTCGGGATTAATCTCCTTGAGGGCTCATAGAGTGGCATAGATGGGGCAGGCCTTGAGTCGAAGGCCACAGGAGTCCCATATGGGCTGTCAAATTCGACCAACCTATCTATAGTATCCCAAGCTTGTTGTGGTATGAGCTCAAGATACCCATAGGAGGTGTAGGTGTTGATCCACTGATGTGCGCGCAAATAGCCATATTTTCTATGCACATATAAGTCCATTTTATCATCATTCACATGCATATTAGTGGGGAATACATGAGATTAGTGTAGTTTATGCTTTATTATCAAATATATGGGTATGCACGAGTTTCTATGTGATTCGCAGAAAACAGAATGAAAATGGACAGATTTGGAGAAGCGAAAAAAGAACTCGAAGTCTTTTGAAGAGTTCAAAATTGACTGAAAGACCTCGACATCGAGTGCAGTAGAGAGGCAGAAATCGAGCAAGAGGGAAAGCAGAGCATGTCGACATACAAAGGTTGATATCGAGGATGATGGTCGATATCGAGTGCCCAGATCGAGCTTATTGATAGAAGTCGAGTGCCAGTCCTAGTAGAAGAAGGAGAGCTCGAGATAAGATAAAAGAAAGGTCGATATCAATGTCACTAGGTCGATATCGATGTTGTCCAACAGAGAAGTCCGACTCGGATTTTGATAGAATTCTATCCGAAGCTTGCACGTCTATCCAAAAGTCGAGATTTCCTATCTTCAACGTCAGAGCTATCACTTGAGTTGTTTCACCATGGAATTTTTAGTTTTCACCTTATTAAGTTTTATCTTAGAGAATAAGGATAAAGTTTCAAGTCTTTGGATAGCAAAGTTCGATATCTATATTTAGAGGCCGTTAGGGCTGAGTTTAATCATCCAAGTACATTCAATTTCATTCATTCAAACACAATATCGCAGAGAATTTGTAGAGAGAGAGAGGATGAGGCCTAGTGAGGTTAGTGGAAGCGAGAGCGGAATTGGCTTGGTTCGGTTGTAATTTCTTTCTTTTGCAATACAAAGTAGTTTTCTTTCAATGATGATGATGAGTTGCATGATGAGAAGCGAGTAGTCAACCCACTTCTAGGGTCGGAGTGAGCCCAACGATAGTGATGTAGGGTAAGTGCATCAAAGTTATGACTTTTTTGCAATTCCGTCTTCTATCCTATGCATGATCCTTTGCGAAAGTTAGGGAGATTCATTATTTGCATTATTGAAGCGAAAGTCGCTCATATTGTGAACTTGGATTACTCATGAATTGGATAGTAACTCTTAGGAACTATGCGAGAGCCTCTAATCACCTAAGTTTTGGTAACGAAAGTTATTTGACGGAAAGATATTAAATTTCATAACTTTAGCATAATACTTGCATTGTTATCGTTGTGGCATGAAACCCCAACTTTGGAAGCCTTTAGTTAATTGATTATATAAAAAGTTTAAGTTTTGTTTCTGATCATCCTTCTATACCATTCTAAACTCTTCCAACACTTTTCCGACAATAGGTTACGCGAAACAGTTTCTGTGACAAACATCGGAATCGACCCTAAAGGTCAATATCGATCACTAACGTCGATATCGAGGTTCCACTCGACGTCGATCTGTGTTGCTTTTGTCTTCTGCAGGAACTCTACTGGAAATCGACCAGAACTAAGGTCGATATCGACCAGACACATCGATATCGAGTGTCTTCTGAGGTCGAACACTTGATCGTGATTTCAACAAGGGAAGCGCTGACATACCTCCTCGTGGATTCGATCCTGAATTACCCTACCACTACAAAGGGAGGGATTCTTGTATTATTTGATTGATAAGGGAGTTAGCATAGTTGTTAATTATATTTGAATATTTGAATATCCCATCCCTTCCCCTTACGCGAACAAATTGGCGCTGTTGCCGGGGAGGCAATCAATCGCCACCTAAGTTTTCTCACGATCATTTAGAGCTTATTTTGCAGGTTTATGCGACGTTCTAATCACATACCTATCCTGGAAACCATAGACGAGCCTGAATGTTTCTTCCATCTTCGCAATAAAGCAATTCGAATCATGGCGGACAACAAGGGACGCAGATTGAGACCATAGAGCGGTTGAGGAAGGAGATTGAGGACCATAACGCTACAATCACTGCTGAGAGGGTCGCCGCTGCTGCAGAGCGAGCTCGTGCTAATAGGGAGGAGGATGCGCACAGACAAGCCCAAAAGCGGCTCAATCAGTATCCACAGACGGTGATGCAATACATGCATCCACCACTTCATGTTCCTGAATCCGCTATACTTATTCCTCCTTCCAATATAAAATTAAAATTAACTTCCTGTCTGAAATTAAAAGAAATACATTTGAAGGAAGACATAATGAATGCCCTCTGCAACACATCTCTACTTTTATGGACTTCTGTGAAACTATTGCTGGTGGTGTAAATTTAGAGTATGTGAGACTGAAATCTTTTAGATGGTCTTTGGCAGGGAAGGCATTGCAATGGCTTGAGAGTTTGGCTCCACGCGCTGAGGACATGGGCGGAGGTGAAGGATGCATTCCTGAATAAGTTCTTTCCGCCTTCTAAGATGGCGATGCTGCGGAAAAGGATCACAGCTTTCAAACAAAAGCTAGGTGAAACACTGGCACAGGTGTGGGAGAGGTTTAAGGACTTGCTGAGGTCATGCCCGACACATGGGAAACTTCCATATGTCATCCAGGAGATATTCTACAATGCCCTTGATGCACTGAATAAGGAGATGATCAATTCATATACCTCATATCGGTAAATTGAGCTTACACCAACGGAGGCATGGGAGACTATTGAGAGGCTCATGAACTTTAATAACACCTATGGGACTGCTGCAGGCTATGATTCAAGGCCTGCCCCATCGATGCCATTATATGAGCCTCCAAGGAAGATAGATCCTGATGTGCGGGAACAATTCCACAACGATCAGACACGCCGCCTTCAAAAGCAAGTCAGGTTCTTGAGCAACAATCAAACTTGTCAGGAATGTGGCTCAACAAGGCATAACACTAGTGCCTGTCCACATACTGAGCAAGTATCCATGGCGGAACAACATGAGGAAGCCAAGTGGATGAGAGGCTCCTATGGAGGGGGCAATCAACAATATTGGGGCGATCAAAGGTTCTATCAAAGGGATCCCCCACCATATAGAGCACTAGGGCACCCTGAGTGGGAGACAAGGAAGGATGACCTGCAAATCATTCTTGATGAGATGCGGAGGAACCATGCTGAGTTCAAACAAGCCAACAACTCCATCCATACTCAGATGCAGGGCATCAATTCTAGACTTGGGGAGATCGACGTTTGGAAACGCAACATGGAGACTCAAATGAGTCAATTGGCGGAAGCAATACCCAAAGCGTCAGGATCATTCCCTGGATCCACTGTGTCCAACCAAAAGGGCAAAACCACTGGACATATTGCGGCAGTAAACCTAAGAAGTGGGCGTCAATTACAAACACCCGAGCAAAAAGCGGAGGAAAAGGAGCCAGAACAGACATCGATATCGACCCCCCCTGTCGATATCGACCAAGGTGACATCGATGTCGACCTTCCTGTCGATATCGACCCTGTTGCTGCATCACCACAGAAATCGACTCCTCCAGTCGATGTCGACCCTACTGATGTCGATGTCGACCTAACTACAGCCGCAAGGAATAAGAAGGTGTTGTCATTCCCAACAAAAAAGATGATTAAGGACCCAGCAGAAAAGAAATTTCAGCGGTTCGTGAAGATGCTTCAAGGACTCAACGTTTCAATACCATTCATAGAAGCACTTCATGAGATTCCATCTTATGTGAGGTTCCTTAAGGACTTATTGGGTAAGAAGCGATCGCTTTCTGAGATCGCAGAGAAGTGCAACAGAATGGAGCTACCACAAAAGCGGGCGGACCCAGGTAGGTTTTCTATCGCTATAGGCTTAGGTCAATATCGCTTTAATGCTTTAGTTGATTTGGGCGATAGCGTTAGCATGCTGCCACTAACCATATGGCACAAGGTAAATATAGGTCCTCTGGAGCCCGTGGATGCAAGGTTATACATGGCGAATAATACGGTAGTAATTCCCACAGGGTTGGTAACTGATGTGCCAGTACAAGTAGGTAAATTCTTTGTCCCTGTTGATTTCTTAGTTGTTATATAGCAGAGGACCCTTCTTGTCCAATTATTTTAGGTAGGCCATTCCTAGCAACCGCCGATGCCAACATCAGCGTGAAGAAAGGATTGCTCTCATTCACAATCAGCGATGAAGTGATAGAGTATGCGTTCAACAAGACGGTGAACAATCAAGGGCCAATGGAGATAAAAGCCATCAATGGTGTCTACATTGCATGTGGAGAAGCCAAAGTAAGGAGTATGACACCGAAAGATCTTGAAAAGAGGGCCATAGAAGCCCAAGTGGAGGAAGTTGTGGCAATCTTGAACGAAGGAGCCAAACAGAACATCGACATCGACCCAGGTAAGTCGATATCGACTAATAATGTTCAAGGTTTTGTGTCAGGTCATAAGTATGGGGTCGATGGAGGAGGAGAAGGAACCTCGAAATCAGGCAGCAAGGTCGATATCGACCACGCCCTAGAGCCGAAATCGACCACCACAGATGCTGAGAAAGGAGGAAAAGAGACCTCGTTATCGATCTCTGAGGGCCAAAATCGACCTGATCATATCGAGGGTAACCACTCCAAATCGACTGAACCTCCAAGAGTACAGAAGGGCTCGATATCGACCACTGAATATCGATGTCGACCTGAGCCACAGGCAGAAAAGAAGGTAAGTCAAGGTACGAATTCCTCCTATTCCATTACAATTAACGATTTATCATTATTTGGAAGAGGTGTGCCTTGGCATGTGCGCTTGTGTAGGGTATCCGATTATGATTCGAACCAATATGAGATAGGAGACAAAGTTTATGTTGCCAAGTCAAAAGATCATTGGTTCCCTACTAGATTCAAAGACAAGAATTTGGGACCTTTCACGGTAAATCAAATCCATCCAGGTGGAATGCAGCTGCGTGACAAGAAAAGAGTTTTATTTGACGCCCAAGCCACATGGGCTCTACAGATGCCGCCTTGAGAAGCGCAAAGGAAGAAGTCGACCTAGCGACTTAAAAGTCTAGAGCGTGTAACAAAGACTTAGTTTTGGTTTTGGACAATTTCAATTTTGCTTTTAGACTTTACATTATTGTTTTGCATATTTTGTTTTTTATTGTTTAACAAGTTGCAGGAAAGAAGGAAGAGCACAGAACAATGATTGAAATCGATGTTACATATCGATATCGACCTTAAGGTCGATTCAGATGGGCTTGTGGTCGAGGCCGGATCACCCTGAAGCTTGAGCCAGAAATCGATGACAGAGGTCGATTCCGATGTTACAAGGTCGATATCGACCATTAATGCTGACTTCTTCGACTCCTGAAATTTGTGACGGTTTAGTAAGTTTATTTCTTAAACCTAGTTCTAATACAGTGAGGACACTATAAACTTTAAGTATGGGGGGAAGGCTTACTTACATGCTTTAGCATATTTCATAAGTTATTGCATATTTTAGTTATATAATTCATGCATATTACATAGTTATTTTAACATATTGCATATTTATCTTTAAGCATTGCATCATATATGTTTATCTTTCGGAAAAAAAAAATGACCCCCATCAAAAGTTCAAAATAAAGAAAGAGTCATGGAAGTATAAAAAAGAGCTCTATGATGCAAAATTAGATTCATTAGAGATATAACATGAAATTGTCTAGTTAAGGGAAGTCCCAATGAAGTGCAAAAAGAAAAAAAATAAAGGAGATGAAAAAATTGAAGTTGCTTTTGACATGTACATGATAAGATGATGGAGGACTTTTATATATTTCCATACAAGTGCTTATACAAGTTCATATCCTAGCCTTACCTATGCATATTTGCAAAAGTCACAAGCCATATATGAGCCTTATTATATCATTATCATTATTGCTCCACATATATACATATTGCCCATTTTTATACCTTATACCTTATCCGGGGACAAGTTTGAGAATGGATGTCATCTTTGGAGTTTTTATATGGAGTTGTGCCTATTATTATGAAGCTGCTGGCAGGAATGAAAAGATTCTTGAATTATGGAAAATTTAATGAGAGAAAAAAAAATCCGATCACCTCAGGAGATAAAGGTAGGTCGACCCTGCTCGTTGAGATGTTAGTTCGGCGAGATGGGACACAAGGTGAGGAGTCTGAAGTACTAAGTATCCGGGGCCATTCATGACACTCATGTTTGCGACTCGCGAGAAGGCAGTGCTAAGGTTAGAGAGGTAAAAGCATTTAATTGAAAAAAGCATTGAGCGATGAGTGAAAGGTGAGATATGATGAAGAAGGAATGTGGAATATTTTGGAAAGAAAGTATTAATTCCCCGGATTTAACACCACATGGCCAAATATTAGCACACCTTTATCCTTTTACCAATCTACTTCTCATAAGCTTGAAAAGTCCTCTTGATTATTAATGCTATGTCACTAAAATTGTTTTTATGCATATAAACCTCCTTTTATGAGTATGAGATTCCTTTTATGCACAGGCATGGATTTGGTTGACATAAGTACCTTATTGAGGATGGCAATTGATTGTAGGGACATATGAAAAATGAATCTATGATGTTGAGGGTTTACTTTCTTCCCCTGAATGACCGATAAAAGTATTGATTGGGGACAAGCAAGCTTAAGTATGGGGTGTTTGATGTGCGCGCAAATAGCCATATTTTCTATGCACATATAAGTCCATTTTATCGTCATTCGAATGCATATTAGTGGGAAATACATGATATTAGTGTAGTTTATGCTTTATTATCAAATATATGGGTCTGCACGAGTTTCTATGTGATTTCGCAGAAAATAGAACGAAAATGGACAGATTTGGAGAAGCAGAAAAAGAACTCGAAGTCTTCTGAAGAGGTCGAAATCGACTGAAAGACCTCGACATCGAGTGTAGTAGAGAGGCAAAAATCGAGCAAGAGGGAAAGCAGAGCATGTCGACATACAAAGGTCGATATCGAGGATGATGGTCGATATCGAGTGCCCAGATCGAGCTTATGATAGAAGTCGAGTGCCAGTCCTAGTAGAAGTACAAGAGCTCAAGATAAGATAAAAGAAAGGTCGACATCGATGTCACTAGGTCGATATCGAAGCTTGCACGTCTATCCAAAAGTCGAGATTTCCTATCTTCAACATCAGAGCTATCACTTGAGTTGTTTCACCATGGAATTTTTAGTTTTTACCTTATTAAGTTTTACCTTGGAGAATAAGGATAAAGTTTCGAGTCTTTGGATAGCAAAGTTCGATATCTATATCTAGAGGCCGTTAGGGCTGAGTTTAATCATCCAAGTACATTCAATTTCAGTCATTCAAACACAATATTGCAGAGAATTTGTAGAGAGAGAGAGAGAGAGAGGAGGCCGAGTGAGGTTGGTGGAAGCGAGAGCGGAATTGGGTTGGTTTGGTTGTAATTTCTTTCTTTTGCAATACAAAGTAGTTTTCTTTCAATGATGATGATGAGTTGCATGACAGAAGCGAGTAGTCAACCCACTTCTAAGGTCGGGGTGAGCCCGACGATAGCGATGTAGGGTAAGTGCATCAAAGGTATGACTTTTTTGCAATTTCGTATTCTATCCTATGCATGATCCTTTGCAAAAGTTAGGGAGATTCATTATTTGCATTATTGAAGCGAAAGACACTCATATTGTGAACTTGGATTACTCATGAATTGAATATTAACTCTTAGGAACTATGCGAGAGCCTCTAATCACCTAAGTGTTGGTAATGAAAGTTATTTGACGGACAGATATTAAATTTCATAACTTTAGCATAATACTTGCATTGTTATCGTTGTGGCATGAAACCCCGACTTTGGAAGCCTTTAGTTAATTGAATTATATAAAAAGTTTAAGTTTTGTTTCTGATCATCCTTCTATACAATTCTAAACTCTTCGGACACTTTTCCGACAATAGGTTACGCAAAACAGTTTCTGTGACAAACATCGGAATCGACCCTAAAGGTTGATATCGATCACTAACGTCGATATCGAGGTTCCACTCGACGTCGATCTGTGTTGCTTTTGTGTTCTGCAGGAACTCTACTGGAAATCGACCAGAACTGAGGTCGATATCGACCAAACACATCGATATCGAGTGTCTTCTGAGGTCGAAAGCTTGATCGTGATTTCAACAAGGGAAGCGCTAACATACCTCCTCATGGATTCGATCCTGAATTACCCTACCACTACAAAGGGAGGGATTCTTGTATTATTTGATTGATAAGGGAGTTAGCATAGTTGTGAATTATATTTGAATATTTGAATATCCCATCCCCTCCCCTTACGTGAACAAATCTCCTTAGTAGCTACGTCTAGGGCATTGTAGATGATCTCCTGGATGACGTAGGGCGGCTGCCCATGCGTAAGGCAAGACCTCAGCAGCTCCTTGAATCACTCTCACACTTGCGTCAGGGCTTCATGAGGCTTTTGTTTGAAATCCATAATCTTTTAACATATAACCGCCATCTTGGATGGTGGGAAGAACTTGTTGATAAAAGCATCCTTGACTGCATCCCACGTGCGGAGCGATCTAGGGGCTATGCTCTCCAACCATGCTAGTGCTTTCCCTATGAGAGACCAACGAAAAGTCATTAGTTTAACATATTCAAGGCTTTGTCCATCAGCAATTGTATCACATAAATCGATGAATAAAGAAATATGCTCTAGAGGACAATCATTCAATTTCCCCTCAAATTGACATCGCCTAATTTTAGTTAAGAAGTTAGGTTTAATCTTAAAATTAGAATGATGGATAAGAATGGCCGATTCAGGCACTGAGAGCACAGGGTGCATATATTGCTTGGCATTTTGAGGGAGGGCATTGATTTGGGGTTCAATTTGCCTTCTCGCTTCCTCCTCCCTATCAGCACGCTCTTTTAGTGCTGCCTCTCTAGTTGTGAATTCCTCGACTTGCTTCCTTAGTCGCTCAATTTGTTGAGCCTATGTCTCATTGTCTACCATGATTCTTTGAACTCGGGACCTTAGATGGAGATGGCGTTCAGGGTCGTCTACTCCTTCAAATTCAGGCGTGCAATCAGCACGTCGCATACACCTGTAAAGCAAATCTAGAAAGAGATGTGAGATAGACTACTAGGGCATTGCTTCCTCGACAACGGCGCCAATTTGTTAAGAGAGGAGGATGTCTAGTTTAAACAAATATGAAACATATATGCAAACCGAATCCGAGTCCAAGCAAATAATTAAAAGACTTCCTCCCGATGTAGTAGAAGAGTAGTCAGGATCGATCCACGAGGAAGCGTGTCAATGGGATCCTAGATAGTCTCAAAAAGCTCACCACTTGGTCACCCAGAAGCCTCGATCTCGAGTAGTGGACTCAACGTCGACCTGGGTTGTTGATTTCTTCTACAACAAAAAACCTGTATAGATAAAAACAACAGTCGATATCGACTAGGGTGGTCGATATCGATGTCAGTATACGAAGTCGAGCTGGCTCAGAAGACTGCTAGTCGACACAGGGTAGATATCGATTAAGGCACTCGAAATCGACCTCAGACAAAAGCAGGAACAAGGTGCATCGACACGGAAAACCGTCGACCTAGGGAAAAGTGGTCGATATCGACCTAGTTGGTCGAAATCGAGTTGTCCTGCAGAAAGGTTAGCGTCGGCAAAGAAAGGTCGGAGACAAATAGGATGGAGAAGAAGTATGAACAGAAAAAGGACAGATTTTTATGGTTGTATAAAATATATAAAAGGCAACTCCCAAGGTTAGGGTTTACCACAACGTTAACCAATGCATGCAATAAGGCAAATAAGACGGACAATTGCGCTATCTCACCTGAGGGACAAGCTTTCGCCGTACACCAACGATTAGGAATACTCTTGCAAATAAACCTAATTGTCTCTACCAAATTTATGTTTATAACTCAAGTTGTTAGCATGAATCTCTTTTCTTGCAATAAGGACTAAACATAGAGTCGTATGAGATGATATAGACACAACGATATCAATATCAAGTACTTACCTCAAACACGCATAGCTAATGACGGGCTCACCCCGACCCTAGAAGCTTTGGGGAACTACTAGCCCCGTTCGTTGTCTCTCGATCCTCCGAGCAATTGGAAGGCACGAGGAAGTCTCCATTTCACCATTGCTTCGGTACTACCTCCCGATGACGAGTTTCTAAGGCGGTAGTGAAAGAAATTTTTTATTCTTCGTTTGTGTAATGCAAGGGGCTCAGGGTGCCTATTATAGGGGAGTTGGGGTAGGAAAATATCGATTTGGAAACTCGGTATCTCCAACGTCTAATGTGAATTAAAGCTATTGGATTCCCTGCCCAAAACTACCATTGTTGTAGATGGATGGGACATGCCGACTTGGAGAACCGGCATCGGCACAGGCTTACATTGCAGCTACATCGATGGGACGGCCTAGCTAGGAGGAATCGTGCAGCTTTTTATAGATATGTCGATCTGGAGACTCAGCATAGACATGGGTTGCTCAGATTGTAGGTTGACCACCCCATTTGGTTGCCGATCTGGAAACTCGGCAACGACATTTTCATGCCGATTCGGAAGCTCGGTATCGGGACTATGCCGATGGCGATAAAATGGATGTGTGAATAACAAGACCCTTATTTTATGGCTATTAAACCCTTACTTTTCAAAAAGGAATCTCTGGGAAAATATATAAAAAAATATTTCCTTTGTTAACTTAATCTTTGCACAAATTACAACATCATCAAAATCAAACTGTAACCTTCTCATTTAGGATCTACAACAAGGAACAAAAAAGCCTTACGAATCTAAATAAAAATTTCTCCCTATTTAATTGAATCTTTTGCATAGACATCCGAATTGAGGCAATCTATAATCAAAGTTGAAAATTGAACCAAACTTATGGGTATGTATGGATGCACTTTTTAACTAGTTAAAAAAATAAGTAGAATGGGTTGTTTATTTTTTTAACTAGTTAAAGAGTGTATGGACACCCAAAAAATCATAAAAATGGTTAAAATTATGAGTTAAAAAAAAGCTACTTGAGGGAGCTTATTTGGGGTTTATTTTGTTTATTTGGTTTGAAAGTACCACAATACCCCTAATAACAACCAAATAAACTCCACTTTTTACAAATAAACTGTTTTTCGTCCCATACGGAGTTTATATTTTTTCATAAATTTTTAACTACTTTTACCAACAGTTTATAAATTTTTACCCTGTTTATAATTTTAGTCAGTTTATTAACCTCGTCTCATACGAACCCTATATAAAAAAATAGCACGCGGAAACAAGGATTATCGATCATCTAATAGATATCGTCTGAAATATATCAAGTGCAAATATAAGACATATTAATGTCTAGAAATTCATACTTGTCCTGAACATGGATCCTTCAAAATGCCACCAAGTAGACGCATATTACAAGAAGATGGAATTCTTTTGCAAGCACAAACCTCTTGCAACCCACAATTGAAAAAAAAAAAACTATATAAAATCTACAAGTGAACTAAATTGTCAAAGAACCAATTAAGGTTTCGACTTTCGAACTCTAAATTCACTCAATCCAACAACAATTACTAACATAAATGAAAGGAATGGAGATAAGGTTCCATGGGAAATGGGAAAGAGATTCGGAGATCTATATTACCTGGTGAGCAACGTCTATTAGGTCGACGATGAAGTCTCCGGAGGAAAGGAGGGAGATGATTTGTTACTGAGTGCGATTATTGCAGGTGAGGGTGAAGGTAAGCCACGTGAGCTGCAGCACCAAGAGTACATGGGTGAGATTGACTGAATGAATGAGAACTAACACTTGTGGGGAGGACAATGGACGGGAGAGGGAGAGCAACGATAGATTGAGTCATGGCGGAATGAGTCAGAAGGAGAAAAGATAGGTCGGAAACGATGTGTTTTACTGTCAGCGTTTTCTAGATACTTTTATACTCCCTCCATTCTTTTTTATTTGACATTCTACTATTTATACACGTTTTTTAATGTACTAAAAACTATATAAAATATTTATTGTTTAAATATTTTTTTTAATAATTTCATACTTATTAGTAATAAGTATAATATTATTAAAAAAATTTGAATAAAAAATTATTATTTTATATAATTTTGACCTTCCTAAAAAACCGTGCAGATTTCAAAATGACAAATATTAAGGAATGGAGGGAGTATTGGTCTGGCCCATATTTTTTTCAAACAAATCCGATTCAGTTTTGTGTTTTAAAAACATATACCAGTGTGTGGTACGATCCGTGTGCCACTACAGGACAAATTTTACACTTTAAGCATTTTTTACGTGCATATTAATTAAGGATTTTTTACACTTTAACCTCACCATATATATATACCAGCGTGCAGTACGACCCATGTGCCACTACAGGACAAAATTTACACTTTAAACATTTTTACGTACATGTTATTAAGGACTTTTTACACTTTAACCTCACCATATATATATACCAACGTGAAGTACGACCCGTGTACCACTACAAGACAAATGTTGCACTTTAAACACTTTTTACGTATTAAGGATTTTTTTACCCTTTAACCCCACTCTATATATATATATATATATAAATAAAATAGTAGGAGGAGGAGGAAGACGTATGAATTTTGGGGGCTTGCTGGGGTTGGGACTTTCTAACTGCTATTCTTCTCTTCCTCTTCTCCTCCTAATTCATCACTTTCTCCCATCCGTACCTTCCTTTAAATCTCTAGCAGCCAGCTTCTTCGATCAATATATATTTGGTTTTTAAAATCTTCCTCCCCTTTCTCTTGATTCGATCTGCAGTCACCTTTGAATTGTATGTATATATACAGATATTTGGGTAGCTAGCTAGAACGTAGTAGATAGAATTAAAAAAAAATGGAGGAATTGGGCGGTGGTGGTGGAGGAGGAAAGTGTTTGGTGGAATATGGGATGAGGATGAAATCCAACCCACCACCATTCCTGATGAAGACATACTTGTTGGTGGACGATCCTTGTACCGACGGCGTCATCTCCTGGAACCCCGATGGCACTGCCTTCGTCGTCTGGCAGCCCGCCGAGTTCTCCCAGGATCTCCTCCCCACCTTCTTCAAGCACAGCAACTTCTCTAGCTTCATTCGCCAACTCAACACTTATGTATGTATACTTCCATCATCATCATCATATCTCTTCATCTTCATTCATTTTCTATCTAATTATATATTTTCTATATATATATATATGCACTTCTCTCTCTCCTTTCCTAAACCATATTCTTCAATTTATGATTAAATTCTCAGTAATAACTGTATTTTTTACAATTATTAACATTTGATTTTTTAAGATAAGTATACGATTATATAAAAATCTGTTAAAAATAAAAAAAAATGAAACCGATAAAATAAACATATATACAGTATGTATATATACATATTAGTTTTGGGCTGTGTATAATATACCAATCAGGAAGATATACATGCATGTTATCATATATGATTAGAATAGTTACACGGAGTCGATCATTGAACTAACTATATATTTAAATTGTAACTAATGGTCCGGTTGTTAAAAGGTTACTATTGACTAATAAATAAGTTAATTATAGTCAAAGTATGTCTTTATAATATATTTATATATATCAATATATGATGAACACGGCTACAGGAGTGAACAAGCTAGATTTGGTTGAAGGTTAATGTGTACTCGTCAAACCTAATTAACAAAGGTTAATACTCTGTGTACTTCAACTTGAAGATACATTTTTTAATTTAGAACTCCCTTCGCTTCAAAAATGTCGTTTGTCATTTCATGAAGTATTTTAAAAATGTACAAACTATATAAAATATTTTTTTAATAATTTCATACTTGTTAGTATTGTGTATTAAATTATGAAAAAAATCATTAAAAAAATTATATTTATAGAATGTTTAGTTTCTTAACATGCGTGTCGAAAAGTAAGATGACTATTATTATGAAATAGAGGGAGTAGTACGGAAACTAAATGCACCGTAAATCAGGGTTTAGGACACCACGTCGATATAAACGTAGTGCTCTAAACTTTGATTTGCCTTCAATTTTCAGTATATATCTGCACGTTGATTCGAACATAACACCGCATCAATAAAGATATGTATTTTTTTAATCGGGATTTACGGCATTTCTAACAACACCCCTTTAAATTTAATTGACCGACTTTTGTGCAAACCCAAGTTTTTATTTTTAATATTGCTTTTATTATATACGGAGTAATAAAAAAGAGTATACGGAGTACTCCGTAAAAAGGAGTGAAAATCCTCTACAAGCCCTTATACACCCTTACATATGACACAAAATTAATTGTGTTAATATTTATGATAAAATAAATTCAAAAAAATATATTTATGTTACAAATAACTAATCATATATATTTGCATAATTTTTTCATGAAAAAAAAAACATATTTGAAAAAATATTAAATTAATTATTATCGAATCATCATCCTTTCAATTTTAATATTTTTTAAAATATATTTTTTCATACAAAATTATAGATATATATATATATATAATTAGTTATTTATAACATAAATATAATTTTTTATAAAAATATTATTGTAAATATTTAACACAATTAATTTTGTGTTAAATGTAAAGGTGTACGAGAATTTTCACGGAAAAGGATTTATTGATTTGATATATGTTTTTTTTTTTTTGAAGAACTGATTTGATATGTGTTGAATGAAAGGAGTCGCGACTTCTAGAACAACACGGTACGTGCTTGTTTTGTACTCCGTACTCGAACTTAGCAGTCTTCTTTTTTACAGTCAACGTAGTACAATACATTCAAATTCATACGGAGTATACAAGTGGACCCACTTAATTTGACCCGGACCCTTTCAGTAAATAGTTTAAGCCCTAATTAAGTACTCCCTCCGTTCGGCAAAACTTGACGTTTTACTATTCACGCACACTTTTTTAGGAGCTAAAAACTATATAAAATATCTAGTTTTTTTAAGAATTTTTTTAACAATTTTGTAGTTATTATTAATAAGTACAAACTTGTTAAAAAAATTTTAAAAAAAAATAAATATTTTATATAGTTTTTATCATTCTAAAAAAGCGTGCGTGAATAGTAAACGACAAGTTTTGCCGAACGGAGGGAGTACTACTCAACTGGGTATTTATGCCATATACGGAGTATTGTATTTTTATGCAAAGTTATTTATTGTGTTTTCGAATATTTACGTTATCTTTTTTTTTAATCTTACATGCTACTCCCTCCGTCCCGCAATACTTTTTGTTTTAGCTCTATGCAGACTTATTAACAAAATATATGTTTACTTTACTTTTATAGGTTAAAATACTTAAAAACAACAATTATTACTTATAAAAAAAAGTAATCATTACCTATAAAAATAATAATTATAGCTAAAACGACAAGTTTTTTTATACAACTTTACTACTCTAAAACAACAAGTATTGTGAGATGGAGGAAGTAAATCTTAAATATTCTTTTTCAAAAATGATTAATAGTCTCTCCGTTTACCAATATAAAATTTTAATCGGCTAGGCCCTGTGCCAACCGAATCTTTTCCTAATAAAAAAAACGAATACAAATTTTTATATGGTTTTCAGATTTTTTAAAAATTTAAGGAAAATATAGTAAAACTAGTGTAGTACCCGTACGTAACGTACGGGATTAGTAAACTATTTTTTATAACGATATTTTCAACACTCATAATTTCCTGCTACTTATGTAACTTCCCATTAAGTAACTTCCGATAATTTTCCATTACTTACATAACTTTCCACTACTTAATATAATTATGTAACTTTTCCCTACTTACGTAACCTCTCACATTAAGTAACTTCCTAATTAATAATCTCCTACTACTTACGTAACATCTCACTACTTAATATAAATTTTCACTATTTTCAATACTCATAATTTCCCACTTCTTATGTAACATCCCACTTAAGTAACTTCTGATACCTTCCCATTACTTACATAACTTCTCACTTACGTAACCTCTCACTACTTACGTAACCTCCCACTATAAATCAGAAACAATTGATGGAAGAATTCGAATATGCCCAATTCGTGATGGATATGAGAAAAAGTAGCTAGCATGAGCTGCAAAATCATAAGTAACAATTGAGTTCCGAATACTATAAATCAATGAAGATTTGAGTTATAGCGAATAAGAAGTTGAATGAGTAAGTACACGACCTTCAAATATCAATAACCAATATGATGAATCTGGCAAACATAAACTAATATACATGAGCTAAAATGTAAAATAAGTTATATAATATGGAGTGTGTGTATATATATAACTACCCACTAACCATATTTTTCAATTAATTTTAATAAATAATTATTTATATGAAAAGGAAAATAAGTGGGGATGGTAATGGAGATCCCACGTGCCGTAAAAATTTTCATCGGTAGTGAAACATGTTGAAACAACCAAATTGAAATCAATTTGAAGTTATTATCGGTTAGAAATTTAGCAAATTGAAACCAAATCTTTGAAAGAACATCACATTTGGAAATTAGATTGGATGGCAGACGAAGAAAGAACACCGATCAGAAGTGGTAACCCAACTTCAATCAAGCTTAGAAGAGTATGATACCTTAAAGATGCATGAGGATGAGAAAAGGAAGAAGCCTCTGTCATCCAAAATGCATAGATCTCCATCGTCGCTCAACTGTTTTGAGACAGTTTTCCATGTACAAAGGCAAATAGGCGATGGAGGAAGGCTGAGAGAAAGAAGGTAGTTTTCCATTAACGATTTCAAGGCAGGGGCAAAATTAAAAAAAAAACAAAACAAAAACACATTAGACCAACACGTGGAATCGTGGATAGCCTAGCTATCCTCCAAAGTACTTATCTTTAAATTTATGGAGGAAGAAAAAAGCATGGGTAAAATTGGAAAAAGAACAAAAAAAAAACTCCTAAAGCCCGCTAAATGGATAGCCTCATTGGGCTTAAAAAGGTTGAGCTTTAAAGGTTAGGGAGATATTAATTTTTTATTTTTTAATAATTAAATGCAGTAATAAATATATAATTATTTAGAAAAATAATTTTAAAAATTAATATTTTATTATATTTTTTAATTTTCTTAAAAAAACAAACAAATCCTAAAAAAATATTTTTTAATGGAAGTAGTACTATGGATATGTTATCATCCCAAAAGGAAAAAATCATTTAACGATATCGAAGTGATTAATAATACACTAACATTATTTAAGGAAGCTATTTTTTTTGGATATATAATAAGGATTATTAATATATGAATACTTGTAATAGATTTTTACTAATTTATGCTTATACATATTAGAGTTTTTGTATTTATACATATCAGGGATCTATTCAAAATATATATATATATATATATATCAAGGATGATAGATGCAATTTACCCCTCCCACGTATTTTTAGAGTGAAGGGATCGAGACAGACCTTGTATTGTATTTTATTTTATTTTTTGAACCCCGCCAGGTCCTATTACTCATGGAACGGGACGGGATCGAAATGGGTATTGTCCCTCGTGAAAAAAAAATCAAAACAATCCAATAATTAACCTAAAAACAAAATTCTTATTCAAACAAACAATTTCAACATTCAAAGTTAAAAAACTGAAAAGATTCATGCTCTTTATATAAGATTACACCATCAAATAAATTGTAACATGTCAATAGGGGTGTTATATGAACACGAGTAGCTTGAATTCGACTCGTACTCGCTCGATAAAAACTCGACTCGAGCTCGTTCATTTTCTAAATGAGCCGAGTATAAGCACATTTTTAAGCTCGGTCCAAAGCTCGGCTCATAATGAGCCGAATATAATTCGAGCCGAGCTCGGCTCATTTAGAAATTATACTCTGCTTATACTCGGCTCATTTACAAAATGAGCCGAGTACTTGCTTATACTCGAATTTTAGAAATTATATAAATTTTAGAAATTAGCCGAGTATAACAAAGGTTACTGTATAATGAGTAAGTAAAACTGCTTAAAGTCGAAAAAAGCTCGGTTCGAGCTCATTCATGTTCTAAACGAGCTGAGTATGAGCAAATTTTTAAGCTCGAGTCAAAATTTAGGCTCGGCTCGAGCTCGTTCATATCCTAAATGGACTTAGTATGAACAAGCGATACTCGACTCGTTCGGCTCGAATAACAGCCCTACATGTCAGCTTAAAGAACGTAATCTTGTAACATGGAAATGGTGAATCAATGAAATTATGGGGTATTTTGATATTCATTTCCTAAAATCTGAAATGAACGATTTTTAATTTAATGTTTGAATATATAGAGACTAAAATTGGAATCGGATTTTCATGATTTTAGGCTGTAACTTAGACGTGTGTAGCAAGGACATATAAAAAGGCACGCACAGGCACAGTACAATATATGCGGCACTCACTCACGCATACATTTATGTATACTGCAGGGTTTTAGAAAGGTGACGACAAGCAGGTGGGAATTCTGCAATGACAAGTTCCTGAAGGGCAAAAGAGAGCTCCTCTGCCAGATACGTCGTCGGAACCGCGCACAACCACGCCCAGCCACCTCATCCTCGTCGACAAAGGAAGCAGCATCGCCTTCGGGGGAGGCAGAGGATCAGGACATGAGATCGTGTTCGACCTCATCCTCTTTTGAAAGAAAAAGCAGTCTTTCGAATGAGAATAAGAGATTGAAGAGGGAGAATGGAGAACTGAACTCTGAGCTCTGCGGCATGAAGAAGAAGTTCAAGGAGCTTCTCGACTTGGTAGCCATGTATACAAGATCACCGCCAGTGGCTGCTGCAGGTTGTAGGAAGACAGTCGATGAGGTGGATAAATGTCATGGTGGTGATGATGACGATGACCCAAGGCCAAAGCTGTTCGGTGTGAGGTTGGGCGGGAAACAAGATCATGAGGAGAGGAAGAGAAAGGTAGAGATTTGACAATCATAATTAGGCTATCTTCAGGTCTGGCTCTTACCCTTAATGCAAATTCAGAAGCAGCGAGTACTGACCAACGCTTGAACAACAAAAAGAGATTAGTTTGAATTTTGAAAGTAACTCAGTTTGTATGATGAATGACAATAGCTTGAAAGTAACTCAATTCATTCAGTAGTTCATTGATTTCTAAAGCTTTGTATATGCACACATTTTTCTTTGTTGAATGGCGTATATTTGTAACATCAATTTTTCAAATTCAACTGCATGAAGTTTTCGATTCCAAAGCGGCCGAGAGAAGTAACCAAATGTGTCACCAGCAGGATGACCTTTCCTAACTATAGTTACATATATAGCTGTACATAAGATACATGCGTCTGTTTCAAGTGTTCTGACCCTCCCAGTCCCTATAGGAAACGGAAACATGAAATGTAGCCCCTTTGAAGTTTCCGGGTAACATAGGTCTCAAATTCTGTTCCCGGGATAGAGGAATCGGATTGGTTTTGTACGTCGTGAGCAAAAATGCAGGGCTGATTGTAGGTAAAAGATGCCAACCCCGCATACCACAGGAGACCTATATATGAAGAAAGTATGGCATCTTTACAACTCCAGCAGTACAAACTGCAGAGTGCTATACAAAGGCTTAGTCTAATTTAAGGTTTTAACTGTGTACAATATCCAGTAGTTTATACGTCAAAATGCATCCCAGTGCGTCTCAAATCTCCATTAACATATAGAGAAGAGAGGCTGGAGTACCTTCCTTGAATCTTTGATCCTTCTGGGTGCAGTGTGTAAAGGCAGAATTTGTGCACAATTTTGGGAGCATCATTCACCTCAGGAATCGGAAGCAAAGTGATTAAAGATGGTCTCCAGAGTAGACTGGCTGATGCTATATTCGGCTATACCCAGCAGGTTCCTGCTTGAAGGAAACCAACGAAGGCTGCTGAGGTGAAATCAATAAGGAAAAGTAGGCACGAGGTGATGAAAATCATGACAGCTCATTTTACCTGTTTTGTTCTATGTGTCCAAAAACATCTGCCAATGATAAATCTTCTCCAAAAGGTAACTGTAATAAAGCAAGTTTCATTTTGAGTAGCAGATCAGGTAGTGAGCAAAAGAAACTACTCGTGATACTGATGCATGTTTGTTCAAGCTCACCCGATATCGAGCACTTAATCCGTTGCATCCTTCAGCAGTGGCACCAGGAAATGATGACATGACAAAAGATTCAATGACGGAAAACTTTTCCTTTGCTAACCACCATTCACAGAAAACCGCCAAGGGTATATCTCCTAAAAAACAAATACAGAAAGGGAAAACAGGGGTCAGTATCAGTCTCCATCTGATAAATGAAAAATATTGAGAGCCTTGTAAGGGAAAAACAGAGTGGGGTCATTATCAAAAGAGATCGAATAACCAAAAACAAAGGGGTAAAACGGGATAACATTAGGTGGTAATTTATTTTAAAAAGGTGATGACATACTAAGAGGCTGTCTGGAATTTTCCACTTGTGATTAAACTTCTTATGATTTTATCTGACTAATGGGATAAAATATGCATAAAATTATGAAATCATTTATTCAGAAAGCCAAATAATTGCGCGAAATAGGGAAAGAACAAGTGTACCATCACGCATCAGTTGATTTGCTAACTGTTCGCTCAGATCCCCATTTGACCCTGTGTAAGAGCTAACAAGAAACCTTGCTCTGTCCTCGTTTTCAAGCCAATGAGCTATAATCTCTATCATTTCTCTTGACAAGCTAATTTCTACTGACGAAGCAGTTTCTGACACAATAGACTCGATACCACCAATGCAAGTCTCTAGGTCACTTAATATGCTTCTTGGCTGAAAACTTGTTTCTAGCAGCTTCTGTTGAATAATTCGTGATAGAGTTTCCAACTCCGCAGAGCCAACTTCAGTTGGTTTCACCTGAAGGAACCACCAACCATCATCAGCATTCTAGATGAAATAAGAATTTATTAATGCTACCAGCAGGCTTTTTCCCTAGGGATGGGGGAGGGGAAGCAAGGAAGAGAAGAGATCACCTCTAACTCAAGATGATTTCCAAACCGAGTCTTCAGATGTTGAGGACTCCCTATGCATCTTAGACGACCACCAACCTTCCACAACAAAGTAAAGTGATGAATGACAGTTTCAAATGAAAAAGTGAACTGGGCTCCAAACGAATCTTAAAATATTTACCATTATGCCTATCCTCGTACATAATGCTTGAGCTTCATTCATGCTATGTGTAGTAAGTATAACAGCTGTTCTTCCTTGTCGTGTTGATAGATGAGATATAACTTCCCACATGAATCGTTTGGCTATAGGATCCATACCTGTACAGACAACAAGGTAAACCAATTTCGATATCACATTTCAGCTGCCTCCTTTGATGAAACTAGAGATAGATCAGAAAGAACCATGTTAAAGGCCATTCAAAGGCCGTGTGTGCATGCTAAAGCAATCCAGCCAATTAGGGAAATTATAGTTTGTATTAAGGTACACACACAACATTATAGCGTTTAGCATACACTAACAGGCCCCCTCGGAATCTTTTGATTTATCTGTCAAGGATTGACAAACTCAAACTTCACCCAAGTGCAAGGGCACAGAATCCATCCTCCCAGTATAATGGAGAATCAATATAATAATGATCAAGAAGCTTTGCCAAGGTGATATACCTGTTGATGGTTCATCAAGAATCACAATAGCGGGGTCTCCGATCATTGCAATTGCTACAGACAATTTGCGCTTGTTTCCCCCACTAAGGGAATAAGAAGGTTTTTTGGCATATTTCAACAAGTCAAACTCCACTATCTTCTCCATAACCACCTGGAAAGCATCACAACCACACCAACTAAATAACTTTACAACATATGGCTTTCAAAGATGTGAGGTGGGGGTGGGGGTGAGGGTGGGTGGGTGGAGAGCAATAATAATAATCTAGGAGGTTTGGGCAATTAATAATACATTAACTTCCTTGCAAGCAATTTAATTCAAAGCATTTCAGTGAATATAACATATGCTAATTGTATCGTTCATAAGCCCCAAAACTCCTTGATACTCACCTCTTCGATCCTATAGTCAGGGACTCCTTTGATTCTAGCATAAAGCTCGAGATGCTCCTCAACAGTTAAATGCTCCAGAAGAGCATCAAACTGGGGGCAATAACCAATCTGGTATCCAAGCATAATGAAAAAGGACTCATCAACGTGCCATCAGTGTATTAAAGAGAAGTTATTGCATGAAGTAAAAAAACGACCTACATGCTTGCGTGTAGCCTTTGGATTTGAACATATATCTTTGCCAAATATGAAAGCTGTCCCATCAGTTGGATATCCTTCTCCTACAGGTGATCAATAAAATATTAGTATGCAAATATAACCAGGAAGAAAACACACTTTATGTCCACATAAATTGAATTATTCAAATTGTTTGTGTAAGTTACTACACACTGAATCAGTGGATACGATACATGACAATCCAAAATGATATCTTCGCCAAGCTAGTAAAGTGAAGAAAGGCAAAATGATAGGAAGAAGATTATATAAAAGAGAACATTTTATTGACATCAACAACCTTAACCTGAGAATCTTCACAAAGTAAATGTGAACTCTCACAAGACTAGCTTAAGATGTGAAATAAACTGAATTTCATTGCTCTTTTTCCACTTTTCCCTGGATGTTACATGGGGGTGTTAACTGGATGTTACTTGGGGATGTTACTTTTTTCCACTTTTCCCCAGCAAACAGGTAGTGATGAAATTATAAGGAATTCATAATATTAATTTATGGCAAGACACATCTTGCAGAGAGTTCTAGATCTCAACACTAATGAACTTCCATGCATCACAAAGTTAACTAGCTGTTCAAAATGGACAATCGATTGCCACAATGGTCAACACCTGCAACATGGAACTAGGGATGATGTCAAACCTCGACTTACTAATTTCATGGCAAGGCTATTACTTTACCTGATAGCATTGACAGGGTGGTTGTCTTTCCAGCTCCATTGGTTCCTAAAAAGCCAAAACATTCTCCTTCCTCAACTGCAAATGTTAATGAATGAACAGCAACCTTTTCACCTTGCTGCTTTGTTCCAGGATAAACCTACAATTTTTACCGGAAAACAGTAAAAACAAGTGTATTGTAATCCACAAAATAAAATAAATGCTTTAGCATACATACTATAATACCTTTCGAAGATTACGCAGATATAAGATAGCATTATCTGCAGTTCCAGAAAGCACCCTTGCTCTTTCTGTTCTTACATCCACATCCTCATCAATGTCAAGAGCCATGTCATTTATGGACGTTCCCAACAAAGGCTCAAAGGCATCTCCAGTTCTTGTCCCAAAAATGTTACTAATGCTCCACCAGAAGATATTGATCATTACAGGAGTAATCTTGATGGCAGGTAGGTACTCAAGTCCAAGAGTTAAAAGGAAGTACAAGAGGCTCTGCATCAGGAAAGTAGAAATTTAGACTATAGAGAACAAATCAAGTGGCAAGATTCCTAAATGAAGTGAAACTACATTAAGCAAAGAAACAGAAGCCCATGATAGGGATCATCAACCCAAGGCCAATTAATAAGAGCGGTCCTACCTCTTATACACACTACTTTTACACAATTGATTGTTGTCATGGTGAAAAATGCTTCAAGCCAATGTTAGGAACAAAATATTGATAAAAAGAGCAAGCAATGTACATTAAGCAACAACTTTAGCGCCTTTGCAAAATGATACAGAACATGCAGGAAGGGCATTCTCTTAGGGTTATCTGTGATTAGAGAATACCTCAATGGCCAAGAAAGATATAGAGGCACCAGTAACATTCCAGTCAAGAACTCCATCACTAGATTTATCTTTCATCCCTTGACGCAGAAGAGCAAGCGATGCAAGTCCATCGGCAAAGCAAAATCCTGGTGACAATCTGAATACATTCTGAAAGACAGATACTTATGTTAAGGTGCAATCACTATGGCCAATCACTATCAATAACCGTGTTACCCTACCATAGAGGATAACATACATCACTAACCTAAGAAAAGGCCAAAAGCAGCAAGAACTTCATAATCATTTCATGTGAATGATCTCCATTTAGCATATTGACTCATGTGTCCATTGACACACATTAAAAGCCTCATATTTAGAAAGATTTTTGAAAAAAAATCTTCTTTTTTTACTTCTTTAGCCCCATGATTTATGCACTCAACCCTAGGGTTTTCTATCCATTTTTTGTTTTTAATGTGTGCCCAGGAAACCATCCATTTCCAAGAATATAACATAGAGATAAGAATTTGAATGATAACTTGCTATTTTAATCATCACTTGAGGTTAATTAAAGAGGAAACAATTTTTGGATTTCAGGATGATTAAAGAGGAATACAACCCAAATTTACTGATCATATCAAACCTTGAGATAAGAATTTGCGGTAGCTGTTGCCTCAATGAGCCCCATTATAAATGAAATCACCATTAGAATAAGACCCGTGAAAAAGTGAATCAGGAGAACTACATTCTGCATCAAAGTTGAAAACATTAGCCTGGAAAGATTTGCTCAGCGCAGAGCTGCAGATGGTACAACAAAGGTGGAACAAATCCTTACCTGGGCTATTGAGTGATCACAGAAGAAAAATGTGAGGCAGTATGTTGAGGACGCAACTGCTAAACCATACTCAAGAAACAGGAGAATAGTGGGCCAAAATGAACCTGCACCAATAAACTGATCGAGCCCTGGAGAGGCAGACCATTTGTAGATTTTTCAGAAAGTTGAACACTAAAGAAGTGAAGAAAGAAAGACTGGGATTTCCGCTTTCCAATATACAGTGTTCTCAACTTCTTCCTCGATGGGAAGACCGCTGAGGTTTCCTAAATAGTCTTAAAACTGAAAACAGAAGTGTGGCACTTAGGTTTTCTAATTTCGGTATAATTATTATCCATTTCTTTATTAGAAAATAAAGCCTAAAAATGAGAAGTTTTTGAAAAACATAGGATAAGACGAGAGAGATAAAAGCAGCCATTGAAGTAGATACCCTCTTCCTCCAGAATACAACAAGTGAAACCACTAATGTAGAACTTCTCAACTTCATGGATGGAAAATCACTGCATTGTGATGACTACATTTCTGATGCCATATACTCGTGAATAAATTGATTTAATTGCATAAATTTAATATATTTTGGCAGAATATCAAGTCAATAAGAAGGCCAAAGTTCACAGTTTAACTTTATTAAAAGAAAAAAGAAAAAAAAGAGAGATATAATAGTACTTGTAATCACCAAACTGTTAGAAATATAGCATCTGACATACCAAAGACACAAAAAAGAATAATTGCAAATGATGAGGGCAACAAGAAGCTGATGAAGTCCCACAAGTATGTAGAGGCCCAATAGGATAATACTGATACCTGAGGAAGGATAAGTTCATTATCTTCCAATAGAACAATCATGACTTGTGGCTGAGAAGAGGCAGTAGCTTCCTAAGAAATTAATAACAAAAAAAAGGGAAGAAACCACATACCCCACTGATTAACTGTTGATGCTTAGCTTTCACTTCCCTTTCCTACATAAAACTAATGCTTTAGATCCATGTCATGAGACAATATTGCATAATCACTAAAGATTGGGATGAAGTTATACTTTTAAAAAAGAAAGGGAAGAGAAAGACAAGAAATGAACAAGAAACGTGTCGGCCACAACCATTAATAGAACCTCATACCATCTTAACGCAATATTTCTTATGTTTAATGTAGCTTATAATTTCATGCACTTTCATTACACATAGATTTTACAGAAATTGAAAAAGCCTTTTTGCCCTAGACCCATATTTTCATTTCTGTTCTCCCTCTATTCATTTTTTAATAGAAAATTGCAATTTTCCATTCAAGCTTGAGCACAAACTTTGCTGAGGTTGAATCCAATTTTCTTTCTCCCTTTTAGAATAGAAGGGAACAAACATGTTGCTCATTGAGGCAAAGAAGCCCCCGTCCAGCAGTTCTAAGTTTAATGACAAGTAACTGTGCCATTGAGGCAAAGAAAGCCCATCCAGCAGCAATAAGTTTAATGACAAGTAGCTGTATCATACCATTGAGAATCAAGGCCACATCACCACCACATGTTGTATAAAAAAAATCTTTCACGCGAGAAAGAGAGAAGGAAATCCAACTATAGACCGTCTTATGGATAGCAACCTGTAAAATCGATCCTATTGGCAAAAGACGTCTATTGGAAAGGAAATGGGAACAAGGACAAAGTACCTTCACAATAGGGACGGCAAAGGAAGCCGGAATAAAGGAGAAAGCAATGCTGATAATAATAGCGGCTGAAAAAGCATCCAAATCCTAGAGAAAAAAAAAAGAACATAAGAAACCTTAGCCAATGAAAATATGTAGTACAAGGATCCACCAATCTCTAGAAACAAAATGCAGGCTAAAAGAAAAGGAATAATGAGAGACATAGTTCAACTTCAACAAATGTCCATATTTGTAAATTTTAAGTAAGATTGTCATTCAAGCTTACTGTGGCATATATGATGAGCTTACTATAATCCATAAGTAGCATTCAGTAGTACACTACACAACCATGATTTTTTAACACTGAACATCCTTCCAAGGATTTCTAAAGGATGTGTAACTCCAAACTAGCATGTCCATCAATTATAGTGTACGTGCAACCAGGCAAAATAACTATCTAGATGCAACTACGAGTAAGCAACCCAAAAAAGGATTTACCTTAAATTTATCACACTTAACAAGTAAGCCATAATTGCAGTTATATAGGGACACTATCACAAAAAGATATGACAAAGAATGCAAGAATCATTAGACCATAATTCCGTAATTTAGGTAGAACCGTAGAATATTTCAAAAGAAGCGTTATATGCTACAAAATTGAATGCTACAAAACACTGATATTATTGTAATTCTAGCCAATGATAGCTATACATTTTAGATGCTCCACTAAGCCTCTTCATTTCATGGGACAAATTACATGCTACACAGCTGATCTTCACTTTTTCATGCATAAAGTTACCAAGATCAGTGTGCATCTACAATCCACATAGGTGTGCCTTGTTTTTCAGTACTTCAGCAGGTAAATAGTCTATTAACAGCATACAAATTGCAAGGCAAAGAAGATTGTAACCAAGTGAGCACTGAAAAAATAATGCAATTAAGGTCAACTAAATGGAGCATGTTAACACGTCTAATAGCAGGCTAGAGAGTACAAGAGAATCATACATGATGTTGAAAATGCTGGCTTTGAGTCATGGGTAGCGGATGATTACGCGTCTGAATGGTCATATTTTCATAAGAAGTGGCAACCCTTAGAATTGCTCCATTTATTAAATTAATAAAAGTAGGAGCAGAATGCTGACACGAACTGTTGTGTAGAACAGTGTATCCTATACTTCCATCATCAGCTTGATCATCCATTACAATTGCCCCATATCTGCATAAAACCAAATTGAGAAGAAACAGCTACCATCTATTAGGAGTTTACATCCACTAACTGTCTAACTCTCCCAAATCATTTTCGGGAAAAGAATCTCCCATGACATCTTTCTTTATGAGGACTCTGACAGAGGAGTTACCTCCTATCATTGGTTTCTTTGTTACCATGGTAACAGCTTAAGGTACTCAAACACCACAAGTAACAATGAAATTGGAAAGATAAGTTACACATCAAATTTTAAAGAACATATGCAGTAGACAACAGTTTTATCCACCTAAGATCTAGAGGTCAACTACCTTTTTTTCCAAGCTAAATGCAAAATAAATTATGTCTGATATGCCGACATTCATAAAACTAAATTAAAAGATGGCAACAAACTTGAGGACAAAATATTGCACATAATTAGATGAGTATTCTCTTACATTGTATCATGGGGGAAAAAAGGCAGGATAAGCATACCTTGATTGATAAGATTCATTTAAGCTAGACATCAAAAATTCACTCATGGAGAGCAGTTTTGACCCCAAAGTCATCCCCGCAGCCTCTATGGCATCTGCCAGGGCCTTCTCTGAGTCTGGAAATTTATATGCACTGGTTTCAAACTTTTGCACCCAACCCCCTTCAATGTGGGATGCTACCTGAAATAGGGGTGCATAGTTATACGAAGAGCATAAAGGCAAGCCACCACTAGATTCTAGGAGGTCCTAATTCTTCTTCAAACTATAAATATTAAGACAGATGAACATACTTCTTCTGAAATCGGGCAAGACAGATCAAAAGGAATTGGACAACCACCTCCGCCTCCACTTAACAGAGGATTGAAGTGTGAAGTTGTGAAAGTTACAGGTTGCATGTCAGGATGAGGCTTGAGCTTGAGGAATATTAGCCCAAATAGTAGAAAGACAGCTGGAATTAGAAGTTGAAAAACAACTGTTTTTTGGTCTCTCCTAGCTGTTATTGCCCTCTTCTTCAGTAGTGCTTTTGAATGTCGCCAAAAATCTGACCTCTCAAGCATAGAAAAGCAGCAACATTGCATACATAAGAAGCTAATTACACCCAGGATAGCAGCAATAACCAATACACAGGTGCGCCACAATATTGTACACATAAACATCATAATGCTTTCAGCATTTCCACATAGTTGTAATGGGGAATTTCTTTTGGCCGAATAAAGATCAGATATCTCAGCTAACCCTTCTTCAGCAGGAAAACTTCCCGGTAGTTTGCATTCTCTATCATCAAAGTCACATCCTGCGACTCTCAGGAATACCTCTTCCAAGGTTGTGACAGAGATGCCATAACTTTCAATACCAGGGCAATTTTCCTCAATATAGTTTTCTTCTAACTTGGAGTCTGACTTTCTCAAGTAACTCTCAATTTCCCGAAACATAATCTCAAAGCAAGATGATGATGCCAGCGGAAGCTTGAAAGAAACCTCAGTCCCTACCTGAAAAGGCATATCAGTCTCAGAAAATGTGAATTGTTGATGGCAACTGCCAGGTATTTTTTAGTACAGGACCGTGAATTAACAAGCTCAATTTTAGCGGTTGTTAATTTACTAAATTAAATATATTTATCACAATAGAAACATGCTAAAATTGACAAATAAAGAAAGAGAACAATCGTAATTTATTTCGCTGAAACCAAGTGGACTATAATGGCTGTATTACCTCACTAATTAGCACTGCTGATGGAACATGGCGATGAACAATATCTGCAGCCATAGAGGTACCCGGTGCAGTCTAATGTCAGAGAACCAAAACAAGTGAGTTGAAAGGCAAATTATCAGTACAACAACCAATTTCATCTGGAAAGAAAGGGTTAAACTTACACTACCTTTACTAAGGTAAGAGTGTATCCAACACCATACTGATGCTTCAGGAAAAGGGAACTGTGCATATAAAGAAACTTCCAATGTTAGTAAATGATATAGATATTGCTTTTAAGGGTCTTCTATAATCTACATGATATCAACTGGGTTTGGATAGAAGAACCTTCCACAACATCTCAAGGAACCATTAGCCATGATTGCTATGCGATCTCCTAATACTTCTGCTTCATCCATTGAGTGTGTCGTTAACAATACAATTCTTCCCTTCTTAATCTTCTTAATTAGTTGCCATGTCAAGCGCATTGAATATGGGTCCATTCCACTTGTAGGTTCATCAAGAATAACAATCTGTACAAAGACCATAATCAGCTACCAGTCTACCACAGAAGAAAAAGAGACAACCAAGATGAAAGTAAAACAGGCTGTCAAATGAATAATTTACCTTACTGTTTCCAATAAGTGCAATAGCTAAGGAAAGTTTTCTTTTCATGCCCCCAGAAAGAGCATTGGTAATTGTATTAGCTTTGTCGGCAAGACCAACCTACTCAAATAGTCACATTCATAAATCAGCTGAAAGTATAACATCAGTGAAAGAAGCAGCCTTTTCACCCCCACGGAAGAAGCTATGATAATTAACTTTGAGATTAATTGATGGTCTACACTATAGCTCCTCCAACCTACTCGGGTGGATAGCACAATGAACCTTAGATGGCCCACAAGGCCACAAGCCAAATTATTATAAACATGAACTTTTGTTAATTCATCGCATTAACTCGTAAATTAAAGTTTAAAGAATGCCTAATAGAAAAAATTGCCAAATCCCAAAATCGAAGTTGATTATAATCATAGGCAACCACAGAAAATAAGTCTTCGTTTGGACCACAATCTGAAATGGGAGCTTTAAGAGTATTTAGAATTGGTTGTCCACTTGTCCAAAAAAGCTTAATTGTGCCAAGTGCCTTTTTTGTTAGAAAGACAAAACAAGCTCATAAAAAAGTTGATTCTCAAACATAGTCTAAATGTCTAGAATGAATTCCATCTTCATTCTAATAAATGTACCCATACTAGCACCTAAAATGATTTGAGAACGAACACTGCCCTGTAGATTTCAGAGTCAATCTGAGAACTTTAAAATTGGTTGCAAATTGGACACAAATTTGGGATGTATCCTAAATCATAACCTAAACACTTGACAAATTTTCTTTGATATTGTTGAATATTCTTTCATAGTGCACACGGGGAATGTCATCAAAAGAAGCATGATAATTAGAAACATTCATAATCGTAGTCTACTAAACTATACAATTATTCAAAGTACATATTTGATGTATGAACAAAAACCAACTCACTTCGTCAATCATTTGAATCACAGCATTCTCAAGGGAATTTTCTTCTACACCTTTCAATGTGGCAAATAATTCCAAATGCTCTTTCACCTAGAAGGAAAAACAAACTTAGTCAACCACAATGCTAAGCAACAAAAAAGACAAATTACACATAAAATGTCTACTGAAGATATCAAGGTCACGTTGCAAAAGACAAGAGCCTCTTCAAAGAAAATAAAGACATGCAAAAAGGTAATTATCAAGCCAAACGTGATAGCAACTCCATTAGGAGCTGTAGATAGGACATTGCTTCTGGGATTCATTCTCCACTTGCATATTTTCACTTGTTCATGTCCATACAACCCTTTTGCAAAGCACCATATGTGCTATAGTGCGGGAAAAAAGCACTGTATGTTCATACAACCTTTCCACACTATCTCTGTTTCACAAGAAACATATATAGTGTGGGAAAAAAAACAAGAAAATGAAGTACAAATGGACAATCAAATTGGCAAGTACAAGTGCACCAAATTCTGGAAATGTTTTTATGGCTTGATAAGAAAGACTTACTGTTAGTTCAGGAAAGAGAATGTCATGCTGAGGGCATACACCCAATTCTTTTCGTATATCATCCTATAAAATCAAAGGGAGCATATTAATTACATTACAAAAACAGATATATAATTGAAGTGATAAAAAATAAAACTTAGTATTGGCATCAGCAGAAAATGAGAGAGCAATAAAACTTCCAACACTAGAAATCGTTTGGAACCTAGTAACATGTAAATTTCTTGGCTGATGGGCAATATAAGTAGCTGAAACATTGAAATGCGTGGAGAAAGAGCAAGAAGAGTTGGGAGCAGGAGAAAATTAGAGCTACAAGATCCCTCTTCATAATGAGATAACAAAAGCTGGCCTCCAGAATTTTTCAGTGAAAAAGCTAGAAAATTGCAAAAACAGATTAATTGAAGACTCTCAAGCACAAATCTTATACTGCCAAACAGGGTCCTAAACTTCAGCCGAATAGATAGGAAAAGAGAAACTAAATATTCAAAAAAGTGTGTAATAGGTGTAGACAGCTGTTATGTGACCATGGAGGAGACTGTGATCATTACCATGTTGGTGAGTATATTCTTCCCTAAAACCAAAGCATCACCTGATGTTGGAGGCAGAAGACCAACCAACATAGATATTGTAGTGCTCTTACCTGCTCCATTGTGTCCTAAAAAATGTTACCCACTAGTTAGACAAGAGTAAGTGCCATCAGAGCACAACAAGCAATTCAGCTCTCGGTCAACTTAATGTACAGTAATCTACCCATGATAGGTAAGAGCATAAAGGAAAGAATAAAGCTGCAAATAAAATTTTGATAATACAGTAATAGACTTAATAGGAACAAGTATTTATACAAACTGAGGTAAGAATGTCTACCTAGAAGGGCAAGTATTTGATTTTCATACAAAGTAAGTTGCAGTGAGTTAACAGCACAACAATTCCCCTTTTTTGAAGCATACGTCTTTTGCAGATTTCTGATTTTGAGGCACCTACATCATACAAATATATAAGATGGAGAAAGCAGAATGTTAGACAGACATAGGAACAACACATTAATACCGACCTGCCATCAATTTCTTGTTGCTTCATATCTAAACTTATAGCCTCCACAACTGGTCCAGATTCTCCAGAAGCATCTCTTGCAATTTCAACTTCATCTCCAGAGATGAAGTTACTCACTTTAACTTCTGCACTAAAAGCTTGATGCTTATAACTACTCTTTTTTTTCCATATGGACTTGTTAAGAAAAAAGTTCCATGAGTAAGACATTTTCTCCTCCCTGGCAATAACCTAATGAGATAAGTTCAACTGATCAATGTAAGGCATGTATACTTGCAGACAAATAGTTAACACACAAACAAACTAACGAACTTCCTGTTTCCCAAAAGAAAAGAAAGAATGGTATCTTTTTAAAAGTATATCTATATTTAGTTAACCACAGGTCACTAAAATGTCTAATCCCCAAAAGACATGGATCTAATCATAGTAGATTCTCAAATAGACAATCTGAGAGTTCTGTTCGCAACAAATCAAAACATATTTAAATTTTTGTCATCTCAAAATTTTGTATAATCATACCTTGTCCAAGTAAACACCAATGCAGCCATATAACAAGGCATCCACCAGCATCATCAATAGGCACACCAAGAAATTGACGCCAGATGATTCCTACAATGGCAATGAAATAAATGTTTAGAATCAGAAGATAACATCCAAATCCATGGTGGGAAGAGAAAGGTAAAAAGGACATACCCTCCACATATTGCTCCAACGAAGGCCAACATGAGCTCGTTCATAGTCGGCAAAGTTAACTGATCCTAAAGCAAAAGCTGTTGGTGAAAGAAAAGATGCAGACACCTTCAAAATCCTGCAAACAAACCACATTCACCAACTAGAAGAAAAATCTATCAAAAATAAAAGAAGAAACAACAGCTATAAGAGAAGATACTAACATTGGTACTGATGGGTCATTGACAGTGTAATATGGGAAAAAGGCTCCCAGAAAAGAGAGTGTCCCGACTGCCACAGCTGTTTTTGCCCGGGTGAAGAATGCCGATATTAAGAAAGACAGCATGATTGCACTCAGTCCGAACGAAAAGAAGTACATAAAAACAACTGACTTATCACTATATTTGAAAAGTGAATCCATGGTGCAAAGTGTAAGAACTCCAGAAGAGATTCCAAACTGCAAGTGAGATAAACCATCATGACTATATAACACAGTTTAATAGGCAAAAAATATAGGTTCTTGCATCAAGAAGAATCATTTAAACTTGAATCAGTTACACCCACTAACTGCAAACATAAAATGGAATGAATATTGTGTCATATTCATATTCATATTATGTTGTGTGAATATGAATATGATGTAAATATGGGTATATGAATATGATATTATTTATATTCACATAACATAAAATGAATAACACCATATTCATATTCACACACCATAATATACACATATTCATATCCACATATCACCATATTCATATTAATATAACACAATATTCATTCGTTTCACGGTTACATCGTATTTTTTGTCTCACTAGAGTTCTTGCCTATATATATATAAAAGAGCGTTACATTTAAGCAGTTAAAGAGTTGAAACCCCCAGCTTATGTAATACCTGTATAATATATGTTATAAACCATGAGATGTGAAATATCTCACTTTTAAGCCCCATCATGTAAAGACCTTCTTTTATCTTCAGCTCCTGAAATTGAAAGAGGAGAAGCAAACTGAGCCAGAAGTGTCTAAGTTTTAAGACATAAATTGACAAGGAAGGAGAAGAAAACAGTGAAGATATAGACAATATACAACACTTCAAATCTAACCTTTTCAAACACTGAATAGCTTATTAGCCGAGATATTGGGTAAAGAAAACCCAGTAGGTAGCTATCCATTGCAAATCCAGGTCAACCAACAAAGCAAATTAACAAACAATCATTGAAAAGTTAATTTTCTGATAATCTAAAACATGAAAGTGAGAGAATATATATACATACAGCACTCCCATAACCCTCTTGATAATTGACTGGAACTCATCATCAGTGTACTCCTTAGTAGGAAAAGGAGCTATCCTTATGTTTGATGGAATAAAGTTCATCCATGGCAGCCTAAGGGATGAGGATGCTAAAGGAACTTCAGGAACGATGGTTTTTGCACTTTGTTGTGAAGAAAATATGATAAATGAATCCACAACTTGCTGGAGCTGGAACAAGAGTAAAGCAAATTAATAACTGAATTAGAGTTAAAACAAAAGAAATGTTGCAAAATCAAATCACAGAGATTCCCTGTGTGACAATTCCAGGAACCTTAAGACCCAATAGAAATTGAGAGCAACAACAACAACCTACCACAAGGATTGCCATTTGCCAGCTCAATCAGGAAGGCGCCACAAGTAATGGACATTATTTTATTCAGAACCAATCAAGGGGAGCATACAGAGAAGGAAATATATCTAACATAAAAGGGAAATCACAGAAACTGAATAAGTTAGGAGAACTAGTAGGAACGTACAGTCAAGAATCCACTTAAGCCATACTGCAAAACTGGAATTTTGTTAACACCCAGTTCCAAGTCATTGAGATAAGGACCATTTGTATCCATGATTGTTTTAACATCAGGAAATCCTGAGAAAGCCCAGGAGTGGTTGAGGCGTATACTGTAATCATAAGACCAAGGACCTTGATTATGAAATACTACGGCTCCTTTGATCAAAGGATTTGAACAGTTCCTATAATAAGAAAAAGAAACACAAAAGAGAAGTACCACGTAAGTTTCTGCAATCTATTAAAAATAAACTTGACTTGCTAGAAGATAGTAAAATATTGATCTTTCTTCAATGTAAAAGAAAGAAAAATCATTTTTTCCATATAGCATTTTTAAAGTAAAGCGCATCTACATAAAGGTGGCATGAGAAAAGGAAAGAAACCGCCACGCTTGTGTAAGATGAAATATAACAAGTAAAGTGAAGATTCGTGAGAAAGATTGTAGATCCAGCATTTAAGTAGTCCACCATTTGGAGTTCAAAAATTACAGGACTTCGTAAAGGAGCAAGTCAAAGATCAAATGCAACTCAAATTAAAAGAGCATCCGATGTTCTTAATGGCAATGACTTTGGAAATAGTATCACTTACTTTCCTTTTCCTTTCTCACATGTGCCATAAATATCTGAGCGAATGTAGGTTTCAAGCTCCGGTTCATCTTTATAGATTCTAGTGACAAGCTTTAAACATAATAGGAAATTTGTGTCAATCAATATTCCATCAATGAATCCACTATGAGAAGGAGGAAAAGGGAAAACTGTACCTTTAGTAGAGGATATTGCAGTGATATTAAATTGATCATTCTCCTTGTTGCCTCAGTATCAGGTGTAAAAGCTAGGAATTCATTTTTCGCTAATAACAGCTCTAGGATTTGATTGAAAGAAGGAGACATGCTCCCTTTTCCAACCTCCACCAGCATATCTTTACGTATATACCTAATATAAACTTTTATGTTAGAGACATGCATTGCCAAACCATGATGGAGCCTCAACTTCAAAAACCTCATGTCACAAATACTAGCAAAAAAATTATCATATAAGATTCCTTTTTTAATGACTCTCATGTCTAAATTACAGAGCTCATCACCCACAATAAAACTTCTGATTCAGGCTGCATGACAAATGTATTACGTCAATCTGCATCCCCCAGCATAATATGCATGAAATGAAAATACAACGGAAGGGAGGGGAGGAAAGGCTAAAAACAAGGAAGCAAGATGTATGGATCAGAGTTGCAAGGCTGATGATACTTACGGTTGTGCAGGGTGTATCTGTGTATCAGCTTGCATCCGCAAAGCTATCAGCATCAGCATCACAAATGTGGGTAGAAGAATCTACATAGAGAAACAGGGCAATGCTAATTGCAAGGTTGATGCTACAATATTTCAGATATGTTAACCTATTCCCTGTATGTTTACCACCTAACATCAAAATTCATTATTGTTTCAGTATGCTATAGTCAGGTACTCGGTCAGGTCGATATCAATTGTAATAATGTGCATGTACATACTATACTTCATACCTCTGCCTTCCTGACGGAGTAGGCTGAACTGGAATTTTTCTCGTAAAAAAAAAATAGATGCGGAAACTTTTTTCCACCTAACGTCACTGATGCCCAAACCTCGCTATTTTCTAACTATTTGTCAATTATTTAGGCACGATGTCTCATTCAAACTACCCTACCATTTACTACCAAGAAAGAGGGGAAGAAATCACAAACTAATCTTCATTAATAAAATCTACTAGAAATATAAATCAAAATGGAATAAAAGCAGACGATGGCAACAACGATCAACATATACAAAGCGACGAACAATCGATGATCAATTCCGACATATTTAGTCGCCAAATTCACAGAAGAACACCAGAAAACTGAATTGGAGCTAGAAATTTGCAAATAAAAAATTTTAAAAAAAAAGGAAAATTACTATCGGAGTGGAAGAGTAGAAGAGATGAGAATAGAACCTCGGCAGCAGTAACGTAAGGGTGGCGAATCTTCAACAGCCAGTTCTTGCGAAGCATGGCCTTGAGTTGGCGCCAGGAATCCGCCATCGCCAGGGAAGCTCCGAACCGGCGAGAGAAAAGCTTAAACCCTAATTTCCGAAGGAGAAGAGAGAAATCGGAGTGGAATGAAAAGTCATTTAGAAGCCGGGAAGAAAAGGGAAAGAGGGAGGTGGCGATGAGAGAGGGGGAGTGCAGAAACGACTTGTGTAAAAGGTGAAGCCAAGTGTATCCGCTCTCTGCAAGCAAAGTCTTTATTGTTAACCCGGGCCCACGTTGGATGACGGCGTTATAACGGCAATATTATTTCCTCTTTTTTTTGTTTTTTTTGTCCAATATTATTTCTCTTTTTAGTACTCCCTTTCTTAGTAACTCCCTTTCGCCTCACAAGATAGGTCGGAATATTTTTTTTTTTTTTTAAAGAAAAAAAGGTCGGAGTATTTATTACGCTGGCTTTTTATTAATAAATTATTTTTTATTATATTAAAAATATTTTTTATGATTTTTTTTAAATATTAAAACAGTTTATTTAAAAAAATTTAATAAAAATTTTCAAACAGTCATAAATTAACCTTTGTTTTAAAGAATTTTTGTAACAATCTCCATTATTAAAGTCTTAATTTAATGAATCTAAATATGGATATACGGGATCATTCTTAACTTCTTGATCAAAATTAAATATATTTTAAAAAATAATTAATATCTGAAGTTGATTAAAAATTTTGGCAAAAGTTGATTAAAAATTGGTAGTAATGATAATTTATTTAAAAATTATATTTTGTAATCTCTATCTACCAAATTGGTAGTAATGATATTTTATTTAAAAAATTTAGCAAATGTTGATTAAAACTTACCATATCATTATTATGACATAAAGCATCATCATCATCACCATTATTATTATAAAAAAACAAATTACAAGAAATTAGTGGGGATGCAGTCGAGAGACTATCTGTGAAGCCACTCCTTTAGCGATAACAAAGCTAAATCTAGTAAAAATATAAGTTCCAGCACGAGCCCCGACATCCTGAGATACCGAGAATTTCTGAATCTGCTTCAGCAAGGCAAGAGCATCTGTATCTAACTCCCCTAGTGAAGAGAAGGAGAAGGGTAGGAAACCATAATCAGTCGTCATGCACAAATCCCGATACTTGGCACACTTACGCTAAGCAACATCAACAACACCACGACCGGGCAAAAAGTCAAGATATTCCGGACTGAGTCAAGTGGGAGGATCCCGTCAAATCGATACACATCCCGCCCTCTATCCTAGGAATAAAGGAGCAAATCTGCCGATCGAAGGGGCTTATCATGCCCATCAACCAAACCGATATCAACCTCCTTACCGGCAGAAATCTCAGCCCTATAGCAGATATCCAACAAGGTATCGCGAACGAGGTTATGTCGATGTTTAATGCCCACCGTACCAGTACAGGACACAATATGATCACCATAAACATCACCATCAAAGACTCGAGAATAAGCAGGACAGGGCCTAGGCACCGTGAACAACGGAACCCCTAGTCGATAGCTAAGCACACTATGATAGGTTCTTCCATTCATAGTCTGCCCTAGCCCATAAATATAGGAACTGCACGCAACAAATCAAAGGAGTGAGCACCTTGATGAGACTTCCATAATGCCACCTGCAGGCTGCAGCGGAGTCAAAGAGAAAACAGAGTCTGATGTAGCAACAAACTTCGCGAAATATATATCTATCAATTTCTTCATAAGTTTAGGGGCATCGATTTCACTAGGATCGCGTAGAATATCAGAATCCGTAGTCTCATTAAACAAGCGTCAAGCATCATCAAAAGTAGGGAAGACTTCGTGGTTATCATGCGAGATTTTTGAAAAGTGTGTAGTATAGGCGAATGCAATTCTTTATGTTTTTCAATTGGTATGAGACGATGGTTTGACACGTATATTTGTGGATTCTGATTGTTAGATTGTTAAATTCATTACCTGGATAATAAAAACCCATTTGAGAAATGTGTTGAATTATATTTGGAAGAAGGTGGTGTTTGAGGCCAAAGATTTTTGAGATTGAATGATTTGATCTTATATTAGGAGGGAAGACAATTCAATTGCATGCTTATTTTCTCACTCGGATTAGATTTATTTCTACTTTCTAAATTTTTTTATAGTTCTTCTTTATCTATTAAATTTGTTTTGGTTTTGTTAGAAATTTATGTTTGTTAATTAACAAGGGAGTTTTAATTTCATTTAAAAAATAATCCTTTGACACTCCATAATATTTATACATTAAATCTGTGCAAAGCACGGGGAATAGACTAGTATATAGTAGAAGAAAAACAATCGAACACAAAAAAACCACAAAACAAAAAAAGACAACCCAAAATCAATTAAGTTTTGTATTTTTTAAAACGGAATTTTCGCCAAATGCCCCTAAGGTTAAGGCTAATTCTTGTGGTGGACAAAATTTTGACATATTTTGCCAGATGCCCCTGAGGTTTTCATTTTTTTCGCCAAATGCCCTTGAGGTTTTTATTTTTTCGTCAAATGCCCTTCTGTCGAATTTGTTAACATTTTGGTTGAAAAGTAGTACAATCCTCACGCCATAGTGCGTAGTTTTATTTTTAGACAATAAAAATAAAATTATAAGTATAAAAAATTACTATGATAAATTTAAATAAAATATTATCAATCATTAACATAAAATAGAAAAAATAGACTTGATAATTAAGTAAAAACTAAAAAATAATAAAAATATTTATGAAAATGTGTAAAAATTACATGAATTTAAGATTTAAGTAGAATAGGTTGATTGGGTTAAAATTCTAAAATAAATGTGGTTATAACACATAATAAAATATATGCTTATGATTTAATAGATTGATATAGCTAGATTGATTAAAAACGTGTACAAATTTCATTAGTTTGCCTTTTTTTTCTAGATTTAGTTGATTGGGAGGAAATTGTAAAATTAAAATAATTATGGCATCTAAGCAAAAATATTTCTCATTTAATAGTTGGAATAGGTAAATCTCCTTGGTTAAAAAATATTTAAAAATTTTATTATTTAAAAATTTATGTAGATTAGGGTGATTGGGTGCAAATCCAAAACTTAAGATTATTATATATAAAAAATAATTTTCATTATATATACACACATAGCTAGAGAGGGGGAGAGAGAGAGATTGATTGCTTCGGAAAAAAAAATTGTATATTTGGAACTAGGAGTGGACACAAATCCCGCAAATCTCGGTCCCGTCCCGGATCCGTCCCAGTCCCGGTGGGATTTAAGGAAAAAAAGCGAATCTCGTCCTGCAAAAATTATGCGGGACGAGATGCGGGACTAGACTATGGGATCCCGCAAATCCCGGTCCCGTCCCACATATATATATTATATAATTTATATATATATAAATATATATTTATATTTATATTTAATACGCGAGACGAGAGTTTTAATTTTGGTAGTAGTAAAACATTTACTAATTTAGTGATTTACAATTATATATATACTTAGTTATTTTAAACTATTTAAAACACAAGTTACAATCATACTACAAGGCTTGTAAGCAATCTGAAAATAAAAAATTATAATGGGCTTGGGGGTTAGGGTTGGAGGAGGCAAACAAAACAATTTCTTCTCCATTTTGAAATCTTTATTCAATTCTAAACGGTTAGGGCTACAGGAGGCTTGTGCTGCTGACAATATTTTTTTTATATGAAATTGTGTTGCTGGGAGTGTTAACACTATGGTGATATCATTATATGAAGGATGAACTATGAAAACATTTTTTTTTATTTTTTAAGTTTTATAATATTTTATTATTTTTATTTGAGGGACAAGGCTCGTCCCGTCCCGGTCCCGTCCCGTATGGGATAAGGCCCGTGTGGGATTAAAAAAAAAAGGTGAATCCCGTCCCGGTCCCTTCCCGGAAAAATTAAGCGAGACGGGTCTCATCCCGGTCCCGTCCCGTCCCACGCCCACCCCTATTTAGAACTATGTATTTTTTTTAAAACAAAAAGTTTTGAATTAATCTCATGGTTTTTAAAAGAATAGCATGAAATAATATCATGTAATAATGCATAATGAAATAATATTGTATATTTAATATCAACTTTATTACATAAAAGTTTTGAATTAATCCCATTGATTAAAAAATGTAGTATAAAATGAAATTGTGTAAATAAAATTAGATAATTTAGTTACTATAATTAAATGATATTGTGCAAATAATACCTTACAAAAATAATAATGAAATAATATTTTCTTTTCTTTTATTTTCATCCAAAATGTTAACAAATTCGATAGAGGGGTATCTGGCGAAAAAAATGAAAACCTCAGGGGCATTTGGCGAAAATAATATAAACTCCAGGGGAACCTGACGAAATATGTCAAACTTTCGTACACCACACGAATTAGCCTTAACCTCAAGGGTATTCGGCAAAAATTCCATTTTTAAAATTTTGATTTTCAAAAGAAAACCCTATTTCGATCACATATCGACCCGAAATTAAAGAGAAAATCATATTATATGCTTGAATTTAACTTTGTAGTGATAGATCGGTCTACAATCAAACTAAAATCATGAGAAATTCGTGGATATGTAGAGGAGAGATAGACGAAAAAGGAGCAAGACTTTATACGGTTGAAGGATGTGTTTCAATAGGGTTGAATAAGGAAGATAACTTTTGTATCTCTCGGGCCAAACTGTAAATATTTTGTAAAAATGAACAAGGATTATAGTGTAATTTTTTGTTATCTATATTGTCAATAAACAAAATGGTATTTTGTTGATAGACTTTATGATAAAGGTTTTAACATGTTTTTTTATTTTTTATTTTTAAAGTTTTTAAGAAAATGTAAACACATATAAATTGAAAAATGGTGTCAAGTCTTTTTTTTAGGCACTATACAACCATTAAAACGTTAAATATTAGTGAAGCATTGAAAAGATGGAATAATTACCAAATGTTTGTATACATATTAACAACTTTTCAAAAATTCCAGAGAAATAAAATACAAATTCTCAAAATCATTTTTAGCTCAAACTCATTCACAATATTTAAATAATCATTTAGTTGTAGAGAAGGTTGTAGATTTAAGAAAAATTTTCTATTTTTTTCTATTGCTTCCCTACTTTTAAAAATGAAATGGAGAACCGATTAAACTAAACAAAATATTTAATTTTTAAAAAAAAAACTAAAAAATCTTTAAAATAAGAAACGGTTAGGATAGTCACACATTCCTATCTCTATGGTCTACTTTCTACACCACTGGCTCTAATTAGCTTAGGGTCTTGTTAGATACACCGCAAATGGTAATTAAGGATTTGCACGTACTTATTAACGTGCATGCACGTCCTTAACAACGTGCAGGTGTGGGACTGTGCACGTCGATAGTAAACTTGATTTTGCACGTCCTTAACAACGTGCAAACCCTACTTAGGGTTTAGGGTTTAGGGTTTACCGAGGGTTTTTTAGGGTTAATTGAAGAAATTGAAGGGTTTAACTAGTGGAGGTTTAGGATTTAGGGTCTAAGTCATTCCGAGCATTTGTGAGTTTAATTTCAAGTGATAATTAAATAGCAAGCAATAATTGTTAAGGTTTTCATTCGGATAATATGCGAATAATGTTACAAGGAACGGAAAAAAAAAAGGTTTACATCCATAATTGTAATAAACTGGTGGAATAAAATCTAGGAAAAGTGTAAAGGGCGACCAAACTCGACACGTAAGGCTCGAAATCTGTCAAACCGAGCTTGAAAAGGAGCATCCCATCCTTCGACGCTCAGTTGATGATGTGCGACCCATTCTGGCGCAGGCGGCGGAATAGGAGCGTTAGGACGCAACCAGACCTATGAGAACGGAAAATTAGAGTTAGAGTATTGACATATAGATGAAAAGTAAAATAGGTAATAATATAAGACGTTTGAAGTCGTACCGCGACAAAATGGTCTTGGTTTCCGATGCAGGCTAAACCAAGGGTTGCTGATTGAGGGTTGTTAGCAGGTGTCGGCGAGGTCATGGGGAGACATGTGAACGGATGATGCCAAGCTAGGACGACGAGAGGAATCTGATCGATATACCGTTGCAAATACTAAACCCATGATGGGTAGCTCTATCCACCGTCTCCTATCACCATGCACAGGTCCCGCCCATTGTAAAGACTGAATATATTTTATATTATTATATTATTATTTTGAGTAATAAATTATTATTTTATTCAATCGGTAAAAATGTGAGAAAACCCGTCCTCGAACGTAAGTTTTGATTTTAAAGTCATTCCGGCATCATTTAAATTTCGGATTTTGACGGGATTTGATTTTCGCTTTCGAGATCGAGTATTAATAAAATTAATTTAAGCTCTGAGTATCGAAAAATCTATTTAATTCCGTTATCTTGAGATTTGTAAGTTAAATCTTATTTATATTTGATTTAGTCGGGATTCGATCGGGCGAGCGGGTTTCGAATCTATTCCGCTAATTTAATTTCTTTAGTGGACCAATTTCTTTTATTTTCATTTACCTTTTCTTTTATTTCTCTCTCTCTCTCTCTCTCTCCCTCCCTCTCTCGGTTCTCTGCCCAAAAATGGTCCCCTCTCTCTTTTGTTGGCTTCTTCCCTCACCCACACACCCCCTGCAGCTCATCCTCCATCTCTCCCTCTCTCTTTACAACCCTTTTTCCCTAATCCATCTCCTCCTCTTTGCCGAGCCGCCACCACCATCTCACCTCCAACCTCCATTCTATTGAAGCCAGCTGCTACCGAGAACCCTCACACCCTCCCCGACGTCCGAAGATGCAGCCAAGCCACCCAAGCAGCTACCCTTATCCCTCTTGTTCTGTTGAGCAAACCAAGAGCCCAACTTCCTCCATTGTTCCCCTGAGCTTCCCCAGTTTCACCACCGAAGGTGGAGCCAGGCCACCAGCAGCTCTCCCTCCGAGCCTGAGCGCCGTCCAGGAGCACCCGGAGCCAAGGCCGACCACCTCCACCCCTGTTTCCATTAAGGTCGATTTTCCGTCCTCGCTTTCGATTCTGACTTTTACCTTGTAAAAGAGCCTCTTTACTTACTCCTTCTCCTTGCTAGACCCAAAAGAGGCCGATCCCGACTCCGACGGAGATGAATCGAGCCCGACGAACGTTCCGGCGAGCAACTTCGGATTCTCGGTAATCTCTTCTCCCCCTTCTCTCCTTGCTGCGCTTTGTTCAAACCATGTGGGTCTGGGTCGGGTTAGTGAGTCGATCACTTGGGTGAGATTTGAGGCCGAACGGACCACTAGAGCCTGAGCTCTTCCCTCTTTTCCTCCTTCTGTTTTCAGCGACACCGAGAGCTCTGTTCCGTCGCTTTGGGGAAGACGGGTTCGCCTGGCCGGTTGGTCTCTTTTCTTTCTTTTATTTTTGCCGGTTCGACTCTCTTTTCTCGGTTCACTAAAGGGTTGGTTGGGGCATGCGGGTACGGGCTCGGATCCGGGTTTGCCTTTCAGGTTGTGGGCCGGACTGTCAGGGTGGGCCTGGACTTCTTCTATTGGGTTGGGGGTTGCTTAGAGCTGTATTTACATTTGGATTCGGTTATATATATTTATGTGTTATAATTGTTTTGTTATTTCCGATTGTAGAAAAATGTATATGTATATATTTATATGTTCTGTGTTTTATTAATTTATATATTTTAAAGGATTTTAAAATTAATTTTAATTGAGATAAGTTATTATATTATGTTTATAAGGGTGATTTTAAGATATGGATTTTAAAGAAAGTTATGCCGGAATTATTTTAAATGGTATGATTTTATAAATTGGTTAAGGATTTAAATTGTTATATGTTGATTATATGATATGTTATATCCTTAATTGAATATTATTATTATTTTGGATTTTGGTTATAATTGTAAAACCTGGAAATAAATTGTTATATATTGTTTATTTGTTTTAAAATAGCGTTAATTGGATTATTGATATATGATGCATTTTATGAGGATTTAAATATGTGAGTTAGGAATTTTAAAGTGAATTGTTGGTTTTGATTATAAATATTATTTGTGGGCATAGAATTATTTTGATGATTTAATATTAGAATTTATTTATATAATGTTTTGAAATAAGAAACATGCCGGAATGATTCCTATAATATGATTTTGGGAAATTGGTTTTAAGGCCTAAGTGTTTAATGTCGGGATTTGGATAAGCGATTTTAAAAGCATTGTTTGATTTCTAAGTTGAGTTTTTGAGAGATTGTTTTGGAAATGAGATGAACAAGAAATGATATATGAATTGTGATGAGATAAGACGGAATGATCTGAAATGAGATATGAGAAGAGATGTGCGATAGTTAGGGGCGCCTTATGTGAATTAGATAGACTTATGCATTTGTATGTTATTAGGTGATTGTGAATGTTGGACATTGCTTACTATTGGATGATTCATTACTTGGATTCTGCTTCTGCCCTGTTTATCTACTGTTCGGCTTATTCAGGTAAGTTCCTTTATGGGCTTACTCAGATTCGAAAGAGATTACCTGCTTGTGAATATATGACATACTAGGTGTTGCATAAGCATTAAAGTCTGCCATGTAGTATCATGCTAGGATTGCACTTGTGATTGAGCATTCTATTTCTTTATGCGTATGTAACAAAACGACCGTTATCTGTGATAGTCCTAGAGTCTCTGTTAGGGTCATAGGGTAGCCCAGCCCCATCGGGTGCCCTGAGTCTATCGAGTCGATATGAGCATGATATGATAGCCCAGCACCATCGGGCAAGAGATGAGATTATATGATATGATATGATAGCCCAGCACCATCGGGCAAGAGATGAGATGATATGATATGATATGATGATGTCGTGGTGAGTGCACCACCACGAGGATATTGCTATGCTATAGCACCGAACTGGCCAGTCTCTGCACTAATGGGAAGGGGTGCAGAGGTAGGAGAGGGATATGCCACTTGACATTCTTTGGGCGCTTTTACAGTTCTTTTTCGCATATGGTAAATTAGGATCATGTTAGTGTGATTTAATTTCCGCATCTGCATCATCTTTATTATTAGCGTATGTGTATGTTTGCTTGCGGGACAAGGTGTGTTGGGGCCTCGGTCTGATCCCGCTCGCACCACTTGTTTTTAGGTATGATTGCTCCCTGTCTCTATGGCGTGGGAAAGTCCCCCGGGCGATTGCAAAGAAATCTGTCTAACCCCGCTAATTTGGCTATATGACTTTAGAACTTATGTTTTGGTTTTGACCCGGCTCTGCCGTGGCTTTTGTATCTAAACCTTACTTCCGCTTTACTTTCGTTTAAATTGAATTTCTGAGACTTCGACTGATTAGAGGTTTGAAACCTCGACCCGTACCTGAATTGCAACATCCGAACGAAGGTATCCGACCTTCGAAAAGTATCTCGGATATTTATATCCGGGCTGTTACACCCATCTCTAGTTGTTGACGAACTGCTGGAATGGGTACCCTCCCATATAACAACCGGCGTAGAGATCGGCGTGATCCTCCAAGTGATTGCATAATAGCGTTTTGAGTTCCGGGAAAGCAGACTCGCCGATCGGTGATGTCAATGACGCCAAAGCACGGTAGCCACAATGACCATCTCCAATAGTGTCCCTCACACCCTCAATATGTCCGAGCATGAAGGGATCAACGTTGTTTCGACCCTAGTTGAACCCTCCGAACACATCATCACGTCCACGTCGAGCTGAGGTTGCTTGTGGACGATGTCGAGCAGCATGTCGAGCAGCACGTGCTTCCTCTCTCTCAAATCTTTCCCTTAACTCCTCGTATGGCAACGGGTTGGTTTTGCAGGCATTCCTCGACCCCCGAGGCCTCCCTTTCGATCAAACGCTTGCATATGAGGGTTGGTGGAGCTCATCGTCGCATACATCGTTGGAAGCCGTGTATGAAGATGACAGCTCATACGGCAGTGGGGTGTGTCGATGTCAGTCCATGACAAATCCATCCAGAACGGGTGGATGTCCTCAGCGGGTATCGGAGTACCGGAATTGACGTATGCCTGAATCTCATGGACACAAGGGATCCCATAACAAACCCTCCAATGTTGGTCCATGCATTCCGGAGGAATGTTTTGGTTGACGACATCCTGTCACAACTTGTACAGATAGTCGAAGCACTTTTTGGAGATTAAAGTCTTTACCTCATCAAAAAGGTTGACTTTATACGCCGCCGTTGGCCATTTGAAGCAGTCGATCTCCAAAGCAGTTTGCAGCTCATGCAGTTAGCAATCGTTGACTCTATGGATTGCATCGATCACGATGCGAAAGTCACCCGTCGATGAGTGCAGTGCCTCCTTGAGAACCTTGTGTTGACCCTCAACTCTGTAAACAGTTTCACATAAACATTGAAGTTTATAGCACTAAATGTTTGATGTCATATCATATTGTAATGGGAGATATGAAGTAAGGTGTACCTGTTTGTTGTACGAGTGCTGAAATAGAAGACATTATCTACGTAGCATTGTACGATGTTCCTGCTGTACGGAAGCCACACCGCCTCTAAATACGCCACCACACCTGGGAATGGGTGTCATGCAGCGTGTAGCGCCCGACGACGTTGGGTGAATGATTCCTCTGACATCGATTGGAACAACCCCCAACAGTTGCCCTTGAAGATGCTAGCGTGGTGTAAATTCTTTGTGATCTTCAGAGCAGCTTCCTCGCATCTTCTCGTCACGTGTAACCAACAAAGGAGATGCTGGACGCTGGGAAAGACAACATTTAGCGTCGCCAAGAGACCTAGCTCCCGATCAGTCATAATAGCTTGAGGTTGAACCGTCCCAAGTAAGATCTGAAGCTGACGCAACACCCAAGCGTACGTGTCTTCGTTCTCGTGCGACATGAAGGCGTAGGCGATGCAGTAAGTATGGCCTGAGGGTGTGAACCCGACCACCTCTCACAATGGAATCCCATATCTGCAAGTGTAAATATGTTACATGTACAATACTTTATAATTGGACAGATGTGTAATAACGTAATCGTAATTAAGTAACTTACGCATTTGTTTTGTACGTGCTGTCCAATATGATGACGTAATGGAACCTTCGCAGTAGCCGTATCCCGTCAGGATGCGCTAGGAAGAGGTTGCTCAAGACGTCGTTGTCATCTGGATGTCGTCTGAACTCGTAGTAGTACCCTCTTTCCCTCAGACGATGCAAGGTATCTTGGGTCATCGTCCGACTACCCCTTTCTTCGGCTACCATCTTGTTGAGCGTGTTCGTAAGGGAACGCGATGACGTGACGCTGGTCGCATCCAACTGCCTCAATCCGTACCCAATGGTTTTTGGAGGAGTACCAATTTCCTTCATCCACCTAGCCATCTTCTTTTCCCCCTCTGTCATCTGTTCGGCGATGGCGTGACCCTTCAAGCTCGTGGGAAGCCCGTGGTTATGAACACCGTGGGTTACCGTCATAACCCAGTGACCCGGCGGAGCTTCGTGCCCGTGTAGAGAGAATGGACATCCGTTTATCTTCGATTGCGTGCTCCGGAGCTTCCTCTCGCGTGGTCGGTACTCCCCATACTGCTCGCAAGCAAGGAGAACCCCGCCTGAACGGTTTGACGCCCCCGTCCAAGACCGCTTGATTACTAAAATCATGCAGTGTTTCAGACCCAAGTCCTTGAAATGCGTAACCATTTCGTTACGGTCATTCTAAACCTTTGGGTCCGAGAACTCGGGTGTGAAGTCTCGAAAATGACGTGCAATATTGTACGTCGAAAATGACGTGCAATATTGCACGTCAAAAGTGACATGCAGTTTTGCACGTTACTTTTGACGTGCAATACTGCACGTCTATTTTGACGTGCAAGCACGTTTTTTTTTAAAAAAATTACGTGCGTGCACGTAGGCACGTTTTGGGGTCTATCCACCTTGCACGTTAATTACGACGTGCTTGCACGTCTTTTTTGACGTGCATGCACGTCGTAAGAAACGTGTGGATTTGCGGTGTATATATCCGAAGCGTTAGCTTATTATTGGCCAAATTGAAATATTTAATTATTTCTTAGATAAGTGTTAGCATATTTTATTCAATTTTATTAAAATTTTAACAATCAAATAAATAAACTAATAAATTAATTATAAAATTGAACTCGAGAATCATCATCTCTTCTTGATATTATTGTAAGCTAAATTTTGTATATATGTAATTTAGGAATGGATTTTTGGTTGGTGAGTAGAGGAAATTTGGGAGCATGTTGTAAATTCCCCAGGAAGCTTCACTTAGATGGGCACATACTATTATTGGCCTCACTGCATGTCACATGTCCCACCCACACCGGTTTTGGGTCCTCTCCTAATAAAAATTTGAAATACGTATTTTCCTTTTATGACATCACTTTGTAAGGAATTATGACGTTGGGGATGAAGATTTAAGGTAAAATTTTTACGGAGTCTTATCAAGTTTGGAATTTAGTGAGATCTAGGGAAGAACCACTAGCATGTCAAGGGTTAAGTAAAGAGGTTATAAAATTAATTGGATATTAAGACACACTTAATAATAAGTTGATAAAATATTCCAAAGCGGTAGAGTGAAAGATTGTTGGAATATATAAGGAGGACAAAATATTTAAACTTTTATAAGTTGAGACAAATTTCACAATGGTAGAGTGAAAGATTGTTGGAATATATAAGGAGGACAAAATATGTAAACTTTTATAAGTTGAGACAAATTTCACAATTATGAAGTAAAGTGGGTCAAAGTGAAAATTTGAATGGATTGGCATATGAAAACAGTGATGTAATTCTTGGCAGATTGGCATGAAAACACCTGTCCTTCCACGTACTGTCGTTAATGGGTTGGAATTCACTATAAATAGGGAATTGGGTTTGGACTTTGGAGTGCAGTAAGTTCTCCATAGTCCATCCTCTCACTATATATCATTCCTTACATATTTATGTACGTACGGTGCATCAATTTACCGAAGTCGGCTCAATTAATCACCACGGTTCGCTGGCATCACCGATACCTATCTGACATGATATCCACATTGTAAGATATCTCCCGTTTCTTTTAAATTTATGGATATTTTATCGTTATAATGTCCATATTTAATTTGGAAATTATCTTTATAAGTCGTTATGATGTTCGTTATTAAGAAATTTGGGTATTTCTTAAGACGTTATAACATTGGGTAAAACAAGTATTTCTTTTAAGTCGAGATAATGCACAATTATTTTGGATTATATGACATTCCTAAGTCGTTATAAATTTATAATGTCCAATTAAATTTAGGAAAGGAAATCCTAAATTAAGTTTGCAAGTCCTAATACTGTGTGGACATTTTAAAAATAGTGTTGTACAAGTGATTATCAGAAAGTAAATGATATAAGTTTTATCGGATTAATTAAGAATTATTTTAAAGGGGGACTCTGCCGAAGTTTAAGGGTAAAATTATTAGACGTAAGCTAATTAAATTATTATTTGTCTGCTATGTACGACGTGGCTGGATGCGCTTGGATATATAGTTGGTGAAGTCAATCGAGATCCTATGTCTTTAGAAGGAATTAAATCTCTTGATTGATCATAATCTTTATTATCCGTAAGCTTCAGGCTTATAACCAAGGTAATTGACTTTGTCTCATTTGTTCATTTACAGTTTCGTGCATTTCATTTTAATATATACCGTTTATTTTTATCAAACATGCCTATCCTTGAAAATAAATTACAAAATCCATTTACTCTTGTAATTTATTTGTAATTGCACTTTAAGACATGTTTAGAAACTTAGGCAAAAATGTCCAAAATTCCGTTATAACATGAATTGTTCTTCATTGTTTCATGCTAAGTTATAAGTATGAGATATTAAGATTTTCTTGAAATATCCATACTAGTTATTTTGTTTACTTCATCCATTTTAATGTTCTAAAGTGGATTAAATTGAGTTGATCACCGAGACGTGCCTTGTAATTTTAATTGTGAATAGTGTGTGATGTGATTATAAATAAAATTATTATAAAATGGTAATGTCAGGTCAATGTTGTTAAGCCTTGCTCTATAAACATTTCATGAAATGCCCATTCGAACTGCAGATTTCTCGGCAAGTGACTTTGTCTCATTTGCTCTTCTTAAACGACTCAATGTCCTTCTTTTAATTAGTGACAGTTGTTAATTATCAAGTATATCTCGTTGAAAATAAATTGCAAAGTTTATTTATTCTTACAATCTCTGTTCATTCCTTCTCTGTTCAAGCTAGTGAGTTTTAAATATATTTTATTCTTACAATCTTTGTTCGTTACTTCTCTATTCAAGCCAGTAATATACTTTTTCAGGTGTGGACTCTGATTTATTTTTAGACCTAATCCTTATTTATTATGTAAGCCGAACATACGTATAAATTAGTGTCTTGGTGGCTAACGAGATAAATTTATATAGTGGGAAAGTACACGGGTTCATCTAATTAATGAATCCTTATAATGTGACACATGTGCGTTACTAATTAACAAAAGAAGTGTTCAGTATGTGTGTGTGAATGTACGTGATCATAACAGGTCAAGACTCGTTACGTCTTGCTTTATAAGCTTTTCATGAAAAGTTCATTTTGAATATCATCAAAATGATACATTTTACCCAGCGGAGTGGTAAAATAGGCATGTGTCGGTATGACGCTGCTACTGTTATATCAAGTACAACGTGGTTTAATAGAAAAAAAAAGATATAAGTGAGTGATAAATAAATATTTCATAAAATAAGCATTAACGCCTTAGTGGAGATTAAGTAATCATTGTCTGATATTACTCAAAGTATGGTACGTGTTAACTAAAATCTTTCTTTTCTTACCCAATCCTTAAGAATTATCCGAGTCATGTGTGTTAAATAAAATATTGTGGAATCAATGCGTAAACTAATAAAAAGTTGTACATTGTGAATATATTTTATATAATTTACTACTTTGTAAAATATATATCCCCTTAAGCCCATACCATATTACGGACACTGGGATTTAAGTTGTTATCATTTATTCCGTTCCGTCATTTGCTAGTTCTCCACTGAACTAACCGACCATGTTGTGAAATGGTTGGCTGGTGTGCCTCGTCTGCATACGATATATATCAGTCAAAATTTTGCAGGTTAGATAAGGAGGCCTTAAAGAGTTGACATTGTACAAGTAAAGATTTTAAACGTTTTGTTATATAATAAAGTCTTTCAAATTTCTATACTTTGTATGAAATTTCACTTTATCTTACGGAAAATATATGTAAAAGCTTTGCACCATGTTTAAGTATAAAAACCGTACTTCAAGTCTTATGCTATAATATATTATTGATCATCTTGTTTATGGGAGCATGGTTGCATGTCCCTATAAGCTTAAGGTAATTATGAAGACATTCAAGTCTGAATAATTACCGGTGCTGTAACATCCCTTTTGGATTATAATAGGGGGTGTTACAAATTTCTCCTAATAAGTTCCTAATAAAATCTTACCCGTTTAAATAAACCAATGGCTAGGATTAATTCTACCTAAATAAATTTATGTGGTTAATATTGAGTGGTGAACAATTCAGAGAAACCAAAGAAGGAGAGAGGTGTGAGGATTCCGACGCCGAGCATCGCCAATTGGTATACCTGACTAAGCCATAAAAATAGGACTAGCAAAATGTCATATTAATTTAACCAAAGCAAGATTATATGATCTTAAATATATTATTAAATAGAGGTTTCTCGCTATACAAATTAAAACCTCGAACTAAAACAACAAAAAGATTGGAAGATCCTGAGATCGATCTTCATCAAGACTTCCATGTTATTTTATGAATATATATATATGACCTAAAAATAGGACTAGCGAAATGTCATATTAATTTAACCTTAAAGTGTAAAATGACCTTAAAGTGTAAAATTTCTTAAGGTGTAAAATTTTGTCTTTTAGTGCAGAGCTGAAGCGAGTCTAACTTAAAAGCACTGAACCGAACCAAACCGAGAAAAAAGAAAATGTTGAACCGGCCTAACCCATGAAATACGCTCCGCTCCCAAACCCTCTTTCATGGCTGCTCAATTTCATTCACGACCCTCTCGAGTAGAGCAACAACGACGGTGGTTTTGCTGTCTTCTATTAGCACCAAGCGTGCTCGAGCTGACGAGAGCAACTACAATGATTGATTAAAGTTGCTCTTTGATTATCTTGAGGTAGGGTTTTGTTTTTGTTTTCGCACGATTGATTTCCATTGAAGATCAATTACCTGTTGCAGTTCTGCTGGTTTTGAATGTGTAAGATTCGCGATTCCTATGGTTTTATTTGATTTTCTTTGTCGATTTCGTTTGATTTTGGTCTTCTTTCACTTCTTTAAGGAGATGGTAATTCTATAGGATGTGAATGAGAGTGTCAGATTTGGGGATTCTGTCATCTTTGAGATTTTATAAAGGTTGTTGCACTCTTTGGCTAAGGGAGTGTTTTAGCTCTCTCGATGGCTTTAGCAAATTCGGGATTCCTATGGTTCCCTAAATTTTTGTGTGCTGTCTGATTGCATTTGTGCTCTCTAACTCTCAATTTTATCATATCATAACAATCTCTTTAAAAATAGATTGGATTTGATTCATGCCCGGTTAATTTAGTTTGGTCTGGAGGGGGAATAAAATCTAGGTTCAGCTAGCTGTTCTACAAAAGGTCTTCAAAATGCAGCTGTTGTCTTGCATAGTTACTGCTTGCCAAATTGGACGGGACTATTTTTGTCCATCTCTAAAACATGCTCATATGATTTTCTTTAGATCTGTAAGGCTTCAATAACGGGATAGCCGAGAAATAAATTGTCGCACCTGGATGTAAATGTCAATTAAAAGAGCACATAGATTTTGGTCGATTTCGAGTGAGGCACTCAATTTTGAGTGATTAGATTCGGCATCGACCTCATACTTAAAACTTGACACAGAATCTTGAAAATTGTTAGTCAATATCGACTTACCTGGGTCGATTTCGAGTGGTACTTTAGTGCCTTCGTTCAAGATTACCACGATTTCCTCCACTTGGGCTTCTATAGCCCTCTTCTCTAACTCTTCGGGGATCATATTTCTTACCTTAGGTTCCCTGCAAGCGATGTAGACACCCTTGATTGATTTCACCTCCATAGGACCTTCATTCCTCTTTACCGCCTTGTTGAAGGCGTACTATATAACTTCATCGCTGATGGTGAATGAGAGAAATCCTTTCCTTACGCTTATGTTTGCATCAACGATTGCCAAGAAGGTCCTTCCTAAAATAATTGGACAAGCAGGGTCCTCTTCCATAACAACAACTAGAAAATCAGCAGGGACAAAGAACTTACCTACTTGAACCGGCACATCATCTACCAGGCCTGTTGGAATGACCACCGTGTTCTTTTCCATATAGAGTTTAGCATCCACAAGCTCTAGGGCACCAGTCTTTACCTTTGACCATATTGTTAGTGGCATAATGCTAACACTAGCCTCTAAATCACATAAAGCATTAAATCGGTGTTGACCTAAGCCTATAGTGATAACAAACTTACCTGGGTCTAGCCTCTTCTCTGGTAGCTCCTTCTTGTTGTATTCCTCTGCGATCTCAGTAATTGATCGCTTCTTCCCCAGTATGTCCTTGAGAAACCTTACATATAGATGACATCTCATGAAGAGCTTCGGTGAATGGAATTGTAACGTTTAGCCCTTGAAGCATCTTCACAAAGCGCTGGAACTTCTTTTCCGCTGGGTCCTTTAAAGTTTTCCTTGGGAATGGCAGCGTCTTCTTCTTTACTGCGGCTGGAGTTGAGTCGATATCGAGTAAGGTTTGGTCGATATCGACTAGAGGAGTCGATTTTTGGTGATGCTCTGCTTTTGTTTCGACATCGAGTAAAGGGGACTCGATGTCGACTGCATCTCGGTCGATATCGACCGGATGAGTCGATATTGAGTCCTCTCTAGTGGCCTTTTCCTCCATTTTTTGCTCGGGCGTTCGCAGCTGACACCCACTTCTTAGATTCATAGCCGCTGTGTGACCAGTAGTTTTGCCCTTAAGATTAGGCATAGTAGATCCTAGCAGAGATCTTGACGGTTTGAGGATTTTGTCAGCCAATTGACCCATTTGGGTCTCCATGTTCTTCTTCCAAACGTCGATCTCCCCGAGCCTAGAATTGATGCCATTCAGTTGAGTATGGGCTGAGTTATTGGCTTGTTTAAACTCAGCGTGGTTCCTCCGCATCTTATTAAGTATGATGTGCAGGTCATCTTTCTTTGGTTCCCACTTGGGGTGTCCAGGTGCTCTATACGGTGGGGGATCCCTCTGTTGGTGATGAGGTTGGTGGAATCTTTGATCCCCCCAATACTGTTGGTTTCCCCCTCCATAAGGGCCTCTCATCCATTTAGCCTCCTCATGTGTTTCTGCAATGCTAACTTGTTCAAGATATGGGCAATCATTGGTGTTGTGCCTAGTAGACCCACATTCCTGGCAAGTTTGGTTGTTGGAGAGGAACCTAACTTGCTTTTCCAGGCGGCGTGCCTGGTCATTATTGAATTGTTGCCTCACGTCCGGATCGATCTCCTTTGGAGGCTCATAAAGCGGCATTGAGTCGTAGGCCGTAGCAGTCCCATATGTGTTGTCGAAGTTGACACGCTTCTCAATTGTATCCTGATGTGCGCACAAATTGCCATATTTTCTATGCATATTTATGTCCATTTTATCGTTATTTGCATGCATATTAGTGGGAAAAACATAAGATTAGTGTAGTATATGCATAATTGTCAAATATAAAGGTCTACACGAGTTTTTATGATATTTCGCAGAATTCGAGACGAAAGTAGACGGAATTTGGACAAGAGAAGAAGAGCGAAAAAAGAACTCGAAGTCTACTGAGAGGTCGAAATCGATGATGAACCTCGACATCGAGTGAAACAGAGCACCAGAAATCGACCAGAGGAGAAACAGAGCATGTCGACACAGAAGAGGTCGATATCGATGTCTAATGGTCGATATCGAGTGGCCTAAATCGATGATATAGATAGAACCAATCCGAGGTCGAGAAGGACTGCTCGAGATAGAGATAAAGAGAGGTCGATTTGAGGCCCAGGCCACATGGGCTCTGCAAATGCTGCCTTGAGAGCTTAAAGGAAGAAGTCGGCCTAGCGACTATAAAGTCTAGAGCTTGTAACAAAGACAATTAGTTTTTTGTTTTGGACATCTTTTGGTTTTGTTTTGAGACATTAGACAACATTTTTATTTGTGTTTTGGGTTTTGTTTCTTATTGTCTAACAAAGTTTCAGAAAGAAGAAGGAGAAAAGAGACATCAAAATCGAGTAGTAAGCTCGATATCGACCTAAAGGTCGATTCAGAGGAGCTTGTGGTCGAGGCCGGATCACCCTGAAGCTTGAACCAAAAATCGATGAAACTAGTCAATGTCGACTGGTATGCCCGATATCGACCACCACTGAAGACTTCTTCGACTCCTGAAATTTTTGAATTTTTAGTAAGTTCTTTCTTAACCCTAGTTCTAATACAGTGAGGACACTGTAATCTTTAAGTATGGGGTGGGGGAAAGGCTTACTCGCATATTTTAGCATATTTTTAGCATTTTTTGAAAATTTTCATAAGTTTATTGCATAGTTTTTACATGTTTATGCATATTCATACTTAGTTAATTTAGATGTCTTTATCTTTAACCATATCATATTTATCTTTAAGCATTGCATCATAGTTTATTTTCGAAAAAAAAAAAGAGAAAGAAAAATGACCCCCATCAAAAATAAAGAAAAAGTTTCATGGAAGCTAATATTGAACTCGACGATGCAAAAGTAGATTCATTAGAGATATAACATGAAATTGCCTAGTTAAGGGAAGTCACAATGAAGTGCAATTTTTTAGAGAAAACCATGAAATTGAGGTAAAATTTGAAGTTGCTTTTGACATATGCATGATAAGATGATGGAGGACTTTATAATTTCCATATATGTGCTCAAGTTCATACCCTAGCCTTACCTATGCATATTTGCAAAAGTCACAAGCCATATATGAGCCTCATCATTATTATTGCTCCACATATATTACATATTGCCCATTTTTTATACCTTATACCCTATCCGGGGACAAGTTTGAGAATGGATGTCATCTTTGGAGTTGTTATATGGAGTTTGTGCATTATTTATGAAGTTGTTGGCAGGAATGAAAGAATTTTTGAATTATGGAAAATTTAATGAGTGAAAAAAAATCCGATCTGATAACTCCACTCCCTTGATGAAAATCGGAAATGGTTTAAAAGGCTTTGACACAAAGCTTGTGTCAAAGGTCTTGAAGCCAAAGCTGTATTGATGAAATTCAAAACCTGTATTTTAGTTATTATCTTATATATATTATCTATGTATGGTTTCCAAATATTATTATACATATGTTATACTAACCATACAACAAAGATTTCAAAGAAATCTCCTTCCTAAAAGCTAAAAGATATGAAGATCAAATCAGGTGGATGGTGGCTTCGCAGTTTCCCAAAATAGAAGATTGCGAAGATCCCTCCTAAGCCATGATTTCAAGTAGCCGTTGGGTGAAGATTCTTGGCGCCGATTTGATCAAGTATAAAAGGAGATGAAGAAGAAAGAAGAAAAGAAGAGTTGAACTCTGACGAACATTGATTTACAACGCACACTCAGCCCTCAAGTCAATCTTTCTTCTACGTGTACTCTCTGCTAGGTGTTAAGAGTCTTATCTTTTGTTTCAAAGCATTTGAGAGTTACACAGTGAGCTTATAGGATGTATTCTGAGAGAGTGTTTTACTTGAGAGTTTATAACTCAGGAAGTGTGCACTAGGTTATTGATTCACGAGTGTAAGAGGATTGTACTAGATAGCTGAGAGAGGTGGGGCTCTTCTAGATTGGTCTAGGACTCCAAGGGAACGAGAGTTGACTAGATTGCAATTGTATAGGAGAGAGGCTTCTCGGTGAGCTATTAGGATCCTAAGTTTTGTGAATCAATAAAGCCTGTTGAATCCTAGGGTTATGGAAGAACCCTAGGCGGGGACTAAGCCTTAAAGGAGTCGAACCTCGTTAACAATTCATCGTGTTCTTTACTTATTGCTTTACCATTATTTCCGCACTTGTTTCGAATTGTATAACTTTGTTGTGCTTCAAGTATCCCAATTGAAAGAATTGAGTTTACTCCCAAAGGTTTGGAAAACGTTTCAAAAGTCTTGAGATTGTCAGCGAAAAGTTGGCATACTCTATTCAACCCCCCCTCTAGAGTATCTTTATTCTACTTAGTTATACATTATCGAACCTTCACGATCACCTCAGGAGATAAAGGTAGATCGACCCTGCTCGTTGAGATGTCAGTTCAGCGAGATGACACCCATGTTTGCGACTCGCGAGAAGGCAGTGCTAAGGTTAGAGAGGTAAAAACATTATAGTGAAAAAAAAGCATTGAGCGAAGAGTGAAAAGTGAGAAATATGATGAAAAAGGAATGTGGAATATTTTGGAAAGAAAGTTTTATTTCCCCGGATTTAACACCACATGACCAAATATTTGCCCACCTTTAGCCTTTTACTAATCTACTTCTCATAAGCTTGCAAAAGTCCTCTTGATTATCAATGCTATGTTGCCTGAAATTGTTTTTATGCATATAACCCTCCTTTTGTGAGTATGATGTTGCTTTTATTCACATGCATGGATTTGGTTGGCATTAGTACCTTTTCGAGGATGACAATTGAGTGTAGGGACATATAAAAATGAATCTATGATGTTGAGGGTTTACTTTCTTCCCCTGAATGACCATTAAAAGTATTGCTTGAGGACAAGCAAGCTTAAGTATGGGGTGTTTGATGTGTGCACAAATTGCCATATTTTCTATGCACATTTATGTCAATTTTATCGTTATTTGCATGCATATTAGTGGGGAAAACATAAGATTAGTGTAGTATATGCATAATTGTCAAATATAGAGGTCTACACGAGTTTTTATGATATTTTGCAGAATTCGAGACGAAAATAGACGAAATTTGGACAAGAGAAGAAGAGCGGAAAAAGAACTCGAAGTCTACTGAGAGGTCGAAATCAATGATGAACATCGACATTGAGTGAAACAGAGCACCAGAAATTGAGCAGAGGAGAAACAGAGCATATCGACACAGAAGAGGTCGATATCGATGTCTAATGGTCGATATCGAGTGGCCTAAATCGATGATATAGATAGAAGTCGAGTGCCAATATGAGGTCGAGAAGGACTGCTCAAGATAGAGATAAAGAGAGGTCGATTTCGAGGCCCGAAGGTCGATATCGACCACTGCTGCAGAAAAGATTCGACTCAGTTTTTGATAGAATTCTATCCGAAGCATTCGAGATAATCCTAAAGTCGAGATCTTCTATCTTCTACACCAGACTTATCACTTTATGTTATTTACCAAGGAGTTTTTAGTTTTTATCTTTATTAAGTTTTATCTTAGAGAATAAAGATAGATTTTCGAATCCTTGGCTAGCAAGGTTTGAGATCTATAATTAGAGACCATTAGAGCTGAGTTTATTCATTCAATTCAAGCACACACAATTCAGTTTTTACAGAGAATAGCGAGTAGGAGAGAGAGAGAGAGCTGAGTGGGGTGGTGAAGCGAGAGCGGAGTGGCTTTGTTCGGTTGTACTTTCTCTTTTGCAATGTCAATACAAAGTAGTTTCTTTTCCATTATGATGATGAGTTCAATTATGAAGCGTGAGTAGTCAACCCACTTCTAGGGTCGGGGTGAGCCCGACGATACCAGTGTAAGTTTGTGCATCAAAGGTATGAATTTTATGCGATTTCGTCTTCTATCCTATGCATGATCATTTGCGAAAGTTAGGGAGATTCATTATTTGCATTATTGAAGCGAAAGCCACTCATATTGTGAACTTGGATTACTCATGAATTGGATAGTAACTCTTAGGTTTTATGCGAGAGCCTTTAATCACCTAACAGTAGGTAACGAAAGTTATTTGACGAAAAAACCATTAAATTTCATAACTTTAGCATCATACTTGCATGATTATCGTTGTGGCATGAATCCCCGACCTTGGAAGATTTAGTTTATTGAATTTATAACAAAGTTTGAGTTTTTTTTTATTTCTGTCCATACTTCTCTCACCATTCTATGTTCTTCGGACTACTTTTTCGACAAATAGGTTCGTATTACAATTACTGTTGTTGACATCGAAATCGACTGACAAGGTTGATATCGAGCACTAACATCGATATTGAGGTTCCATCTCGACGTCGACTGCTTTGCTTCTGTCCTCTGTAGGAAACTCACTGGAAATCGACCATAACTGAGGTTGATATCGACCAGACACCTCGATATCGAGTGTCTTCTGGAGTAGAAACTTGATCGTGATTGCAACTTAGGAAGCGCTGACATACCTCCTCGTGGATTTGATCCTGAATTACCCTACCACTACATCGGGAGGGATTCTTGTATTTTATTTGCTTGGATAAGGGAGTTAGCTTAGTTTGAATTTGAATATATTATATCTGAGCGAATCACCTCCCCCTACGAACATATCCTAGGCCTCCGTAGGTGTAAGCTCAATGTACCGATAGGAGGTGTATGAGTTGATTCTCTCCTTATTCGGTGCATCGAGGGAGTTGTAGAAGATCTTCTGGATGACATAAGGTTGCCCATGAGTAGGGCATGATCGCAATAGGTCCTTGAAGCGCTCCCATGCATGCGCCAATGTTTCGCCAGACTTTTGTTTAAAAGTCGTGATCCTTTGTCGTAACATCGCCATTTTTTATGGAGGAAAGAACTTGTTTAGGAACGCATCCTTCACCTCTGCCCATGTCCTTACCGAGCGTGGAGCAAGCTTTCAAGCCATTGCAAATCCTTCCCTGCAAGAGACCATCGAAAAGACTTTAGTCTAACATTTTCTAAATTAGCGCCATCGATGACAGTCTCACATAAATCCATAAAAGTAGTAATTTGTTGCAAGGGGCATTCATTAGTTCTTCCTTCAAAAGTATTGCGTTTAATTTCAGAAAGGAGGTTAATTTTAATTTCATAATTAGAGGGAGGTATGATGATCGCAGATTTAGGCACAGTGAGCGTAGGGTGCATGTATTGCATTGCCGTCTGCGAATATTGATTGAGCCTCTCTTAGGCTTGTCTGTGTGCATCCTCCTCTCTATCAACGCGAGCTCTTTCTATAGCTGCAGTTGCCCTTTCATTGGCAATGGTGGTATTATGGTCCTCAATCTCCTTCCTCAATCGCTCTATGAGTTGAGCCCGTGTCTCGTTCCCCGCCATGATTCGGATAGCTCAGTTTCGAAAGTGGAGGAAATGTTCGGGCTCGTCTAGACTTTCCAAGATAGGTTCGCGATCAGAGTGTCGTATAAACCTATAAAATCAGCACTAGAAAAGAACGTGAGTATAAGCTTAGGGCGCGAATGATTGCCTCCTTGGCAACGACGCCAAAATTTGTTATGAGGACCAACTCCCTGACCAAGAAAATAAATTACAAGAAACCCTCCCGATGTAGTAGTAGAGTGTTCAGGATCGAATCCACGAGGAGGTATGTCAACGGTTCCTAAGCTTGCAATCACATTCAATTTTGACTCAGCAGATCACTCGATATCGAGTAAATCAGTCGATATTGACTACAGTTCCAGTCGATTTCCAACAACTTCCTGCAAAAGAGACAAACACAGTCGACGTCGAGTAGGACACTCGATATCGGGTCATTCACTCGATATCGACCACAGAAGTCGAAATCGAGTCTTGAACAGAAAGTGTAAAATGTCACCAATTTGTCAGAAAAGTGTGCGAAGAAATTAAGAATGATGTAGGAAGGATGAACAAAATAAAATCACTGATTTGTATAAGATTCAATAAACTAAAAACCTCCAAGATCGGGGATCTCATGCCACAACGATAACCATATAAGCATATGTTAAATTCATGAAAGATTATGCCTTTTCGTCAAAGCATATGTTAAATTCATGAAAGATTATGCCTTTTCGTCAAATAACTTTCGTTACTAACAATTACGTAATTTAGAGGCTCTCGCATAAACCCTAAGTGTTACTATCCAATTTCATAATTAATCCAAATTCACAATAAGATGGCTTTTGTTTCAATAATGCAAATAAGGATCGCCTCCTACTTTCATAGAAGAATCATGCATAGATGATAGAAGACAAAATCGCATAAAAATCATACATTTGATGCATAAACTTACATGGCTATCGTCGGGCTCACCCCGACCCTAGAAGTAAGGGAACTACCCGCGCTTCATAGTCATAGACATCATCATCATCATTGGAAAATAATAAACTTGAATTGAAAAACGTCGAAAGATTACAACCGAACAAAGCAAACGTCCGCTCTCGCTTCTCTCTCCTTCACTCAGCCTTTTCTCTCTCTCCCTAAACTGAATTGAAAGTGTTTCTGGACAATATTGGATTGTTTGAATGCATCAAATCTCCACCCTAATGACTCTAATTATAGATTTCAAAACCTCGCTATCCAAGGAGAAGAAAATCTATCTTATTCCTAAGATAAAACTTGCTAAAGTAAATAAATAAAAACCACTTTAGGTAAATATGAATTCACCCTAAAGGATATAAAGTCTAAAATTTAGATAAAATATCTCCGACTTAATGTAGAAGTAAACCGCTTCGGATAAGATTTTATCAAAACCGTCGGATCTTTCTGCAACGTCACTCGATATTGACAAGCTTAAGTCAATATCGACCACTTCTCTTCTATCTCGAGCCAACTCTACTCGATCTCGGCTCTTCACTCGATCTCGGCCTTTCACTCGATTTCTGGCACTCGATATTGACCTAATTCAGTCTATTTCGACTAGTTTGTGTCGAGTTAAATGATTCTCTTCCTGGCTCGATTTCCGCTCTTCAGTTCCACTCGATGTCGAGTCACTTAGTCAATTTTGACTCCTCAGTAGACTTCGAGTGATTTTCCAGCTTTATCTTCTCTTCTCCGAATCGCTCCGATTTTGCCTCGATTTTTGCGAAATAACACAAGAACTCGTGTAGACCTCCATAATTGACAAATAAACATAAACTAAACAAATCTTGTGCTTTCCCAACCAATATGCATGAAAATATCGACAAAAATTGAACTAAAAGTAGATGAAAAACATGGTAAATTGAGCGCACATCATAGACCACTCTATAATATAGAAATTCCGACTATACAAAAAGGTAGGGTTCCCTCGCTTATCCCGGTCACATAGAGATGCGACACTCAGTCTAAATATATCAACAGATTTCCAGTTCTAGCATAATAGCACTCAGCACAGAAGCGATCATCGCGATTTAATCTGATCCCCTTAGAGGGGGATCGCCCTCGAGCTCAATTTATATATGTCATAACAATTTGTCTAGATGTTGCCCTTTGAAGGGAAACTGACCGGAGGGGGCAACTACCTCTCCGTCTCTACGTCCTAACCCCGCTACCCCAACCACCACGGTGCAAACTCCTTGGAGTCTTCCAGGCCCTCTGTAAAGTATAAAGCTAAAATTTGCCTACCATTTCTCGAATCTATGTCCATAAGGGACGGTCTATCGCCTTTCTACCCACTCGATTACCCTTTTTTTTCCCTGCTTTAAGTCAAGTTTAGTAAGTTAGCCCTTTTAAATTCATTTTGCACTTTAAAACTCCTCAAAACGTACCCCTCGAAATTCATAGGCGGTTTTTAAAACATACGCTCAAACCTTTTATACCCAGATTGCACAACCTCTCTCTTATACCAACTTTGTAACAACCCAAATATAAATATTCGGGTTACATTTTAAAGGTTGGATACCTTCATTCGGATCTTGCAATCCAAGTACGGGTTGAGGTTTCAAACCTCGAAAAGTTAGTTTTGAAAGAGGGGATTTCGAACCCCAATTCGTAAGGTCCTTTGGAACCCGGGGTGAAACCCCTTTACCTGTCCTAAGACTAAGTCGCGAAAACCATTTGACATTCAAACTTAACCACAAGTCTTAAACAAGATACATAGGTATCCCACGGCGGAGCCGGGTCAAAACGAAATCCAATTGTTCAAATCCATGACCAGACTAGTTGGTGAAGTCAGAGTCTCAACTCTCTCTTTCCGCCATTCAAAAGTCTCGCGATCACAGAGTCACATCAGCATCATTATACATACATACATATCATACCTAAAAATATTAAGGGGGCATAGGATCAGATTGAGGCCCGCACTTGGTTGGTCTCCACGTATAAGCACATATATACGCTATTCCTAATGTCATGCTTCTAATGCAAGACATGAATTTAAATCACACAAGCATGCTAACAGTTTATATATATGCAGAAAACAATAAATGGGCCCACACAGAATGCTAAGTGGCATGTCCCTCTAGGCTCCTAAGGAATCCTGTAGCAACTCACAATCAAAGGAGCTACCTCACCTCACGGTGCAGGCCAACCCCACGTAATGAGCCTACTAACTATGGAGGGGAGGCAAGCAATGCCAACTATGTAAGGCCTAAGGCTCTAAGAGTCCTGTGACACTTACTACCAAAAAGCCTACTGCATCATTGAGTGCAAGAACCTTTCTATACCAAAAGCCTACCGCATCATTGAGTGCAAACAACTTTCTATAATAAGCACCAACTAAGATGAGAAGAATGAAGAAAAGGTCCCATCCCATAACACCTATGACGACCGTTTTGTTTAGAAACGCATAGAGAAGACAATTTCTCATTCAATGGTGCAACCTAAGCTGGATACTACATGGCATGCTCTTATGCATATGCAACATCTAATATATCATGCACATATAAGTAGGGAAGCTTTCTGTTCAATTTGAGTAAGCTCTGAAGAAACTTACCTGATAAAGAGCGGAATCTAAGCAATAACACCAATAGCAAGCAATCCAATCAGGTCATAGATTACCGAGGGTTTTTCAAGCCCGAAAATCAATCGATTTTGCCTTGTCGGAGTCGGAGTTTTGTTGAAGGTGGCCTTGGAACCAAAAATAGAGGAAAGTGCGATGATGGGGCTCGCTCTTGGTCTTCGGGCTCTCCTGGATGGGTGTTGCTTCTCGGGGACATCGAGGAGGGTGAGAGGGGTGTTGTTGCTGTTGGGGACGGATGAAGAAGGAGGGGAACGAGCTATGGGCTCGCTTCAGCTCATGGAGAAACAAGGCCTCGAGTTCCTGCCTCTCAGCTTCACACAGGGAAGAAGGGGGAGGCTACGGGGCTGTTGTGGTGGTGATGCTGGCTGATCAAGTTAAGCAAGGTGGTGACTTTGGTTGGTGGTTGTCAGAGCTCGGCTGCTCGGCCCAAGAAGGTGGTGTTTGTGTGGCTCAAGCCTTCAACAGGGGAAAAAGAAAAGGTTGAAGGGGAGGATGCAGGAGAAGTGAAAGAGAGGAGGAATAGGTTGTGTTTGGGGTTTGTTTGGTGAATGAAATGTGTGGTGAAGGGGGGCTTGGATTCAAAATAAAAGAGGAGTAATGTTTGGCGTGGGAGTTGCAGGAGAGAGAGAGTGCGGTCCCCAACAATTTTGAAATACGCGGAATATATCCCAAAAATTAAAACCCGAAACCCGCTCACTCAGCCTTATCCCGACTCAATTCAAATTTCAAAACCAAAATGATACATCTAATTGGTCGTTAAAATATAAAATATTTTCACTAGGCTCGGAATAAGAGAGCGGAATAAATCAGTTTTAATATCCAATTTAAAATGATGCCGGAATTCGCTTCGAAAGAATTAAAATAAAGTTATTCTGCTCGAGGACGGAATTTTCAAAATTTTTCGAAGCTTTGATAATTGAAACGATTATAAATCAATTTATATATATATTTTAAAATTTTTCGGTCTTTACGATGAAATGTTTGAGATGAGAGCTTTATTTATAGTGCTTCAGAACCCTAGGAGTCGACTCTCTTCATGTGCAAGTAAAGCCCAATGGACCGCTGATGAAATATGCAGAGATACGGGATCTGTGGGCACTGATGGGTAGCGGCATGTGCTAGCTCCAGTGGGTGCTCATTGATCTTCCATGGGGTGCTGAGGATCGGCGGGCACCGCTCCTACAAGACTCTTTTTCTCTTCATTTCTCTTCGTCTTGGCCTTTTGGCTTCGCCTCTTCTCTTGATTCTTGACTCTTCTAGGTTCTTCCATAGCTCCAGAGTGTAGAATTGCTCCTCTCTTCATGCTTGGTTCCGAGAATCTGCAATAATGTGCATAAAATACGTAGATTCTAAAGTTTGTGAATTAAAGACAATGAATACGCATTATGCTTAAAACATGTAAATATGTAGCCTAAATTACCTTAAAACCACCTAAAATTCCTATGCAAAACATGCGTCATCATGCTGCGGCCACGTGGAGCATTCTTTTTAAAAGAGAATGTTGTGGATTTAATATTATAGGGGAGTATAGTAATAGGGGTAATGGGATAAGGGATGTAGGGGATTTTAGAACCTATATCATAGTAATTCCATTGTGTATTAAAATTTTGGAAAAGACTATTGTTATAGAACAAAGTATTAACAAAACATAATGGATATAAACCCTTCAACAATAACCCTTTAGATTGTTAGACTTATATGTAATGAAACAAAAGACAAAAAAAATTGATAGTTATAGATATTTTCATCAGTGGTGAAACGAACCGAAAGAAATAGATAAAATTTTGGTGTAGATGAAAAAATGCATAAATATTAGGGTTTTAACAAAACATAATGGATATAAATTTTGGCGTGCTTAGTGATGGTGAGCTGGTTGTTGGGGAAGGAGTCATTAAGGACAAGAATGCGAATGGGATCCATGAGTTTGCCTTTACCTTAAGCTCGTGCACTATGTCTATAGCGGAATGTTAGGGTGTCATCAAAGGTCTTGAGATGGCCTAGAGCATGAGATTCAAAAGGGTGTTGATCGAGTCTGATTTTGAAGTTGTGGTTAAGATTGTGATGAGGATGCTTAAAGATTCACATCCTCTATTCAGCCTGATCATTTGTTGTCAAGACTTCTTCTGATTGGTTTGTCAAATTTCTTCATATTTACCGTGACGCTAATATGATTGTCGATATTTTTAATTTATATGATTTTTCATTGCCTTTAGACTTTCCTGTTTTGCTGGACCATCTTAAGGCTTTTTCTTCCTTTTTGCTTGATAACACTTAACCCTATCCATATGCTTTGTAATTTGTTTCCTTGCAAATTAAAGCATTTCTTTTTTTTAATATAAGAAAAGGGTTTGGGTGGTGTCATGCCCTGTCGATCCACCACCCAATAGCGTCTTTACGGACGAGGGCTAAAAACTCTGGATGCACGGTCAAAGGCCCTAGGTCCATCACGTGCTTGAGATGAGCCATCTTGTCCGCAACCTGGTTCACTTCACGGCAAACATGCTCGCAGGTTACTTTCTCAAAACATCGTAGCAGGTGCTAGGCGTATGCGAGTCTGTGACGATCATCTCAATCTCCCAAGGACAATGTCATACCACAAAAACCGAATTAATAACTGTGGGGCTATCACCTTCAAGCACAATCCGTTGGTAGCCCAAATCTTTGGCCGCTATTAAGCTAGAGTGAAGTGCTAGGGCTTTGACCATATATTAAGGCCGAAATAGAACCGCAAATGGAGGCACCAGATGACACGACACGACCAAGGTGATCTAATTAAAGCATTTCTTGTTAGAGAAAGCTTAACATATTCCCCATCTTGATTTTTTGGAGAATATTGGGATGATTTTTTGTCCAACAATTTTTCCATTACATTCTCCAAAAGAAAGAATGAAGGGAAAAAATGGAGATCATTCCTTAAATTTGGGAAAATCTCTATATATTTTGGAGTAAACTTAATAATCGGAAAACTGTTGGAATTGAGGCAAAAAATATTTAGAAAATATGATTTATAATTCTCTATATTGGATATTGTTTTAGGAAAGTTGTTGGATATGCTCTTAAATGTCGAGAGCTTGGGTGTGTATGACTGCAATTTTAGTAGTTAACTAGCTCAGTACCCCGTGCATTGCACGAATCTTTGTTTTAAAATATATGTTTATATAATATCATTTATTATTTTTGACATAAATATTATAATTATCACAAAGTAATAAAAATAAACATTCTCTAACATATTGAATACTAAAATAAATAAATATGCTAAATAATAAGAAACTTTAAGCATTAGAATCAAATATCAACATAAAGTTATGCAAATATTGGTAAAGCTTGTAAATATTATTATTATCATTATAATGCTAATAAATATTAGAATAATAATGAAACTAAATAAATAAGGCAATGTAAAAAAATAAAACTAAAGAATACGTTTGTAGTTGAGCTAATTAAAAAAATCGAGTCTTCCAAATATATCAAAGTACGTAATGGTGATAATGTTTTGTCAATTTTTTTTTTCATGTAGATGATGTTTCGGTAATCAGGAGTGGTGGAACAGATTTTCTTCATGAATCACGCTGATATATAAATAATTACATGAAGAAATTAAATTTATTCCACCACTAGGGCTGACCCTAGGGATTTTATTTTTTGATCAATAAATATATTGATATTGATGGTATAATTAGCAAGATAAAGAACAAAATTTATAAAGATTAAAATTAGATGAAAAATGCATGACTGGAAAATCTTTGATTTTAATTAATAGAGAAGATCAAAAATTTGTTAAGATATGTGTGAAAATCAAAGATTTGTTAAGATAAATATGATTTAATTTTTATATTATCCAGTGAATATCTAAACCAGCCAACAAAAATATCGAGAATATCTCAACTGATTTTGTATTTAAAGGGAATTAAAAAAAATGCAAAAAATTTAGAAAATGACATGTAGGATTTTAAATTTAAATTATTGATTTTGAATTTAAATTAATAAATAATTTAAATTTAAAATCCTACATTAAAGGAGAAGACGCCACATGTCTTAGATGACTTCTCCTTTAGTATTATATAATTGATTAAAAAACTAGTAAAATTAAGAGGTTAAATTATTAGATGTGTAAGAGGTAGTTTAAAAGTGGTTTTTAGATAAAAAAATAGGAGTTTAAAAAAAAGCTTGTTTTCATAGCTTTATTTTTGTTTTTAGTGTTTATTTGATTTGAAAATACAAGTATACCCCTAATAACAACCAAATAAACTTCATTTTTCCCCCTTTGGGGCCGGAGTACGCGCTTTGCACACGCGCCCCCTTCCCTAGCCAAAATCTCTCCCCAAATTTTCTGGTGGATCGAAGATTGACAATCCTCATTCGATCAAGCTTCAATCGTCTTCTCCTTTTGGCTTGCTTAAGTCTATTTGAAGCATGGCTCGTCTCTCTTGTGACGGGTGATCTCCAATTCTCCATGGATGGAGCTCTTCCATTCCAAATCAATTTTGGTTTCGGCCAAACCATTCCGGCTTCGGCCGTCCAAGCGGGAGGCGGTATCGTCGTCTTCCACCGTTCCCATCCCCTTTCCATTGTTTAACCTTTGATGAACTCCCCTCAACTGATCTGTTCGATTGGGTTTTGTTTCATCAACGCTGCTATCTTTAGCTCAAGACCCTTGGGGTTTATCTTCAGTCTTCCGTTGTCGGCGCTTCTCCTCTCCGGCGTCGTCTCGACCAAGCCGTTTTCTCGACATTATCCCCTCCGTTGGTTCGCGATGCTGCCGGTTTCGGCGTCATCCCCCCGACGGTTGCCTCAGCGTGGTCTGGCCTGCCTGCTGTTGGTCTCGGCTTGGCGTGCACGACTCTTCTTTCTCTGCCTTGCACGCCACTACTGTTGCCTGCATGTTTTGTTAGGCTTTCACGCCAAGCTTGGCTACATTTAATTGAATAATATATATATATATATATATATATATATATATATATATATATATATATATATATATATATATATATATATATATATATATATATATATATATATATATATATATATATATTAAAATCCCGCAAGGGTTCCAAACCCCGCTCGTTTGGGTGTGTACTAAACCCCTTTAGGGTTGTCTAAATCCCGTTAGGGTTTTCGGGTGCTCTTTACTCAGGCGGTGTGCGGCTCTACGGTGGCGTGACTGGTGATCTTCTCATTGGATTTGGTTCTGGTTGTCGAAGTCGGGATAGGTTGGGGTCGTGGTAGTGTGTATCGTGGCGTCTCTCCTACTAGGGTTGACTGCTTCCCCGAAGTTCGTCCTCACTACCCACATGATGATCGGATCCTGATATATCGACAGTATCGCTGGCCTACGGTTCTGCTTCTTGGTGGGGCTTGGCTTCATCCGTCGTCTTCGTCCACATCCAGTTTGGTTTAGCTCTGCTTAGTTTCATTTTTTTAGAGTGCGTTTGTGTGGGTTTGCACCATTTTATATTGTTGTATGTTATTGTTTTTAGACGGTTGTCCCGTCTGCTGGCTTGGCCGGCCTTCGAGTTTCAGATTTGTCTGAACTCGAATTCTTACCCAATAAAAAAAAATAAACTTCACTTTTTATAAATAAATTGTTTTTCACCTCATACGGAGTTTATAATTCACACAAATTTTTAACATTATTTCAAATAAATTTTTAACTTTAACATGTTTATAAATTTTAGTCATTTTTTCAATCCCGTCCCATACGGATGCCTTGTCTCTTGGTTTTTTGTTTTTTTGTTTTTAAAAAAGGAGGGTGCTGCAATGTTTAGTTGGGAATGGGAAGTTGGAAGACAGCGAAAGAGGGTTGGTAGAAGAGAAGGGGGTTTGTTGCACACGAGGCCTCCACCGGCGTGCCTCTGATTTCCCCTTCTCTCTCTCTCGTCTTCTTTACTTCATCTCTCTCAGATCCTTCCTCCGATCTCCATTTCATAGCTGCTCTCTCTCGGCGTGACGCCTCCTTGTAGGCCGATGCCGCTTTTTCAAATTTCCAAACACATGGCTTTGCCTCCTAATTTACCGCCACTCGGATTCCGCGCCGTGCCTCACCCTCCTACTTCCATAGCCGCCGCTGCTTTTCTCGCTTCTCCTAACCCTAACCCTAGCTCTACTCCCACTTCCGATCGCGACCTAATCCCCGTCAATGGCTTCTCCCCCATGCTCCGCGTTGCCTTGAATCCCCGTCGAACCGTTGGTCTACGAGTCAGAGCTTATGTTTCTAATTCTGAACAAGAAATATCGCCCTCCTCTTCAGGTTTTACCTCGTCTATCTCTCTCCTTCGAAATTCATATCCGTTCTTGAATTGATCTTCCTTCTTGCTTAATTTGAATGGACTGTGGATCCTTTGTGTTTTTATTTTTTATTTTTTGGAGAAAAGATCCTGTGTGTTATTATAAACTCACTGGCAGCTACACATTTGGTTTGTTTTCTTGATTGAGGAACGCGATTGAATTGGTATGGGGAGTTTCCGGAGAGACCAACTGAAATCTGTAGCATGTACAGCGGACATTCGATGGTTAATTCCTATTAGTGTTCAAACAGTTTTCAAGATGACATTGTTTGACTCAATTTTAAGATGCATTGTTATATTTGCTAAATAGAAATGATCTCTGAAGACATGTTCTTGATCGCAGGTAGGCATATTGAGAATTTGGTGATAATTGGTTCTGGTCCTGCTGGATACACTGCAGCCATTTATGCAGCTCGTGCTAATCTTAGGCCAGTAGTCTTTGAGGGGTACCAGGCTGGCGGTGTACCTGGTGGACAGCTGATGTCCACTACTGAAGTGGAGAATTTTCCGGGGTTTCCTAATGGAATAACTGGTCCTGATTTGATGGATAGGTAACTTGGAAATTTCATTCACTTAATCTTATGCAGATTCAGCTTCTTTCTCAAATCTTAACTCAACTTTGTTTTCTCACACAGAATGAAGCAGCAAGCTGAGCAGTGTGGAGCTGTGTTATACCAAGAGGATGTGGAATTAATTGATGTGAAGAACCGCCCTTTTCTTGTAGCCAGTGCTGAACGTAAGGTGTAATCTTGTCATACAGCTCAGTATTCTACATCTTGTCAACCAAGTGTCTGTATACGAGAAATATTCTACTTTTCATCTCCACATCAATGTTTTCTTTTCATTCCTTTTGAAATAAGTGTTATGTAATTAGAAATGTTGATACTATACATGTATGGCACTCTTTCTAATCTCATACATATCCGTTATCCTTTATACAGATAAAGTGCCACAGTCTCATCTTTGCCACTGGAGCTACTGCCAAAAGGCTCAGGTTACCCCGTGAAGATGAATTTTGGAGCAGAGGGATTAGTGCTTGTGCAATCTGTGATGGTGCCTCTCCACTGTTCAGAGGGCAGGTTCTTGCTGTGGTCGGAGGAGGAGATACAGCTACCGAGGAGGCACTTTACTTGACCAAATATGCCAGTCATGTCCATCTACTTGTGCGTAGCCATGAACTAAGGGCTTCCAAGGCGATGCAAGATAGGTTAGTTATCCTTGTCACTTGACACTCGTATTATTCACGTTCATCATGGGTTTTTGGCAATGGACATCTTTTCCAAGCAAGTAAACACAAATCAAGATCATGGTAGGTTCTGTTTGGATGTCATAATGCTTTAAAAGGTGCATTTTGAGTTCTTTGTCAGCATTTATTTTTTAAAACTAACTAGCAACATTATAATTAACTCTATTATGCTGATAAGAAAAATGTTCTTGTAAGCATGATATTTAATTAGCTCTATATTGCTGATAAGAATAAAGTGGTACTTTTGGTATTTTTACTTTGTAATTACAGATGCATTGCAAAGCTTGTTTTGCACTTTTTTCTCGCATGGGTTAATAATCCCTGTACCAAAAGGATTAGTGCTGACACATGTTATTCTCATCATCCGGTAGGAAGTTTATCTTATACTTTAATGGAGGTTTATGTTGGTTAGTTATTTTCAATTATAGGTTTTGGTGCTTTAGGATTAATTATTGCATGTATCATGCCTTCTGAAGTTGGATATTACTGTAATTTCATCAAATTTTTGCATTTGCTTGAAATTTATAATGTCTTTTTTTTTTCTCATTTCTCAGCCTATTTTCACTTTTCAGCTATTGTTTTGCATATGAACCAGTGAGAACAAAAGAAGCAATCCGTTTTGTGGAAATTGATATAAATTTTTAAAAAAGCAAAAAAAATCCCCCGCACGCTAAAATTCTGAACCAATGTTAGTTAGTAAACGTTTGAACCACTTCTTATTAATATTATGAACCACATAGCGGTAATTCACTAAATCACTATTCCTAACCCCTTTGAACCACTATTTGTTATAGCTTTGAGTAGTTCATTTGAACACCAAAAGGTCTGGACCGTATTGTTAATATGCCTTGAATATGTTGTTGACCGGTAAGCACCAGGGTTCCAGCCCGTCCCTTCTCAGGGGGTTCGGGGGCAGCTCCCCATGAGAGTGTTGAGTGAGTCGGGGATCAGGGGCGATGTAGGTAACATATTGTTCCAAAACCACGTAAATCTCCGTGTCTTTCTTTTATGTTTATCGTTCTCGTTACAACACATATGTTGTGTAAGTCCTGAACCACATATACGTAAAAGTTTGTACCAATTACTGATAATATTCTGGACCAATTCTTGTTAATATCCTGAATCACTTCTTGTAACATCATGAACCACATATTGTACATGTTTGAATCGCATGTGAGTAAAGGCCTGAACCACCTCTTGTTAATATTATGAACCACTTCTTGTAACATCATTAACCATATGTTATAAATGTTTTGAACCACATGTGAGTAAAAGTCTAAACTACCTCTTGTTAATAACTTCAACCAATTCTTGTTAATATCCTGAATCACTTCTTGGAACATCATGAACCACATGTTGTACATGTTTGAACCATATGTGAGTAAAAGCATGAACCATCTCTTATTAATAACCTGAACCAATTCTTGTTAATATCTTGAACCACTTTCATTCCACCCCTACCAATTCATCATAAAGCATAGGCGTTGTTTGCATTCAAAGCATGTCGCCAACATATACGCTGGATCAATGATCTTCTTTTCGCCATCGTCGGGACCCTGTGGAGTGTGAGTGGGGAGCGTGTGGTCCGTGTGGGGATACGGAGTGGGAGTTGGGCGCTGCCAGTGAGATTGCTTTTACTTTTTCAATATATTTTTTTTTTCAGATTGCTTCTTTTGTTCTCACTACCCTTGCCTATATATATATACTCCCTTTGTTCCAAAATACATAGGTTTTTAGCCATTTGCACAAGTTTCAATAAAACACTTTATATATATGCGTGAACCGCAAAAAACCAATGGGATGCCTATCACTTAGCGTGAAGCTACGGAAAGCGCCGGCTTCATGGACAAAGCACCCAATTCTGTAAAATGTGTGGTTGGAATATACAATCATACTAACATAAACTAGTAATTATTTAAAACACACTATATACACACATACATATATGTTTTCAAAATACATTATGCTACACCCTGTTGTCAAATAGATATTTATTAATGATAAAGACTTAGCTGCAAATTCAACCTACAGCTCATAAGTATCCTTAAGGGTTCTTTCAAATTTGTATCTAATAGATTTCAAAGAATATAAAAGGATAATTGCAAAATAGATGGTTCCACATATAAATACATTTATATGATCACAGTAAAAGGAAAACTAGTGAAATCAAAATGGCCGAAAAGACAAATAGGTATATTAAATGACCCCCCTAAGACATATTGGTATATTAAAAGACTCAAGAGACAAATAGGTATATTAAAAGTGTTCATATGGACAAATTGGTATATTAAAAAACTCTAAGGGACAAATAGCCCTTTTGCCTCATTTGGCTTCATGTCATTTGATTTTTCTTAATAAAAAATTTTCATATATTTTAAAATAATTAATTCTTTATTTAACTCTTATTCATTTGAATATATAATCATAAAAAAATAAAAATTTGGATATATTTCTATAAAATTATAAAACTATTTTTTTGCCATATGTTTGTAACTAATAATGTTGTATAAAATCTTATTACATAAAAAAATTATTGGTTTTTTTGTATAAATTACAAAAAAAACGCTTATTTAATAGTTGGTTTACAAATTGCAAGTTAAAACACTTATTGCTTATTTTTAGAAAATAAATAATAATAATAATAATAATAATTAATAATAATTAATAATAATAATAATAATAGCATATGAATTATAATTTTAACTTATTTTATTCTGCAAGGTTTTATAAAAATTCTCCTATTTCATTTTTATTTTATTAAACATTTTTTTGTGGTTTCTAAACAAATATTAGCTCATATTTTGCAGGACAATTTAATTTGTGCAATTTATATAAACAACCATTGTAATAAAATATTTATTTATTAAATTTATATAATAAATATTATTAGTGACAAATAATGATAAAAATCCAATAGTTTTATAATTTGATAGAAATATATGCAAAATTTAATTTTTTTTATGATTATACAATCAAATGAATAAGATTAAATGAGTATGTAACCAATTAATCATTATAAAAATATATTAAAATGATTTTATTATTAAAATAAAATGAAAAGGAAGTCTAATGATGTAAAAAAAAAGTTATTTGTCCACTAGAGTCTTTTAATATACCAATTTGTCCATATGAACACTTTTAATATACCTATTTGTCTCTTGAGTCTTTTAATATACCAATATGTCTTAGGGGGGTCATTTAATATACCTATTTGTCTTTTCGGCCAAATCAAAATAGTGGAAAAGTTATTTAGATTCTGAGCTATTATCCTCCCCCTCATCATGCAAAGCACCATCACCACTATCATCTTGTAACTCCGTATCAATTCCATCATTAGCCTCTTCCCTCGTTAACTTTATATCACTATTACTCTGCTTAGTTCTTTAAAGTCGCTCTATTCTTTCAAAAACATGAGCTTGCTACTAAAAAACTATCCAATTTTTTTTTTTTGAAAAATATGCTTTTGTCCATGAAGGGTTCGCTTTGTCGCTTTTTCACTTAAGCAAGTGGAGCAGGTGCTTCATGGACATTGTTTGCTTTAGGCATATTAAAGCATTGTAGGTGGTGCTTCTCACTTAAAGTGTGAAGCGAGCACTTAAGCGTCGCTTTTTCATTCATAGGCAGGAGCCCAAAGCAAATTTCTTTTTATGCATTAAAACCTGTGGAAGCAATGCTTTATTGAGCACTGGCTCATTTTCTTTCCTCATTTCCAATTTGTCTTCTACAAGTAAACTTTTTCATTGGCCCTAATGAGATGATCGTAGACACCTTCTTTAGTGAGTTTCATCGATGTTTGTTTAACAGGTTGCTTTTGGCGAATGTTTCAGAGTTTTCAAGAATCCAAATATCACCGTGCACTTCAATACAGAGACCGTGGATGTGTCTGATAATGCAAAAGGCCAAATGTCTGGCATATTGACCCGAAGAACTGATACAGGAGAAGAAGCTATGGTTGAGGCAAGAGGATTATTTTATGGTATCGGTCATTCCCCTAACAGCCGACTGCTGAAGGGTCAGGTTGAGCTTGATAATGCTGGATATGTGGTTGTCAAGGATGGAACTGCTAGAACTTCGGTGGAGGGTTTATTTGCAGCTGGAGATGTAAAGGTAATATGCCTCAACTTTTTATTCTATTTTTTAATCTCAATATAAAAAACACATGTCTGCATTCCAATTCTCTCACCTAGTCAGTTTTATCAAGAGGAGGATGCTTACCCTTGTTTATTTAGGCAGTCAGCATAGTCTTTTATGTGTCTTGTAGATTAGGCCTGGCTGAACTTCGCCGATACTTCCTAAAGGTTCTTTTGGCACGATATGCTGAATAAGGTGTTTATTGGTGCTGATAAGGAGCTTATAATGTAGAAGTTGAGCACACCAAATAAATCCTAAACTTTCTTCACATCTCTATTCTTTTCTTCATAGTTTTATCATTGTCAGTTCATCCTTGTGTCATATGAGGTGATATGTTTCTCGTTTTTCCTCTTGGAGTTAAAGAATACATACTTGTTTAGTAGCCCGCATTCTCATTTTTAGTATCATATGCTTTTCCGCATGGCTTTCTTACATTCATGAGAGTTGAACCTAACATGTCTAACATATACCGCACCATGATTTTATTCTAGTGTTTTATGAAGGTCATTTCGAGAGTACAGGATCTACATGTGATGATGCTGATAAACACATTGTAGACTTCTAGTCATTTCTGTATATAAATCTTGGAAAGACTTAAAGACTTGATCTTTGGTTTCAGAAATAGGGTTAACTAACTGTATAAGTACTAACATAATTGTTGGAGGCATTGTGATTGCTGAGAAATTGAAAGCGCGAGATTGGCAAAAGTGAACTTCAATGTCAATTCGCAACTTGTTGTATACATTTTATGTTGTGCATATTGAGAAATTATCACCCTGTATTATCAAAAACCAGGATCATGATTGGAGGCAAGCCATTACCGCAGCTGGTTCTGGATGTATTGCAGCACTGTCAGCTGAAAGATACCTTGCAAGCAATGACCTCCTTGCTGAATTTCATCAGGTACCAAGCAAATCAATGTGGTACCCAGTCTATTATCTACGACATGCTATTTAATTTAAGGTCATGTAAGTAAACTTAACCTTCCATTTTCTTTGAAATTTCTTGATAGCCGCAGAAAGTAGACTCTAAGGAGGAAGTTCCTGAGAGAGTTGTGCAAGGTTTTGACATTTCTCATAGCAAGCACAAGGGACAGGTATCACCTGCCCAACTTTTAACTTAATTCGCCCTTGTAGATATTTGTCGATTGTCTTTGAAGAGATGCTTTCAATGAACTCGACTGATACTGTTTTTTACTTCTGCAGTATGCATTACGGAAGTTGTATCATGAGAGTTCAAAGCTTCTTTGCGTGTTATATACAACATCAACTTGTGGTCCATGTAGGACCTTAAAACCAATTCTTAACAAGGTAATACATCACCTGGTGTAAGTTCTGAAACATATGCAGTAGTTTGGCCTTTAAGTTGTAGAGATTGAATCTGGTCAGTGTTTCTGTAGGATTATTATATGATTAGCAAAAAGATTAACTTGTCAATCATATGTTTTGACGTAGCCAACTTTTATTATTCGAACTTATTTTGTTGCCTAATGACAAACTACTTGGGGCACCAATTGCAGGTCATAGATGAGTTTGAAGAGAATTTGCACTTTGTTGAAATCAATATTGAGGAAGATGAAGATATAGCAGAGGCAGCTGGCATCATGGGAACACCTTGTGTACAGTTCTTCAAGAACAAGGATTTGTTAAGGTCAGTTAGACTAAACTTTTAGACTAAACACAAAATCGAAAGGTTTATACTCTTTAACAATGGCCAAGTCTTACTATTGTTGGCCATCTGTAGGAGCGTCTCCGGTGTCAAAATGAAGAAAGAGTACAGAGAATTGATCGAGGCAAATAAGTAGGAACACAACGGAATTCTTTCCGGATTCTTTTTTTTTCCCAAGTGTTAACTTTTTGTTTGTTTGGTACAGCTGAATTTGTACATTATTCGAGTGAATGCCATTGGGATTGTAGTCTCCAAATGTTTGCTGCTTGTGTTCTCAAATCAGTAAGCCCTGTGTGGCTACACGAGAAGGGTTCATTTAGCGCCCAACTATTACATTGGGTCTGAATCATCCAGTTTGTACGGGTGTGGAAAACAGTTCTCTAATCCGAGGGCCGGGAAAATCGTGTTCCTTTTGTTGAAGGTCCCATACTAAAAATATTTCCAGTCCATGAAACCCGTTCATGAACTGCGAGAATATTCGCAGGGACCGACTCTCGATGCCTGGCTTGCGGTATATGTCAGCGTAGAACACCAGTCAGCACTGTGACTGCGTACAAGCTGGGGCGTTATTAGGTCACACAAAATTACAAGTACTTATTACTGGGTGACTGCGTACAAGCTGGGGCGTTATTAGGTCACACAAAATTACAAGTACTTATTACTGGGATTAGGCACGCCATTACCAAGATGAGATTACACAAAAAAGAGATCATCGGTTGACTATCCCACTTTATGAACCCTTTTGCAAAAGGGTGTCCCTATATACACCGCAAATCCGTGGATTAGAATTGCTAATCAATGTCGGATTCGACGTTGTAGCGTTAATTATATTACGTCGGATCCAACGTTGTAATATGCGAAGTGAAGGATCGGATCGGACCGAATTGGGCTAACGTCGGATCGGACGTTACTAGGGTAAATATTACACAATTTTCACACCCACAAAAAAAAACACAATATAATCTCATCTTGGTAATGGCGTGCCTAATCCCAGTAACAAGTACTTGTAATTTTGTGTGAACTAATAACGCCTCAGCTTGTACGCAGTCACAGTGCTGACTGGTGTTCTACCCTGACATATACTGACAAGCCAGGCATCGAGAGTCAGTCCCTGCGAGTATTCTCGCAATTCATGAACGGGTTTCATGGACTGTAATTTTTTTTTAATATCTTATATTAGGCCCGATCTAACCCATATTAGTAACGTTCAATTGGACGTTGTTGCCCAGCCTATATTAGCACACAGTTAACAACGTTGGATTGGACGTTGTTACAATGTCGGATTCGACATTGTTACAATCCGACAACAATGTCGGATTGGGCTTTAATTTACGGTGTATATAGGGAACGCGTTTGCAAAAATAACACATTCTCAGTGAACATTGCAAGAATAACCCCAATTCCTAAAAAAAAACAAAAAAAATATCGGTTCCCATAACCCTTTTTTTATTTGGGGAAACCAAGAGCCAAGCTCTTGGGCAACAGAAAAAGGCTCAACAAAGCAAAACAACAAATGAACAAAAAGGCTACAAGGTGAGGCGGGGAGTATCCCGTTCCCTAGAGTCATCCTCTAAGAAAAAAGAAACGCCCGCAGGCGGGTTAGTGAGCAATTGTAAACCAAGCGAAAGTTAAAAGGCTAGAATTGCAAGGGGGTCTGTGACGAAATTCGCTTCCCTGAAGACATGGCGGAGTTGGATGCCCCAATCCCGATTGAAAAAACCTCGACACTAACGAACCAGGCTATAAAGAGGGTGCCCCTGAGCAAGCCTTCCACGAATCAATGTAACCGCGAGCGACGAATCCGTCTCAATCATCATTTTCTGATAACCTTTGTCCCAGGCAAGCCGAAGCCCATAAATGATTCTCCATAACTCGGCTATTGGCACCGTGCATAGGCAAATATTATGGCTAAAACCCACAATCCATCGCCCACCATCATCACACAGCACCCCACCCGCCGTAGCAAGTCCAACGTTGTTCACCGCACCATCCGTGTTAACTTTGATCCAACCACTCTCCGGCTTCTCTCAGCTCACCAACACTAGAATCTCATAACCCTTAATAGCAAGTTATATATTAAAAAGAAGAAGAAGAAAAAACAAGTATAAAATGGGAAGTTTATCAGTTACAATTCACACAATACATTATACGGGTTATACGGTGGTGGAAAGAGAGGTTTGAGAGAGAGTCCATGGAAAGAAGAATGCAAATTGACAATCACCCTGCCAACGTAGACAGTCGTCGAGGATTGGGACTATTGAAGTTGGTGGGGGATCGAGGTTGTAAGAGCTGTGAATATTGGGCGAGACATGTGCTTCTCGAAGAACAAAGGCGGAAACCGACAAAACCAGCACTTTAAGTCTATGGAAAAGGAGAAGAACAAGATCAGATTTCGATTAATTTCTTCGAAAAGGACTCAAATCTAATGAAATCGGATCATCAATGGCTTCCACATTCAATGGTGATGAAACAACGTTGTTCTTCTGCTTCCTCGGCACAGTTGATGAGCTCGTATTCTCTTGTATTTCCCTCGATCTTTAGTTATTTTTATTTCCTTGTCCTCCTTCTTTTAATTTCAAAGGCGAAGTTTTGCAACCAAAACTGTCTTAGATTTAGAAGTTTTTCCCCCATATTTTTCTCATATATTAGAGTTTCTCCCTCTTTTGTTAAATCTAGGGGTTTCATCTTCTTCTTCTCAGATTTGAGAGTGGTTTTTTATGTTTTTCATATACCTTCCATTTTCAGGGGATTTGTGTTTAAGATATGTTATTCATGGTGTGTGTTGGGAGTAATGTGAATGAAAATCAAATTTGTGAAACTGTGGGCAACAAGCAGGTTTTTGTGGCTGAATCGCATGATTTTAAAGGTGACATGTATGAGTTAAAGGGAGACACACATTGGTTAAGGAGTGACACACATAAGTTTTTGACAATGAAAAACTCTCAGATCTGGAAGTTGGCCAGTTTGTTATTTTGTGCAAAGGATTATATTGTTATACTCCCTCCGTTTACTATTAAATGACGTTTTAAAGGTATTTATATTTGTCTAATTAATTGACGTTTTCCAGATTTTGAAATCAACCTGTCCCATCTCTTTTTTATTCTACTGAATTTGTACGAGGAGGAGAGAAATGGATAGAGTCTCATCCACTTAAATACTCCTACTTGTCCCTCTCTTTGTAAATAAAGAGTATTATATTCCAAACAAAAAAGAAGAAATTTGGCCCAAGGGCCTTCCCCAAAAAGCCTATTTAGAATCTGTCCCATGGATTGGGCTTTGCTAGCAAACGTCCAAAAATTTTCCATAATCCCTCTTTTGCCCTTATATTTAATTTTCTTCCCTTCCTTCTTCGTCGTTCTGTTCCCTTTCTCTGTCTGCAACCGAGCCCTGGGATTGGCCGCCCTCCCGGCATAGCTGCTCTCGGATTCAACGACGACGAATTTGGCGACGGAGCAGTGGGCCATCGCGAGGGAAGGAGGAGAGAGGTCGACTAGGGCGGAGCGAATGAAGCATATCAATGGAGGATCGAGCGATGGCGAGAATTTTGGACAGAGTTGTGTGGTACGTGGACGACTGACGCTGTACCGGAGAAAGATGCTAGAGCGAGACGAGGCGAGAGAGAGGGAATTCAGTCGGATCTTAAAATGGGGGATGGAGGGCTGAAATGAAAGTATACGTGTGTGATTGTATGAATCCAAGATTTGAATTTTTTTTAAATAACGTCACTTCGGAAGATTAGAAATTAGAATAATGTTTATATTTTGTTTATTTAAATTGCAAATACAAATTACAAAGTCATTCATATAATTATAGACTTATCATATACTATACTAAAACCCCCTGTTTTTATAGTGGTGACAGTGTTTGTGACCCTATTTTTATTGTGATTACAACGTCCAAGAACTTGTTTTTATTTTGGTTACCACATCTATAACCCTGTTTTTATTTTGGTTACATCGTCTATGACCCTATTTTTATTTTGGTTACAGCGTCTATTACCTTGTTTTTATTTTGGTTATAGTGTCTATGACCCTCTTATCCATTCATATATTAGAAGAGAACTGTCACCACATGTATTTTGTCTTCTCATTAGCCCCTATAGGGTTTATGCTTCCCTGGTCCTAGGATTGTCTTTTGGTTACAATGTCTATAGCCCTATTTTTATAGTGGTTACAGTGTCTATGACCTTGTTTTTATAGTGGTGACAGTGTCTATGATCCTGTTTTTATTTTGGTTACAATGTCTATGACCCTCTTACCCATTCATATATTAGAGGAGAACTATCACCACATGTATTTTGGCTTCTCTATAGCCCCTGTAGGGTTTGTGCTTCCCTTGTTCATGGGTTTTACTTTGGTGACAGTGTCTATGACCCTGTTTTTATAGTGGTGACAGTGTTATGACCTTTTTTTTAATAGTGGTGACAATGTCCATGACCCTATTTTTATTTTGGTTACAACGTCTATATGACTCTCTTACCCATTCATATATTAGAGGAGAACTGTCACCACATGTGTTTTGACTTCTCATTACCCCTTATAGGGTTTGTGCTTCTCTTGTCCTAGGGTTTTCCAGCCTTTTATTGCTTTGTCTATGACCCTATTTTTATAGTGGTGACAGTGTATATGACCTTGTTTTTATAGTGGTGACAGTGTCTATGACCTTGTTTTTTTAGTGGTTACAGTGTCTATGACCCTGTTTTTATAGTGGTGACAGTATCTATGATCGTGTTTTTATTTTGGTTACAACGTCAATGACCTCTTACCCATTCATATATTAAAGTAGAACTGTCACCACATGTATTTTGACTTCTCATAAGCCTCTTTAGGGTTTGTGCTTCCCTTGTCCTAGGATTTTCCTTTGGTTACAGTGTTTATGACCCTATTTTTATAGTGGTGACAATGTCTATAACCCTATTTTTATAGTGGTGACAATGTTTATAACCATATTTTTATAGTGGTGACATGATAAATTGATTCTTAGTTTAAAAGATAGATTGTATACATAGTTTTTTTTTTTATCAGAGAGATTGTATACATAGTTGATCGAGGATATATATACACCAAGTGGGACATTTATATGTTTATACTACAATACGATTTATTTATGCAAATTTGTCAAAGTTTACTTATTTATTAATTAAAAGCAATTGTCAAAGCGGTGACCAATCAATTGCATCTTATAAACTCAACAGATGAGGAAACGCCTCCTCCCTGTCTTCAAGAAAACTTGTTGAACAACGGCCTTCAAATACCCGGAGCGCCGCCTAACTTCCAGATCTGGGCACCTTGAGACTGCTCCAAATCTCCCTCTCACTCTCGATTTTCATCCGTGATCTGACCTCACCTTCGCCATTGAAAACCGCCGCCACTGCCCGCCTCTCCTTGCCTTGCCGGACCTGCTTAACCCTTGGGCTCGGCGACGACCTACCGGAGTCTGTTTTTCGGAGTAGCAGCAGCAACATCGATCTCCGGGATGAACGCCGAGCGGAGATCGATCATCGGGACCGTCGCGACGGAGTCGGATCTCCTCCTGCTCCCGGGCGTCGAATCGAGGAATATGCTCCGCAATTAGGAAGAAGAAGAAGCACGAGGGGAAACAAAAAAAATTATAATATAGGGGCAAAATTGGAATTTTGGGACATGAAGCTAATTTTAAGGGGGAAATGGACATGAACTTAAAAAATCTCCCCTAAATGGACACTTACTAAAAAATCCCAACAAAAAATAGTTTGCAGAGAGTTTGCAGAGAGGAGTGAGAGTTGGGTCGATGGATTTTTTACTTTATTTTGTGTAGTTAATGCTACTCAGCTTTTCCCTTAATTTGTGTGATAAATTCCAAAACGTCATTTAATAGTAAACGGATGGAGTATTATTAACTATTTAAAGTCTATTAGCTCAAGGTAGAGCAATGTATTGAAAATAGATAGATGTAGGTTCGAATCCTACATAGACTACTAAAATCGTAGCACATGTAACAAGAAGAAAACTAGTATTTGAACAAGTGGCAAGATAATCTAAATGAGTGACAAAAAAAAGTAGTAGATGACACGCGAAATCTTTCAAGTTACACGACACGATTAAAAATATAAAACTCTATACAAGTCTTTAGGGCTGTATTATTTATGTTTGATTTTTTTTTGGAATTTTTTTTAAATTTGGCATGTGACCCACAACCGGTACTATGGGTTACCAAATTTATTTGCAATACTAGCATACTAGCTTACTTTTGCAAATCCCCCCACTTTTGCATATGAAGTATGCTTGTTATGTAAAATATCAGGTCGGATATCTACACTACTAATTTTTACTATATCCACCACTAATCACCGTAGAGAGTGACGGTGAGTTTAATTACGTATTTTGGAGTCCACCCTATCATACAACGGTGGGTTGAGAAGCGTATATGAACCCACCACATGTTGCTACGGTGGGTTGGTGTAACGGGTGCCGTTATGTCATAGCCCACTGCATGTGGATGCGGTGGGCTTTGAAATTGCAATTACGGCCACCACACGTGGATATTCGATTGGGTTCGACACATTGTGTTCAAGGAATGTTTTAACTTGTTGTTCGAAATATACACGAAGATTGAAATAGATTCGCCATCACATCCATGTAGAGATAGATACTGGAGGGACGTCTACGGTCTGCCCTGCACACATGAAATGCAAGCTTGTTAGGATTCACATATTCCAATAAGACCGTCACAAATTTACATTTTTTGGAAGCAATTGGATTGGGATCGTCCATACGTTGAGCGTGTAGATGATAACACTCCACTCACAAGAGCTGATGTCGACATGTCACGCTTAATCACGTTGTTCCAGAGTAGAGATATGGACGAGGATACTCATTGGAGGATCGCCTCGGCATTCAAAGATGGGGATCGACCATCTAATACACCATTGACTTCACCTGACCCAGAGGACTGTTGGCCGACCGGGAGACCGTGGACTCGTCACCCCTGTCAAACGAACCCTCTTTCATGGGAACGTGAGCGTGCTCGGTTCCAATGTCAAGCCGTAGAGAGGGGAGCAACGTCTCCAGAAGAGGACGAATTCGAGGTCAAGGTCAATCTTCATCAAATGACGCAACTCCTACTGAAAGGAATGAAGAGGTCACTGGTTGGAACGCACTTAATGTCGATGACTCTGTAAGTGGTCGTGGAAGGGGATGAGGAAGAGGTCGTGCTCGAGGTCGTGGCCGAGGGCAAGGGCAAGATCGCTCATTGTCGGATCCTAGGGGTGAAATTCCCTCTACACCTTCGACGTCACCTCCGACGTTGCAGGTGATGGTCATTGTGGATATAAATCATTTGCTTGTCTTCTGAATTTGGGGCAAGAGGCATGACCACAAGTTCGACAGGAGTTGGCCGTTGAGTTGCAGGTGTATGCAGATCGCTACCATTACTATCCCGCCTTAGATGAGGTCATCATGAGGGTCAATTACTTCGGAACGTGTCATGATGGTACTTATTGGATGGAGATTCCAATCACGGGCGAAGTGTTTGCCACGCTTCACCAACATCCGTTGGTGATACTGTCACAGATGATGCCGATATTATGCTTGCCAATGTATGAAACTGGTGGCCCGTCAGTACCGTCCTACGAAGAGTTAGATGGGATAGCTTTAGTCGGTAACAACAACCACTTCGTACTAGTACGTTTCGTATTTCATACGCATTTCATTCATAAACATTCGTTGTTCACTTCTAATGCCGATATTCATATGTTGTGCACAGATTTGGTTGTTGCCTGGATCGCCTTTACCATTTGTATACACTATATGGATGCAGCACCACCATCCAACAGTCAACAGGTGAGACGACCAGTTTGGATTGCACGATAGAGCCTACCGCCGACAAAATGGTGGTCGTCCTCCGCGCTATTAGCATTTTTCTTATCACTATATCTGCAACCTTGTACTTTATATATTCTTAGTTTCTTAATATATGACATTTTCCGAACTACGTTTTTTTATGTATGACATTTTCCGAACTATGTTTCAGATATGACATTTTCCGAACTACATTTATTGTTATGTGTTGTATGTTTTATCTGTTTCAATGTCGGTGTTGGCGTAGTTTTCCATCCATCTTTGTGTTCCTTTTTTCTTTTTCAATTTTTCTTTTGTTTGCAAATTTATTTTTATTGGTTGTTATGTGTCCCAACCCATTGCGCACCCATGGACCGGACGGACCAACAACCTTCTGCCCCTGGTTTTCTGCCACTGCAACTGTGTGCAGTGGGGTTCAAACGGAATGGGGAACACCACCGCATTATACAGCGGTGGGCTCCAATATACGCCCGTCTGCCCTGGTTTTCTTCATTGCAAAAATTTAGGGAAAAAAAGGCAAAATCATCAAACATCGAAGGTACATTCAATCAAATGGAGATTGTTAAGAAAAAAAAATCCTAAAATCTGAGAAACCTGCTGTTACTTTCCTTCACTGAAATACTTAATCAAGGAGCAACCAGTTGGGAGCCAACAAAAAGTAGAAAACCTACCAAAACTATGTACATCAAAATGAAGAGAAAAGGGGAAAGTAAAATAAAATCTAACAAAATAAATAAAATTGGCAATAAATGAATGAGATAGAGATCGAAAATCATCCAGAGGCCATTTGACTAGCAGAATCATCTGAGACATTATCTATTTTCAGCACCTTCTCTCCCCCACAAGCTTCCACTACAGTTGTCGATAGCCTACCATTCATAAACGACAGAGCTAATTAGATACATATATGTGTACGTACAAGGATATATTCAAATGTAGTCCTAACAAACGTTGACCTAGTTACCAAAAATAGTATAAATATTTAGTTTAATGGTGATCAATTCGCGATTTTAGTATCAATCACATACAACGGCTACTAGTTTGTTGGTAAAAATGCATTTCCCATGGGATTAAAATGGACAAGATTTTGCTTCACATAAATGACAACGTACTTCAACTTGTATATGACTGATTTACAAGGCTCTCGCTCGCCCTCAAGACACTCCCTCGACTGGTTGGTTAAGTGTAAGATGTGAGTGATCCGTCGAGAGTAAAGTGAGGGAGAGTGATAGCCTTGTAAAAAAACATATACAGTCAAAAGTTGTGCATAATGGATCGGTGTTCTCATTTATATGAAGTGAGTCTTGCCCATCTTAATCCCGCAACTGTATCTTTTCCCAACATGAGTAGTTTGACCTAAAGATGAATCCAATGAAATAGTTCATTATTAGTGTAGAAAGGATTATTCTTGAAATTTGGTTTAATATTTATTATAAGATATTTGTAAAGATGTATATAGTCTATAGAGATAGCGAAGGAGAACACACCCCAAGCGCAAGGAAACGTCGTAGGAGTCTCCGTTTTTATCGGTCATTACCACACCATTGCATAGTTCTTCATGGCCTGATGTTATTGCCAATCGCTTCCTCTTCAGTAAATGAGACTCGTCGCAACATGGTCTCATACCTTGTCGCAGCTCTTCCACCTTGCAAAATGTTTACAATATGTAACAGTTGAGATCTGACTTATCCCAATGTTGATTATACAAAAGAGTCAAATCCTAGCATATAACTCCTTTTGTTCGAGATGCCATAACATAAAATCCTGATTGATCATATAACCTTAGTACTCGTATATATGTGTACCTCTTTGCGTAAGGCCTCGTTCTCCAACATCGTCTTTTCTTCCTAAAATGATCATTACAACATGAAAAGGAACAACAAAATCACCCAATTAGAAATTCAATTTTTGTTGCTCTTCATTTAGAATTTACAAGAAAAATGCAACCAAAATTTTGTTTAAAATTCATTGGCTACCTGTTTCCTGGATTTTTCAAGCTGCTCCATTACTTCATGCTCCTGCATATATATATGCGATAACAACAACGACAACAACAACGACAAATCTCATATTAGATGACAATGAAACATATATACATAGTACAAGGTATATCATATTAAAAAGTATGCACAACAAAATATATATACCTTCTTTTCTTTGACATTCAAGATTCCCTCACTAAGTTGATGTTCTAGCTGTTGCAACTCTTTCAAGTTTAGGCCCTCAAGACCCTTGCCTTGCATCCTCCTATATAGTTAACAACAATAGGACACAAACGCTTGCTTAATCTATAGATTGCGTGTGAGGAAAACACGAGTGTTTCACTTAGTATATATATGATGACGACGATGATATCGATTACTCTACTTACATGCATTGCGAGTGTAACTTCATAATCTCCTCCTTTAAGGCATTCACCTCCAACTGTTGGGTCTGTTTCCACATAGAAATTAAGTGTAAGATGTATGTTTGATCAGAATTTAAACAATTCAAGATGTTAATCTTCAATTAATTACCTCTGTAACGTGCTCGATCGTTGGAAGTTCGATTCGATTAGGAACCTTTTGGTATCTTGACAATATTTGGTCCATGCTACAAAGTGTAATAAAACCAAAAATCAAATAAAGTTATAGCCAGCTTTTTGCAAAGAGACATATATACAGTTTAATAGACTATTGTTATCATCTGCCTTGACAATGTGTGTGTGATAACTCTTAACAGAAGAATAAATAAATAACTAAAAGCCATATATCTAATGTTCTGAAATTTAATTTGTTACCCCAAAATATGATAGGGTTAGTTGGGCTTTCTGTGCATAATGGGCTTCATAGATTAGCTTTTTCTTGCTTGGTAAGACAGTAGAATTTATGTTTGCTTTTTATTTGTTTACATAGAATCTTTTCAATGAATTAGATTGAAATAATTGAGAAAAAAAATAGGTATATTGGGTGATTCAATAGACGACTTATACTTATATTACTATTACTATTATTCAGTATTTGAAGTGGTTGTATTATAAGTAGAAGTTGGACATGATTTTTTCTATTTTCTAAAGCCGAAATGGATGTTTCAACGGCTATAATTAATGTCGATGTTTAATGCACGTATATCATAATGTCTAAAATGAGTATAATGCGCACAATGCAATAAAAGTATAGGGTATTAATCATGTCAAAAGTCTCGATTTAGAAACTATTTTTAAAATATAAAATAGAATTTCTAAGCTATGATATTAAGGGGTAACATAAGATTATTTCCATAAATAAGAATATATAAACCCTAAAAAATCAATTAATAATACTAAAGGAGAAGTCGCTTACGTCATGTGCAGCTTCTCCGAAAATATAGGTTTGTTTGTTAACCAATTAAATATTTTTCTATATTTAAATAAATTAGTATTTATTATAAATCAAATTACTTTTTTTAAATAAGTAATTAATTAATTAATTCTTTTCTTTTTATAAATCTTAACCGATTGATTTTCTTTTTAAATTACCTTTTTCAATAAAAAAATATAATCTTTTGTAGTTTTGATTCATGGGATAATATATAAATAACAATTAGATCCATTTAATAAATTACTTTGTTATAATTTGATTATATATTTACTTTAATCAATTATTCTCATTAATGATAACAATAAAGGTTATATATATGTTTGTGTATGTGTATATATAGTATAATATATAGTTAGATAATAATAAGTCATGTAATAAATTACTTTATTACATTTATGAATAAAAATAATTAGTTTATTTTAGTTTAGTTGTGAAAGATAATAGATTTAGGAGTTTATAATATATTATTGAATTAATGCAACTATAGAAAGGAAAATCATTAGTTGAACGGGTATTAATATGAAATTTATTTAAATTTTAAAAGGAATTTAGATAAAGTGATAAGAATCTTATTGTATTTTAACTTATATAAATATTTTATATATGTGTTAAATTATTATATAAAAAGCATCCGCACGCACTAATCTAGTATTTTTTAAATTGAATAAATGGAAGTATCTACAGAATCAACTTTCTCAAATTGTTAAAAAAAAATCTCGAATTAGAATACTAACCTTTCCCACAACATTAGTTAGAATAACCGAATATAAAAAGATAAAACCTATCAAAATATTTTAAACTGACTAAATCGGTAATGTATCTAATAGAATATTTCCCAAATCAGAATCTTAACTTGTATAGATTAGTTAGAAATACCATTACAAAAATAAAAATACAATATGAATATATATTATTTTTTTTTAAAAAAAATATATGTACTTTTTTTCTTTGATAACATGTACTTTTTTTTATATAAAGATACGTAAAAAGTGAAAATATTTATCTTTCCAACCATGAGAAAAAATCCAATAAATAAATAAAATTTGAGAATATTTTTTTTTAAAAAAATGTAAATTAAATAAAACAATTGTTATAGGGGGGGTTTTCCCTCGGGATTTTGGTTTGACGGTTGTGTTGGCGCCGTGGCTGGTAGGGTGCACAGATTTTCTCAATCAATTTGAAGCAAAATTAACATGTAGCTTGAAAAACCACAATAGAGGGATTTGGGCATAACCCTAATTGAACACATCCAAAGAAAAACTCGAAAACTTTATATGATCCAGCACAAACATTAAAAACAAAAAAAAAATTCAACAGTCCAAATATTTATCCATCGAAAACACATAAATCTTCCAATCCATAAAAAAAACCTAAAAATCAATCAATCAATGGAGACGGTAAAACGAGAGACGAAAACATACCCACAACTCGAGAAGTCGTAGAGCTTGCCCGTACTCGAATAAATTATAACAGCTATATCGGCGTCGCACAAGATGGAGAGCTCCTTAGCCTTCTTCAACAGCCCCGTCCTTCTCTTTGAAAACGTAACTTGCCTGCTATTCACGTTTTCTATCTTCTTAATCTCAATTTTACCTCTCCCCATGTTTTTGTTCTATTCTAGAAAAATTGAAATCCACCAAAATAAGAAAATATATATATAAATCACAACACCGAAAAACGGAATACGTGAATTTGGTGTCCTTCCCTCCCTCTTTGGATAAACACTCAAAACAAGAAAAAAAGAAAGAATGAACACAATTGAGAAATAGGGCGAAGGCTAATTATTTATAAAGCCCAAGAAATCTCTCAAAAGTCTTATTTATTATTTATATATATTTATATATATATATATAAGAACGTAGAAGGAAAGGTTTATTTTTTTTTTGTTTATTTTTTGAAGATTCGTTTTTGAAGATCTTATCAAGGGAATAAGGATAGAATAAAAAGAAAATTTGAGAAACCATATATAGTAAGCATAAATATAGGAGGAGAATATATAGCAACTTTGTCAAGAAAAAAATCATCCAAAATTGGGAAAATGCTAATTATTTGTAAGGCTAATGATATTTTTAAAGACTGATTTTGGATTCTTCCCCTATATATTCTCCTCTCTTTACTTGTTTAGATCTTTCAAATCCATTTTTCCACTTGTTTCTTTAATTAAATGAAAACCCTACAATATCAACAAGGAGTTTGATCTTCGATCCTATTGTGGTAACGCCGACTACTCATATTGCTATATTGTATTCGACCCAAACAAGAAACTGCTATCTCTTTATCTCTTTACTATATTTATTTATCTAGCTAAAAATGCTAATATTATTTTTCCAAATAAAGATTAACAATCTATATATCCATATATCTATATCTATACATATACTTCCTCAGTTTTTTTAATATAAATACTTTTAGATTTTGCACGTTTTTAAGAACCTAAAAAATATGGTAAAATATTAACTATTTTATCAAAAAAAAAATTAAAATTTTGATACGTATAAGTAAAAAGTATGAAATTAATAAAAAAATTTGATAAAAAATTAATATTTTACTGTAATTTTTAGGTTCTTAAAAAACGTGCAAAATCTAAAAAGACTAATATTAAAAAACGAAGGTAGTACTAAAACTGGAGAAATAGAATCCTATTAAGGCAGAAGCTCTTGCTCTGTTGCTAGGGGTGTAGAAAGTCAAACAACTTCATATTTCAAATCTTTAGAATGAAGGGGACTCTCTAATTATAATTAAACATTTGCGAGATATCTCTTGCTACCTATGGGAGATCGAACTTCTCATGTCATATATTAAACTACTCTTTCAAGGAGTTGACAACGTATCTTTCTCTCATGTGCCCCGAGATGGCAATAAAGTGGTTGATAAGATTGCACATCTTAGTCGCTTTGCCATGGGGCGAGAGGTTTTCAATGATCCATGTCTAGCACCTCATTCGAAAGGATGCTATCAGGTAGATCGTTTCTACTGAAATTTTACCTAATAAAAAAAATACTAAAACCAGAGTGTCCTATATGACATGTTATAGTTGATTTTAGAAAAAAAAAAAATGTTGTCATAGTTTATAGAAAGTTATATAAGTCATAATTTAGGCACAATTTATATATATATATATATATATGTATATATATATATATTAGTTAATTGATGAAAATATAAATAAAAAATATTTCAGAGTCATACTTACCAAAAATATTAAGAGATAAATATGTTGTATTTGATAGGTGCTATTTTATTAAGAAAAAATTTGGTCAAAAGTCCATTTAGAAAGCCTGATTAACTAAATGTCAATTTTAGAAGGGTAATTAAGTAAGTGTCCATAAATTTTTTATTAAACCCCAAACTATCCCTCTTTTAATAAAATAAAACAAAAGGCGGAGCCAGGTATCCCCGTCGTTCAACTCCACCCACCAATAAAAAGTGAAGCTCCGAAACCCCCCAAACCTCTCCTCCCCTGTTCTATCCATCCATCACAATTCACAAGTCACAACAATACTCATCAGATTCCACAAATTCAATTCACTTCAATTCAATTTAACTCATGGTTATGTCGAACAAATCATTGTAAACGGAGAATTCGTGGTGGATCCGCGGTGACCAGATCGGGAAGGGAAGCTTCGGCACAGTCTGCGCGGGATTCGACCGCCGCAACGGCCGCGTCTTCGCCGTTAAATCGGTTTCGGTGAGTTTTGCCCAGGCGGCACAGGTGGACGCAATCGAGAACGAAATCTCCATCCTCAAGTCACTCTCGTCGCCTTTCACTGTCCAGTACTATGGTGATGACCGTACCGCGGCGCCGGGGATAGAATACCAGAATCTCCACATGGAGTATCTCGTCGGCGGGACTGCGGCAAACCTGGCAAAATTCAGCATCGGCGAGGCAGATCTTCTCCGGCGGTATACACGATGTCTGGTCTCAGCTGCGCCAACAGCGGGAGCCTGGTTTTGTTCAATTTGTGGAATTACAGGCCCATTGTAGTTAGAGAAATTGCAGAAAAACAAAGTTATCATTTCTGGTTTAAGTTAGAAATTTATGTAGCTAAAGCCTACGGAATCTTCAATGACAGCTTGAATCTAGATTAGTTTTTGTTGAATGATTGAGGATGGAGTTTCAGTTTGGTGACAATATTTTGTCATTGGTGACAATAGATTACTGTTTGCTTAGTTTTAGTCACTCTAGGGTATAATGTTTTGTCATTGGTGACAATAGATTACTATCTTGGTGATATTTAGTATGGTGATGACATTTTATTTGTGATTACATGGTTTTGGTGACAAATATTTGTTGAAACATTGATGACAATAGGTTGATGACACTATTTTATTGTTGGTGACAACAGATTACTAAAGTAGGTTGATGACAATAGGGGGTGGTGATAATATTCTCTGTTTAGTGATAATAGATTGGTGACAATGTTTATTAGTTGACGACAATTGGTTTGTGACAATGTTTGATGACAGCGTTCACTTGTTGGTGAAAATAATTTGATGACAGATTGACAGTGTTTCGTAGTTGTTGACAGTGTTTCGTAGTTGTTGACAATAGGTTGGCCGGTTGCAATATTTTGTAGTTGGTGATAGTATGTAGTTAGTAAAAATTGGTGGTAACAATATTTTATAGTATGTGATAAAAAGTTGGTGACAATGTTCTATAGTTGATGACAATGTTCAGTAATTGATGACAATAGGTTGGTGACAGTGTTCACTAGTACCAGAAAAAAAAATTCCGGTCAATGTCACTAGAAAAAAATAAAATGTCACCAAAAAATCAATGGTTAAAAAAATAATTATCGCAAATAACTATCACCAGAAAAATATACACAACTTTCATAAAAAAACTGTCATCAAATGTATGCGTTGACCGAAATTTTCAATGTTGACTAGTCAATGTTAAAATTAAAAATGGTCAAAGGGGAAGGAGGAAGGGATGGGGAAAGAGGGGTATTTTTGGAAAAATGGACATTTACTTAATTTTTACATCTAAAATGGATATTCACCAAATTTAACCTTTTATTTATATCTAGATTAATTTTTGGTGGAAATAATTATTTATATCAAAATTAATTATTTAATAATTTTTATTTTAGTAAAATAAGATAATAAATATATACTACATATTAAATAAAAATAAAAATATTTTTTAAAATCAGCTATTTATTAAATTAAATGAGATTTAATTAATGATAGATTAGAAAAAAACATTTTACCGTATAAATGTGAATTTTATTTATATTTTGAGAGAATCTAAATAAAAGATAATTAGATTATATATAATCCGTCGAACTAATTTTATTTATATCTAGATTATTTTTTTAGTGAAAAAATTATTTATATTTACATTATTATTTTATTATTTATTAAAATCCATCTAAATTATTTATAATATATGTATTCTCTGTACACGAAACGAGACCTACACTAGTTGGTTAAAAAATTCCACCAAAAGAATAGCTCAATTAGTTTTTGCCATCTCATTAAATAATGTTATCTATTTATAATCTTTTTAGTATGTATACATAGCTTGTAAAATACAGGTCGATCCCACAAAGAGTGCATGCTTTGGTTGAGCGTATTACGCAAGCGAGCAATTTGTAATGAGATTGAGAGTAATAAAGTGCAGAAATAAAGTAAACAAAATAATGATTGTAAAGTAGATAATAAGAGATGATATATAGTTTAACTTATATTTGCAACATTGGTAGTTCCATGATCATCGGGTTGTTTGGTTATTGGATATCTTAGTGTCGGTTTGTGCATAGAATTGAATAGCTTCCTTATTCGATCACTACCAATTCCCTAAACTCTTGCATGGGGTTCGAGAAACAATATATACCTAATCACGTATTCGATCACTACTAATTCATGTAATTATCGCATATTCAACGTGTCACCTGATTGTCAACCCAACTATCGCATTCGCTAAGAATAACACTAAGCTATATGTTATTACTCTTTCATATTCATGAATTCCAACATGTTCATCAAGATATGTTTGCTACTATATCGGATTAAGGCCCACAATAGCGGATGTAGCTATAATCTCTTAGCATGTTGATTATCTATTTTAGTGGCCAATTAAGACAAGTAAACAAATTAACATATAAAGAACAAGAGTAATAAATATTCAAATATGCATAAACCATAACTATAAAATAGCATTTAAACAACCCTCACATGTCTCTAACCAATGCATAAAATATAATCAAAGCTATAAAGAAGGTTTAGCCAAGCATTTCTTACCTAAATAGTGGAAAAGGGAAAGAGAGAGATGAGTGTGTGTGAGAGTGTTGTGAGTTGTTAATGTGTGAACTAAGGGTTGAGAAGAGCTGTATTTATAGGTATAGGAGGGGTAAAAATCGGAGAACTTAAGGTAGAAGAAAAGCCCAATGGATAGATTTGCAACCGGAGAAAATCGTCCAAAATTTTCATCAGCGGGCGCCGATAGCGATCGGCGGACACCGATCCACTGTAGCTCCGTGGAGTCCTCTTCTGTGCGCTAAAGTCGGTGGGCGCCGATTAGGAGCGGCGGGCACCGATCTCTGCAGTAACTCTTTTTCTCTTCTTCTTGTCTTGTCTTGCTTGTTTCTCATTCCTTCTTCTTCCTTGATCCTTCCTTATGCTTCTTAAACTTCATATCTTAGCTTTCCTCTGTTTCCTTTAGTTTAATCCTTAGGAATCTGCATAAATAGGCATAAAACGCGTAGATTCCGAACTTTGTAACTTTTAAGGCAATGATCGTACTTTATGATAAAAACCTAACTAAATGCAGCCTAGATGACTTAAGAATGACCTAAAACATCTATACAAATCATGCATTATCAAAACCCCCACACTTACCTTTTGCTAGTCCTCGAGCAAAATCACTTTAAAATATAATCATTGTATCCCACAAACATAATCCTACATGAATTAGCCTTCTTTTTTATAAGAAAATATCAAGCAAGTGCAAACAATGGTAAAGTAGACAAACGTCCTAGCATGTACATGTGTGATCAAGTAGCCCGCATGCTTTATCTATCCAATCTCACAGGGAATATGTGTTTCACTTGCTCTCATGTGTTTAGACTTGAAGAACAACTCTCAACTCTATTCTTTATACAAGAATCATCTTAAATATTGACATTTATATTAACATTATCTCCACTCAATACTTTAAAGCAAATAAGCAACATCATGAGGACTTTCTCTCAATGGAAGACTTCAAAGAAGACTCCATTCGGCGGGGTTGTAATGGGGCTTGGTATGAAAATAAGGCAAGGAGTATATTTAGTTATGTGGTGCTTTCAATTCCGGGAACTAAGACATTCTTCCATATAATTCCACCATAGACAAAACAACTAAAAAATAACACAAGCTTCCATAAGCTTGAAGAATAACTTTCTTAACTCATGTTTCTATCCAACTCTCACAAATAAAATGACTAAGGCTCTTTATTGGCAAGAAGGTTACCTTATTTTGGCTATGCTCCTTAGTTTGTCAAGCCTAGTGCTGGTAATACTTCTAGAGTTTCCCAATCTGTGAACTCCTCTAACACTTTGATGTTTCCCATATTGCTGCAAACCATTGGCTAAGTCTTCAAAAATTTACATTGCTTCCTCAAGTGTCTTGTTTAAGACATCTCCTCCACTTGCAACATTGACCACACTACGTTCACGATCAAGTAAGCCTTCATAGAGATAGAGGACTAGATCATCCTCTGGTATGTCATGCTGTGGGCAACTTGCTTTGAGCTTCTTGAACCTCTCAACATACTCAGAAAGGCTCTCTATAGGAGATTGTTCTATGCTTGACAACTCCCTCTTGAATTTGTTGAGGCGAGTGGTAGGAAAGTATTTCTACATGAAAGCTTTCTTCAATCCTATCCAAGTAATAATGCTCTCTACTAGTAGTTAATAAAGCCAGTCACTTGCTGCATCTTTCAGAGTGAAAGGAAACACTCCGAGCATAATTTGAAGGCCTTGAGGTCTAAGTCTGTCACAAACACTAATGAACTCTGCGAGATGTTTGTTGTGCTTTTATCCAACCATACCATGAAAGACTGGTAAAATTGTAGACCAGTTGGATTTATACTCAAATCTTGACCCCTTAGAGAGAGTAGGGATTTTTGTACCTCCTTCCTCAAATTTGTTCTCCCTCCCTCTCATTTCCCTCTCCCTCACCTATACAAATATGAAATTCCAACCCCCCTATCCAAATCCCGGTCTCCCGACCGATCACCCGTTGATCTTCTTTCTCTGCCGAAGATCGGAGGAGCACCGAATTTCGAACGCCGAGATCGAAGGAGCACCAATTTTCGGAGCCCAGCAACCCTCGCTAGCACTGAGGAAAAAGACGCACAATCTAAAGATGCATAGGGAGTGGAAGAGATTCAGGGTGACAATGATTGAGAAGAACAAGGAGGAGCCAGGAAACACAATATGCTCGCTAACCATTGCTCATTACTATCCAAAAAATCAAAGAAGCCCGATTTTGGAGTTATACAAAATTCCACAGTTAGCACTTGTACATTTGCTCCTTTAGCATTGACCGTCTCCCCATTTGGTTTCTCAGTCTCCATGATTGATTCTTGACTCCTTCAAAATCGATTTGGTTGTTGTTGTCTTTCACTAGAGGGCGTTCACGAAAGCCATCAAATTTGGGGCAAATTGGGTTGTGGAGGGTGATTTAATTAAGATTATATATGTCTTTTTACTATATTTTATAAAAAACCTATCTTCATTCAACAAAACATGTATGAGATTATTAACATACCACGAATAAAATCAATGATTTGATAGAAGACGTGGGCGTCTCTTTCGAGAATGCTCTCTTTTCCTGTGGAAAAGGGCGTTTACCCTCCTAACCCTAATCCCCCTGTTGTCTTCCTGATCTGGCCGCCTTTCTTCCTGTTTGTCCACAACAACTCTAGTACATCTGTGTGCTTTCCAAATCTCCAGTTCTTTAAGTTCATCTTGTTGATCAAATCGTACAATACAGTTTCTCTTCATCCTCCCCTCTTTAGCTCAAAAAGCCGAAATGGCTCTTGGGAGGACAGATCTGTTCTTTTGGTCCCCTCTGTTGCTTATCGGGGTTCCTCTCCCATTTTGCTTTTTTTTTTTGTGTCTCGAGCGAAAAAATATCTAATCAAAGGAGGCAAAAATCCCGATTAAGAATGATCCTCTGGTGTGTAATTTGGTCGTATCCTCCCCCTGTGGACATTTTCAACTGCGGTCGGATCTGGTGGATGTTGGCTCTGAGGGTTGTTCGAATGGGTGCTCTTTTCCGGCGCTCAATGGTACGGCTGCCTCCCTGCGTTGGGGGCTCTTCTGTCCGAGGTGATTGGGAAGACGGGGTCTCCCACCGAGATTTAACAGGTTATTTCCTCTATAAATTGATTTGCTCACTGCTTGCTCTTGCACAAACCATCTCTTCTCCCCTTCTCTTCTTATCTAATCTTTCTCTTCCTGTGCGTTTTTGCATTATGAATCCCACAAGCGACAAAGGCAAATCAATCCAGGTGGTTGAGGACTCCTCTCCACCTCTTATAAACCCCATCAAAAGAAACCCTTCTACTGCTGAAGTCAAAGTACCTGAGGAGGTTCCCCCCTCCAAGGATGGTGCAAAGAGGAAGCAAGGGCCCTCGGGTCTGGGCTCCCGCCATCCATCCATCAACATGGCTCGGCTACAGGGGCTGGCCGGAGGAGTCCAGAGCAACATCTCCATGCTACATACAACTTCCCTCTTTGGCACCATCATAGGCGATCCAGTCGAGGCAAGCATCATTCGCAAGAAAATCAAATTCGCCTGGAAGTTCCTGTCTAAGGGCTTCCAATTGATCCCTTTGGCTAGCAACTGGTTCGAACTTAGGTTCAACCTTGCTGCCGATTGTGAGCAAGCCTGGTTGGGCAGACCACACCACCTCCTTGGGCGTTTGCTCCTTCTCAAGCAGTGGAGGGAGGATTTTGATCCCAACTCCAAGCCAATCACCACCCTTGACCTGTGGGTCCGATTCCCGGGCCTACCTGCTAAATACATTAGCGAGGAAGTCCTGACGAAAATTGCTGTTGACAACGGGTTAGGCTCTGTGCTCAAGGTGGCGGCCTTCAATGACAAAGGGGCCAGGATGAGGTATCCAAGGGTGTGTGTGAATATTGATATTACACTGATTTCAGACCGCAAGGTCCTGGTGGTCAATGAAAAAGGTGTTGTTAAATCCTATCCTCTTTGGATTGAGGATTTCCCTTCCGATTGTGGATGTTGTGGTGATCCTGGTCATATGTCTGTTAACTGCCCTAAGCGCCAGCTATGCAACAGTGGGGCGAGTGGTGGTAACTCCTCCGCTGCTCGTCCCGGTGCTACCGACCCTGATGATGCAAATCCTCCTGTGGAGGGTGGGGACTGGACGGAGGTCCTCCCCAAACGGGCCTCATCCTTGGCTCCTCCCTCCTTTGGACACTCCAAAGAGGCCCTGTTGCAGCTCTTTGGCAGCAATGCCCGTGGAACCTCCGAGTCCTCCTCCTCTATAGACTCTGGTAAATCGATTGAGCATTCCTCCACCTTTGGAGGTGCTACTGAGGAGCTGAATGGGGTGGTGGTCTTCCCTCCACTTGAGGTTGGGAATCCTACTGATGTCGAGCTGGCTCCCCTCCCTAATGATGTCAATCCACCAGCTATTGAGTCCCCGGTCGCTGTGATCGACGAGCTGAACTATGATGAGTATACACTGGATGAGAACATATCGATGGAGGAAGGTTGTGACGACGCCATGGCTGAGTTCTCCCAGGAGGATTTCGACAAGATGCTCTCTGATATCCCTCCTTCTTGTGAGTTCACTCTTCCTGTGCTTAGCAAACCTTCTCGTCTCTCTACTGCGCTGCCTCCCATTGTTGCTCCTGCGTCACCCCGTCTGGTGGTGACTCAGTTTGAGCAGCTGGGTGTTGCGACCTCTGACAAGAGGAAAACATGTCGTTGTTCCTGCCAAAGAATACTCAAACTCACAACTAGTATAGTTGGTAAGAAAGAGGTCGATCCACAGGGAAATCTATTAACTTCAAGTATCAATTTAATCGCAATGAACAACAAAAGAGAGTTTGGTGATGGAAATATCCGCCTTTTGTCAAAGCGGAAAGAAACAAACAAACTGAAGTGGGTTGTAAGATGCAATGGAGAGAATTAGGTTCACCTACAATTTGTCACTTCAATTGATGAATTTGATCCTTGTTTCAGCCTCTAGTTCTTTTCTTTTCCTATCAATGTCCTTGTCCAGATCTTAGGTAAATTACTAGTCCTACGAGTCCTAGCAATCCTTATCTCTAAATAACCCTAACACGGTTAAGATTTAACCTAGAGATAGCATTAAGACTATGAATTAACCAAGGTATATGCAATATCAAGCTACAAGTCAATATTTAACATATATTCAACTTCCTACACATCCAATTAGTCCTACGAGTCCTAAAGGGATATGATTGCCACTTGGGTTAAGGTTCGCTACGAGGAATCTACAAAACCCTAGCAATGGAATGAATCTACTCTAACTAGTTGATCAGGCCAGAGAGAATAAAACACATTCAAGGAATTAAGCGCAAAGAAGTCAAAACATTCGAATAGGAATAAGAACTAGATTAAGAAACTCACAATTCAACAATCAAGATCCAAACTGTAGGCGAAACCTTCGAGAGTTTAGTTTCTCATGCTCAACGTGCTCTCAATAATTCTCAAAAGTGCATAAGGTTATTAGTTAGATTAACCTAAAAATGTCTTAAAAAGGCCTACAAAGGATCGACCAAAAGTAATACTAAAAAAAACCCTAATTAAAGTGAATAACTAATTCGGCGTTTCTGGACAGGCCGCGGGGCGGCTGGCTCAGGCGACGGGGCGGCCTGGCGATCAGCGAAGTCCTTCGAGAGTCTTCGGGCCGCGGGGCGGCTAGCTCGGCCGCAGGGCGGCCAGCGATTTCTTCCGCTTCTCTCCACGTGATTAGCTATAGCTGATAATGCCATTTCCTTTATTCTTTAACTCCTCTCAAATTCATTCCACCTTGCATTACGATTCCTGAAATAAACCATAACATTGTGTAGACTCCGCATCTTCCAACTCAACAAGTAATCATGTAAATGCAACTAAAATATGCAATATTTACACCCAAACTATACTAAATGCAATCTATTATGCAATACTAATAATGCTCTATCTATTTCCCCCACACTTGAACCTTTGCTTGTCCTCAAGCAATAGAAAAAGTAACTTGCAACCCCACAGAATAGCCATTCATGTATCAACCCCAATATTCTTTAAGTGTAGGAAAAACTACCAAACACAATAGATTAACAACATCATAGCACATAATGTTAATGATCAATGAAATCAAGCAACCATATCCATTCTAGACCTCACAAGGAATATGTGTTTCACTCTCACTCAAGTGTTTAGGGTTAAATATTTATGCTCAAACTCAATCTTTAAAATCTTAGCTACAATAGTCTTGCATCAGTGTTCTAGCTCTCCACCGCTGGTGACTCTACACACAACAAAAATCATGAGGTCTTTCAATTGGGTTGTAATGGGGCCAAGGTAGAAAACATAAGGTATGGAACAATTTAGGCCATGTGGTGCTCATAATCCGGGAACTAAGGATGCAACCAAATTACAATACCACTCACAAGATCATACCATAACTCTACAATGTATACAACTCCAATCTCAAGCATCAAACTTCACAAACCATACTCAACTCATTCTCTTATTCTTTTTTTTCATATGCTCTTCTTCATGCTATATCAAATGATTTTCCTTGACTTTTACCCCTAAGTGAATCAAAACATCTCATAAAAGTACTCCCAACATACAATCCATCACTCAAACCATCATCCACAATATGAATATTCACCAACTATTCCTAATTCCCGGATGGGTCAGGCTATAATTGGCTATGGAAAAATCTTGTGGAGCTAAAAAAGAATAGGCAATTAGGCTCAATATTGGCTTCAAGCAAAGGATAATATGGAAGGTGGGAATAGAGTCAAATAGGGCTAATAAAGGTGCCTCAATCATCTTTAAGTCATGTGCAGAAATCATAATATGCAGCCTTGAATAAGATATCTAAATGCAAGCCAAAGAGGAAGCAATTAAAGAGAGTACACTCAACAAGCAAGAGGACATAATATATTTTGTCCAAATATAGGCCAAAATAGCTCACCAGGTCATGTCTAGAACTTCAAGATCACCCAAAATCAAAATATCTTATGTGCTCAATCATTAACCAATTATGCTCACCAAATAGTGTGGAAATTAGATATCAAAGGTTTTCAATAATCCAAGCACATCATGGGGCATAAGTCTCAATAAATAAATTAGAGGACAAGTGGCATCCATATGGGAAAATAAGACCTAATCCTAGCTAATGCATAAATATAATAACATAAATAATATAATTTTTGGATTTTTTTTTGCGAATAACATAGACTAGCATCAACTAAAATATTCCACCATGCAATCTAAAGTCAAAATGCAACATAAAGATAAAATACATGTCATGCAAGTCTTCCCCCCACACTTAATTCTGACATTGTCCTCAATGGCGAAAACATCAAAATAAACTGAACGGGAAAAGAAAAGAAAAAAGAAAAACTAACATGATCACTGTGGAGGTGGTGGTGGATAAGGTGGGAACTGTGGATAGGCAAATCGAAAGAACTCCTCCTGTCTCTGTCTCTGCAGCTCCTAAGCCTCCCATGCAGCCTGCTGTCGCTGGAGCACCTGCTCCTGTAAGCGCCGCATCTCTGCCTGGCTCTCAACCATATCCGCCATACTAGTCGTCAGTCCATGAACATCGCGACGGATGTCTCCTATATCAACATAGAGCTGCTGCTGATGATCCTACATATCATCCTAACGACGGGAAATCATCTGCTGATGCTGGCACATGGTGTCCTGGAGAACAGCCATCTACTGCTGCTGCTCCCACATAGTATCCTGTTGCAGAGACATCACCGTCATCCTCTGCTGCAGCTCATAATAATCTGGACCAGCACCTACTCCAGCTGTGCCAGAAGGTCCAGCATCTCCACCTCCTACATCCGTCTGCATCTCAGGAACACCATCATCATCGTCCTGAGCATCATCATCTCCATCATCCTCATCCTCATCATCCTCATCCTCATCGCCCATAAAGAAATCCTCCGTCGTAGGACCAAAAGGAAGTGGCCGGGGTAATCTAAGCTGAATCACCCCAAGATGGCCTGTCCTCCAGACCCACATCGACGCTCTCCCCTCCAAATGGCCAGCTTTCCTCAGCTTAGCCTCATCATACAGAAATGAACCATGCAGGACATCAAGAACAACGCTCAAATCAATACAATCCCGTGCTATGAGAGTGATGAGACCCCCAAAGCTAATCGTCGCCGTCTTGCGCTTGTCTATTATGTCCCTGCAGTTGAAAAGGAACAAATCCACCCAACTTGGAACTACTGGGCTCTCTGGCGTCAGACACCACAAATAGGACATATCCCTAAGGGAGATCTTGTTGACCTCAGCCTGGGTAAAGAAAGTGTTGGCTAAAACCTTATGGATTAGCCGTAGTGCAGGGTGCCTAATACTCGAGTTGTATTGGCCCTTCTTGGCCTCAAACGGCACCCTAGTCGCCGCAAGCCAAAATGCAACAGGTCCCTCTCCCTTTGACACGTCAAACCAACCTGCGGTGGGTGCGACTGTCACTCCAAAAAGCTGTCCCACTCTCTCTTTTGTCCTCGTGAACTCCCGTCCCAATAACCTAAACTCGATAGATGTAGACCGCACACTCAATGTAGCCAGGAACTCCTTAACTAAACCCGAATAGGTCGGAGCATTCTTATCTAAGAAATCCCCTAGGCCTCCATGTACTAACAACTGCCTAGTGTATACATCCATCTCTAACATCCGAAGGGTAGGTTCGTGAAAAAACTTGGTTTGAAAGAAATTCCTAGTATTCAGCGCATTCCATCTCTCCTTCTGACTCCTACTCATTCCATGGGGTCTAGACATGTTTGCTTAAAGCTAGGAAATTAACCCAAGAAAAAGTTTGAAGTAAAAACTCACGAAGATGGAGGTTTCTGCAGTGGCCGCGGGGCAGCGAGGGAAGGCGACGGGGCGGCCGGTGACAGGTGGCCGCGGGGCGGCAAGGCTGGCGACGGGGCGGCCGGCAACGGATGGCGACGGGGTGGCTGTTCTGGCGACGGGGCGGCCTCAGAAAACCGCCGGATCTGAACCTCCGATGTATGATTTGCGCTTCGACGTCTCAAATTCCTCCCTCCATTGGTGGATTTCATTGCATCATAAATATTATACAAAGCATAAGTCAGGATCATCAGAAGGGAATTTCATTGCATCATAAATATTATATTCAACCTTTTCACCATCGAATTCCATAGTTAATGAGCCAGAATACACATCAATTTTTGTCTTAGCAGTCTTCGAAAAGGGCCTTCCTAAGAGAATAGGGGCCTCTTGCTTACCATGCTCCATGTCTAAGACAAAAAAGTCTGCAGGAAAGATCAAGTTGTCAACCATAACCAAAACATCCTCTACTATGCCTTCAAATTTGACAAGAGGAAAACATGTCGTTGTTCCTGCCAAAGAATACTCAAACTCACAACTAGTATAGTTGGTAAGAAAGAGGTCGATCCACAGGGAAATCTATTAACTTCAAGTATCAATTTAATCGCAATGAACAACAAAAGAGAGTTTGGTGATGGAAATATCCGCCTTTTGTCAAAGCGGAAAGAAACAAACAAACTGAAGTGGGTTGTAAGATGCAATGGAGAGAATTAGGTTCACCTACAATTTGTCACTTCAATTGATGAATTTGATCCTTGTTTCAGCCTCTAGTTCTTTTCTTTTCCTATCAATGTCCTTGTCCAGATCTTAGGTAAATTACTAGTCCTACGAGTCCTAGCAATCCTTATCTCTAAATAACCCTAACACGGTTAAGATTTAACCTAGAGATAGCATTAAGACTATGAATTAACCAAGGTATATGCAATATCAAGCTACAAGTCAATATTTAACATATATTCAACTTCCTACACATCCAATTAGTCCTACGAGTCCTAAAGGGATATGATTGCCACTTGGGTTAAGGTTCGCTACGAGGAATCTACAAAACCCTAGCAATTGAATGAATCTACTTTAACTAGTTGATCAGGCCAGAGAGAATAAAACACATTCAAGGAATTAAGCGCAAAGAAGTCAAAACATTCGAATAGGAATAAGAACTAGATTAAGAAACTCACAATTCAACAATCAAGATCCAAACTGTAGGCGAAACCTTCGAGAGTTTAGTTGCTCATGCTCAAGGTGCTCTCAATAATTCTCAAAAATGCATAAGGTTATTAGTTAGATTAACCTAAAAATGTCTTTAAAAGGCCTACAAAGGATCGACCAAAAGTAATACTCCCTCTGTTAATTAAAACTTGTCGTTTACTATTCATGCACGCTTTTTTAGAATGATAAAAACTATATGAAATATTAACTTTTTTTAAAATTTATTTTTATAAATTCATCTTAATAGTAACAAGTATGAAATTATTAAAAAAATATATTAAAAAAATTAATATTTTATATAGTTTTTAACACCTCAAAAAGCGTGCATGAATAGTAAAACGTCAAGTTTTAATTAACGGAGGGAGTACTAAAAAAAACCCTAATTAAAGTGAATAACTAATTCGGTGTTTCTGGACAGGCCGCGGGGCGGCTGGCTCAGGCGACGGGGCGACCTGGCGATCAGCGAAGTCCTTCGAGAGTCTTCGGGCCGCGGGGCGACTAGCTCGGCCGCGGGGCGGCCAGCGATTTCTTCCGCTTCTCTCCACGTGATTAGCTATAGCTGATAATGCCATTTCCTTTATTCTTTAACTCCTCTCAAATTCATTCCACCTTGCATTACGATTCCTGAAATAAACCATAACATTGTGTAGACTCCGCATCTTCCAACTCAACAAGTAATCATGTAAATGCAACTAAAATATGCAATATTTACACCCAAACTATACTAAATGCAATCTATTATGCAATACTAATAATGCTCTATCAGCCTCCTCCAACTCTGAGTCCAGCAAGCGCAAGTCCGTCGCCGGGGATGAGGATACTGCTTCGTCTACACTGAAGGGAGCAAAGGTGAAACAGGGTAGGAATGCAGAGTAACCGTTTCGGTCAAGGGGTCGCTTACCTTGAATGGGGTCTCTTGGTAAGAATGCTGCTAGTGATGACTTTACCACCTTATCTATTTCATCTATATATTCTGGAACCCCTTTGGCATTATATCGGCAATGGCGTGATGTTCTTCGGTGGTCGACTCATGAATAGTGTAGTTTATTTTGCTTTGTCATTTTATGCTAAGTATCTAAATATCTATCATCGCTAGGGCTGGGCAAAATTTGGATCGGACCGGAATCGGACCGGGATCGGACCGGAAATTACGGTCTTTGGATCGGACCGGGATTTTACGGTCCGGTCCACGGTCCAAGAAATTCTTATTTCCGGTTTTCGGTCCAAACCCGGGATCGGACCGGAATTTCCGGTCCGGACCGGAATTGGACCGGATTTCTTATCATTAAAAAAAGAAAAAGAGGTTAATGTGTGTGAGGCGTGCCTCCCTCTCTACGTTTCACTTTTAGATCTAGGTGTTTTGTGTATATTTTAACAAATTAATGTCAATTTTAGTATAGATTTGGAGAAATCATAAATATTTTAGACTAAGATTGAAGAATCTCATCCCGATTTTAAATCTAGGGTTAAGAAATTTCAATATCAGGTAAAGTTCCGGTCCAACCGGTCTTTACGGTCCGCGGACCGTAAAGACCGGGACCATAAGTTCCGGTCCCGGTCCGATCCGCGGTCCAAGTTCTTGGAGATTACGGTCCACCGGTCTTGGACCGGACCGGAATCTTCGGTCCGGTCCGGTCCAGACCGGAAGCCCAGCCCTAATCGTCGCCCAAGTTGTTCTTCGGGCTGTCTATCGAGTCTGTATGATGTGTTATGTCAGGTCCTAGGGGCTGTCCTCCCCTTCTATCTTGTAATATATTTGATGATGAATGTAAGGTTGTTATGCTATCGTGGGTGTCATCTTATACAATATCAAAAGCTCCAAAACCAACCACTGGACTTTCCAGTCTTGATAATCACCATTAGCAAAAATGAAGTCCTCCAAAGCAGCACCATCATCCTAAGGACAACACTTGACTCCCGTAAGTATAATATTGCTATGAGACATAACAAATATTTTCGGAATGGTAGTGTGGCCTCCCTGAGTCCCTGGCGATTGGGCCAGATTCTTGGCCTTCAATTGCGTACGGGTTGGATTAGGCCTTTCTACTTGATGCCCCATTCTTCGTTGTCGGCCCATTCGAGTTCTTAGAGTCTTCTTTGGACTCTTACCGTACGCAGGTCTAACAAACGCCTCCGCTTATTTTTGCCTCGCACCAGTCTGGTGTTGGGGCATTATAAGGGAACATCGTATACCCCATCACCCTAACACTACTCTTCCTTATGGAAAATTGGCCTCCTTGGTCAATATACAATTAGAATGCCTACCAATCGCAATTTCACAAAGTATTACTATAAGAAAAGCTAATCTCTTCAGATGGTTAATATATAATTATATGTCTATACTTCCTAGGTTACGCATGGAAGATGTACTCAAGTACGTTTACTTTTCCGATGTGGATAAAGGAAGTAATTTGTTATTTGCTAGGCAAGCTGGTGTCTTTAACCTTATCTGGCCATCTATCAAACGAGAACAAAACACTAGTTCGTATACAATTGTTATTATCCCTTGGGATAAAAGGCTAAATTTTTCATCCCCTTGGCTACCACTAGTGGTCAAAACCCTTTGCTTTATATACACCATCTCCAGGCATAAATCCCTCGTGCTAAAGCAACCCCGTTGTTGTCGCCTGCTCTCGATTAAGTCACAATCCCTTGCTGCGGAGACTTTAGGTTTTTCACATCCAAGGACTAACGAGTCATTTGGACTACACGCGAATACCGTTCAACACCAACTTGCTTTAATCACAAAGTTAATAGGGAAAGGATCATTCTCAAGTATAAATGAAAATATGCGCATGGAACTGTAGGGGAATCGGCAAACCTGGCTTTTGGGCTGAGGTTTGCGCTTTTTGTAAAAATGAGTATATTCATATCATTGCATTGACTGAAACAAAGACGGAAAATATCCCCGAGGAGAAAATTTGGAAGAGCGCTGGTTTTGATAATGCAGTCTGGTCGCCAGCCACGTGACGTTCTGGTGGTATTGGCATTCTCTGGAAATCCCAATTGCTTACACATGAAACTATTTCACTCGACAAACTTAGACCAAGGCATATCACGATAGTGTATACAAATACAAACACCTATTTCACATGTAAAATAATCTTCATCTATGCACCCCCCTCGGAGAGAGATAAGGATGAATTTTGGACCGAAATAATAAACTCAATTGAAGAATCGACCATTCCGTACATCCTTATCGGCGATATGAATGAAATTAACTCGAGTGAAGATAAGCTTGGTGGAGCTGAGCCCAACCCAAATCGTTTCACTAGGCTTCTAAATCTAAGAACCAGACTAGACCTTACAAACCTCCCGTTTAGGGGAAACCGATTCACATGGAGGAAAAAATTCTCTGATTCTGACTTGACAGAGTCTTGGTACAAAACCAAATCCTCAATGATCTCCCTCACCTACAAACAATACACCATGCTATCTCAACTTCAGACCACTGCCCTATCTCCCTTGACCTTCACGATGGTGAGCCTTTCCGTGCTGCACCCTTCAAATTCGAGAATATTTGGCTACAAAGAAAAGATTTAAGAAATGTTGTAAAACAATCCTGGCGTGCCAACTGTCCTGGTTCGGCTATGTTCCAACTTGTCTTCAAAACGAAATTACTAAAGGCAAAAGCAAAGGAATGGAACAAAAAGACCTTCGGAAATATCTTCCGCCAGCTCAAAATAGTTGAGGAGGAACTTATAAAAACACAAAGTGAAGATTTGCAACGGCTCGATCATGATATGTCAACCAAACAAAACAACCTATTAAAGAAAAAGGACGCCCTGCTGAATTACCAAAAAATTTTATGGTCTCAACGTGCAAAGACAAACCATATGAGACTAGGGGATACCAACACCAGCTACTTCCACCGTATAGCTTCTGGTAGAAGAAATAGGAAAATCATAAGGCAAATCATATCCGCGGAAGGCACCTGCATTACAGGGGAAGACAATATTAGACGTGAAATACGTAAGGACTTTGAGTACATGTTTAAATCAGCACAAACAACCACAAGGCAATGGACAAACCAATTAGAACTCATACACAACTCCATCTCTGAGGAGGAGAATGCGCTATTAATAAAACCAGTCTCGAATAGTGAAATAAAAAAGGCGGTTTTCACCATGGGAAAAAATAAATCCCCGGGCCCAGACGGGATGACAATAGAATTCTATAAAGCCTACTGGGACGTAGTGGGCCCCTCGGTCATAAGAGCTGTTAAGAGCTTCTTCATATCCAATCAAATTTTTAAGCAAATAAATCACACTTTCATTACTCTTTTACCAAAAGTTGACAACCCAACAACAACCAATAATTACAGACCTATTAGTCTATACAACACGATATATAAGATCATTTCTAAAATTCTTACAGAAAGACTAAAACAAGTTGCTGGCAAACTCATACACCCGTTGCAGGGTGCTTTCGTGTCTGATAGGGCCATCCAGGACAATGTCCTTATTGCACACGAAATTTTCCACTCCTTCAAATCCCGCAAGGGTGTGGAGGGTTGGATGACGATAAAGTTGGATATGGAAAAAGCGTACGACAGAATAGAATGGGATTTCTTGTTAGAAATTCTTAAGAAATTTGGTTTCCACCCCACCTTTATTGGTTGGATCAAAAAATGCATAACAACAGTATCTTTCTCTGTACTGGTAAACAATGGACCTACGGATGTCTTCAGGCCTTCCAGGGGCATCCGTCAAGGTGATCCATTATCTCCATTCCTTTTCATCCTAGGAGCAGAACTATTGGCCAGACAACTTCACAAGGAATCAACCTCGCCATCCGGAAAAATTGGTTTCAAATATGGTCGACAAGGGCCTCGCATTCCTTTTCTGGCCTTTGCGGACGACATAATTATATTTTCAAGAGCAACGGTTGACGCAAGCACTAAAATTAGGACAATAATTGACAGTTACTGTGCCATCTCGGGATAAAAAGTTAACTTTCACAAGTCCAGTTTCCAGACCACCTCCGGAGTCCCGGGATCAAGGATCGTCGCTTTAATGGAAAATCTCCACATTCCCCACACCAGATCCTTAGAGAAATACCTCGGCTGCCCCATTATTAATGGTAAAGTCAACCGACTCACCTTTGAGGATATCATATGCAAATCAAAGGAACAATTATCTAAATGGAGAGCAAGTTCTCTATCTCAACAAGGACGAGTAGTGTTAATCAACTCCAACCTGGCAAACAAACCTCTATACACAATGCAAAGCTTCATGCTCCCGTCCACCATTCACAACGAACTGGACCAAGTTAACCGCTCCTTTTTCTGGAACAAAGACGTGCAACACCGACCCCTCATTAGCTGGGACAGAATATGCAAGCCAAAAAGAAAGGGTGGATTGGGAATTAGGAAATCCAAAGATATGAATGAAGCCCTCCAAATGAAACTACTATGGAAAACATTAGCGGAACCAGGTAATTGCTGGGTCGAAATCATAAGATACAAATACCTAAAGGATACGGACATTCTGCACTACAAAAGGTCTGGTAACTCCTCTTGGCAATGGAGTAAGGCCAGCTCCTTAATTGATAAATTCATCACTGGCCTCATCTGGTCTATTGGTGATGGGAAAACAGTCAGGTTCTGGGAAGACAGTTGGGTTTCCCTTGAACCGTTATCTAAGCGAACCACTCCAACCCTGGCTTTCCGCCCTGACTCCCGCGTTAGCGAGTTCATCTTGGGCGGAAAATGGTGGAAGGAAAAACTAGAACAACACCTAGAAGCCAATATAGTAAAGGAAATCATGGAAATACCTCTCCCGACAAACCCGATTCCTGATAGACTGTACTGGTGGCCAGACAAGAACGGATGGTTTACAACGGCTAGCCCCATGAAAATTATCACAAACCCAGACAGAGTGGCTGACGATCCGAACTACTGGATCTGGAAACTAAACACTCTTCCTAAGATTAAACACTTTCTATGGAAAACCAGCCAGCACGGGCTTCCTACAAAAAACAGACTGATCGCCAGGGGCACCCCTATCCCGAACGGTTGCCCTTTCTGTAACGCACCGATAGAGGACGAAGCTCATTTTTTCATACAATGTGCCTTCGTAAAAAACTCTTGCCTGCACTAGAACGAGGTAGAGGATATAGCTACCCCAATCATTGAAACGTCCGGGGACATCACTAAAATCATGAGTTCTTTGGGGGAAAAACTCAATATCCGGGGGAAGGAGAAATTAGCGATGAATTGGTGGCTTACGTGGTTTTTCAGGAATCAAATTACATTCAACAACGGTAAGATCCCGTCTCAACAAGAAATCGAAAGAAGAATCAAACAACATCGGGATAACTGGACAAAGGCAATGGACCTTGATTACGACAACGATTACAATCGCCTTCCCAAAGCAAAAGTGCATAAAATTAGTAGGAAAAACATTAAATGGAGGAAACCAATTCCTGGGTTCGTGAAGCTTAACTTCGATGGAGCGACCTCCCGGGAAGGAGTAAGTAGTGGTGGTCACATTATCCGCGACTGTTGTGGCAACGTGATCAAATTGGGATATAAGAGACGTGGCAAATTATCGCCTGCAATGACTGAAGCCCTGGCACTGCGTGATGGTCTGCTTCAGGCAATCCAGTTAAATGTACACAATCTTGTCATCGAAGGAGATTCCCTAATTATTATCCAAAACCTAAAACAACTCGGAAGCTGCCCATGGGAAATAGAACTGATTATGGGGGACATTAAATGGCTAATAAATTCGTTCCAAAGCGTAATCCTATCTCATGTGCCCCGGGAGGGGAATAGAGTGGCAGATAAGGTCGCACACCTTAGCCCCTCTCTCTCTGGGGTTTCATTTGAATCAAACAAAGATCTCCTTGATCTCATCCGAATGGATGCTATCGGCTAGGTCTATCCAGCCGAAATATTACCTCATCAAAAAAAAATGTATAAGATTATTTTTTACAAATAATTTTCATCCCATCCACCCCTAAAAATAATCTTCATCTCCTCCACCCTTAAAAACAATCTCCACATCCTAAAAAATAGTATGAAAGACAACCTTAATGGAAACATACTTTTGTTGATAGCATTAAAAAATAGTATGAAAGACAACCTTAATGGAAACATACTTTTGTTGATAGCATTAGCATTAGCATTAGCAGCTGACTCCAATTTATCTGGGTCGGCCCAACCCGCCCCGTTTCCGTGAGTCCGGCAAAGCTCAAGCTCGTGTTCCAAACGCCTGAAATGAAAACCCCAAAAAAAAAGAAAAAAAAAGCTGAAAATATCCCTTTCACTAAATCCTAACCCCACTCCCAACTTCTCTATAAATATCGACCGCCTCCTCATCTGCATCCAACCTCTCCCTTTTTCCTCCTCTTTGATCGCTCGAGAGCGCCACAATTTCGCAAAACCTAATCTTCCCATCGTCAGCAATTGCCCTGATTTTGATCAATTTCTGCAACATTGTTCGTGAGACATAACAATCTGGACCGGAATAGCTAGGGAGGATCTGATTCGCAGCCGGAATTGATCACAAATGGATGCGTATTGCAGCGATTGCAAGAGGAGCACCGAGGTGGTGTTCGATCACTCCGCCGGCGATACCGTGTGCTCCGAGTGCGGGCTGGTGCTGGAGTCGCACTCCATTGACGAGTCCTCCGAATGGAGGACCTTCGCCAACGAGTCTAACGACAACGATCCCAACCGCGTTGGCGGTCCCGCCAACCCTCTCCTCACTGACGGTGGCCTCTCCACCGTCATCTCTAGGCCTAATGGTACCACTGGCGACTTCCTCTCCGCTTCGCTAGGTCGGTGGCAGAACCGCGGTGCAAATCCTGATCGGACTCTCATTGCTGCCTTTAAGACCATCGCCACTATGGCTGATAGGTGAGTTGCTTCTCATTTTTGGAGAATCCTAAGGATTGACCCCTTCCTGTTACCATTTATATTCTAGGATGGCTGTGACGATATCTGTGTGTAGACGCATAGTGGTAAGTTGGTAACCGTTGGTTTTGGAATCCTCTCCCTGAAAATGAAACAGGAAACAGATGGCTGCATTCGTATTTTATTATTGTTTGTTCCTTCATTGAGAATGAAATCTATTTAATTCCCAGTTGAAATGGACAATGGTGTATGCAAAAAGTCCCTCTTGGGAGCTTATGTTAGGTTTTCACAGCTTTCTCACCTGGAAGTAGATATATAGGTTCTTCCGAGCTGGAACATTTAGTGTGGTAAGGTTCTATGTTTCTTGCTTCAGTTTATTGTTCACGTTTGCCTTTGGCTCCTAGTGGGTGCTTGAGATATCTACATATTTTAGGGCAATCATCTCATTATGCAAGCGCTTGAACGTCCATTACCGTACCCTTTTGTAGAATGTAGATATGTGTGTAAATAAGTGCTGACTCTTTGGAATCTAGGGTTGCAGGAAATTTTGATTTTGTTTATGTGGCACACTTTATAATCCTCTATTTGATCACGCGTCATTTAATTTTAGGTTTGTTGTTTAAATGTATATTTAACTAATTTTATGCTACTCTGAACATTTTATTGTATGTAATCATTAATGTTTGCTTGGTCACGACTTAGAAGCTGGAGTGGATTTTATTAGTAGAACTATTTTTCAATAGAGAAACTAAATTTGCTCTTTGCTGACAGACCTTTTTTTCTTTCTAGGTTGGGTCTTGTTGCCACTATAAAGGTAAGTTATAAACTTGCTATTTCCAAATTGTTGGCATTCAAACTTCATTCATGCTGTCACAGCATATTACGTGAACATGATATTGCCAATTTAGTTTTCTGGTCTTTTCTGTGTCTTTTGCTGATCTTGGTGCACAACTTTTATATGAAGGATCGAGCTAGTGAGATCTTCAAGAAGGTAGAAGATCAGAAGTCTAGCAGAGGAAGAAATCAGGATGCAATTTTGGCTGCATGCCTGTACATAGCTTGTCGACAAGAAGACAAGCCACGCACTGTAAAGGGTACACCATTAATTGTTTAGTTAATATGATTTCTTATGGAATAGGTTGCTGATTGATCCCTAAATTTCATTTAGAAATCTGTTCTGTTGCAAATGGTGCATCGAAGAAAGAGATTGGCCGGGCAAAAGAATATATAGTGAAACAGCTAGAAGTTGAAATGGGCCCAGTGGACATTGGGACCATACATGCTGGAGACTTCCTGGTAAGTGCCAACAATTGAGTCATCTAATCATATAGTGAAATTCGTTCTGCAGTTGTCAATTTATTCATGTTCCTAATATTGTATTTACATTTCATTGCAGAGGCGTTTTTGTTCTAATCTTGGTATGAACAATCAATCAGTTAAGGCTGCTCAAGAGGCAGTACAGAAATCAGAACAAATTGACATAAGGTGATTATATTGAACGAACATTTCCAGTAGGGGTTCAGGCGTATAATCATGTGTTTGACCTTGATAATATCCATGTTTTCTTTCTTTTTTAACCTTGATCCCAAGCTACTGTCTTTCTGAATATTTTTTGATACAAAGTTATAGGTCTCCATCTTAATGTGTTTTGTGATGTAAAAAATCAGGTATGTTCAGTTAATATCGAATCACAGCTGCAAGTGTAATTTTTTGGTGTGGTAGTGCGTTCACTGCTTTGATACTCATTTTTTCACGTGTTGCATGAAAATGGTCAGTGTCATTATCTCACTTTCTGTAGATGATGTAAATAGATATCTCTCTCTCTAGTTGAGTTCTTAGCCAGGTATACTTACCAAAGAAAATGTGGTGGAACCTTGAAATAGTTTAAAACCAGCCCTATTTATTCCTGATTTTTTTAATTTATAAATATTATATTTAAAGTACAATTTATGTTTTCTTTTTGCAATACTTTTCAATCCTAATATTTTTTTCCATTTAAAAATGACATTTAAAAAAAAATATAATTTTCTTTCAATATTTTTCAAAAATGTATTCTTCACGATACACATATGAAAAAAAACTCTATTAATTTTTATTGGAAAATTTTTTGCACTAAAAATGTCATATTTAAACCGCAATTTATGATTTCTTTCAATATTTTTTAAAAAACTTTCTTCATACCGCAATTTATGATTTTCTTTCAATATTTTTTAAAAAACTTTCTTCATTACATATATCGAAAAAAAATTCTCCGAAACAAAGATTCCGTGTGACCCCCCCCCCCCCCCCCCCCCCCCCCCCCACCCTATGAAATCCTGTGGACGCCACTAGTTCAATGTATATTCGATGTGTGTTGTGACTGTCTGCTTGCTTTCCTTCGTGACACCAGGGGATGAAGGCATCAGTACTAAATTTTACTGATCTTTCCCTGGGGTAGATACATAGTCTCTTTTTTTTTTCTTCTAATGGTTTGTTTGAGTTGGTATTTGGTTTTATACTTTATTAGCAAGGGGTGTGCTGAGATACCACTATTTTTAGAGTAACATTAGCCTGTAAGGTTGATAAGTTGCGAGTTTTGTGACCATGTGCTTCTGTATTTGGATTCCAAATTTTCTTTTTATCTTGTTTCCTGCAGGAGAAACCCCATTTCTATTGCAGCTGCTGTCATTCACATTGTAACACAACTTTCCGAGGAGAAGAAGCCAATGCGGGGTTTGTATCTTACTCTGCTTGCATACGAGAAGCCTTTGCAAGTTGTTTTTTTTCTAATAATAAAAATTTATCCTTGGCACTTATGGGTGTTTAAGACAATCCATCTGGTGCAGATATATCAGTTGCAACTGGAGTCGCAGAAGGTACCATAAAAAATGCATACAAGGATCTTTACCCTCACATTTCTAAATTCATCCCCACCTGGTATGCTAAGGAGGAAGATTTCAAGAGCCTCTCCAGCCCCTGAAAGGGATTTAGGGTTCGTATGGATTACTGCCTTATGTTTTATTAAAATTATTCATTAGTATGTAACTGTAACTGTTTGCAACGTCTGTTGGGTGCATCCAAATAAAACTTGCATCTGCTTTTTAGGTTTTACTTGTGTAATGCATTATGCTGACCACCTTCTCAATTCCATCGCTGTTGTGGCTGGGTTGAGAGAGGGAGGAGGTGGTTAGCATAATGCATTACCTCCGACTGCAACCTCCTCAGATCGCTGTTGTGGCTGGGTCGATGTTACTTCACCACCATCCCGCAGGACCATTGCAACCTCCTCAGATCTGTTGTATTCAGTATTCACACTTGATTCTTGTTGTTCCAATGGCTTTACCTCCGACTGCTCACTAAGCCATCGGAGACAGAACAACCAATTCGCTAGCTAATCTGCCATTTCATTTGCTTGATGGAAAAAATGCTTCACCTAATCTGCCCTTGATCACTTGAAATCTAGTGAAATTTAGATGAAAGTTCACGTGTAGCTATCGAGTTGCCTTGCAGAATCTGAGATACCTCTGACGACTCACATGAAAACCAAAAACCTCATCGTTTGAAAGCCCTCAATCCTAAAATTGGACCTTCCACAAACTCTTAACATTTGGACTGAAAGCCTTGAGTTCCTAATTTCGCTAGAACATCTAAATTAGATCATGGCAATGGCAAGTAGTTGATCAAAGCTTGTAATTGGCCATAAATATATATATATATATATATATATATATATATATATATATATATATATATATATATAGGATGGATTATTTGTACACAAGGTTTAGGGTGTACCTTGTGCACAAATATGGATCTTTGATCATTGTGTGATGGATGGTGGAGATTAAAAGCATATTTTATAAATTAAAAAAAATTGAAAAAGGTTGAAAAGATGGAGTTGGGGGCGCGAGTAGACCATCTCCTTCATCCCTATATCAAGCCACAAAACCATAGATGGGCTAAATCAAAATCATTCAGTTTCATATTGTAAAATCCCCAGATTTTTCCATATATCAATCCTCCCATGAGAGGTCTCAATCGGAGGCAATTTAGTAGACGACAATTGTGGAGTCGAAGGCGGAGCGGACAACCGACGAAGGCGAAGCCATGGAGTGCAATTCCAGATTCCGGGCGGTGAGGCGAGGCGTCAATCTTCATCGCCTTCGATTCCGGCAATGCTGGAGTGCAATTCCAGATTCCGGCGGTGAGGCGAGGCGTCCCCCAAGGGCTAAGTTGAAGGCGGTTGAAGCGGCGGCGATTCATCACGAGCTCCGATGTCGAAAGCGAAATGAAGGCCGACCACGCTACACGATTCAATCTTCATCGCCTTCGATTAATTAGGGCTTTCAGGTTCGTTAGATGCTTCTCTCCTAACTCTCTTGAATGAATCGGTTGCGATTGTGTGTTCTAGGTTTTGCAGTGCTTCAAATCATGGAAAAATATATAACCCTTCTGGATCAAGGAAGTTGTAGAGAAATCACGGGGAGCGTGAATCTTGAACAGATCAAGGACATCCTCCATCTTATGGGTTACATCTCGAATCTTCATGATAAGGTCTTTCACCATGTTGATGGTGTTCTCATGTATTTTATTTTAGAATGAATCATTGGTTGGAAATTTCTTAGAAGGAGCAGTGCTTCACATCATGGAAAAACATATACTGTATTTTTTATTATTATTATGTAGAATTTATGAAATTTTGATTTTTAGTCGAATATATATTTTGGTTTTCGAGATGCATAATTTGATTAATTATTTGTCAATTGATCAGACGTATGTGTCGAATTTTGGTCACTACTGGTAATGAGTTAGTAAATTATTCAGTAAAATCTGATTCATTATTCGCCAGAATATGGAGTCTTCGGTTTGGTTAACTACATAAAAAACATTATTCGGTGAAATATAAAACATTATTCGTATTAATTGTAAGTATTGGTTGGGGATTTGAGTTTCCTTTATCTGAAACTGATTGACAAAAAAACAATATTCGGTAACATGTGACAAATTATTCATTGGAATTGGTAATTTTTTATATGAACTAAATGAAAAAAATAACAAAAAATTATTCGGTAGCAAGTGAAAATTATTCAATGGAATTGTCAAATCTGTAAAACGAACTAAATTAGGTGGGTTAAAAAAAACATTTATTTTCCACCGAAAAAAAGCATTTTTTTCACAAATATTTTATATATTAAAAAAAAAAGAAAACAAGAAAAAAGAAGCAAGGTGGAGGGTGGTAAACACGCACTAAGTAGTCTAAGGGGAAGAGACTGGTTTTTTTTGCCAGGTGGGTCCCATTGTATTAAAAAAAAAACAAAAATCTCTTTTAAGGCCTTCCATCTTCTCTCCATCAACGACCCATAATTGTGCACAAGGTACACTATAAGGGGTGTGCACTCTTGAACCACCCTCACAACTCTTACGGTGTTAAATGTTAACAAATCAATATTCGACAAAATTGATCAAATATTCATCACAGTCACTCAATTATTCATCAAAGTTTTTGTTAAAATTAATCAAATATTCATCACAGTCACTCAAATATTCATCACAGTCACTCAATTATTCACAATTTCCCAAATATTCATCAATATTCAGCAACATTTAAGAAATATTCATCACAGTAACACAATTACGGGATTGAGGGTGGATACACGCGCAAGGGTTTGAGTTTTTTGGGTGATAATTTTTTTTTAATTGGCAATAATTATTAATTGAAATGAATCTCTTAAATGTTGTCGAAAGCACACTTTGTTGAGAATGGGGAAATATAAAGCACACTTTGTTGAGAATGGGGAAAAAATCAAAACAAATGCATATCCAGAGAGCTCTATGGCGAAGAAGAAGAGGGGGCGAGAGGAAGAAGATGAAGCATTCCCAAACAAAACAATAAAAAAGGGCATATTTCTACCATTTTGTTTGTAAAATTTGTAATTTTATTTTTTTGTTAATGTTTATTAGCTTCTTTTTTATTTAATAAAAAAGATTATAATCTATTAACTGATTTTTGGGATTTAATTTGTTTGCTTATTTGAATTATTTTTTAAACTCTTTATTTGGTTTTTTCATTTTCCAAATATATTGTAATTGTAACTTATTCAAAGTAAACAATAAAAAAAAGTAATTAATCGAACAAAAAAAAATAAAAAAAGGAATGTCAACCAGGTTTGACGGCTATGTGACGAAATATTGCTAGGGGTGGCATGTGGCAAGAAAAATCACTTTAAAGGGTGGTTTTCTATAAATACGCATATAGGGGTGGTTATATGCAATATGACATATTTTAGGGGTGGTTTTCTGCAGTTTACCCTAAATAAAATATCCCTAATTCACCGTCTCCTTTCTCTGCGTTAATGGTGATGCTTGTCCTCTAGCCGCTTTCCCCCACCGTCGACGGAATCCTGCTGCCGGCTCCTCGCCTCCTCCTCCACTCTCAATCTGGCTTTCTTTTTTCCCGATCTTGAGCCCGAGCTCTCTTCCGACCTTGCTTCCTCTCGAGCCCAGACTCCTCTCCCATGGCGCATCCCTCCTCGATGCCGACGCCAACCATGGAGCTGCCTCGAGGCTGAATCCAAGCGATTCCAATCAGGAATTCGATTTCGATGCCAATCATACCTTCAAATTCGAGTAATTTGATTGATTCGTCGCTTGCAATCGAAGCTGGCCGCGCGAAAATCGGAAGTTCAACGAGACATCGCCGGGAATCGGAGCTGTGTTGCCGGATCCACCACCCACTGCAGCGGCGCCGTTGTTCCGTTGCCGATCTACCCCCGACGCGCCACCAGCAACCATTGACAAAGATCTATGTAGCATCGCCGATCTCTTTTGGTACTGTAGCAACTCACGGGAGGAGGAAGGAGATTAGGAGATGCTAAAATTACAAAAAAAAACTCCCCATACTTTCGTTTCTATAAATATTTCCCTATTTCAATTGAAAAAATTACAGATTTTAACCCGTAATTTTAATCGGTGTTTAAAGTGCATAACTAACAAATCAAAGTGCACTTTATCATTTTATTTATGCACTTTATAATCTTAAGTGTGCACTTCATAATCTTATTTATGCCCTTTATCATTTTATTTATGCACTTTATCATTTTATTTATGCACTTTATAATCTTAATTGTGCACTTCTTAATCTTATTCATGCACTTAATATTATTATTATTCATACACCATCATTTTATTCTCGCACTTTATCATTTTATTTGCACAACATAATATTATATTTGCACAACTTAAAGTTATATTTGCACAACATAATGTTATATTCACACAACATAATATTATATGTGCACAACGTAACATTATATTATTAGATATGCACAACATAATGTTATATTTGCACAACACAATGTTATATTTGCACACCATAATGTTATATATGCATTTTAGCATCTTATTTATACACGTTATCATTTATTATTGCACTTTATAATCTTATTCATGAACGGGAACAAAAAGAAGACAACCATAAATAGCCTATGTGGGATTTTGAACTCGAACCTTTGTGCATGGGCACATCGTTATACCATTTTGAGCTAATAGGCATTTAATGACACATGTCGCATTAAAGTGCACATTTATTAATGTACATTTATTGGTTGAAATAGATGTGCATTAATAAATGCACATTTATTAATAATAATCTTTATTGTATTATTTGTTCACTTTATATTTTGTAATCTCATATTTTTCACTTTTTAAAATAAAGACAAGAAATGTGATGTAGCGTATTTTGTTGCATTTTGTAATCTTATAGATGCACCTTATAATATTATTTCAAATAAAAATTACGGGCTAAAATCTGTAATTTTTATAATTGAAATAAGGGCGATATTGGTAGAAATAGAAAGTATGAGAGAGGTGATGACATTTATCTCATAATTAGGGTTATTTACCCATTTACCCATTTACACCATAAAATTAGGCCCATTTACACATTAATTAGACCAATTTATCTATTATTCATTTAATTAGGCTCATCTATCTATCTATATATTAATTAGGGCGGTAAGTCGCGCACCCAGGACGCATCCTGGATGCGTGCTTGTATGCGCACCCAAGCCACACACATCCTGGATGCGTGTGGTTGCTTCTGAAGAAAAAAAAACGAGTTAAAAATAATGTGGAACCGAGATAATAAATGGGGTCAACACGCATCCAGGATGCGTGTTGACTGTAGAATTTATAAAATTTGGTCAACACGCAACCAGGATGCGTGTTGACCAATGATAATTTGTTGGAATTTTTAAACAATTGTTGACCCTTATATGATGTTTAAATAATTGTAATAATGTTGGAAATGTTAATAATGTAAATGCACCCTATATCATAATTTAATCGTCCGAATTTTCGATTATAATTTATTTATATTTGTTGCAAATCGTATTAAATTTGTTCGGAAATGATAATCAATATTTATATTATATATTAGAATTTATAGCAATTTATTCATATTTTATGATTTATCGGAATTAGATTATTATTGTCGATATTGAACACTTAGCATATATCAAATAAGATTGGATTCCATTTTATAATACATGAGATTGAATAATTAGATTAGATAGTTAATATGTAGAATGATAGTCATACTCATGTGAATATATTTTGATTTAATTTCTGCTATTTTTGATAACGATTGTATGTAAATCACTATAAAATACGAAATGAGATTTAATTATTAGTTTATATTCAACAATATAGAATTTCATCTAACAATAGACGAGATTAAATTGATTCGGTTATTATGTATGCTTAATTAAAGTTAGGGTTAGGGTATATAGTCGATAAATCGATATTGAACATTTAGCATACATCAAATAAGATTGGATTTCATAATATATATAATCTAACCCTAACCTTAACCCTAACTCTAACCCAGGCATCATTTCATGTATATATAACCTAGCCCTAACATAACCCTAACCTTAACACTAACCCTAACTATAACCCATGCGATCACCACTTATTTGAGAGACTCACATGACGAGAGTGTAGACGAAATTGATACGTACTGCGTACACACTTTATGTCGTATTGATGAGTTTCAGATGAACCGTGAACTTAGTGGTAGACCTCGGACTTTGGCTTATTGTAAATTATTTGTTGATGAACATTTAGGAAATCTTTATAAATACTCTTATTTGATGACGGGAGTGCATGTAATCGTAAGTTCAAAGCTATAAATCAGGTTTATTATGATAAGTTAAAATGTTGTTAGGCATATGATTGTTATATAATGAAGTTAGCTTACGTTGTTAGGCTTATGATGAAGATGTTGTTGGGTATGATCGTACGCATCCAGGATGCGTGTGCACACATCCAGGATGAGTGTGCACGCATTCAGGATGAGTGTCCCTTAGAAAATTCAGGTATATTAGGGTTTGTAGGGTTAGGGTTTAGGGTTTGTACACGCATCCTAGATATGTGTGCACTCATCCAGGGTTTGTAGGGTTAGGGTTATACACGCATAGAGGATGCGTGTATAACCCTAGTTTAGGGTTTATAAAGGCGCGCAACCAGGATGCGTGTGAATCAATGTGTAATATATCACACGCATCCTCGATGCGTGTACGCTGTGCAATTTTTTTTTGAAAAAACTAGCCGTTACAACGGCTAGTATAACGGCTAGTTGCACCTATTTTTACTATATAATGACTTTAGATTGTGGTATGATCTACATCTATTTCACTCTAAAAAACGAATATGTCTAGAGAGGAGGAAGATAGATCCGACAGCGAAGGCGAGAATGCTCGGGTATGTTTATCTATTCATTATTGAAACTCAAGTTTATAGTATATTGTCTTATTGAAACCCAAGTTTATAGTATATTATGAAATCCTAGATTAGATGAAATCATGATTTATGAGATAGTGAATCTTAGTTTAGAAGAGATCGTTATTTCTATAATATGAAATCCTAGAGTAGATGAAATCATGAATTCTCATATATTGAATCTTAGTGAATCTTAGTTTAGAAGAGATCGTTATTTCTATAAATGTTATTTTTTCATTCCAATCTTGGTATATTTAGTTAGTCTTCGATGTTTTGCGTAGATACGTGATGGCATAAATGAAGGAAATGATAACACCATAGGTTTTTCGACTAAAAGAGTGTGGCCAGATATGAATTCGTTGAGAAATTGGGCGCGAAAGAGAGCTAGTAGAAGAAATTTCGTAATTATGACCGATAAGTCGTGGAGTAGCTCTGATATAAGATTTGGGAGAGTTATTTTAACATGTGAACATTACGGAGTCTACCGAAAGGGGCGCAAAGCTGTGGATGGTGATAATGATGAAGAAACTGTGAAGCTCGATACGCAAACCAAAAAAGATCGATGTCCCTTCGAGTTGATTGGTCGAGAGTGTCCAAAGGGATGTTGGACGGTCGAAGTGATCGAAGGTGTTCACAACCACACCCATCCGATTAAGTTGATTGGTCATTCATTCGCCGGACGGTTGAAGCCGAAAGAATTGGTTGACGTCGAAAGTAGCACTAAAGCTGGATCGAGGCCGAAAGATGTACTAACTAAATTGCGCCATGATGTCACAACCAATGTGACGTCGAGGGATCAAATATACGCGGCACGGGCTCGGATGAGGAAGAATCTAATGGGCGATCGAACACCGACTCAGTATCTCTTGTCGGAACTGGTTAATAAGGGATATTTATTCCAATAAAGATTAGACTCTGAAGGTCGTATTGGAGATCTTGCCTTTTTCCACCCAGATTCTATAAAGTTGTGGAAGATGTTTTCATATGTGCTGCTGATGGACACGACATATGGAACAAATAAGTATGCTCCTTCTTAGTTTTTTTTATCTTTTAATATTTAAATTAATTTATTTGTTCATATTACATTATATTCAGTTAATAAAACAAAAATTATGTCACAGGCCCGAAAAGGCATTGTTGGAGATGGTTGGTGTAACGAGCACATTAAATTCATTTCACTTGGGATGTGCATTGATGACAAGGGAAGGTACAGACACATACAGTTGGGTGTTGCAACAAGTGAAAGGAGTTTGCGTACATGTTCCGACGACGATAGTTACTGACAGGGAGCTAGGACTTATGAAGGCCTTAGAGAATGTTTTCCCTGAGGCGAAACATATGTTATGTGAATGGCATGTGTTGCGAAACATAGAGGGCATGGCTCTCAGAAAAACAGCGCAGACAGAGGCTATTCATAGTAGGTTCTGTAGTCAAGCCAAGCGCCTGATCAGGTCCGGATCGGAACAAACTTACCATCGGCGATTAGCTGCAATGAAGGTTGAATGGGGAACTAAATACAGTAACTTGATGGGGTACTTCGAGGATACATGGCTAGTTCACAGGGAGAAGCTGGTGTATTGTTGGGCAAACCAGAATTTTCATTTAGGCAACCATTGCACTAGCAGGTAAGTTTTCATTACGATTTGCATTGCATTTTAAATTGGTGTGTTTTATATGTGTTGATTTTAGTCTACTTTTACATATCTTATGTAGGGTTGAATCAACTCACGCAGTGATTAAGAGGCAGATGCAGTCAAGCACCAATGAGTTGGACACGTTGTTTGACCACATCCACAGAATGCTGGAGGATCAGATCCTCAAAGTTCGGGGCGAGCTAGAGCAGTCGCGGACACTAATTCCAATAAAATTAGAAGCAACAGATGGTCATTGTCTTGATATTATGTTTCGTAATATTGTTCGAAAGGTGACAAAACCGGTCTTGGATCACTTGTATGGCCTCCTACGGGAGTGTCGTGCACATAAAGTCCCCTTGAGGTGCACATGTTGGTGGGTGAGGACGTCTCGTGGCCTTCCATGTATCCATCAAGTGGAAGAAATTCGGGTTGCCAAACGCCTATTTCAAATGGACGATGTTCACCCTTTTTGGTGGCAGATTGAGTGGTTCGGGGAAAGATCGACCTTTGCTCCAGACGCCTCGGATGTCAACATTCATGAAGTTAACATGACGGAGATGATAGACACTTACACATCGGGCGAGATGGTGGCCCATCACGTAAGTTCCCTGTCCACCCTTTACATGACTCTTAGGAGTCCGGATATATCAGACATCTCACCCCCGGCTGCGAAATCATCAATCGGGAACTTAGTGGTAGACCGCTGTTGCGTGACTAGTACGCGTCCATATTTGGTTTTGTTGTTCAAGTTTATCCAAGTTTAAAATGTCCTTGCTAAGGGTTTTAATAAAAAAGAGGTAAAAATCCAAGTTTTTTCTTTCTTTCCCTTCATTTTTGGTGTGTCGAGTACTGCCAAAAAGATGATATAATATATTTTCAAAAGTTATAATGTATCGATATTCAAAGTATAATGCACCGATATCGCAAGCCAAAAATATAATTCAAATCCAGAAATATATATAAGAAACGATCTACAAGAAACACACGACCTAGTGATGTTGAGATGGCTGAGTGCGTGGGAAATCAGCCTCTGATGGATGAATCTCACCAAGTCCGACGGAGATAATGTCATTGAGCTGATCCATCGTCGGGAGCACACGTCGATCCTGGTAATCCAACAACATCGACATGACCAGCTGCAAGCGACGTGCATGATCTACTGGCTCCGACAGGGTGGTCGGGGCATCTCGTGGGGGCCTAAGGCAGTGGTGGATGGCAATCTGCTTCTCCAACGATGATCTAAAGATGAAAGGATGACTATGTCTCCAATACCAAGGCATGTAATCCACATGTGCCGACCACATGGCTATCTCTCGTGTCGTCTGCAAGATGAGTGCGCATCGGTGGTTCGCACGGTCCTCCCACTTGCAAGTGTCACGGGCGAATGCGATGCTGTACTTTCCCGCTGTCGTCCTGTGGATCTCCTCGGGCTGGATAGGTCGCTCAACTGGGATCGTCTGAATTCGATCAAACTGTCTCAACACACGATCCAGGTGGTAAGGCTCCTCCACATGAAAGCACTTGATCGTCCCTCTATAGGACGATGCAAGTAAACTCTCGCACGTGATCGCAGTATGTGGCTGCCAGTTCACCTGTCATGCACACAATGTTGAGCGGAGTTGCATATAATTAGATAACTAGACAATAATTGAAATAGACGTGTACCTCGGTAACCATCAAATTGTCCAGTCGAGCACGATAATGCTGTAGTGACCCAGCTTGTTTGGGAGTCCTCTCCTGTCGGTGGTAGACCGCTTTCCGAGGATCGTTCGCAATCGTCATACTCGGCTCCGAATGCCCGTGTAAGATCGGGAAATACGACCAAATCCAGTGCTGCAACCATAAACATAATTTGTTACATAATATTTCCGGAAAGATTCACTAATAAAAAGAAAACAAAACTTACATGGAGTAGAGCTGAAAAGCCGCTGATACCCTTGCACGACCCCCTACATGCCTCTCCGAGGCATCTATAAAAGTAGGCAAGCAAGCCAGTGCCCCAAGCCATGTGAGGAGTCCTCCCGTGGTCATAAACCAGCGCCACCACTCTGCACTTGACCCCTCCGCCAGACTTGTCAAGGAAGAATGTGATCCCGAGCACCAACATAAGGAAAACAGATGCAATCCTCTCTGCCGATACCACAGGGTCAGCCCGCATCGCACTCAACTTCGAAAACAACTCCGTGGCTGGAATCCCGCCCTTCTTGATGTACCTCCCAGCCTGGCCATCAGTGTAACCGAATACCTGACCGAGGACCTCACGCAAAGGTCCTTGTGGCCCGTCGTCCAACACGACCCCCATGCACTCGCCATCAATCGGAAGACCAAAAAGTTGTTCGACGTCATGCAGGGTGATGGTTATCTCCCCAAATGGCATGTGAAATGTGTTGGTCTCCGGCCACCAACGATCTGTGAACGACTCGACCAGTGCATGATCAACGCCCTTAACCGGCAAAGTCAGCAAGCTCGGTAAGGGAGTACGATCGACTAACGTCACCCATGCCTCTGCCTTTTCCCTCGCATTTACATACACCTCCTTCAGCTTGTCCAACCATTTCTCTTTCCTATAGACCTTGAGATTTTTCTCTCCCCTCACCTATCACACAATTTGAGATTCAGGCGTGATTATTAAAAAACAATGATTTATTCATTATTGACATATTTTACTATTGTTCTATATCGTACCGCGTACGGGTCCTTCCACAACATCGCGGCAATGTGTCTGACGTAGCTCTTCTTCTCGATGATGTCCTCAGCCAACGGGCGACCAGTGTCCACATGCACCATCTGTGCAAGCGTCGACTGCACGAGCTCATGTGATCTCCAATGTAGGTCATCTGGGGCCTGTGCATCTAGCGCCTGAGCATCTGGCGCCTGGGCATCTGGCTCGACTGCCCCCGTCGACGTCCCCGCCTTTGTCGCCCTCGACGATGATGCCTCCGGCTCTGGTCTGGATGGAGGACTCGGATCCGAGGATGGGTCAGGATCGACTTCCGCACCAAGATCTGTAGCAGGGCCCACAACGATGTCAAACTCCTCGTATGCATGAATGTGCTCCGGGGTGTTCTCCGTGGTGTAATGGTGTGCATCTGTAACAGGTGTGCCAATCTGCGTAGTGGTGAGATCCTCAACCCCGGTCTGACCCTCAGTGGTGCCAACCGCATCTCCGTCATCATCAGTCGATGGATCCTCTGAAGACCCAAAGTACCCTGTTCCACTATCCTCAGGCACGTCAGCTGGATCGATAGTAACATCTCGAGCGGCCCGAAGCGAGGCAGTAAGCTTACGAGCCTTTATCTTCCGCTTATCCGAAGTCACCGACTATTGTTAATTAAAAATTAACAGATTGTTACAATCCAATTTTTTTTTTTTAATTTTCTATTTGAATTTTTGAAATTTAATTAATTTTATTTATTTTTGTTTTTTCTATTTGAATTTTTCTATTGGATTATTTTAAAAAAATTAAAAGATTGTTACAATCCAATTATTTTTTAATTTTCTATTTGAATTTTTTTGTTTTTCTATTTGAATTAAAAGATTTTTTTATTTTACAAAAATTAAAAGATTTTTCCAATCTAATTAATTTTGAATTTTCTATTTGAATTTTTGAAATGTAATTAATTTTAATTTTTCTATTTTCTATTTTAATTTTTCTATTCGATATTAAATTCAATTAATTATTTTGAATATATGTATTTTATAATTTTTAAATTTTCTATTCGACATTATACAATATAATTTTTTAAAATATATGTATTTTATAATTCTATATATAGTCTAAAAACCCTAATCTAATTTCGATAAAATCATAATCTAAGTCCGATAAAAGCCTACACCCTAAACCCTAATTCCTAAAAATTCCTAAAATTAAAAAAAAAACAGTTATGTATTTCCAATTAGTCAAAAACTAAATTAAAAAATTCTAACTTATAAATTTAAATCACTAAATTCCGAAAATCCTAATATAATTCCGATAAATCTTAATCTAAAAATGTCATAATAATTGTAATTTTATCGAAATAAATTAAATTATTAAAAACAATTATGTACGTACCTTTGACGATTCACGACCTCGTTTTGGGGCGCCCGGACTCAAAAACCCCGACACAACCGGAGCCACCCGCCGGAGCTGGAGTCGACACCCCACCACCACCAGCCCTTTGGACGCCGCCGCCACCACCACCAGCCCTTGGGACGCCGCCGCTAGTCGAAACCCCACCACCACCAGTCGTCTCTAGATCTGGGAAGCCAACAGCCGCCGCCGCTCCAACGCCGCTAGTCGAAACCCCACCACCACCACCAGTCGTCGCTCGAACCGCCGGATCTGGGACGCCATCACCACCACTTGGTCGCGCTCTCTCCGAAGACGGGACGAATGCCCTCCACGGCTCGAAAAAACCGCGCCGACCTCGCCGCCCTCGCCCACCACCGCCACCTCTCCTTGGTTCCATGTCGAGATTCGAAATTTGAAGAGGAAAAATAGGAAATTGGAAGAGGGAGACCAGGCGCCTTCGATTGAAGGGGAAGACGAAGACCAGGCGCCTCCGATTGAAGGGGAAGACGATGTCGCGGTGCGCTTCGGCCGATTGCAGAGGAAGACCAGGCGCCGCCGTGAAGGGGAAGAAGAAGAAGAGAGGTCTTTAAAGAAAAACCTAACCACGCGCATCCAGGATGCGTGTGGTAGTCGTTTTTTTTTAATTTTTCACGTGCATTGCACATGTTATATTAATACCACACGCATCCTAGATGCGTGTGGGTCTTTTTTTTTTACTAACCCACACGCATCTAGGATGCGTGTGGTTCTTTTTTTTACTCAGGATAAAAGACCCACACGCATCCTAGAAGCGTGTGTTGCCGTTTTAATTTTTTTTAAAACAACACTATTTTTAAAATTAAAATAAGCCTACACGCATCCTGGATGCGTGCATGTTGAACCTTTTATAACACCCTTTTTTAACCCGGTTCTTCTAATATATCCCATTTTTTTATAAAACCAACATTTACACGCATCCTGGATGCGCGCTCATTGGGTGCGGCGGTACACGCATCTAGGATGCGTGTTGGGTGCGCTTCGGCTCGCCCATTAATTATAACCAAAGCACCTACGCCATGTGTCGTCCCCTCACGCAAAGTTATTTTTGTAAGGTATTATTTACACAATATCATTTAATTATGGTAATTAAACTATCTAATATCTATATGTATATCTATATAATACTTTAATTTAGAAGACTTTTCTTAGGTGTCGGATTCTCCTTAATCCTTTCCTTTCCACAAATTAAGTTTTTTTTTCCTTTTTTAATTGTTTACTTCCTTTAATTTTTTTATTCTTCCCTTTATCTCTTTAAACTAATCACATTTTTTTCTTTTATTCTTAACATATTCACTAACTATTGAGCTTAATTCAAAACATTGTACTTAATCTAATATGACTATTGGTTTAACTCAAATTTATTTACTAACTATATTATATACTCTTAATTTAGAATACTTAATGCTTTTGTGTCATTTTCTCCTTAGTCCTCTCATTTCCACCAATTAAGTTTTTTTTTCCTTTTTTAATTATTTATTTCCTTTAATTTTTTTATTCTTCCCTTTATCTCTTTAACCAATCACTTTTTTTTTCTTTTAATCTTAACATCTTTATTAACTATTGAGCTTAATTCAAAACATTGAATTCAATCTAATTCCAATATAACTATCTATATATCTATATCTATATACTACTTTAATTTAGAAGACTTAGCTTATATGAAAATTATCTTAACTTTTATTAATATTTTATAATTTTTTTATATTATTAAGATTTTAGTTTAAAAATCGCGCCAAGGTGCGGGAATTGTACTAGTTTACCTTTAAATTAGACCCATTTACCTTCAAATTGGATCATTTTCATTTTAATAGGGATTTTCATTTGAAGAACCATTTTCATTTGAACCATTACCTCTCTCTCTCTCTCTCTCTCTCTCTATATATATATATATATATAATGCGGATCAAATGTTAACAGCTCTTACGGTGTTAAATGTTAACAAATCAATATTCGGCAAAATTTATCAAATATTCATCACAGTCACTCAATTATTCATCAAAGCTTTTGTTAAAATTAATCAAATATTCATCACAGTCACTCAAATATTCATCACAGTCACTCAATTATTCACAATTTCCCAAATATTCATCAATATTCGGCAACATTTAAGAAATATTCATCACAGTAACACAATTACAGGATTGGAGGTGGATATTGTGAATAATTGTGAATAATTGAGTGACTGTGATGAATATTTGAGTGACTGTAATGAATATTTGGGAAATTGTGAATAATTGAGTGACTGTGATGAATATTTGATTAATTTTAACAAAAGCTTTGATGAATAATTGAGTGACTGTGATGAATATTTGATAAATTTTGCTGAATATTGATTTGTTAACATTTAACACCGTAAGAGTTGTTAACACATGACCCAACCTCTATATATATATATATATATATATATATATATATATATATATAGAGAGAGAGAGAGAGGTTGGTTCCGGTGTACTCAGCCCTTAACGTGTATCATGTACACAAATCTGGGCCGTTGATTAGTTGAGATGGAGGGTGGAGATTAATTAGCCCATTTGTTTGATTGCCTGGATAGATGATTATTCGGTCGAGTATAAATGATTATGCACTAGTATATGAAGCATTATTCAGTCGTATGAGTCTGTTTAGTAGGTTAGTCATTTTGATTATTCGATGGTTTCACTATATTATTTGATCGTATTGACGAATTATGCGATGGTTTTGCTTTATTATTCAATGGTATAACTTAATTATTCGATGGTGTTACAATATTATTCGATCGTATTGACGGATTATGCGATGGTATCGATAGATTTTTCTAATAGCTAGCACCATGAAAACGCCCCTAACTTTTACCTAAAAATTACCATCGCATAATCCGTCAATACGATCGAATAATGACTAACCTACTAAACAGACTCATACGACTGAATAATCCTTCATATACTAGTGCATAATCATTTATACTCGACCGAATAATCATCTATGCAGGCAATCTACCACAAATGGGCTAATTAATCTCCACCCTCCATCTCAACTAATCAACGACCCAGATTTGTGTACATGATATACGTTTAGGGCTGAGTACATATGATCTATATATATAGGGATTGACTCCGGTGAAAACCTCAAATTGTGGTAAAAACCGTGAGGACTACTTTATAGCTTGATTTATTTGAAAACCGTGCTAAAAACCTCAATTACATAGTGACTTTACAACTCAATTCAACCTAAAAACCGTGCTAAAACTCCAGTTTTAAAATAACACATGACTTTATATCTCGGTTAAACCTAAAAACCGTATTGAAAACTCATGTTTTAAAATTATATTAGTGACTTTATAGTTCGGTTTTATTTAGAACCGGGTTAAAATATGTGACTTTATAGATCGATTCCATTCAAAACCGGGCTATAAAGCTAGTGAACCGGGCTAAAAAGCCGGTCCTCACAGGTTTTTACCGCAATTTTGGTTTTCACCGGAGCGCACCCCTATATATAAGACAAAATTTTAGATGGTGTCAACCCCTGTTCACCACCCAAGCGTGTCGTAGCTCTCGTCCCTGGGGAGTTTGAATCCAAGCTAAGATGTGCCACCCGGTCAGCTACCATATTACCTTCTCTATAGATGTGTGATCAGATAACCTCTTCGAATGACTGGAGCAAAAGAAAATAGACAATAAGGCATGCAAATAAACTATGAGGAATGTAAATAAGAACGAATAAAAGATAGAAGAGAAGAGTGTGGTTTCACATACGATTCGCAACATTGGACTCTTCCAGACACCTTTGACGGCATTAATAACTGTTAGGCAGTCGCCATCACACTCGATTTCAATATGAAAGTAAATAGAAGATGTGAATGAAAATAGACAATAAGGCATGCAAATAAACTATGAGGATGTAAATAAGAACGAATAAAAGATAGAAGAGAAGAGTGTGGTTTCACATACGATTCGTAACATTGGTTAGCTTACTCGATCGTTGACTTGATTCTTAGTTATTTTAATGCAATGAATGCAATTGATGTTAAAGTTATTATGACTTTGGTTTAATTGGACATACAATCCCCACAAACATGCATATACCTTACACTTTATGTAACCCTCATCCCTGTTTGGATTCAAATATAAAGCATCACAAATTCCCAAAGTCTTGACAGTTTGGCAGTACCAACCCTCCTAAGAAACTAGTATGATTGATATCAAAGGCTTTTACCCCCTTAACCCTAAACCACTTAGAAACCGATATTTAAACAAGTGTCATTACCCTACACAACCAAAAGATGCTTTCACGGGATCAATTACTTGTGTTTGCTACTACGATTTAACTATTCTCACGAAATCATTAAATCTAGCATGAATGCAAATTCTGTCAAGGTGCGCAATCAAAAGAGATTATTTGCAATCAACAATATGAGCACAAGGATAATGAAATAACTATATGAATAACAATAGAAATCAAGTATGACAATTCAACCAACCAAGTCTTGAATCATAGACAAAACTACTAGAATCCTAAGTACTCATGACGTACCTTGGATCTCTCAACTTCAATCCTCTAATCATCTCTTAATTAGTATGTTATTGAATGCTTATTAAATGAATAATACCTACTTAAAATATGCCTAATAAAATAGCCTACTACCGTCGGCACAAACCCTAGAAAGCATTTGCGGCTCGTTGTCATTTCAACTCTTGAACCTTGATTCCTTTCTCCCTTGCTCCTTGTTTTGTTCCTTAGCTCTCCATAGCTCTATTTAATCCATGATTCTTCCACCTTTCGAGCTCGGATCTTATAATCTACAAATAAGCACTAAAAACAGTAGATTTCGAACTTTGAATACAAAATGATCAAGAATGCAAATTAGCTATAAAGCCTTATCTAATGCATCATGAAACTACATTAAAACTACCTAGAATGCCTATACAAAATATTCGTTATCAACGAGGCTCGTCTATTTACCCAATTCAGCCAACAGTATGTATACTTGGACTAATTTTTTGTTGGCCTTTAGTATTATATATCTATGGTCACTATGGTTACTCTTTTTTTTTTTCAACTTTGATTATAGTCATATGGTGATTCCTACGATTGTCATGGTAGTGTTATTGATTGTCCTATTAACTATGTCTTTCATGTCCATGTTTCTAAAGTGTGTATATCTACTATTATCCTGAGTGGTCTTGCTAGCATGTTGCATGTGTTTTCTAGCATCTACCGGTGTTTTTCGTCTGAGGTTTTGACTACTACCTATCCACTTTGTTTACGGCTTCCGATCCTGATAACTTATGTATGAACTACTATGCCTTTGGGGATTTTAACACCCTTTGCAGTACTAGCTATTTACTCTTGCATTTCGGTATGATCCTCTGGTTTCAACCTACCATCTGGCAGCTTCCCAAGTATATCTTGGATGTCTTATTATGTCATTCCTCTAATGCTTGATTTTTCTTCATTGTCTGCTGGTCTATGATTCCTTTCCGTAGGCATGCAGTTTGTGTCCCTAATGTGCCCATGGGGTTGTTTTCAACTCTTTGGTCTTTATGTCCTTTTCCTGGTTTTTGTCAGGACTCACTAGACTGAAATCCCCATAGCTCCTATGCTTACGCCCCTTTGAATTACCTTATTTTTGATAAAATTTGAATGTTTCAACCATTACACTCTTACAGTATGTGAACCCCAACAGGGCTCTATACTGGCTCATACTTTACCAACAAATATTCTACAACTATCCACCAACCTTTTCATCCAACAAACTACTCTTTTGTACAACTCTTAAATAGAAAAACAAATGCAAGAGCATACAGACAAATCACAATTGTGATAACACACCTTAATCAACAAGTTCCTACCAAAAAGAGAATGAAAACAATAAGAAAATTAGGTGATATCCAAACTTTCTTACAAATGGCTTTGGATATCCACAACATCCCGAATTGCCAAACAAAGAGACCAAAATAAAAACAAATAAGACTTATATATGCCACCCGGTACAATATGCTCCAATATAAGAAAAATAGGAATATCTCCCCACAGACACATATTAAAATTGCAGATATAACTCTCTACAAGATGTCTAAAAGGCTAGCAAAAATTGACACATATTAAAATTGCAGATATAACTCTCTACAAGATGTCTAAAAGGCTAGCAAAAATTAATATATATGATTAATATAGGATACTGGAATATTAGGGGGTCCAGAAGATCTATATTATGGCAAGAACTCAAATATATTAGACATGCAAACCAATTAGACATTGTAACGTTGGTAATTGAAACAAAAGCCTCATAATATGGAAGTTAAATATTAGGCTCATTTCTCTTAACCTATGTATAATTCTAAGTGTTACAGGATGTATTTTATGTAAGGTTGATTGTATTGGTTTTGGGCCAAACCGGCCCAAAACTGATCTCAGCTGTGTCCATGGGCTTGAGGCCCACACGGATCACAAGCTCTCTCCTGAGCTGAGGGAACGACGTCGTTCTACTTATGCTCCCCCTTTATATAGGTAATGAAACCCTAATCTGAGGTTTGAGAGAGGTGCTTGCTTACTGTTGCTCTGTTCTTGTCTCCGAGGGCGATTTCTAAGGTTTCATCTCTAGTGGCCTTTGTGAGCGTAGATCGAGCTCCCTTCCATCCAAAAACACTTAGTGACACTGTGTTGAGAGAGATTTGTAGCTCCTTTGCCCTTTGGTTCTGACCTTGGTGGCTGGTGTCCTCGTTGAGGCTAATCGTCGCTACACTCTCCTTCGTTTCTACTGTTTTGGTTTTGATTTGGTTGTAAACTCCTTTTCATTATCAATGCATTAGTTTCTGTTTGTGTTTACTTCAGAGCATTCAGGTTTTTAAAGGGATTTCTCGTTTTTAAACCCGGATCTGTTGAAGCTTTTGAGTCCTTGGATCTCTTAGGCTCCAGATCTGGTATCTTCTTCGAGAATCTGTTGAAGCTTGGAAGGTTCTTCATCCTTCTAAGCTCCAGATCTGCGAAGATAAAGCGTCATCTGTCCCAGATCTCTATTTCTGTTGAAGTTTCTGGAGCTTGCTCTCCTTAAGGCTCGAGATCTTCCAAGATTTGAGAGCTCTTCTGATAGAAACTCCAGATCTGAGTTCTTTGGTGACATCCCCTTGTCGCTCGTCTCTGATTCTGTTGAAGTTCCTGGAGCTTGCTCTCCTTAAGGCCCTGGATCCCATAGATCTAGTGAGCTCTTCTGAAAGGAACTCCAGATCTAGGGTTTTGAGGACATATTCCGTTGGAATATTCAATCTGATTAAAACATTTCAGATTTGAACAAAACCTTCGGAAATATTTGAGTGTTGGAGATCTGCATATTCATAACCCTCCTTGAATGCTCTTGTTTTGCTTCCGCTAGCACTTTACGAGATTCAAACTCTTAGCTTGACAGCTGTAGGGTTTGAGTGGTCACCTCTCTCCGATATTTACTGATTTTACCTTTTACTTGTTGCAGGAACTTTGATTCTCAATGTCTGATAACTCTTATCGTATCAAACCTTTTGATGGTACCACTGACTTTGCCATGTGGCAAGTCAAGATGAAAGCCATTCTGATCAAAGAAAAATGCTGGAAAGTAGTTGTAAATGAGCTTCCTCAAGACATGACTGCAGAGGCTAAGAAAGAACTTGATCTCATTGCACACAATGAGATCATGATTCGAATATCAGATGAGGTAGCTCGACAGGTAGTAGCTTGTGATACTTCTGTGTCTTTATGGAAAGCTTTGCAAGATCTTTATCAAGTTAAGACCTTATCGAGTAGAATATCTTTGCTGTGTCGTAATTTCAATTTTAAAATGGATGCTTCTGTGTCTTTGAATGATAATCTGGATAGATTCCTTAGGATGACACAAGAACTTGAACGATGTGATGATAAAATTGATGATACTCACCAAGCTGTTATTCTCCTTATTGCTTTGCCATCTCAGTTTGATACTTTTAAAGATGTTATTCAGTTTAGTAATGAGTCTTTGACTAAGAAAAGAATTGTTGAGGCCATTGCTCAGAAAAATGAGGTTATCAAAGTGTTTAAAGTAAAAGGTGATAAATCTGATAAATCTGGTTCTAAAACTGATGTGCTTTTTACAAAGGGAAACTCTAAGAATAGAAAGAGGAACAAGAAAAAGGATAAGGACAAGGCTCCTGAACCTGGTAAGAAGCATTGTACCTATTGTAAGAAAAACAATCATGTGATTGCTGATTTCTATAAGAAAAGAGATGATGAGGAAAAGAAAGCTAAAAATGGTACTACTGCTGTGCTTGATTCCTCTGCATTTTATTCTTCTGAGTTGCTTATGGTTGCTTGTGATAGTCCCTCTGATGCTTGGCTTCTGGACTCTGGTTGTACTATGCATGTTACTCTTGATAAGCATGTTTTTGATTATCTTGATGAGTCTGCTAAGGGTGAGGTTAGACTTGGTGATTTATCTGTTCTTAAGATTAAAGGTATAGGCAATGTTCCTTTTAAAATGCATGATGGTGTTATTAGAACCCTCCAGCAAGTCAGGTGGGTGCCTGACTTGAAGAGGAATCTGTTGTCTGTTTCTGTGTTTGATGACTTGAACTGTGATATTCATACTAAAAATGGGATCAAAATTGTTTCTATGAATGGTAAGATTCTCATTAAAGGTATTAAGAAAGGTGGCTTATATCATGTTGTTGGAAACCCTGTTCTTTGTGCATCATCTTTGTCTGCTGAGTGTTCTGCTTCTATGAATCTGCATAAAACTATGTTATGGCACTCTAGACTTGGTCATATTGGCAACAAAGGGCTCAATCATTTGTTCAGGCAACGTATGGTTGAAGGTAAACCCTCTGAACTAAAACATTGTGAAAACTGTTTGTTTGGTAAGCATTCAAAATCTGTTTTTGCTGCCTCAAAATTTATTGCTCATAAGCCCCTAGACTATGTGCATGCAGACCTGTGGGGACCTGCCCAGGTGGATACAATAAGTGGAAGGAAATACTTCCTTTCACTTATTGACCACCATTCCAGGAAGGTTTGGGTGCACATTCTAAGGGCTAAGAGTGATACATTTGATGCTTTTAAGGTTTGGAAAACTAAAGTTGAGACACAAACTGTTTTTAAACTCAAATGTCTTAGAACTGATAATGGTCTTGAGTTTTGCAACAAAGATTTTGATGGTTTCTGTCAGACTCAGGGTATTAAAAGACATCTCACAGTTCCAGGTAATCCACAACAGAATGGTACATCAGAGAGAATGAATAGGACCTTGCTTGAAAAGGCAAGGTGCCTTCTCATTAGCTCTAGTATGAAACCTTCAATGTGGGGGGAGGCAGTAACAACTGCAACCTACCTGATCAACAGATCCCCCTCTTTTGCTATTAGTTTCAAAACTCCACAAGAACTGTGGAGTGGAACAAAGCCAAATCTATCACACCTGAAACCTTTTGGATGCACAACCTTTGTTCATCAGAACATTGGCAAGTTGCAACCAAGCTCTGTCAGGTGTGTTATGATTGGTTATCCTGAGGGGGTTAAAGGCTATAAATTACTTGTTATCCAACCAGGAGGGTACAAAGTGATTATTAGCAGAGATGTCATTTTTATTGAAACTGAATTTCATTTCAAAAAATCTTCTAACAATGATTTTGAGAATGCAGGTGTTCAGTTCTATGATCCAAAAGCTCAAGAAGCAAATCTGGATGAAGAAATTGACATCACTATCCCCATTGGGGCCACAGGCCCTAGCAGCTCCATTTCTGATGCTAATACTGAGCAAATTTCTGCTCCTTCAAGTACTGAAGACAGTCCTCACCAATCAGGTGGGGAGGTAAGCAACTCTAACTCAAGTTCTTCTACCTCTACCCCTTCTGACTCCTCTACTGCTGATGATTATGAAAATGCACTATCTGATAATGTGTCTGAGCATGATGTTTCTGATTCTGTGTTTGAGCATGATGTTTCTGATTTTTCTGAGCATGTTTCTGAAAATTTTGATGAAGTGCCAAATTTATCTGATTACCAGCTTACTAGAGATAGATCTCCTAGAGTGAAAATTCCTAATAAGAAATATTTCACAAATGAGATTGAGTTTGCTTTTGTGATTGCTGAGGTTGTTGATGCTTATACTCCTGAGTTGTTTGATCATGCTGTCAAATGTAAACATGCTGATAAATGGATGTCTGCTATGAAAGAGGAAATAAACTCCATGACAGCTAATAAAACCTGGAAATTGGTTCCAAAACCTAAAAATGCTAGGTTGATTGGCTGTAAATGGGTTTATAAGCTCAAAAACTGTGTGGAACCTGGTGGCCAACCAAGCTATAAGGCTAGGTTGGTAGCCAAAGGATTCACACAAAAAGAAGGGATTGGTTACAATGATATATTTGCTCCTGTTGTGAAATACAAAACCTTGAGACTTCTACTTGTTATTGCTGCTGTTTATGACTATGAAATTGATCAAATGGATGTTAAAACTGCCTTCTTGCATGGTGAGCTTGATGAGATTATTTATATGAGACAACCTAAAGGTTTTGAAGATCACTCTAAACCTGATCATGTTTGCTTAGTAAAAAAATCTTTGTATGGCTTAAAGCAATCTCCTAGGCAGTGGAATAAGAAGTTTGACAATTGCATGTTTAAGCTTGGCTTTAGAATGAGTAGTTATGATCCATATTTATATTTCATGCATGTGAAATCTGAATCTCCCTTATATGTCTTGCTGTATGTTGATGACATTCTGATTATATGCAAGTCAAGAGCAAAAGTACTTGATGTTAAGAAATCTCTCAAGAAATCTTTTGACATGAAGGATTTGGGCCCTGCCCAGAAAATTCTTGGCATAAAGATTTCAAGAGATAGATCCAAACATAAATATTTTTGTCTCAAAAGGATTATCTTGAGAAAGTCCTTGATAGGTTCAAGGTTTCTAAAGTCAAGCATGCTCCTATGCCCTTACGTGGTCACCTGGATCTTACCAAGACCAGGATGCCCCTTGGGAAGGAAGAGGAAGACTACATGAAATCTGTTCCTTATGATGCAGCTGTTGGGTCCATTATGTATGCTATGATCTGTACCAGACCTGACCTTGCTTTTGCAGTGAGTGTGTTGAGCAGGTATATGTCTAACCCTGCAGAAAAACATTGGACAACCATGAAGTATCTTTTTAGATACATTGCTGGTACCCTTGATGTTGGTTTGGTTTATGGTTTGCATACTTCACCCTCTGCGTTGTTTGGTTTTGTGGACTCTGACTATGCTAGCAATAAAGATAACAGGAAGTCTACCACCTCTTTCTTTTATACTTGGTGTGGGAATTGTGTTTCTTGGAAGGCTCAATTGCAGCCCATTGTTGCTATGTCTTCAACAGAAGCAAAGTACATAGATGCTACTGAAGCCTCCAAGGAAGCAATCTAGCTCCAAAATATTTTGAAAGAGGTGGATAGAAAGGACCATAAATCTGTATTGCACATAGACAATCAGAGTGCCCTTTATCTGTGTAAAGATCCTGTCTATCATGAGAGGACTAAGCACATTGATGTTAGATACCACTTCATACGAGTGTTGGTATCCAAACATCTTCTTATTGTTAAGAAGATTGATGGAAAGTTTAATCCTGCAGACTTTGGTACTAAGATTGTAACCACTTATAAGTTTCTCTTTTGTAGGGAATTTCTGCACGTGATCAAATCCAACTGATGCTGAGAAGGGTATGAAATAGCCGATGATAGATAAAGGAGTAAAGCCAGTCCACATTCAACAAGGAAGATTTACGATATGTGTAAACTCAGAATTAGGAGGGTAAATTGTTAGGCTCATTTCTCTTAACCTATGTATAATTCTAAGTGTTACAGGATATATTTTATGTAAGGTTGATTGTATTGGTTGTGGGCCAAACCGGCCCAAAACTGATCTCAGCTGTGTCCATGGGCTTGAGGCCCACATGGATCACAAGCTCTCTCCTGAGCTGAGGGAACGACGTCGTTCTACTTATGCTCCCCTTTTATATAGGTAATGAAACCCTAATCTGAGGTTTGAGAGAGGTGCTTGCTTACTGTTGCTCTGTTCTTGTCTCCGAGGGCGATTTCTAGGGTTTCATCTCTAGTGGCATTTGTGAGCATAGATCGAGCTCCCTTCCATCCAAAAACACTTAGTGACACTGTGTTGAGAGAGATTTGTAGCTCCTTTGCCCTTTGGTTCTGACCTTGGTGGCTGGTGTCCTCGTTGAGGCTAATCGTCGCTACACTCTCCTTCGTTTCTACTGTTTTGGTTTTGATTTGGTTGTAAACTCCTTTTCATTATCAATGCATTAGTTTCTGTTTGTGTTTACTGGTGTTTGGAATCGATTCTCTTCATTAAAGAAAGCGGGTTTTGACAAATGTCACTATATCATCCACCGGTTTCAAAGGAGGAATGTGAATATTAACTATATAGAATTATGAGTATGACCATCTTAGGGCTCGTTTGGTTGACAATTGAATAACTCAGGAAGTAGAAAAACCCAGGAAGTAAATAAAATACACGTGTTTGGTTAGATTTTTTATCACAGAAAATCACAGGAAGTTAAATTCCCAAGAATTTGAATTCCTCCATTTTAAAGGAATTTAACTTACCTACCTCTCCCTAGGTAAGTTGCAATTCCACCTTTTATAATTAGAAAATTCTAATTCCCTTGTTTTAATTCCTCCCATTTAAAATTCAATCAAACATATTTTTTCAATTCTCGGGAAGTGCAATTTGTGGGAATTCAATTCCCAGGAAGTTACTTCCCGGGAATTATTCTTCCTGTGTTAAACCAAACGAGCCCTAGAGAAAATTAAACGGACAGAGCCTTCATGGTAAAAATTAAAAATGAAAACAATACTATGACACTATTATTTCTATATACACCGACAAATGAGTGAGACAAAACAATATTTTGGGATAACGTATTTAGAATCGTCAATGACACAAAAGCTTGGAGGAGCTATACCCTCCCTTGCCAGATTTCTCAAAATAAAGGATATTAAGGAAGAACTAAATCTTCATACGAATCCTTGTAAAGGCTCACATCTTACTTAGAGAAAAAATAACGGAAATTTCGCATAGTACCCCTGAGGTAAGGGGTATTTCCTACGGTGTACCAAAATTTAGCATAATTCGCGTGGTATCCCTAAGTTTTTGAAATTTTTTGTCTCGTGCCCCTATGTTGCCTTCTGTTATATTTTTAACTAAAGGCCGCTGGCCTACGGTGCTGCTTCAGAGTTGTGCTTGGCTTCGTCTTTCATCTACGTCCTCGTCTTGTTCGGTTTAGTCATGTTTTACTTCGCTTTTGTAGAGTTTCAGCCTGTTCTTTGCACCTTCTTTGTATTTTATATTTGCTTAGACGGTTATCCGTCTGCCGACTTGTCGGCCTTCGAGGTACAGGTATGTATGATCTCAAATTTTTTCCTAATAAAAAAAAATATTTTTTTAACTAAAGGGTAAATTACACATAACCACCCATAAATTAGGTTGGTTTTCACATAACCACCCATAAAATTATAAATTACAGAAAACCACCCATAAATTTGATTTGTTTTCAAAAGACCACCCATATGTTAAATGTCCATTTGTTTCATTTGTAAAGTTGAAAATGCCCCCATATTTTAGTTTTTTAAAAGTAATAATTTAGGGTTTTTTTAAGTACTCCATTTGTTCGGCAAAACATGTCGTTTACTATTTACGTACGTTTTTTAAGATGATAAAAACTATATAAAATATTCATTTTTTATAAATTTTTTTATAATAATTTTATACTAGTTTATTCCCCATGTTATGCACGGATTTAATATAAAAATATTATTAAATTATAATAATTATTTTCAAATAATAAATTTGAGGGTTTTTTTAAATTATTTTTGCAATATTTCTTCTCATATATGGGTATAAAGAAAAATCATTTTAATTGAGCCTCCCTTTTAAAACAATTCCTAACTCTATCATTGTTGTACAAGCTCACAATTGTTATCATCCTTTATGTTTTTTTTGAAGCAACAATTGAGGAAAACCTCAGTTGAACATCCTTTATATTAAATAATTGAGGTATCACATCTTTTCATGGATTTTCGCTATTTAACTACACCCCCCATCCGCCTCGATATTCAACAATATGATGTGTGATGTGTGCTTTTATTTAGTCGATTGAATTTTTGACTTAGCTCATAAGCATCATGGATCACCCATTATGGCTTGTGGTTCACGTTCACCCCTTTGATAAGTGTGAAATTGTTATTAATAAGTATGAAATTTTTAAAAATATTTATAAAAAATGGATATTTTATATAATTTTTCTCATCCTAAAAAACGTGTAAATAGTAATTAAACAAAATATTTTTCCGAATAGATGGAGTAATAATCTGGATTTATTTTAGAGCTTATTCACATCTTATTCAACATTGCAAATCTGATGCATATATATTGGTTCAGGCATTTATATATTTTTACAATGCTTAATTTCCTTACTTTTTTCAAGGTGAAATGTCAAATTAAAGTAAAATATATACAATTGCTTTACATTTAAAAAAGTTTGAATTAGGGGTATTTTAAGCTTTTCAAACAAAACAAATTGAGGTTTAATGGATGGGTGGTCATTTGAAAATAAATCTAATTTATGTGTGGTTTTCTGTAATTTATAAATTTATGGGTGGTTATGTGAAAACTAGCCTAGTTTATGGGTGGTTATGTGTAATTTACTCTTAACTAAATCGTTATCTTTTTTAAATAAAAAGAAAACAAATTGAAAAAGAAACTGGTCCTTCTGTTATTATCCGAGAGAATACAAAGGAGGGACAAAGCTCACAATAGAGAGGTTGTCAGTCTGCCGTTCCCGATGCCGGTGGAGACAGAGGGATAGACGCGAGGAGGGAGAAGGCAGACGACTCCGAGCTCTCTATAGAGAAGGTAAGTTTTTGACATGCGAGAGAGAGAGAGAGAGAGAGAGAGGCGTAGAGGGAGGAGCGAAGGAGATCGACGACCCACGTATGACAAGGAGGGAGGAGGCTGGTGCCTACGAATGCTTTGAAGGTATGGCTTGTTCCGTTTTCCAAAGGTTTTGGGGTACACAATTTGGGAATTTAGGTTTTTATCGAATTGGGGTTTTGGGTTGGATTATAGGCTTATGATCTTCAAACTGGGGTATGAGGGTTAGATTTTAGGGATCAATTTTATGTCATTGTTATTCCAGTTGGAATTTTAGAATCTTCAAATTGGGGTATGAGGGTTAGATTTAGAGATAAATTTATGTCAGTGTTGTTCCATTTGGAGGTTTATGTCACCAAATGAATTAACGAATTGGGGTATGAGGGTTAGAAGTTCTTAGATTTGGTGTTTTTGTTTTGGAATTATGAATTTATTGAAGATGAAAACATCTTGAAATTACAAAGCTCGGTTAGGCTGCCAGTATTGAGATGTGAGAAGCTCTGTTATTTCAACTGCTCCTAACTGGTGACTATTCTTACTTGTGTTCAAATTATTGAGCATATGAAAAGCTCTGTTATCCATATTACTGACCTAGGAATTTCAAGGCTAAGGTCGAACCCTTTATGGTTATAGTTTGTAACTGAGCTACCAGACACATTCGACCTGATTTGTGGGTCTATTTGGATCCCATCAGACATCTGAGCATATACCACTTGATGGGAAGTGCAATTTATCTGAGTTTCATGATCGAGTGTGCTATGTAATTGCAAAAACGCCGAGAGGAGATGGACATGCTTGAAAATGAGCGACAAGCAGAAACGAGAAGCTACAAGAATTTGATGGTATCCGATAAGATGACTTCAAACAAGAAGATTGCTTCTGCAAAGAGCTTGAGGAAGACTTCATGTAACCCCCTTCTCTCTTTCTTGCTATACAATCTGTAGGTTCGACAATAAATTCTTACCTATGCTCAAATTATCAAGCATGTGAGAAGCTCTGATGGTATCTGATAAGATGACTATTCTTACTTGTGTTCAAATTATCGAGCATGTGAAAAGCTCTGTTATCCATATTAAGCCTATTAGCTCAAATGGAAGAGCATTGTGCTCATACACAAAGATGCGGGTTCAACTCCTGCATAGGTTTTCTATGTTTGTGTGGTTATGATGAAGTAATATAGGCAAATACTTCAATAACCATTAGGGAATATAAGCTATAATAGTACTTTTATTTGAGATATAAGAAAATTCCATCAAGCTATAGCTATGGTACTTTCACTTCCACTAATTGCAAGAATTCCACCAAGCTACAAAAATAGTAAGCTCAGTGAAAACTCCACCAAGCTATAGCTATGGTACTTTCACTCTTGCATAGGCTCTCTATGGTACTTTCACTTTGAAGCAGCTTTGTGGAATAGCATAAAAAAGAGAGTTTTTGATTGATAAGCTCAGTGAATTTCTGATTTTATGACAACAATTTATAGTAGTTTATGACAGCAAATTGATAAGCTCATTCACATGCTCACGCAACTAATTTTATGACAGCAAAGACATACTAATGAGCTAGTCAAGCTTCCTGTGATTCTAGATTAGGTCATAGGAAATGAAACATGTCGCAAGGCAAAGAAAAATCTACCGAGCTTGCATGCATGCAAGGAGAACCCAATTTTGCTTACCAAAGTTGCTATGCTGATTTAAAAGAACCCAATTTTGCTTGTCTAATTAGTATGGATAATTAATAAACAGAACAAATGAATGTGGTAATGAGAGCTTATGTTGCTTACCAAAAAAAACATGAGAGCTTATGTTGCCAATTGAGACTGTTCAAAGCTTAAAGAAACTTGAATGTTACACAATCAAACACTAACTTCTAATCTAGTTGATCATGAGGACATTTGTGCTTGGTCAAAGACCATCGCAAGAATAGATTACCAACATTAACCTATGCGGGATTTGAACCCGTATCTTTGTGCTCATGCACATGCTCTACCGTTGAGCTAATAGGCTAAAAATTTGGGTTCCCCGTATTGCCTCAAAAGGGGGAAATTTTGGATTGGATGTAAACTTTATGTGGAAATTTCTTAGCTTCTGTTGAAAAAGAAATATATAATTAGCAACTATGGCTTCTTGTAGTTGGTTGTTTAATTACTGACTTGTCTCATGACCAATTAGAACTTCTGAAATTCTTTTTTATTCGATGGAGGCAAGAAGTGTTTTTTCAACATGATTTGGAAGATTAGGGTGGAGATGCGTATTTGTATGGCAGACCTTAAATTTCCTCCATCAATGAGATATAATCACCTTAATGTAGATGAAATATGAATTTCTAAATATCAAGCACATGTTACTCGTGGATTCACAGTTCTTACATGAATTTCAAATTCAATCACAAAATCCCCAAATCCAATTCCCTAAACCTTGAATTTTCCAATTTCAAAACCCAAAACTCAAAAACATACCTCTCTAGTCTAAATCCCCAAATCTAAACCCCAAAGCAAGGGCTAAACAGAACGAGATCTTACCTCATTGTCAAATATCTCTCAGCCTTCGACGTCCTCGCTCCTTGTGTTCGTCCCTCTAGCTCCACTATCGCCGAGAACTGTAGCAATCACCTGCCTCTCCCTCTCCTCACAGGCAGAACATAAGAAGGAAATAGAGGGAGTATTTTTTTACTTGTTACAAATAGTTAACGGATTAGGGTTAAGTTCTAACGGAGGGGTATGTCGCGGAAAAAAAATAAAAGTTCAGGGGTATCATGCGAAATATCCTAAACTTTCTTACACCACGCGAAAAAGAGTCTAACCTCAGGGATACCAATACAGACAATAACTCTTTTTAAAATCTCATTTATACCATAAACATAAAGAAACATTGTGCTCTATTTTCGCTTGCCTACTTTCCTCTAATTGAAGTATGAACTATAATATAATCAATTTCATTTTGTTTATTTTCTCCAAATAATCATTTTGTATGCTACTAACATGTATAATAAATCGATAGTCTAATGTAATACTCAATATTGAATATATAATCAAACAAATATCTTTTCATATAATATAAACTTAAAAGTGTTGAACTAACGCATTGCAATAAACATACCCGTTCGTTTTTCCCTTTATTATTTTATATATCTTTTGCAATAGACATATTTTTCTATTTAAAATGATAAAATGGTTGTGAAGTAAAATTGTTAATGCCAACTATGAATTTATACTAGAAAAAAATTACCCGTTGGTTGCAACGACTAGTTTTGCATATATTACCACGTATTCAGGGTGTGTGTTAGGGTGTGTAGAAAAACCCGACACGACTGATACGACACGAAAACACGAGAACACGATACTAAAAAACAAAACCGAAAAGATACGATAAAAAAATAACACGAACCGATAAAACACGACATTAAATTGTTCGTGTTCGAATCGAACATATCCCCTTGTTGGATACCCGACACACATCGTTTTTTTTTTAAATTTATAGGTATGATAGTATAGTATTAGTATAAATACCACCCATAAAGTCTTAACAAACTTTGATAGTCCAGTTTGTATTGGGCCCATGTGTGTCATGTGCCTCACAAGTTCGATTCCCGGCGCCAACAATTTAATTTTTGTTGTAGTAGTCTCCCAATAGTATTAGTATAAATACAATCCACAAAATATGTACAAACTTTGATAGCCCAGTACGTTGGTATTGGGCCCATGTGTGTCATGTGTCTCCTAGGTTCGATCATGAGCATGTGCAATTAATTTTTACTACTGTGAACAGATCCTACTATGTAAACTATTGGTTCGTGTCGGATAATCACCGACCTGACACGGACCCAATTACCTTTATTGTGTCGTATACCTGGATGTCAATGGTTCGTGTACGGCGACTGTTAGAAGGAGGAATGTCGAGTTCTTAAGTACAAATATGAAGATATGTAAATTCGAATCCGAATCCTAGCCTATGCAAATAATTACAAGACTTCCTCCCGTTGTAGTAGAAGGGTAGTCAGGATCGATCCACGAGGAGGCGTGTCAGCGGGATCCTAGTAGCGTTGGAAATCTCACGTCCTTCGTCGACCAGAAGCCTCGATCTCGACCTTGGTTGTCGATGTCGACCTTGGCTATCGCTCCTCTCTACAACAGAAGACCTGCAGAGACAAAAACAAGCAGTCGATATCGACTAGGATAGGTCGATATCGATGTTAGCAGACGGAATCGACTGGCTCAGAAGACTGTCAGTCGACACAGGTGGTCGATATCGAGGTTGATGGGTCGATATCGATCTCAGTAGCTCGGCAGGGATGATCGTCGTCGACTCAGAAAACTGTCGACGGAAATCAGTGGTCGATATCGACGTCTAGGGTCGATATCGATGTCTTCTCCTGCAAAGTGTTAGCTTTTGTCGGCAAAGAAAGGCTGACGACTTAAGGATGAATGAGGATACGATGAACAGAATAAAGACAATGTTTTTATGAATATAAACTATGTAAAAAGCAACTCCTAGGATTAGGGTTTACCACAACATTAACTAATGCATGCGATAAGGTAAATAAGACAGACAATTGCGCTATTTCACCCAAGGGACAAGCTTTCGCTGTACACCAACTCTTAGGATTACTCTTGCAAATAAACCTAATTGTCTCTACCAATTTTATGTTTATAACTCAAGTTGTTAGCATGAATCCCTTTTCTTTCGATTAGGACTAAACATAGAATCGTAGGAGATGATATAGACACAACGATATCAACATCTAACACTTACCTCAAGCACGCATGGCTAACGTCGGGCTCACCCCGACCCTAAGAGCTTTGGGGGACTACTCGCTTCTTATCATGGAACTCATCATTGATTGAAAGGGAAATTGCATTAATACTATCGAAACTTTACAACTCAGCGTCGGCTCTCGCAAACGCCAAACCCTAAAGCTTCTTCTAACTCCATTGAATGTAATTGAACTCTAAAATTGGATGCTTGAATGCCAGCCCCCTAGGGCTTTATTTATAGCTACTAACCCTCGCTAGCCAAGGATTGTAACTTCTATCTAAACTATAGACTCTATCCAAACAATTAGGATAGGTCTTTTATTTTGATAAAATTCTAACAACTTGATAAAACTTAAAGGTAAAAAGTAGATAATTTTCAGTTGCCATATATCTATAATTACAAGATAATCCGTGCTCCTTGAAGATAGAATAGCCAATCCGCGTCTCGAAAAGCGTGTCTATCTTGTGTCGAAATATGGTCGATATCGACCAGGAAGGTCGATTTCGATGTCTCTGCTTCTGCTCGACAAGCTCAGCTTCTCTCAATTCCTGGGTCCAGGTCGATATCGATGTATAGAGATCGATATCGAGTGCTTTCCTTTGCTGTGTGATTGTCTGTCTCGATACTCATTTCCGTATCGAGGTTTTGTAGTCGATATCGACCATGTGGGGTCGATTTCGACCTCTTCTCTGCTCTCCTTGGTTTCTTCGTTTTGACCCCAATTTCACTCGAATTCCTGCATGATTAGCTCAAAACTTGTGCAGACTCTATTTCTTGCACTCTTTCTCATTCTTACATAAGTTTACATTATTTTCAACCTTAAATTTGGAAATCAAATGAAATATGAAGTCAAAAGACGTAATAAAAAAGAGGTACAAATATGTACATCAGTGACACGGATCAGATTAACTTTACCGTGTCATATACCAGGATGTAAATGATTCATGTACGACTCGACAATTTGGACATAAACGGTTTCAGATATCTGACATGGTTATCTGATTTATGTTGGATACCCAGATGTGCCCACCCCTAATGCTTGTGAACATATAGAGCTGGCAATACGGTCGTTCGGTTCGGGTTCGGGTCAGGCTTGCTCGGGTCGGGTCAGTTCGGATAAAATTTATGGTCGGGTACTGTTCGGGTTGGGTTCGGTCATAATGAATTTTAGATTGGTCGGGTTTCGGGTTAAATCGGGTCATGTCCATTCGGCTTCGGGTCAAAACGGGTTCGGTCATAATGAATTTTAGATTGGTCGGGTTTTGGGTTAAATCAGGTCATGCCCATTCGGCTTTGGGTCAAAACGGGTCGGACTCGTTCGGGTTTCGAGTCAAGAGGCGGGTCGGTCTCATTTGAGTTTCGAATCAAAGTGGGTATAGCCGTATAGTTGGTTTGAGTTTTTGGTCGAATCATATTCGACCCGTTTGGATAATTAGGTTGATTGTGACTCGGTTGAATACTTAAATATGTAATTTACTTAAAATAAATGATTTTGACCCGATTGAATACTTAAATATGTATTCAACCATTTCAAGTCGATGTTAAATAAAAAATATTGATGTTAAAAAATATTATGTTAAAATAAAAAAATATTTAATATTCAAGCATTAAAATGTTAATGTTAAATAACCATTTCAAGTCGGGTCGGGTTTAGAGTCGGGTCGGGTTTACCTGTGTTCGGGTCTGTTTCGAGTCGGGTCAGGTTCGGGTCGAGTTCGGGTTACGGATGACTCCAGATTTTCGGGTCTCGGTCGGGTTCGGGTGAGTCGGGTCGGGTTTTCGGGTCGGGTAAGATTTTTCCAGTTCTATGAACATATATGCAAAATTAGCGGTTGCAACCGACGGCTAGTTTTGCTTCACCTTAACACAATAACACAATAACGCGTGGATTTGGAAGCTCGGCACTCCACCCAAAGTCAAGAATTTCTTATGGAAAATTTCCCAAAACGGTCTCCCTACTGCGTCTCGCCTAAATCAACGTGGTGTTGGCGTGTCGTCCACTTGTCGCTTGTGTAATAACGCAGTTGAAGATGACACACACCTTTTAATTGAATGTCCGTATTTGAACCTACTTCATTCCCTCTCGTCTTACAATCGGTTGAAGATATCCACCCTCATTGCTCAATCACGTGAAATAAAACCCATCTTTGAATTCATAGGTTCTAATTTCTCAAAAACTGATAAGGAAAATCTAGCTTTTTCATGGTGGACTGTATGGTCTTCTCGGAACCAACATCTATTCAAACAAGTGCCAATCCCTACTATCAATACAATAAGACACATTACTAATACTCACATTACAAACTGGAAGAAAACTGCTTGGTTTGAGGAGGATCTTAATTTGCCCTCCTCCTCTGTGCACACTTCTAATCAACACGGTAAACACAAAATCAAAAAACCGATCTCTTGGCGCAAACCCCCATCAGGTACGTTCAAACTCAACTTTGACGGGTCTACTCTAGCAAACAAACAAAGCTCCTCTGGAACAGTTATTCGAGACTGGAATGGAAAACCTATACACATTGGCTACCAAATTCTGGGTTGCCAAACCCCTCTGAAAGCTGAAGCTTTAGCCTTGAAACAAGGCATTATGAAAATCTTGCGGCTACGCCTCAACAAAATACATATTGAAGGAGACTCTCTCATCATAATTAACCACTTGTTGGGCGCACATCCCTGTCCCTGGGAAATTGAAATGATTATGATTGATATCAAAATCCTACTATCGACTGTGAAAGAAGTCTCTTTCTTTCATGTGCCTCGATTGGGCAATAGAGTGGCGGATAAGGTTGCACACCTTTGCCACTCTGCCCGGAGCGTCGATATCTCAAACAATTCTGGTCTTCTAGACCTCATCCGTAAGGATGCTCTTAGATAGAGTCCATCTCACCCGAATTCTTTCCTAATAAAAAAAAAAAACACGCACACTGAGTGCGTTTTGGTGTGCGTAGCCAAAACACGGCATACCCGGCCTAACATATATAGACATGTGTAACAGTACAAGTGAACGAGGGAAAGATAAGAGAATGGACGACCAAAAAAGATCGTAAGTCGTAAGTGATGGATGGATGAGTTCGAATTCGAATCAGAATTTGGATTCACCACCGGCCTCTATCTTAATTATATACGATTCTTCTGTACGTAAAATCAATCCACTTTCCAAACCAAAGCTTCCTCTTCGCGTGCAGAAAATAAGAAATAATGAAAGCTACTACGTACAGAAAATAAGAAATAATGAAATATAGAAAGAGATATCGATGGATGGATTATATTTATGCGTCCATACTACTAGGTGCTAGTTGGGCGCCTGATGCAACTGACTTTTGTGAACAAAATTAAATGTGAATTAAGACAATTTGCTCATAGTCAATAAATGGTGGAAATTAACATCAAGTTCCATCCTTTTATTGTTAGCTCTCTTAAAAATAAATATTGGTATTTGATTCCAGTCCCTTAAAGCCCCTTTGCCCCAGCCGCTTTGCCTCTCCTGCTTTCAATGGAAAGGGGAATCGCCGTTTTACAGCCAGAAAAAAGATACTTTCGAGAAACAACGAGCACGACTTTCCTCTATTCAAGCCTTTTATTTCTTCTTCTTCTTGCTGGATGTCTCGTTCAGGTACTTCTTTTCTCTGTTTCCCGTCTTCATCGTCAGATAGAAATCATTAATAAATAAAATAGGAAGATCCGATTGATTCTTCTTCTCATAGTAAATGGCTCCTCTAGTTCAAGAGCTTTAGGCCGGTATTTCCCTGATAATTCTGATCTTGTCCTTCTCATCCACAAGGATGCTCTTGACATGGCTAGAAAGGGTCCCCTTTCTACGAAATTTTTTTCGGTTAAAAAAAATGGTATTTTACGAACAAAAGGTGAATAAAGATAATTTGCTATATATAATCAATGAAATTATATATACAAAGGAATAAATTTATAAATAGGACTATTATATTATTATAAATAAAATATATAGTACTACCTCCGTTCAAAAATAAATATCGTTTGACTTTTTGACAAATATATTAATGAGCCAAAAATTATATAAAATATTATTTTTACTTATTTTTTAAATAATGTTATACTTATTATATATATAATGATTAAAAAGTTGATATTCTATGTAGTTTTTATCTCCTTAAAAAACGTGTTAAAAAGTCAAACAACGTCTATTGTTAAACAGAGAGAGTATTAGAGAAGGTTTGAGAGTTTTGTTTTTCTTCTCTTTTTTTTAAATAAATCTTTTAAAAAAAATAGTTGAGTATGAATTTTATTAATTTTTATTCAAGTAATGATTTAGAGGTATTTAGGCTCTAATAGACCACCAACAATGGTATCTTGTTGGATGCAAATATGTAGATTAATTCCTGTCCTGGAGTGGCGACATCGAGCCACCTCTCTGGAAGAAGTGAGCAATGCGATCCGCGCACTAGATGATCTCCCGAAAGACATGGGAGACACTAATCACCTCAAACTACTAGAGCGTATGGAGAATGTCGGTGATGATAATTTCAATCTCCCAATAGCCCGATCTGTGGTCTTTAAGGGTGCTGATCACCACCAAATTGTCACCTCTCGATCATAATACGTGGAAGACCCAACTCCTTCGCCTTCTATAAGCTAAGCTTAAGTGTCATTGCTTCTTTTCAACAAGGTGTTTGTCGCACCGAATTGAGCGCCTCTTGCAGCAACTTAAATGCATCGGCTCAAAGAACCATGCATACCCCTACTGGAGGAAAAGCGTGAGGAATCCCAATTAAATGCAAATTAAGTTGTTGAGTCTTCTAAGTTTATGGGGGAGGAAACGCGTAAAGACAACTCGTTGACGCTATTCAAAAGACAATTTATTATATAAGTAGATTGATAAGTTTTTTTAAGCAAATGTATAGGTACCATATAAATTAGATAGTTCATATGAAATTATTGTAATATAGAGGCATCAGTATCATCCTAAGTAGATAAAAATTCTATGTTATATAGTACATTGACAAGTTTCTTAAATAAAACATGTAAGTAATAAATTATAAAAAAATAACTATATAAATAAAATTTAAAACAAATTAAATGATGTGGCTTGACGCCCGTGACCGACAAGGACTCAAACTTGGTACAATTAGGGCCGAAAATAACCCGCAGGTATCCAATCCACCCACTTCACCCGCATTATTTTTGCGGGCGAAAACCCGCAATAAAGTGCGTGACGGGTGGTGCGGGTGCGGGTGAGGCGGGTGATGGATGGATTATGGGTGAAGATTTTTCACCCATTACCCGCCCCAATAGTCCACCCATTAACCCGCCCCATTCACCCGCTCTGTATACCCGCATAAAATCCTAAAATTTATATATGTGTGTGTATTTTTTACTATTTTATCCTCTAAAATTTAAACCCTAATCTTGAGTCTCGAGTAACATGTTATTATGTGTGTATATATATGTATATGTTTTTTCTATTTTTCCCTATAAATTATATATATATATATGTGTATATATGTGTGTGTTTTTACTATTTATATATGTGTGTGCGTTTTTTCATTTTGTAACTTATGAGTAATATGTTATTTTTATGTATAACATGTATTCAATTTCCACGAACTCATATTTCTAGTATTTGTAAATTAATATTTATTTTTAATTCAATTTGTTAATTTTATTAGAAAAATCATAACTATATTAATTTCACCCATTAGGTACCCGCTCCACCCGCATCACCGGCGCGGGTCGGATGAGGGTGAAGATGTTTGCGGGTGATGGGTGGAGCGGGTGAAATTATTTATCCGCGGGGCGGGTGATGGAATGACTTCATTCACCCACAACTCGCGCACCCCATTTCCACCCCTAGATACAATAGAGAGCAGTGGCGGATCCTGAAACACTTAGTTGAGGGGGGCGGAAAATTGACCTCTATTTTTTTTTTTCGAAAAAGTCATCAATATTTAAAGTTTTTAAGTTTAATTATAGTATTAAGTTGTGAAGTTTAACAAATGATAAGTATGATAGAAGTATATTAATTGGTAAATGATGTGAAAAATCATTTATATCGCTTCAATTTTGAAACGTTTATAACTTTTTACTCAGGTATCGAATTTGAGCTTATAATATATCAAATCGAAGCTATCGACGAGAGGAATATGTATAATAAATTTTATTTTTGATTGGGGGGCGACTATCACCTCTAGCCCTAATAAGGATCCGCCCCTGATAGAGAGTATGTACTAGAACCAACAGGGTAGCTCCTTAATAATTATCACATTTTAATATTATTTATTTGTATAAACACGATCAATTTAACATAAGAAAAGTTAGTTGAATCTCCGGCATATAACAGCCTCGCCAATGTTGGCCGAGAATATATACTAAACTCGACACATTTGGCCGAACTAATGTACTAAAATTAATCTTGTTGATATTAGACGAGGTTAATTCATTGGTTCAACGCATATATTCGGCCTAGTTTCTATGGATCTTGTGATAAAAAAAAACCACATTAGATTTGTTGAAAAGCATTCAAAAATCATAAAAAGCTACTAAAATAATATAGTAACAAATATCGATTTGTTGAGTATTTGGATGAACATATAGTTTTTTCTTTTTGCTTTACTCTGATTCATAAATGTTTTAGAAATAGAAAAGAAGTTATGTGCAAATTTATGAAAATTATCTTGTCAAGGCTTGCCAATAGCCTCACTTATTTTAATTAATTTCTCCTGTATTATATTTATATAACTATTTCTTCTTGAATTAGTTTTATTATAGAACTATTTCTCCTGTATTATACTCCATTCGTTCGGCAAAACTTATCATTTTAGCTTCTTTCACAAGTTTTAAGGCAATTAACAAATGTACTAATTTACCCTCAATTATTATCATCCTTTTTACTTTATCGAAAACTACAACTAATAAACCATCAATCATATCAAGGACATTTTTGTAAAGTGAATGGTAAAATGCCTACAATTACAAATTTTTTTAAATAAAAATAACACCCTAAAATGACAAGTTTTGCCGAACGGATGGAGAGTATTGATAGAAACAGCCACCTCCTAAACATAGAAGCACACAAAACTAAGAGAAAACCAACACCAAATATGGAAGCATCAACATATAGCTCAAATATAGCTTCGAGTTACATGAATTTACTCTCTACATTGAGGTTGAGAGAGAAGCTATGAGAACACGTACGCGCCACACCGCCTTAATTAAACTTACATATACACATGACATATATCCATGTCGTTATCTCAGGGGCGCAACTTGCTGCTACTGATTGCTTCCTAGTGTACATATTTCGATCATAAATTATAGATCGACAGGATAGATATATATTTTTGTTAGTTCATTACGACGAAGGGAATAATGTTAATGAGGAACTCATCGTAGGTAAAGGTCGCAGTTCCAGTATACGGGTCCTCCTTTGTCTTGAACCTCTCGGTTAATCCCTACACCACGCCAAGAAATCAGCATTAATTCATCAAATACAAGAAGAGTTAAGAATGAATTAATATATTACTCTGAAAGATTGATCAATTTAGGATGAAATACATACCTTGATGATCAAGCAACACCTGCAAATTTGATAGAGAAGGCACAAAGAGAATCAGTAATTAGTTCGATATATGATCCAATCAAGATATATACTGATACAAAATGAAAGAGGAGCACGCTTAATTACTGTATATGAATACATACTCAATAAAGTAGTCGTATTCAATGGCGAATTTGGCACCAGATTTGTCAAACTTGGACACGATCAGCTTTAACACGAACGGCGAAAGGTTGTAACCCAGGCTCCTCATAGCCTCTCTCAGCTCCATCTCGTTCAAGCTCCCATTCTTATCCCGATCGTGCTGCTCGAATGTCGCCTATATTGTTCATAGAAGCATTTCGTCAAACAGATTCAGAGCAGTCGATTTTATTATCAAATGAAACCTGACTAATGGATTCGAAAGTGCAAATTGGATATCAAATCAGTAATAAAATCTATGAACTTGCACCATGAATTAAATAATTATGGAAGAAATTAGATAAGCAGCGGAGGATATGAATTGAATTTGAACCTTCCAGGATTGGAGGCTGCGAATGAGAGGGACGAACTCCTTGGGAGTGACGTCCTTCATGTTGGATCCGGTGAACAGGAACATCAGAAGGTGGACAGTTCGGAGGCTAAACCTCTGATTGAAGGTCGTCAGAGCCGATTGCAACTCCTGATCGCAGATCGAACCGTTCCTGTCTCTGTCCATCTTGTTGAAGCACTCGATGAACTTCGGATCTGTCCCGGGAGGAAAGGAAGTTGGAACAAGCGCCGAGATCAGATCATCGGACTCGGGGAAAACGACGCTCTGCTGCGCCATGGTCTGCGCCTTGTTTCCGTACATCCGAAGTCCGTCGTATCCTCCGTCAGCCACCATCATCCGGCCACCATTGGAGGCGTATTCACCGCCATAGTAGCCAGAGTCCTTCCCGTGGCCGCCGGCCCAAAACTGGCCGCCTGTGGCCATTTGGCCACCGGCGTAGCCGCGGTAGTCGTAACCACTACTCCCAAAGCCGTTGCTTCCGTCAAACGAGAAGCTGGGGGCTTTACCGTAGGTGTGGCCACCAAAGCCGTCGGACCAGGCGTTGCCGGCGGCGTTATTGCTGTACTGAAAGAGCTCATAACGATAGGAAGACATTGTTGGAGGGTTTAGGAGAGGTTGATCAGTTAAGCAATTACGTTTTTAATTGATTCGGTTGGGTGGAGGAGGAGGATTTTGTTTTGTTTATATACGAAGGTAGTTATGAATTGGGGCTCCAAGTTTGGATAATTAACGGAATTTGCCAGCGGTGGATGGTAGTTCCAATTCCACCGAAGGATGCAATTGTTATTATCTTCTCATGTGGCTAAGAGAATACGAATATATTATATATATGTGTATCAAGTATGGTCACTGCTGAGGAATCCGGATAATGGGGTGGGACATGGCGGGAATATATTTGTTCCAAGTTACGATGACCTGCTAATAACATGTGTGCTGTTTGACTAGCTACATAGTGCCCTCAGCCCCTCATTGGGCTGTGTTTGTGTGTGAGTTGGGTTGAAGCCCATGGCTGATACACTCCTTACTCCTTAGTAACGTGTGAATTTTTTTTTTAAAAAAAAAATTGTACAAGTTACAAAATAAATGATAACAAGTGGTTTTCTATGATCTCAAAAATAATGAATGATGTTCATGAAAGCATTGCTAAAAATAACAGGTGTAAAAAACAGAATGAGACTTTAATCAAGATCTTAAAACGACGGTTGTCAAGACAATTTTAACTAAATTGCACCAGATCCTTCTCATTTTTTTACAATCAAATTGTAAATAGGCCCAAAACTCTCTCCTCTACATTACGACATGAAATTGGTGGAAGAAAGAATGGATCGCTTTGAAAGTATACAATTGAATCTCCCTCTTTTCTTCCTCACATCAAACCAATCTATCTCTTGTTGCTAGTTTGCTATATATTGAATTCAATCGAATTCTTCAATCAAAGGTTCTCGCTGGAATTGATTGAAGGTTGAAATTCGTCTTCGCTTGAAGAATTCTCTCAAAACCCTAATCAATTTCCATCCCTCACCCGAAAGCCCAACTAATTAAATTGGCCCGGTCAACCACAAAACAAATTGGGGGAAGATCATAATCATACAGTATTTCAAAATCATACTCCTTTTAGATTTGTTTCAACCAACCAAGGCAGTAATCCACTTCCTGAATTTGGTAATAAAGGAATTAGGGGGAGTTCGATGGAATTAATTGGCAGGTTTTCACTTGATCTCCTCGAACGGCAGTAGCAATAGCCAACCGCGAAGGGAGTAATCAGCGGTCCAGCACCCGACAGCAAGCTATTGCAGTGGCGGCAAGATCTAGGTGGTAGGCGTCAGCAGGTCGCTAGCAGCAGGACGATGTGTGGTGGACTTCGGCACTGGTGGAATGATTAGGGTCTTGGACGTATTTGCAATTTGTTTGGAAAAAAATAAAAAGGACGTGTGTGTAATTCAGTTGAAATTGTCTTGACAATAGTCGTTTCGAGATCTTGCTTAAAGCCGCTATGTAAAAGAGAATATAAAGAAGGTCAAATTACAGAAAATCACCCCTTAAATTGATATACTTATTTGCTATAAATTACCCCTTAAATTAATATTTTTAGAAAACCACCATTTAAATAACTTTTGTGACCAATCAACCACCCTCAAAATTATTCCGTTCAAATCTACGTTAAATTTAATAAATTACAATTTTACCCCTCCTTTTATATTATATTCTAACAGATTTTTAACAATTAAAAAAACTAAATAAGTATGAAAATGGGAGAAAATCATTGACGCTATTTTCTCTTTTCAAATAACCGATAGAATTGTGTCAGCCTTTACAAAATTGCTCTCCCTCCAATCGAGTTGCTCGCTTTTCCCTTCCAAACCACTTTGTAATTCTCCATTAGCTTGTACACACATTCAATTTGGGAGCAAAAATGACGTATTTTTCTTTCCAATTTCAATCCTACTTATGTATTTTTCCCTTTTTTAATTGTTAAATTTTCTTTAGTGTATAATTAAAAAAGATGGGTAAAATTGTAATTTAATAAATTTAACCGAGATTTAGACGGAATAATTTGAAGGTGGTGGATTGGTGACGGGTGTTATAAAGAGAGTGCATATATTCTTGGAAATATCGATGTAAGGGGTAATTTATAACAAATGGGTATATTTAAAGTGCAATTTGATGCAAGTTGGCATATAAAGAAGGAAAAATGATTGAAAATAATACGGCTATTCAACTTTAAAAATTACAATTTCATATACAAACTTTACCGTATTAAACCAATAACAATAAAATGTTTGAAAATCGCAAACAAAAAAATAACGGGGACTTCAAATATAATTAACAAGAAACCTGGACTCATAAATTAATTTAGACTAAAAAAATCATAAAATTATGCAGAAGCAGTAGGAAATACTGTTTATTGTCTCCCTCCTCCAATTGGGTTTTCATTAGGGGTGGAAATGGGTCGGGTGATGGGTGGGTGGAGCAATTTTTCCACCTGACCCATCACAAAAAAATTTCACCCGACCCATCACCCGTATGTCTAATGTTTCACCCATCACCCGATCTGTCGGTGAATCGGGTGGGTCGGGTGGGTAATCGGGTAAAGGAAATTAAAGGAAAATGAGTCACAAGACATACTTAGAAATCGATCATATTCGATAATTTCACAAACCACTTCAACGTGGAAATCTTATTAAATGTATAAAAGGTTTATTCATACATTATATCACTATCCTCATCTTACAAAGTTAACTTTAAAATTTTAATATCAAATCAAATGAAATGAACTTTAGTCCATTGATAGACTCATTGTTAAAAAAAAAATAACAATTTGGCTAAATCACGCCTTAACACACTAAATACTAACCAAGTCGTTGAAACGAGCGAAATTGCTAACACTCTAATAGTGTATGTAGTTATGTTAGAAAAAAAATTGCTAGAATTAGAAAAATGATAAATATGTAGTTATGTTAGACTATATATTTTTTTATAAACTATGATTTTTTTAAATAATCGGGTGGGGTAACGGGTGGTTAAGTGGGTCGGGTAATGGGTGAAAAATATATCATCCATCACCCGTTTCACCCACCCATCACCCGGTTTTTTGTCGGGTTTTCACCCGTATAATCGGGTCGGGTGAGTCGGTCACCCATGGATGATCTTCAACCCTAGTTTTCATCCATCTAACCCCCAAACCCTTCATCCTCCCTTTTCTTCTGAAATAGACATCCCTTTTCTTTATTTCTCCAGACCTACAGTTGGATAGAGGGACCTAGATTTACCTGGAGTTCGAGGGAGACATCCATATAAGGGGAGTTGTTCCTGAGATCGAGAGAAAAATCGGGATGCACAGATACACACTTGACGATTTGACAGTGTGTGAGAGAGGGATGTCTACACGGATCTCAGATCTGGGTTCCATTGAAGGAAGAGAATGGAAAATCAAGCTTTTTTTATCTCCCCGCAAAAAACAGTTGATCTGAAAAATTAAAACAAAAGACGGAGAAAGAAATGTGGAGAAAACCAACTTCAATCATCACATTAATTACAACTCTAATTGCAAGGTGAAAAAAGTAAGAAAATGGAGGATGAATAGTTTGGGGTTTGATCGATGAAGACCCAGTTAGAGGAAGGAGATGGTAAATAGTACTTTCCTTCCTAATTTTTCTAGGCCTGAATCTAAATTAATTTTTGAGTCCAAACTTTAGTTAATTTTATTTTGAGTTCAAATTAATTTTTTGTTTGTGAATTCTAGACATTGTATTATTATTGGTTTAATAGAATATAATTTATATATAAAATTTTAATTTATAAAGTTCGTATTATTTTTGGTTCAGAATGGATAGTTCGTATTATTTATGATTATTTTTCTTATAAAGATTGGTTCAGAATGGATAGTTCGTATTATTTATAATTATTTTTCCTATAAAGAATGCATGTGCATAATGATTTAAGGTTTCACTCAATGTTAGTGTATATGTTATTTATTGGACTAGGCCTTTCAATATGGGCTTTTTTCATTACTCGCTAGGCTTGGGCCCATTAAGAGTTGTATAAATGCAATTGTAGCAGTTAATTTGCAAGCTTTCTTAGAAGATAACGCAATCTATATATGTCCAACACGACAATTGTAGTGTACAATTTGTTATCGTATTTTTAGAACACTTGGTTCTTTCTTTCACAACTTTGACAAAACTAGTTGACAAATGAATCCCATTATATAAGTTGAAGGAGATTCCATCGTCTCCAATCTAGTTGACAAATGAAAGGTCATGGTATTGTTATACTCGTACAGAGTGGTTGATCACAGAACAACAATAACAGACACAATACATACAATGGGTAGGCACATGCATTTACACATGTGATAACATTATTTACTCCACATTCATATACATATAATGTGGAGAAGATAACTTAAGCGTACATATATAGTTATTAAGCAAGCAAATTAAGAACCCGGCCAGATAAGATTGCGTTTACGCCTGCTAATTGATGGATGATCAACATCCCGCCACCATATATGTTTTGTTGGATCTTATAGCTCATTCAGGCCACAATAAAGGGAAGAACGTTGAGGAGGAACTCATCGCAGGTAAAGTTTGCACTTCCGGTGCACGGGTCAGCCTTTGCCCTAAACTTCTCGGTTAACCCCTAAACCATCACAGTATATATACGTACCAATTAAGTTTTTAGTTATTTAAAAAAGGTTTATATATATAACTCAGCCCTTCGTTCAGACTATATATATATATATAGAAGTGAAATAAGAAACAATGGATGGATGTGATGAAGAGATGGAGTACGTACCTTGACAACCACACAGCACCTGCGCGCGCGGATTAATATTGGTAGACAAGAGATCGACAACGCAGGAAAGAATATAGTATTAGTTTACACTTAACAACATGAATTCAATCAATTAAATAATACTACATCCGTTCAGAAATAGATGTCGTTTTACTTTTTTCACACGTTTTTTAATAAACTAAAAGCTATATCAAATATTAACTTTATAAATAATTTTTGAAAAAAATAATATAACACTTATTATTAACAAGTATTTATATTATATTAAAAAAATTACTAAAACATTGATATTTTATATGATTTTTACCTCTTAAAAAAAACGTGTCAAAAACTAAAACGATATCTAGCTAGCTAATATTATCTAAGTAGTAGGAGGTAAGTTACTCGATGAAGTAGTCGTATTCAATGGCCCACTTAGCACCGGATTTGTCAAACTTAGACATGAGGAGCTTCAGCACAAATGGTGAAACATTGTAACCCATGCTCATCAGCGCATCTTTCACCTCCCCCTCCTCCAACCTTCCATTCCTCGTCCTATCATAGCTCTGGAAAGTCACCTGCATCCAAAAACCTCCAAACAATTTCACTAACAAGAAGATCATTTTTATACAATTAACTTTAAAACCAAAAATTAAATCAAATTGGATCCATCATATATATATCGAACCTTCCAGGTTTGGAGGCTACGAAGGAGAGGGACGAACTCCTTGGGGCCGATCACCTTGGAGCTGGATCCGGTGAACATGTACATCAGCAGGTGCACCGTCCGGAGGCTGAACCTCTGATCGAAAGTCGAAAGAGCCGATTGTAGCTCCTGATCGCAGATCAGTCCGCTCCTGTCCTTGTCGATCCGGTTGAAGCAGTCCACCAATTTCGGATCCGTTCCGGGTGGGAATGACGACGGGACAAGCGCGCAGAAGGGGTCTCCGCCACACCGGCCTTCGGTCGACATCCGGTACATCTCCGATCCATTGACGGCAGTTCTCGCAGGCATCGATTGCAACCCAGCCGTGCCCGTGCAGAGCTGAGCTGTGCCGCCAGCGGCGCCGTAGCTGTAGCCGGAAGCGTTCCCGTAGGCGCCGGGTTTCTGGCAGGCGCCGCTGTTGGATGTCCAGGAATGGCCGCCACCGTTGGCGTATTCGGTGGCTTCGTACTGGACACGCTGGTAGGAAGCCATTGATGAAAGGTGTGGAAGGTGAGTGGAGTGGAGAGTTAGGAAATTGTTGCGTTTGAATTGATGAGGAGAGTGGAACGCCATGGGAATTGTTTATATAGGAGGGAGATTAGGGATTGGGGCTCGAAATTGGGGAGGTATTACGGAATTTGCCATCAACTCCATGGACGGATACAATCATTTGGAGGGAAAGGGAATATGTATGGAGTTTGGTGGTGAGGGCGGGAATATGTTTCTCTTTCAAAAAGAGGGCTTAATGGTTTATATATATATAGTTATTTTAATCAAAAGTCGTCGCCGGATATTTTACGGATAAAAATATATATTGAATTTTTTTTTTCAAAATATTCATTGAAAAAATAAATATTTAAAGAAATACTCACAATTTTAAACTATTTACAAAAAAATTTATTTTTGTCAAATACATCATAAAAAGGAAAAATGCGGTTTAAGACTGCGTTTTATTCACAAAATCCGAAATTCAAAAGTGGAGGGGAAGGAAAAAAAATAAATAAAAAAAATGTGGTTTGAACCCGCGTTTCTTTCCCAATTCGGGATAAAACGCGAGTTAAAACCGCCTTTTTTTTCAATTAAAAAACAAAACAAAATAAATAAATCTCGGTCTCAGACCGCGCTTTACAATTATTATTATTATTATTATTTTTAAAAAATGACGTTCTCCTCAGATGTTCTTAAGCTTAACATCACAGATTGCGATGTTAAGCCTGAGATCAGCATTTCACCCATGCTCAATGTCACCCTTTATGATACACATGATAGTAATTGAAAAAAAACGTGTTTTGCGAGGAGTCTGCAATGTTAAGCATGAGTCAATGTCATCCATGGGAGGAGATTCATGCACTGTGATTCGCAGTGCATGAATCTCCTCCCATGGATGAACGCCAGCCCCTTGAGGACCGAATTCGCCATACTGGTCACATACGAATTAAAGAGCCGTCGTGGTCACAGGTGAAGGGAAGGGGCGGCTGCGGAGTCGAGGTCGTCGACGAGTGCTGGAGTAGACGATCTTACTGGAGACGGAGGAGCCGTGGTGTCATGGCAGAGGTTGAGCAGAGGAGCCATGGTGTAGTCGAGTTCGCCATATGAAGGTTGAGCAGAATGAGAGAGGAGGAGGAAGGAGGATGCCTTCTTTTTCTTTCTTTGTTTTTCTTTAAAAAAAATTATAAAGCGCGGTCTTAGGCCGCGCTTTATTCTCCTTTTTCTCTTTTTTAATTTAGAAATAAAAAATGAAAATAAATGCGGTTTTAACCCGCGTTTTATTCCTAACTGGGATAGAAGCGCGGTTTGAAACTGCGTTTTTTCATATATTTTTTTCACAACTTCAAATTTGAGATTTTTATAAGTAAAACGCGGTCTTAGTCTGCGTTTTACTGTTTTACCTAATAAAAATGAATATTTTTGTAAATAGTTTGTAATTGTAAATATTTCATTAACTATTTATTTTTTGGTGAATATTTTGAAAAAAAAAATTCTATATATGTCACGTATTTGTTTTTTGCCGATTCTGTTTGCAAAAGTTTATCCATTTTGTTAGAATAGAAAAAATATGATAGATTGGTCAGTTGTGCTAAAAAATAAGGAATGATTTTACCTTTAAATTTAAATATAAAAATCATTAAAAGGAGTATTTTGAATTAAAAGAAAAGCTAAAAAAATATCTATTAAAATAATGATTTTATTATCTTTTTTCAAAAAATAATAAAACTAACAGGAATAAAAGTATTGACTTAGTAAGTGATTAGAAAAGGAATGTTAATACGTGCGTCTTCACAACAGAAAATTTTCATTTTGACAAGATGAATGTTGATGATGACAAAACTGAAAAGATTGACAGGATAGAAACACTAATCGGGAAGAGAGACTAAAGATACGGTTTTATCCAAAATCATAACTACTAGATTATTAACTGACCCTAATAAGAAGAGGCGAATCAAATTGTCAATACGTATGTCAAATTGTCAAAACGTGTGTCAACACACTATAACCTTTTCACTTTAACAGAATGAATGTCCATGGTGACAAAGTTTAATATTTACATTGACAGGAATAATGTCCATGGTGACAAGGTTGATTGTTTACTTTGACAGGATAGAAGCAATAATCACGGAGAGACTAAAGATATAATTTTATCCTAAATCATAAGTACTTGATTATTAATCGTAAATAGAAAATGAATGTCAATACGGGTATATACGCATCATAACATTTTCTAGTTGACAGGATGAATGTCATTGACGACAAAGTTGAGTAAGTACACTGACGGGATGAATATCAATGATCGGGGAGAGATGGACTAAAGATACGGTTTTATCCTAAATCATATCTACTAGATTATTAACAATAATTAGAAAAGCAATCGATGATGCAGGGTAAGGGCGACGATATGCCAATGAATCAACAAAGGGTGGGAGGGTGAGGGAAATGGCGTCGGAAGGTGAGGGCGATGAGCAGAAGTGGGAGGGTGAGGGCGATCGTTGATAGGGCAATACGAGGCCAATTAATTGACACAACACCGAAGGGTGAGACTGATTGCACTAGAGTGTGAGGGCGAATGGGCGATGGCCCCGAACCGTGTGGGTGAGGAGTCAGAGGGTAATGGTGACGGGCCAAAGCCAGAGGGTGAGGGCGGGTTGGGGCTGCTCGGAGGGTCGGGTATTGGAGGTTAGGGGTTAAGGCTGCTTTTGTTTTGATTTTTGTACATTTTTAAATTTTAATTCTTTTAATTTATTTTTATTACTTAATATAATTTAAATATAAAAGAAAAAATATAAATACCAAAAAGATTTTTCATTTTTTTTATTTTCTGATTTTTTTTGGTGGTGGAGTAGTTTTGCTAATCAAATAGGGTATTTTGGCAAAGTTTCATATGTGAGTACGTGCAACTGTTTTCAAAAGTAGGTATTTTTGCAACTTGATTATGAAAGTAAGGTATTTACTACTAATTTCCCCTTTTTTTTTGTTATTAGATATACCAACTTAGCTGAGCTTTTGCAAAAATGTCCCCCCTTAAAAATAGCAAAAGTATACCAACCGGTCCAAATTTTGCAAAACTAGTCAACGAAAGGGAAGAACAAGCGGTGGTCAGGACAATCAATTCAGGAAAACAGGTAAATGTCTTCCACAGTTCACCCATATATGTAGTGCCATTGTAGAAATCAAAATTTTTAACAAGTTTAAAACCCTAGTAGTTGGGGACATAGATCTGAGTTCGAAATCTTCTAATTGAGTGGTGGATATTGTGAATTTTTTATGGAGTGGATTAATCATGGTGGTTTGAGAGGGTAGGTTAAATGCGGATTTGAGTTCATAAGTTGCAAATGTGTCTATTGGTGGAGATATGAACTGACATGGATTGGGGATTGGGTAGTGATGGCATTGGTATTGCTATAGGTGACATGGGTATCATAATGGTTGAAAAGGTAGATAAATAGGTTTATTAACACTTGAATTGAATGGTTGTGGAATCGAGGGACACTACACAATGAAGGGAAAACATGGTTATACATGTAAGTGTTATGGCAATGATAAGTAATGGCACAAAAAATTGAGTATAAGTGAAAAGGGTATTGTAATGGCTGACAAGGTAGGTAAGTGGGTTTGCTGGCCACTTGGGTTGATATGTTGTGAAATCAAGTGACAGTTCACAATGAAAAGGTAACATTGTAATACATGTGAGTGTCGCAAAAATGACGAGTGATGACATAAGAAATTGAGTAGGTGACAGGGGAAGTAAGTATGATTCCTAACACAATGCGTGGAATAGAGCTAGTGACTGTTATAGTAAAGTTAAGGGCTGACATAAAAAACTGACTTACTATCATGTATATCATAAAGGGTGACATTGAGCATGAGTTAAATGCTGATGTGGGTTTCTTTATATTATATCCAAGAAAACAAGCGACACATAGTACAATGATTTGCAATAAAGGGGGCAAGGTGGTCACACCGACAAGCAATAAGGTAAAACTTGATAACTTAATGCATCGGAAACAATGAGGAAGTATGTTATTTCCATGTAATAATTGTTTCGTAAATGTTGCCATGGCAGCCAATGCTCGTAGTTAGTGCCCACAGACAAACACTTCTGTGGTAGATGCAACCAATATGCCAAGACCTCCCTATTAATGTACATGGATGACTGCATCTCCCTGACGGAATAGCAGAGGCTTTGGGACAACTCTCTTGGAGGCACTGTCAAGCTTAAGACACGTGTACAGTTCTCAATGCAATTGGCCGGTGCACATTAATTTCTATAACACCAACTGAAAACATTGAAGAAGTGGGAGACATGGTACATGATATAAGGTCGTCTCCTACACTTCTCCATCTAGGAATTCCCCTTGATCATCGGGATGAGTTGTGGTCGAATCAAGGACCCCGAATATGAAATGGAAAAGGCAACCATATGTGATTTCTTTAGGGTGGAGAAGGTTACCTTAGTGAAGCTACATCTGCAATTCCAAAAGGAGAAGATGTCGGAGAGTTGTGTGAAAGGAGGTTGAAGTTCGCCCTTCTCATCATCATGGAGGGCATTTTTCTGTCAGGCTCTAGATGACGTGTACCAATTGAGTAAGGCATTCGCGAAGACATGGCGCGACCTGCTTACTCACTCGCTAGCTTCCCCCTCGCATTCAAGATTTCAAGGTAAATAACACTTCCTACCCAAACGCTTTAGTGAATAAGTGCAATTAGCCTGGTATGTTGATTTCGTAACACCCTTTTGCTCACATAGATTTGGACATACAAGGCAGTGCCTCATCTTGTCGCATGCTAAGTGATGAGGGGGTCAAGCTCAGTGTACCCACGTTGTGTACACTGGATTGTTGAGACCCCTAATGTTGTGTATTCAAACATAGAGTCTGAGCTATGTGAGGACAATGAAAATGGGATCAAGCTTGATGACACTTGTACCATCCTTCGCCCTTGATGTACATATTTGTACCTCTTTTTATTGCATCTTTTGACTTCATATTTCATTCGATTTCCAAAGAAAAGGGTCAACATAATGTAAACTTGTGTAAGAATGGGCTAAAGTGCAAGAAATAGAGTCTGCACAAGTTTCGAGCTATCTATGCAGGAATTTGAGTGAAATCGAAGTCAAAACGAAGAAACCAAGGAGTGTAGAAGAGAGGTCGATATCGACCTTACAACATCGACATCGACTATAGAACATCGACGCAAAACTGAGTGTCTAGACAGACAACAACACAGCAGAAGAAAAGCGCTCGATATCGATCTCCTATCATCGATATCGACCTCAACCCAGGAATCGAGTGAAGCTGAGATCGTCGAGCAGAGACAAAGACATCGAAATCGACCTTCCTGGTCGATATCGACCTTACTTCGACACGGGTTAGACACGCTTTTCGAGACACGGATTTGCAATTCTATCTTCAAGAGGCACGAATTATCTTTTGTAATATTTAGATAGAATACAACTGATTTAATTATCTTTAACTTAGAGATTTATCAAGTTGTTTAGAGTTTTATCAAAATAAAAGATCTATCCTACTTGTTTGGATAAAATCTATAGTTTAGATAGAAGATACTATCCTCGGCTAGCAAGGGTTAATAGCCTATAAATAAAGCCCTAGGGGGCTGACATTCAAGGATCCATCAACAATCCAAGAAGACACACAATTACATACAATAGAGTTAGGAAGAAGCTTTATGGTTTGGCGTTTACGAGAGCCGACGTTGAGTTGTAAAGTTTCGAAGTTATTAATGCAAGATTCCTTTCAATCAATGATGAGTTCCAAGATGAGGTGCGAGTAGTCTCCCAAAGCTCTTAGGGTCGGGGTGAGCCTGACGTTGGCCATGCGTGCCTGAGGTAAGTGTTAGATGTTGATATCGTTGTGTCTATATCATCTCCTACGATTCTATGTTTAGTCTTAATCGAAAGAAAATAGATTCATGCTAACAACTTGAGTTATAAACATAAAATTGGTAGAGACAATTAGGTTTATTTGCAAGAGTAATACTAAGAGTTGGTGTACAACGAAAGCTTGTCCCTCGAGTGAAATATCGCAATTGTCCGTCTTATTTGCCTTATCGCATGCATTGGTTAACGTTGCGGTAAACCCTAATCCTAAGAGTTGCTTTTTACATAGTTTATCCTCATAAAAACATTGTCTTTATTCTGATCATCGCTCCTCATTCATCCTTAAGTCTTTGGCCTTTTTTTGCCGACAAAAAACTAACAACTTTGTAGGAATAGACATCGATATCGACCTCAACATCGATATCGACCACTTGCTTTCGTCGACGGTTTTCTGAGTCGACGAAGATCCCCTAAGTTCCTGCTGCTGAACATCGATATCGACCCTAAACGTCGAATCGACCCTTCTGTGTCGATTGGCAGTCTTTTGAGCCAGTCGATTTCGCTGACTGACATCGATATCGACCTTCCCTAGTCGATATCGACTGCTTGTTTTTGTCTCTGTAGGTCTTCTGTTGCAGAAAGAGTTGACATCCAAGGTCGACATCGACAACTAAGTTCGAGATCGAGGCTTCTGGTCGACCAAAGACGTGAGCTTTCCAACGCTACTAGGATCCCGCTGACCTGCCTCCTCGTGTATCGATCCTGACTACCCTTCTACTACAACGGGAGGAAGTCTTGTAATTATTTGCATAGGCTAGGATTCGACTTCGCATTTATATACTTTATATTTGTATTTAAGAACTCGGCTTCCCTCCTATCGTCAAATTGGCGCCGTTGCCGGGGAGACAATCAATTGCGCCCTAGTAGTCTATCTCACGTCTCTATCAAGTTTGGACTTGCAGGTGTATGCGACGCGCTGATCGCCCACCTGAATTTAAAGGAGGAGACGATCCTGAATGCTATCTCCATCTAAGAGCTCAAGCTCAAAGAATCATGGCTGACAACGCGACACCGGCTGAGCTAATTGAGCAACTAAGGAAGCAACTCGAGGATCTAACCACTAGAGAGACGGCACTACGGGAGCATGCCGAAAGGGAGGAGCAAGCTAGGAGGCAATATGAAGCTCAAATCAACGCCCTCCCATGAAATGCCAAGCAATACATGCACCTCGCGCTCACAGTGCCTGAATCGACGATTCTTATCCCTGCTTCTAATTTTGAAATTAAGCCAAATTTTCTTACTGAGATTAGAAGGCATCAATATGAAGGAAAACCTAATGAATGCCCTATGGTGCATATATCAACCTTATTAGATCTTTGCGATACTATTGCTGATGGACAGAGTCTTGAATATGTCCAACTAAAAGCTTTTCGTTGGTCCCTTACAGGAAAAGTATTGCAGTGGTTGGAGAGTTTAGCCCCAAGATCACTCCGCACCTGGAATGAAGTCAAGAACGCATTCCTCAACAAGTTCTTCCCTCCATCCAAGACGGCGTTGATCCGACAGAAAATCACGGCTTTCAAACAAAAGTCTGGTGAGACTCTGGCGACTGTTTGGGAAAGGTTTAAGGACCTACTACGATCATGCCCGACGCATGGCCAACCACCGTACGTGATTCAGGAGATTATATACAATGCTCTTGATGCTGCAACCAAGGAGAGGATCAACACCTACACCTCCTATGGCTACCTTGAACTTGCTCCACAAGAGGCTTGGGACACCAAAGAGAGTTTGGTGGAGTTCGACAACAAATATAAGACTCTTAAGGCTTCCGACACATCATCATCGTCGAGGCCTGCCCCATCTATGCCATTATATGAACCCTCTAAGGTGATCGATCTGGATGTGAAGGAGCAATTTCAAAGAGATCAACTTCGAAAGCTCCAAAAGCAAGTGAGGTTCCTTTCAGCGAACCAAAATTGCATTGAATGCGAATCACAGCGGCACACCACCACCGAGTGCCCCCATGCTAAACAAGTGCAATTGGCGGAGACTTATGAGGAAACCAACTACATGAGGGGTCCCAATCGCCAATATTGGGGAGACCAAAGGTTCCATCAACTACAAAGGAACCCGGTTAACCCTAGGGACCCCCCACTCTATAGAGCTCCTGGGCTCCCGGAAAGAGACCAACGGAAGGATGATCTTCATCTTATCCTGGACGTAATGAGGCGAAATCATGCGGAGAATAAGGGAGCACTTCATCATGTTACCGCAAGATTCGGGGAGATGGATGTATGGAAGAAAAACATTGAGACCCAATTGGGTCAATTGGCGGCACAAATCCCTAGACCATCCGGAACGTTCCCTGGGCCAGTGGCGGATCCAGAATTTTATTTAGGGTGGGGCTAAATTTTTTTTCGAGAAAAGAGACTATACACAAGTACACAACACATAAGAATACATAATTTTATAGGAAAAGAGTTTACAAAAATTTTGACTAATGAACAATGAAAAATACTTGGTTTTGGACACAGTTGGTTCAAGGATTTGTCTTTGGGTTTTGGAAACAAACTTCGTGGGTTAATATCATTGGCTTCAACCTTCCGCTTGTCTATGATATTGTCCGTGCATTTGAACGAATGTAAGTGAGGGGCAGAGGTTTAGGGCAAAAAAATTAAAGAAAATCATCGGTTCTGGTTAAATCTACATTGAATTTTTCATCTATATATAATTACAACTTGATCTTGTACTACAGCAAAGATAGTCGTATCTGTCTGTCCGTAACTCCGTATGTGTAAAAGAGAAAATTGACTTATATATTTTGATGTTTTTAAAAATATAGAATTTTGTGTAAAAGAGCAATGGGTTTTCGAAAACAAAAGTTGGTGGTTTTTAAAAATACAGAATTTTGTGTAAAAGAAAAAAAAAGGCTGATGGTTTTTAAAAATACAGAATATTGTGTAAAGGAGCAATGGGTTTTCGAAGAAAAAAAGGTTGATGGAAAAAAAAGTTTGATGGGAAAAAAAACAGGTAAAAAAAAGGCATGGAGGAATGGGATTCGATCCTAGGCTGAAGCCACCCCAAGCCCCCCCACAAATCCGCCACTGCCCTGGGCAACCAACTACAAATCCTAAGGGGCAATCCGGGATGGGCCATGTCGCAGCCATGCAACTAAGGAGTGCAACAAAGTACAAAAGCCACGAACGGAATCGGAAGAGAAAGCAGCAGATCCAGTCGACATCGACAGACCAGTCGATGTCGAGCCAGACATCGATATCGACCACCAGGTCGACACCCAGGTCGACGTCGAGGCCACTGTAGAGCCTTCAAAGACACAATAAAGGTTGACATCGACCATCCCGGTCGATATCGACCAAGTCCCAGTCGACATCGATGTCCAGCAAGCCCCTCCGACCACCGTTTTGGCTCCTCCACCAAAGAAGACGTTGCCTTTCCCTTCCAAAGCATTGGAGGACCCCACGAAAGGTAAGTTTAGGCGCTTTGTAAAGATTCTTCAAGGTCTTAACATTACTATTCCTCTTACAGAAGCCCTAAGCGAGATGCCCGCCTATGTGCGATTCCTCAAGGACATCCTTAGCAAGAATCGGTCCATGGCAGAGATCGTAGAGGAGTGCTCAAAGATGGACTTCCCTGAAAAGAGGAGTGATCCAGGGAAGTTTGCAATCACCGTGGGGCTTGGCCAACATCACTACAAGGCCCTATGTGACCTAGGGGCAAGCGTAAGTCTTATGCCTCTTTCTATTTGGTAAAAAGTGAACATTGAAGCACTTGAACTTGTGGATATGAAGCTCTATATGGCTGACAACTCATTCGTCAGCCCCACAGGTATAATTGATGACGTTCCGATAAAGGTAGGTAAGTTCTTTGTTCCTACTGATTTCATTGTATTGGAAATGCTTGAAGATCCTATAGTACCTATCATTCTTGGTAGGCCTTTCTTAGCTACTGCTGATGCCAATATCAATGTACGTCAAGGATTACCAACCTTTACTATAGGGAAAGAAGTGATAGACTTCTCTTTCAACCCCATTTGGGAATTGAGACTTAGAATGGTTAGATTAATGCATTGTGGAAAGAAAAGTGCATATATTCAGTTTTGAGCAAGGAAATTATGGGTTGGTATATATATTGACATCTTGTCACATTTTGTAAAAGGATTTTTGGCTCACCATATAAATGCACATATTTTTAGTATTTATTTATTATTTTCGTCCAAAAAAATCCAAAAAAAAAAGAAAGAAAAAAAAGAGATATGTATATATGTATCATGTGCATGAGCCAAATTCCTTAAGTCCTTTATTTATTTCATACAAGTGTTATATTTTTAAGAGGCATATTAAGGGTTTGAAAGAAGGGTTGATATTATGGTCTATATCTTTAGAGCATATTAGAACATACTATGGAAGGATGAGCTTGGAAAGAGCATTATGGGAGATTGAGCTTGGAAAGTGCAACATTGGAAGAGTTATGGTTTAGATATTGTAAGTGTTGAGGTTTAGGAGTCTTGATTCCCGAATTATATAAGCACCACGTAGCCAAATAATTCCATACCTTTTATTTCATACCAAGCCCCATTACAACCCCGCTGAATGGAGTCTTCTTTGAAGTCTTCCATTGAGCGAAAGTCCTCCTGATGCTTCTTATTGCATTTTCATAATTGGTTGCGAAGTGGATTCTTATAAATTGCAATGTTTATGAGATTGTGTATGAAATTGAGTTGAGCGTTGATCTTCATAGCCCAAACACATGAGAGTTAAGTGCAAACACATTATCCCTGTGAGGTTGGATCAAAATTGCATATGCCTATGGATCACCTAAATATATGCTATGACGTTAAATTCACTTGCTTTGCTTTACTACCGCTTATGATGTTGCTTTTGACAAGGGCAAAGACTTGAAGGGTGTGTTGTAGGTGTTGGTTATTGCTTGAGGACAAGCAAGTCCAAGTATGGGGTGTTTTTATGTACATATTTGTACCTCTTTTTATTGCATCTTTTGACTTCATATTTCATTAGATTTCCAAAGAAAAGGGTCAAAATAATGTAAACTTGTGTAACAATGGGCTAAAGTGCAAGAAATAGAGCCCGCACAAGTTTCGAGCTAACTATGCAGGAATTCGAGTGAAATCGGAGTCAAATCGAAGAAACCAAGGAGAGTAGAAGAGAGGTCGATATCGACCTTATAACATCGACATTGACTACAGAACATCGACACAAAACTGAGTGTCTAGACAGACAACAACACAGTAGAAGAAAAGCACTCGATATCCATCTCCTATCATCGATATCGACCTCAACCCAGGAATCGAGTGAAGCTGAGATCGTCGAGCAGAGACAAAGACATCGAAATCGACCTTGCTAGTCGATATCGACCTTACTTCGACACGGGTTGGACACGCTTTTCGAGATACGGATTTGCAAATCTATCTTCAAGAGGCACGAATTATCTTTTGTAATATTTAGATATAATACAACAGATTTAATTATCTTTACCTTAGAGATTTATCAAGTTGTTTAGAGTTTTATCAAAATAAAAGATTTATCCTACTTATTTGGATAGAATCTATAGTTTAGATAGAAGATACTATCCTTGGCTAGCAAGGGTTAGTAGCCTATAAATAAAGCCCTAGGGGGCTGGCATTCAAGGATCCATCTACAATCCAAGAAGACACACAATTACATACAATAGAGTTAGGAAGAAGCTTTAGGGTTTGGCGTTTGCGAGAGCCGATGTTGAGTTGTAAAGTTTCGAAGTTATTAATGCAAGTTTTCTTTCAATCAATGATGAGTTCCATTATGAGGTGCGAATAGTCTCCCAAAGCTCTTAGGGTCGGGGTGAGCCCGATGTTAGCCATGCGTGCCTGATGTAAGTGTTAGATGTTGATATTGTTGTGTCTATATCATCTCCTACGGTTCTATGTTTGGTCCTAATCGAAAGAAAAGGGATTCATGCTAAAAACTTGAGTTATAAACATAAAATCTGTAGAGACAATTAGGTTTATTTTCAAGAGTAATCCTAAGAGTTGGTGTACAGCGAAAGCTTGTCCCTCGGGTGAAATAGCGCAATTGTCCGTCTTATTTGCCTTATCGCATGCATTGGTTAAAGTTGTGGTATACCCTAATCCTAGGAGTTGCTTTTTACATAGTTTATCCTCATAAAAATACTGTCTTTATTCTGATCATCGCTCCTCATTCATCCTTAAGTCTTAGGCCTTTCTTTTCCGACAAAAAGCTAACAACTTTGCAGGAACACACAGCGATATCGACCTCAACATCGATATCGACCACTTGCTTTCGTCGACGGTTTTCTGAGTCGACGACGATCCCCTAAGTTCCTGCTGCTGAACGTTGATATCGACCCTAAACGTCAAAATCGACCCTTCTGTGTCGACTGGCAGTCTTCTGAGCCAGTCGATTTCGCCGACTGACATCGATGTCGACCTTCCCTAGTCGATATCGACTGCTTGTTTTTTTGTCTCTGCAGGTCTTCTGTTGTAGAAAGAGTTGACAGTCAAGGTCGACATCGACAACTAAGGTCGAGATTGAGGCTTCTGGTCGACCAAAGACGTGAACTTTCCAACGATACTAGGATCCCGCTGACCTGCCTCCTCGTGGATTGATCCTGACTACCCTTCTACTACAACGGGAGGAAGTCTTGTAATTATTTGCATAGGCTAGGATTCAAATTCGCATTTATACTTTATATTTGTATTTAAGAACTCGGTTTCCCTCCTATCATCAGCCCTGACAAATGGAGATGTTGTTGATGGAAGGGTGTTGATACAACCATGAATCCCCCCAACCTCCTCTTTGACAATGGCATTAAGAAATAAGAGGAAGAACACCCTCGAGATCAACTCAGGCAAAGCCAGTCTTGGGCTCACACAAGGGGTACTTAGGCGGTGGGAGCCGACCATGACATTGACGATACCCAAAAAATAGGGTTAAATAAGCGTTATATTGAGATAACTAAAAGTGAATGGTATAAAAAGAAGAGATAAGCAGAGAGATTCCCCACTATATAAAGTAAACCTCAAAACTAAAACATCGAAAACGAGTAAAAGATCTTAGGATCAATCCTCAGTCATGATTCTCAAATGCAGAGTGATAAATATTTCATGAATAAATTAATATTAACATATAAAGTATAATCGAATACAAATATCAATCACGGAGAAAAGGGAACGAAAGGGAACAAAAACTAGCGAAAGTGATATATTTATAATCGCGGATTAAGTAAAAATAAATTGTGTTGGCTTATTGGTTAAGAGGCAACTGATGGGACAAAAAGGAGACCGAGGTTTTGGGATCGATTCTCGATATCACCTCCTCTTCCCTTGTATTAGCCCAACCCGACTGAACGTACTTGCGAAAATTAGGGCCAACCGAGGTCCAATGGAATGCCAGCCCAAAATGCACACTTCTTTAATAAAATAGGAGAATACATGTAATGGAATTGAATCCAGAACCTCTAGCTTCTACGAACACATACCAACCACCAGGCTTACTTTCCGTCAAAATAGACCCACAAGGTCTCTACAATCACGTAAGTACCCACACAACCTACTTAATTGGCCTTTGTAGAGTTCAGGATTGGACCAAATCAATCTTGAGATTACACAAGTTCCATGATATTCAAACTTCCTTCATAAATACAAGCTTAAGCAATGTGAAGAGGGTCGGTTCATGGAGATCGGAGTTGTATTCGCACTGTTAGCTTTTCGATCTTTCTCAAAGCGGGATTTATACCAAATTGCATGAATCGAACAATGGAGATCCAGTATTCGATCAAGTGTGGACCGTACAAAAAATCGGGCATCTTTAGACATGGAGAAGCGGTTGTTGACGAAGATGGAGGATATTTTGAATATATTAACGGGACTGGAGAAGGATGTAGAAGACATCAAGCATGGGTTGAGCAAGGAGAGAATTAAGGATGATGAAATACATCTCACTAACTTAAATCTGTCATAGGGAAATGAACTGTTGATATGGTATATTTACTTATGACATGACATTACATGCACCTATCACTCAGGATGTTGGAGTCCTACGAAGGGTAGAGCAGTGGCCGATGAGGTATGTCCCCGTCTTTTCTGTACTTTGTCATTGGGGTTCACATGGGTGATATGGGATATGTACTTGTTGACAGGGTATCAATCCTTGGCGACATGTGATGTATAATTGTTGACATGATAATCGCACTTAGTGACATAGGAAATGCAGTTGGTAAGAGGAAATTGTTTGCATCTCCCCCTTATACAAGATGCTATATATGTGGGTACTACAACCAAGGATGACAATAGAGTGGATAATATTACACCCACCAAGGATGACGAGGATAAGCCACACTGCAACAATGACAAGGACGGGGTGAGGATTGAAGGTGGATGGAAGATGGATAAGGTTGTGAGTGGCCACGAAAAGGATGATATTGCAACCACCAAGGTCAGAGCAAAGGGATTACTGAACCCACCATGGAGGTTAGTGTCATTTTTTAAGTCCCCACTTTTATTGGGACGTGACATTCTATATATATATATGTAACAAGTGTTAACCCCCCAGTAACATGGTAATTGATATTAGTGACAAGTGTTCACCCCCATTAACATTCTTCTTCTTGTCTTCCATACCTTTCCTTCTTCCATTCGTTCCCTTTTAATCTATGTAGCTACACTTCTACTAAGCAACAAATCAGTTGCCTAAGTAAACAAATATCCTTACACAGAATCTTTTGACTTTTAAATCTTTAGTCATTCTTTCTAAAGGAAAGAGATCTTAAATTTTCCAAATCTTCACTCCATAAGCAACTCTTCTACCAGCATGGCAAACGAATATTCCACAAACCCACATGGGTGAGTCAATCTGATCAACTCAACATCCTCCATGCTAACATTCGACAAGGGTTATCGCAACCCTTAATATAGTATTTGTCTGAGGTCTTCATGACCCTCTCTTCACCTTCCAAGAATACAGAGATAGAAGGCTCAAACAACCTATATAGAGCTTTCGCAAGCATCAAAATACAAAGGTTCTTGACAACCCTCAAGCCCTCTAACAATTCTCATCATTAGTGTTCAGGAGTTTGGCAATTTTAGCTTTCATTTTCTCCACTTTAAATAGGCTTATATGTTTGAATTATATAAGAAAATTTTCCTTCCCAAGCTTAATACAAGTTAGAGAGGATTGTAGAGAGAGACTGCATTGGATAAGCCTATCAATTTCCCCTTTGAGAGTGGGGTCTTTACTGCTTTTGGTGTGGAGAGTTAAAAATTTGTTTATCAAGTTTCAAGATGCAAGTGTCATGAAACTTGATTCATCTTCAACCCTCATTCTTCAACTTATGGCATCTTCTGTTTCCTCACATATTAATTTGTCTAAAGAGCTCAATCAAACTAACCCAAGAGAGAGAAGATAAAGAGTACAATAAAAATTGATGCAATTAAGATTAGCCTTCTTTCAGTCAAACAATGATCTTGACCAAGACGATGAGTCAAGTGAGGTTTGAGGACTACTTGTAGAGTAGGATATACTCCTAAAGGTTAATAAGAAGACTCCTCATTGGGAGTTTATGGAGAAGAGAATTCATTTATGTTTATTTTAGTTTATTTTATTAGTTTTCATTTTTCCTAACTTCTATGTTAGTTGGAGTTTATTTGTGGAAGTACTTATTTTAGTCATTCTTAGTGATGATTATTTTATGACTTTATTATATATGCTAAATAATGTGAATAAGAAAATCCTATCTTATTAGGGTTTCCTTTGTCACTAAGTTCATACCTTACTTGGGTAGATTTAAATAGAATTAGTATTTCGTTATCCAAACTAGGTCAAGTCTATCTTTTGCACAAGATAGGTCGACCACCATTAGCTAATTAGGTTTGGATTATGTCTATCTAAACACTCCTGTAATACTTTACAAAAGAAGTTTGAATTTAATTGGAGAACACTTGGTTAAGTGTTCATCGATTCCAACCCCAAACCCTACCTATCATATCTATACAATCATACATCTCAAAGTCATCCAACAAACCAACCCCAAAACAATCACAAACACAAAACCTTACAAACCCTAGAAGAGCTCTCGACATAACTACCCCGGTGCCCTAGTAAAGCCCTAGGCACCAAGAATCAACACTCGAAGTGATCGAGTAATATCCGAGCAGTACCCGAGTAGTGTTCAAACACCTGCGAGCGATGCCAAGTCATCCGCAAGCACTTGCGAGTGCCACTCCTAACTCCTCGGACATTGTTGTGCCAATCTCAAGCAACTTTTTTAGACCTACCTAGGTGCTCAGGCCGTGTCCGAACACCGAACCCTAGGTACTGAGGTGTCCAAACACTTGTTCTGAAATCCCAAACATCATGCGAGCATTGTCCGAGCACTCAATGACCCTTGTCGCGCATCCTTGTGGATTTGTTAAGAATTTGTGAGCCAAAGTCGAGCACTTTAATGAGGAGGGTTGCGCTAGGCCTTTTCCGAGTTAAGTTGACATCTGTACAAAAGGGAGCATTGATAGCTTCCGCAAACCTAACTGTGACTAGTTTCATTGGGAGAGTTTTGTGATTTGAACCTTTGACAATCAAGAACACAAGAGTAGATGCAAGATTAGACCACAAACTCGACATAGTGATCTTGATCTTAGCCCATATGCAAAGGATCAAAATTAGCCACACATCAATTGGCATCAAGGGTGTCCAGAGACAGGTTATAGTTTGCTCCTTGCTATCCTTGAGTCTGAATTTAGTAATGTTTTGATTCCATGTCTTGGGTTGTCCTAGTCCTTTGGAAGAGTTTTGCACAACAATGTCACCAACACGAGTTATAGTGGAGAGCTTGGCAATAAAAACAAATTGAGCATCAACGAGAAGCTAAAAGGTTCCAACTTTGTCTTCGACATCAAAGGAAGATAGAGGAGGAACGTCGATGGAAAGAAGAGTTCAATACTGCGGAGAAATGTAGTCAACTACAGTTCCTACATGATTTCAAAGCAGGCTTGCTCCGTTGCCTTTACACTCTGGTGGTCACCCCTTATGTAGATCTCGTTATTGTTATTCCTCTATGTTCGGACATGAATGATGAGCCTCTAGATGATTCTAAGCCAATGAAGCGCTAAATGATAAAGCTTTAGGTTGTGTTTGGTCCTAGATATAGGTGGAGATTATTGAGGTTTGGGAGGTTAAAAACAAATTTAATCTGTCATGGTGCATGTTTGGTTGAAGGTGCAACATGAAGGGGGAGTAGGAAGGTGCAGGTTTCTTGAGGTTTTTCCCACAATTTCACACCTTCTCCCCCAAAGTTTTAGAAGATTAATCTGGGGGTTTTATAATTTTGTTTAGTTTTACCCTTTTCTTCAAGCTTTGTACTCGCAAGCCCTCCATGCATTTCAAAATAGACTACATGTTATTTTTAATTATGTTAGCCACATAGAGATTTGAAATTGGGGAGGAGTACATCCTGTGGTGCCAGAGGCCAAAGGGGCTGCCATTCTTGATGGAGAGCTCGACGACAAAGACGTTGCTGAAGTTAGAGAATTTGATGCCTTTGTTGCTGAATTGCTGGTCAAGGGAAGCAACAATGTCCCTGATAGTGGTGGTGGAGAGGGTGGGGAGAGAAGAAAGGGAAGAAGTGGTGGAGATTTATGTAGAGGAAAAAGGCAGGTAAGGTGAGAGATGAGGTGTACGTAAAGAGTCTTACCCTCCCTGTGGTCTGTCGTTGATCTCTCTCTCTCTCTTCTGTTGTTGATCTTCCTCACCACCGCCACAATGCTAGGTTCTTCATTGCTCTAAATTGTGCCTTTCTCTATTAATTTTGGTTTTGAACATTTACTGTATTGGTTGAAAAATAAATGAATGGTAGGTGGACATAATAATAAGGGGAATTTTTATGTTTGCACATCAATCATATTTTTTTGACAAACCTTATAACAATCAAACACCCAATCATATATTTTTTAAAAACAAACCTCTATCTTCTACATGTTTAAAAAAAAATCTTCACCTTCATAATCTCCAAAAATAATCTTCACCTCCAAAAAAAAAACCCCGCTTTCAGACACAACCTTAGACAATTTTGTTGCCCATGAAATAGCTCAGCACAACGATTTTGTTTTGCAAATTGTCATTGATTCCGACATCAGAATCACCTCCTCTTAGAGTCCTTGTGTACAAAACTTTGAATCTTAATTTCCGATGGACGGTCATATGCAACTGGCATCCTGATGTACCGCTGACCAGTGGTACATCAGGATGTTCCTTGGAGTTTTCGTCTTCACTGCCCACAAGAGATGACGTCCTGATGTACCGCTGACCAGTGGTACTGCCATGGTGGTGCTTGGCTTCTGTCTGCGTCTACGCTCTCGACCGACGGTCTTCACTCTTCATTTAGCCTAGGTCTATCCTTTTGTACGTCTAGTTCCAATCTTTGTTGCGTCTGTTTTGATTCGCTTTTGGTTGTATTGTTTTCGACGGTTTATCCGTCTGCCGATTCGTCGGCCTCTCGGGGAGCCAGGCCTGTCTGGCTCCCGAATCTTTACCTTATCAAAAAAAAAAATATGCAACTGGCATCTACTGGGAAGGACCTTGAACATGAGTTGCAAACCGACTAAAGTATTGTGTAGGATGTTTTAGACTTTTTGGGTGATGAAAAAGAGTTGCTCCTTGATAAAATTTCATTTGAGTTAGTTGTTGTACCTTTTGAGAAAATTTAAGAAGTTGACTAAAGGTATTGTTTTGGGGATTTTCATTCCTCGAATTCTAGTTTGCTGACATCCTACGTACAACTACATCTCTACAAGGGATTAAGGGAATAGGAATCATCAAAAGGGGCATGTCCCATTTTAAATTACAAAATTGGGCCTTTATTTCCACACTTTAGAGATTCGTATCTATTTTACCATTCATCTTTTAGTATCGCAATCAACCATACATTTAAGTGCTGCCATGGCGGTTTGTATTATTCTACCACATCAACGGATAAACATATCATTAAGGTTGCTATTTACACCCATAATTTTTACTATCTATATCTCAAAATCAAAGTTTGTGTTTTTTTTTAGTAAACTCTATACTTCTTGAATCATAAATGTGTAACTTCAGAGGCGTGTGGTGTATAGAGAGAAAAATATATATTTGCGCCTCTCGAACAGACTCAAAAGGTGTATGATTTATTTTAAAGAAATAAAAAAATTAATTTTGAGTGTAGATAGTAAAAAATATGGGTGCAAATAGTGAAACTATTATTACAAATATTTTATAAAGAAACGTTAATATTTTATATTTTTTTACCTAAGCATCTTCAATAGTTAACTGATAAAGGTGCTCTTAATTTATAAAAATACCTTTATATTTATTGATAAATTATAAATAATAGTTTTTAAAACCAAATCAAAAAAATAATAATAATAGTTTTTAAAAAAATAAAAGAGATCGTGTACCCATAAGTATACGGAGATTCATGATTTGAATCATGAAATTGAAAAGTGAAAACGGGGTATATCCTTTAACCCCTATCTCGCCAACCACAAGTTTTACTCCGACAAATCTACCCATTCTGTATATGGGTAGTATTCTTTTTTTTTTTTTATACGAGGCAAAGATTCGGGGGAAGGCTAAGTACGACCAGCCCCCCGCCCGATGGCGTCCCCACGAACGAGCTCAAAGATCTCAGCGGGAAAGCAATCCGCAACGAAGTGAGACGAGAGGCGAAGATGCGCAAGACGATCAGCTACCCGGTTGCCCTCCCTGAAGATGTGACCGAAAGTGACGTGCTGAAAGGAGCGACAGAGACCCAGTGCATCCGAAATCTACATCTCAATCTCCCACGGACAGAGCCAGATACCCTTAAGAGCGTTTATGATCGTGAAGCAGTCACCTTCGATCTGAATTTGTTCAAAGCCTCGCTTTGAGGCTTCAAGAAGACCCATGATAAGACCATTGCACTCCGCCTGGACAGCCGAAATCGAACCGTGACTACGAGCACCACAAGACAGCACCCTACCCTGATAATCTCGGATAACAAACCCAGATGCCGCATGGTTCGAATCCATTCGGGCACCATCGAAATTTAATTTGACAAAATCAGCAGCAGGTTTTTTCCATCTGACTGTTTTTGGTCTTGCCGTTTTCTTTTTTGGGTTGGTGACTTTATGTTCGGTAGCTTGATCAGTTTGATCGTCCGGTTTTACTTTTTTCCACGTTTTTCTAAATTGGTTGATATTTTGTATCCAATCTCCCATGGAATTAATGTTGCTATTGTCAAAATTTATTCTGTTCCTCATTGACCATATGCCCCATAATGCAAAGGTGAGGGTTGATTTTTGTTTGGGGGTTAGTTTTTGGAACACTTCCGTTATAATATCCTTGTATGGTTTGTTCTCTTTGTCGGTATTTCGAATCATTTGTTCAATCCTCCGGTCGAGGACTCCTATAAGGGATAAGGAGATCTGACAGTCCGTGAAGAGGTGGATGTTGTCTTCCTCTTGATGAGAACATAGGGGACACTGCAGTGGTACATGAACTCCTTTGCTTTGTAGTCTAACATTTGTTGGGGTTCCATTTAGTAGATTTTTCCATAGGAAGTTTTTTACTTTTGGGGGCAATCGATTTTCCATACCCAGTCCATTTGCTCTGCGTTGACCCTTCTAGCCCTTGTCACATAATCTAATGCACTTGCCGTCGAGAACCATCCGTTTTTGCTTGATTTCCAGTACAGTCTGTTTTCAATTTCGTTGGAGGGTATGTATATATGTAGAATTTTATCAACAATGTCCGGCGGAAGATAGATATTCAGTTTGTCTTTGTCCTAGGTCTTATCTGGTCTTATGAAGTTATCGACCAATTCTTTTTCATCTATATGGTTAATGAGACTTTTTTGTTTCAGGCTTCCTTCATTTTGGATCCACGGATCCTTCCAAAATCTTATGGTCTTACCGTGCGCCTCTGAAGTTACACATTTAAAAGAATTTAAAGTTGAAAAAGTTTAAATTCTTTTTTAATTCACTATGTACACCACAAATTTCGTTGTCCTGATTTTAATTATAATTCGTGCGCATTTTAAGCCGTAGGTCTACGCCTCTTATGGCGTAGGTTTTTTTTTTCCTGAAACCCAGCCCCTCTTAAGTCACAGATCTATCGATCAAGAGGCACATGGTTTTTTTATTTTTTTCTTCAACCCTACTCTTCTTGAGTCACAGAGCTGTGACTCAAGAGGCCTGTGACTCAAGAGGCGTAGATATATTTAATTATTTTTTTCTAATTTAATTATTTTTCTAATTTACTAATATGGTTAAATGCGTGAATATATTTAATTATTTTTCTAATTTACTAATATAGTTATAAAAAAATAATAAATTAAATGGACTTATTAATTGTTACAATTAAAATTTTGAAAAAACGGTTACAACTTACAAGCAATTGGGATTTAATTAATTTTTTCACTTATACATTTTTAGCTTTTAAAAAAATTCTTTTAAATCCACATGGGAATAGTTTATTAGAGGGGTAGACAGTGTTCTAAAAATCGCGCCTAGACGCTATACGGAAGGAGACCTAGGAATTTTTAAGCCAAGACGGTCCTCTAGCGAAAATCCGCCTAGGCACCGCTTAGACACCGCCTAGACTCGCCTAGGCACCGCCTAGACCCGCTAAGCTCACCTAGGTGAGGCCTAGTCCCGCATAATCCGACGATTATTTAATTTTAGCTTTTAGACATGTGATTAGTCAACTTAGGGTTTTTTATCCCTCAAGTCGAGATATATTTGTTTTTGAGTCAAACCTACGGTTTTGGATTTTAGGAGGTTTAGAGTCGTTAGTCGGACGCGTACTTTTGCGTTTATTTACTTTAATGTTAGTTAAGCACCGTAAATTTGGGCTAAACCCAATCAATCAAACTCGTGATCATCCTTAACGATATCCTACTTAGCTTTAGGCCTTTCCTCAAAGACTTACCTTTCATTTCCTAACACCTCTACATTTCAATCAATTCCATGCATACCAATTTCGACTTCTTCTTATTCTAAAAAGTCTACCAATCACGCCTCTAGTGATTCTTCAATTGCATATCTAGTACGAGCATATCCTAATTATCGATCTCCCATCATGCGCCCACATAAGACCTACCGAGAGGGCTGATATGAAAATCCCTAGCCACCGTCTCCTATCAACCCTAGAAGCTCACTCGGTCCTGCCTGCGCCAATCACTACAACAATTAAGGTCTAATGTAGCGGCTATAAGAGCACATATTTTAACTTGTAATTGAATGGTTCCAAACAGCTCCTAACAAACTAGCAAACTGATTCAGCATATATTTTGCTTGGTTCTCTGAACATAAAAACCAGCAAACTAAGTAACAAATAAGTCAAAAGAGGCAAACTGAGAATTGTTCCAAACAGCTCCTAACAAACTAGCAAACTGATTCAACATATATTTTGCTTGGTCCTTTCAACCTAAAAACCAGCAAACTAACAAGTCAAAAGAGGCAACTGATTCAGCATATATTTTGCTTGGTCCTTTCAACATAAAAACCAGCAAACTAACAAGTCAAAATAGCACATATTTTGCTTGGTCTTTTAAACATAAAAACCAGCACATATAATTTTTTTCATGTATTCATATATAATTATGTCTACTCCTATCTAGATTAACTACTAATCTATACAAAAATTAAGTACTATCTATCATTTATAACCACTATCAGACCCAACTTTATTTTAATTCCCAAGTTTCATTTCTATATGCTATCACCAATTTCATATAATGTTTTAAATATATGAACCAGAAATGAACCACACTTAAGCAAATTGAGCTTCTCTCGAAAAACCAGCTTCCAGTCGTTGTTCTCACCCCTCCTTCAGGTTTGAGAGTCGACCAACTTTTTTTCCACCGTCGTTCTTCCCCTCCCCTTAACTCCTCCCCCCCACCCAGTGGCGGAGCCAGAAAAATTTCGAAGGGGGGGGCACAGTTATAAATGTGCGATATAGTTGTGGATTAAATTGACATAAAGAATTATATGTAATACGATAATAAATTATGTTATTTTAAGATAAAATGTTATCGGTTTATAATAAAACGCTATCATTTTTTTCACGCCTAAAAAAAGAAATATAAATATATAAATGAAATATCCAAAAAAAATTAACTAAATAAGTATAGGAAAAGCAATCTAATAAACACTAAGTTAAGGTTATGGTTGTTATATGAGCTAAAGCTTGGCTCGAGTTTAGCTCAATAAAAGCTCAGCTCGATCATTTATAAAATGAGTTGATTATGAGCACATTTTTATGCTCAATTCATGATTTAGCTCGGATAGATTGAAACTCAAATAGCACGAATTTTGTGCAATTTTTTTAAGTTACTATGTCATGAGCAAGTAAAGTTGCATAATACTTGGAAAAAAAAAACTCAGCTCAAACTCGTTCACTTACTAAACAAGTCGAGTATGAGCTGAAGTTCAAATATAGGTTCGACTCGAGCTTGACTTGTTTCTAAATGAGCTAAATATAATCAAACAATACTAGACTTGTTTGGCTTGAATAATAACAACCTAGGTAATATATAACTTGTTGCACTCATAACATATAGTAATGTATAACCAGACATAAATTTTTTAAACTTGTATAACTTCTTATCTAATTATCGAAATGATTATTATAACCTCTCATTTTGAAGCTCTTGAGATGAATTATAGTATGTGAATGTTAATTTAAGTAAAATATAAAAGCAAATTGTTGTTTGCTATTCCTCCCTCTCCCCTTTTTCCATTTCTGAGGTGAGATTTCTGCTTTGAGAGTCTCTTACAGGTTGCTCCTCTTCGCCCCACTTCATTCATTTTTCTGGGTTTGACTCCACTTGCGATTTTGAGTCTACCGTGGTGATCTAGTGTCTGCTACATTCTGGTTGATTTTTCCGTTTGAGCTTAAGGTTTATGGGTTCGTTTACTCCTCCATCTTCTCTTGTGGCCTGCTATTTTGAATGTCGAGTGTTGTTTGCTTGAGATTGTGCTCTGAATTCTGGTTTACATACCTGCTGCTGATTGAATTTTTGCGCTCTTCCTCTACTTGGTGGTGATCCTTGTGCTTGGTTGGGTGTGTTTAGTCCTCTGGCTTGCTGTTTTAAGGATTGCAACTAGTTAGCTTGAGATTGTAATGCTAATCAACTCCCCGTCAGGCCACCTGCTGATGCTGCTGATCAATTCACATGCTACTGCTGATCACCTAGTTGCTGCTGATCAACTCCGCGTCGGGCCACACGAACTGCTGTAACTGATGCTCCCTGTTGTGACCAATTACCTACTGCTACTATCTGAGTCTGCACTGTGTGTTTTCTAGGCTATAACTGATGCTCACTATGTGTTATCTGAGTATGCACTGTGTGGTTTGGTTTCCTCTAGTTAAGTTTCTAGGCCTAGCTAGGGTAACCCCCTCACCCCTCCCCCCTCCCCCCTCCCCCCTCCCCCTTATTTCTTGTGCTCTTGTAATTGTATTTGGGTGTTGCTATATACACCGCAAATCCGGATTAAGGATTTGCACGTCCTTAAGGACGTGCAAGTCTGGGACTATGCACGTCCACTAGCAAAGGCTTGCACGTCCTTAACAACGTTCTTGCACGTCTTTAAGGACGTGCAATACTCGCACGTTGTTAAGGACGTGCAAACCCTAGTAGGGTTTTAGGGTTTAGGGTTTAGGATTTCCGAGGGTTTTGTAATGTTAATTGATAAAATTGAAGTGTTAGCTAGTGGAGTTGAAGGATTTCGGGTCAAATTAAATAGAAAACAATATTTGTTAAGGTTTTCATTCGGATAATATGCGAATAACGTTACAAGGAACGGAAAAAAAGTTTACATTCATAATTTTAATAAACTTGTGGAATAAAATCTAGGAAAATAGTAAAGGGCGGCCGGACTCAACACGCAAGGCTCGAAATCTCTCAAACTGAGCTTGAAACGGAGCATCCCATCCTTCGACGCTCGGATGATGATGTGCGACCCATTCTGGCGGAGGCGGCGGAATAGGAGCGTTACGACGCAACCAGATCTATGAGAACGAAAAATTAGGGTTAGAGTATTGACATATATATGAAAAGCAAGAATAGGTAATAAAAGAAGACGTTTGAAGTCGTACCGCGACAAAATGGTCTTGGTTTCCGATGTAGGCTACACCAAAGGTTGCTGATTGAGGGTTGTTAGCAGGTGTCGGCGAGGTCATGGGGAGACATGTGAACGGATGATGCCAAGCTAGGACGACGAGAGGAATCTGATATACCGTTGCAAATACTAAACCCATAATGGGTAGCTCTATCCACCGTCTCCTATCACCATGCACAGCTCCCGCCCATCTCTGGTAGTCGACGAACTGCTGGAATTGGTACCCTCCCTTATAACAACCGGCGTACAGATCGGCGTGATCCTCCAAGTGATTGCATAGTAACGTTTTGAGTTCCGGGAAAGCAGTCTCGCCGATCGGTGATGTCAAAGCCGCCAAAGCACGGTAGCCACAATGACCATCTCCAACAGTGTCCCTCACCGTCTCAATATGACCGAGCATGAAGGGATCAACGTTGTTTCGACCCCAGTTGAACCCTCCGAACACATCATCACGTCCACGTCGAGCTGAGGTCGCTTGTGGACGATGCCGAGCAGCACGTCGAGCAGCACGCGCTTCTTCTCTCTCAAACCTTTCCCTTACCTCCTCGTATGGCAACGGGTTGGTTCTGCAGGCATTCCTCGACCCCCGAGGCCTCCCCTTCCTTCGGACGCTTGCTGATGAGGGTGGGTGCAGCTCATCCTCGCATACATCGTTGGAAGCCGTATATGAAGATGACAGCTCATACGGCAGTGGGGTGTCGTCGATGTCAGTCCATGACAAATCCATCCAGAACGGGTGGATGCCCTCGGCGGGTATCGGAGTACCGGAGTTGACGTATCCCTGAATCTCATGGACACATGGGATCCCGTAACAAACCCTCCAATGTTGGTCCGTGCATACCGGAGGAACCTTTTGGTCCACGACGTCCTGCCACATCTTGTACAGATAATCGAAGCACTTTTTGGAGATTAAAGTCTTTACCTCATCGAAAAGGTTGACTTTATACGCCGCTGCTGGCCATTTGAAGCGGTCGATCTCCAAAGCAGTTTGCAGCTCATGCAGTTGACAATCGTTGACTCTATGGATTGCATCGATCACGATGCGAAAGTCACCAGTCGATGAGTGAAGTGCCTCCTTCAGAACCTTGTGTTGACCCTCAATCCTATTTGTCGTACGGGTGCCGAGATGGAAGACATTATCTACGTAGCATCGTACGATGCTCCTGCTGTGTGGAAGCCACACCGCCTCTAAATACGCCACCACACCTGGGAATGGGTGCCATGCAGCGTGTAGTGCCCGACGACGTCGGTTGAATGATTCCTCCGACCTCGATTCGAACAGCCCCCAACAGTTGCCCTTAAAGATGCCAGCGTGGTTTAAATTCTTCGTGATCTTCAGAGCAGCTTCCTCGCATCTTCTCGTCACATGTAACCAGCAAAGGAGATGCTGGACGTCGGGGAAGACAACATTCAGCGCCGTCATGAGACCTAGCTCCCGATCAGTCATGATAGCTTGAGGCTGAACCGTCCCAAGCAAGTTCTGAAGCTGACGCAACACCCAGGCGTATGTGTCTTCGTTCTCTTTCGACATGAAGGCATAGGCGATGCAGTAAGTATTGCCTGAGGGTGTGAACCCGACCACTTCGCACAATAGAATCCCATATCTGCAAGTGTAAATATGTTACATGTAAAATATTTTATAATTGGCTATATGTGCAATAATGTAATCGTAATTAAATAAGTTACGCATTTGTTTTGTACGTGCTGTCCATTACGATGACGTAATGGAACCTTCGGAGAAGCCGAATCCCGTCGGGATGCGCCAGGAAGAGGTCGCTCAAGACGTTGTCGTCATCCGGATGTCGTCTGAATTCGTAGTAGTGCCCTCTTTCCCGCAGATGATGCAAGGTATCCTGGGTCATCGTCCGACTACCTCTTTCTTCGGCGACCATCATGGTGAGCGTGTTGGTAAGGCTCTTCCTTGACGTGACGCTGGTCTCATCCAACTGCCTCAATCCGTACCCAATGGATTTTGGAGGAGTGCCAATTTCCTTCATCCACCTGGCCATCTTCTTTTCCCCCTCTGTCATCTGTCCGGCGATGGCGTGACCCTTCAAGATCGTTGGAAGCCCATGGTTATGAACACCGTGGGTTACCGTCATAACCCAGTGACCCGACGGAACTTCGTCTCCGTGTAGAGAGAATGGACAACCGTTTATCTTCGACTGCGTGCTCTGGAGCTTCCTCCCGCGTGGTCGGTACTCCCCATACTGCTCGCAAGCAAGAAAAACCCCGCCTGGACGATTCGACGCCCCCGTCCAAGACCGCTTGATTACTAAAATCATGCAGTGTCTCCGACCCAAGTCCTTGAAATGCGTAACCATTTCATCACGGTCATTCCAAACCCTTGGGTCCGAGAACTCAGGCGTAAAGTCTCGAAACTGTATTAACATTAGTGGAATATGAACAAAACGGAAGGAATACGCAATATATTCACTATACGAAACATATCCGTACCTGGCAAAGTTGGAGACGAGAATTGCTTTGCGGCTCGGCCATAACGATTCTAACGGTGAATGAATATATCGAAACAAGTCGGACTTTGTTTTGGAGTGCGGAATCAAGCTGTCTCCCTTCGCTTCAAATAGGCACTGCTGCGTCAATGGTAAGCAGAAATGCACGTCCTTAAGGACGTGCTAGGGTTTAGGGTTAGGTAGGGTTCGGAAGAATGAACGTCCTTGACCACGTGCAAGCACGTCGTTGACCACGTGCAATTTTCCAAACCCCTAAACCCTAACAACCCTAGCCAAACCCTAAACCCTAACAACCCTAGCCAAACCCTAATCCCTAACTAACCTAACTCGAGATATTAACATTTTCGTTTTCGTTCTTGATGTTTACGTTTTCGTTCTTTATGTTATCGGGCAACCTTATCATATTAACGTTTTCGTTTTCGTTTTCGTTCTTGATGTTTACGCTTAATATGACTCGGAAGAAATGAGAGGAGTCTACTCGAGATAGGAATATAGAGATAGATACAAAATCCGTATTATAAAAGTATAATAACATAAAAGTATAATAACATAAAAGTATAATAATATAAAAGTATAATATAGAGATAGATACTGCAAAAGTATAAAAAAATCACTGTCCAGGTGGGTTGCTGACAGCCTGATGCAGAATACCCGTCACCTCCTCTAATAGCTCTTCAAGGCGAGGGTCGGTAGACAGGGCCCTCCAATAGCCCTCTATCTCATGCAAGCGGGCCGCCAACGCCGGAGGGATGGCTGGAGGCTGAGGCAGGTCCACCCATGGATCCAAGCCGATCGAGTGGACGGGCGCCGGTGGGTCAGGATGGGGTGGCGTGGTCGGCAACACGTAAGGCCGGCTCTGCGACGCGTACCAAGCCATGTAATCTGCTATGACACCGGCCATGCAATCCTCGCTGGTGCGTCTGTGCTCGGCCAGCCTGTAGAAGCGACTCTCGTCCTGCAGATCCCGCCACTTGTTGTGGCTGTGGGCAAACACGGCGATGTACCTCGCGTTCTTCAAGGTGGTGTCGCGAGAGACCTGATCTGGCGCGATGACGTCCTGCGGGATTCCCTGGACCCGTCCGAACTGTCGGAGGCACCTATCGGGCATATACGGCTCCTCCTCCCCGCAGAAGGTGATGGTGCCCCGATAGGTGGACTGACGGTACTGGCCGTCGAAGTCCAGATCACGCCCAAAGGGCATCCACTCGACCTATAATTAAAAAAATCAGGCGTAATTCACGGTTAAGAAATGTAAGTTATATAGATAGAGTCTCGAATACATACGTCGGCGACGGTAAGACGGTCCACCTCGTCCCGCAGCTGCCGCACCTTCTTCAGCTTCGCGGCGTCCTCCATGGGATCCGGCTCTGCGACTTGTCCACAAACAAAGTCGCGGCGAGAGCGATGGCCATGTAACCTATGTGGAGAAACCGCCGCTGTGCAGGGTCATCCTGGGGCTGCCCCCCTCCCACATGCATGCGCAGCCTAATCTGCTCAGGATCAGCCGCGGCCTCTGGGTCATCAGCGGGGGCGGGGTCGACGAGCGGGCCGTGTCTCTGCTGCCACAGGTCAGTCAACCAAGTCACTGGAGGCCCGCCAACGTGTCTGTATGACTTCAGGGCCTGCGGGGTGACCTGGTAGTACGCCGCGATGGTGGGGATCAACGCGCCCGCGGGCAGATCTGACGTACAAGGGAGGCCATCGATCGGAAGTCCCATGAGGCAGGCAACATCGTGTAGCGTGATGGTCATCTCGCCCCATGGAAAGTGGAAGGAGCTGGTCTCCGGGTGCCAATGCTCCAAGAAGGCTGTGCAGGTAAACTCGTCGACACACTCCCAGTGGAGGGACCTCAGCTGCGGGATGCCGGATGGGATCAGATCCTGCACCCAGGTCCCCGGGCCCTCAAATATGTAGCGATCGAAAGGCTGCAGGTGAGTCGCCCGGTGGTGGAACTTCAGCAGCGGCAGCTCCACAGTAGGATCTCTCCACACCTGATACGCACGGTGATGTCTGTAAGACAGAAGTAGCTCTCCCGGCGGCAATAAAGGGTCGACCTGCACAGCCGGGGCGGCAGCCTGCGCAGGTATGGGCTCGGGCTCTACCTGTGGGCCCCCTTGGCCCTGAGCCTGGCCCTCCTGACCGTCGACAGCCTCCTCAACGACGTCAGGGATCACATCATCTGCAGAGGCCAAGGAGATCGCCGCTGGTGTGGGGGAGGTCGAAGGCTCGGCCTCCTGGGTGCTGGATGTAGAAGCCTCTGCAACGGCTGAAGTAGAAGTCTCCGGAACGGCTGAAGTAGATGCCTCCGGGATGGTGGGTGGAACACGAGTAGGCGGTCTACCCATGTCGCCCCGTCGCCCAACGACTACGTAAGTAATGCAGCTACTCAAAACATCAGCGGTCTCTAAAGAAGGCTGCAACCCCATCATTGCATCGCCAGAAGGATCCCAAGCTGGCAGACCCTTGCAGAAGCTGTCGTGCTCGTCGGCCGGGGGGGTACCCATCGACTGCTGGTACCGCTCTGCAGACGCAAGCAGATCGTCGACTGTGGCTGTCGGAATGTCGGGTACCGTCTCCTCTGGAATCTGGCTGACCGCTACCCGACCGGCGATCGTAACAGGCCGGAGGGTACCATCACCCCTCATGAGCCTCCCTGCCTGTTATTATGAAATTTTGAGATCCTGTTACTTTTAAGGTTTTTCATTTTATCCAGTTAACTATTTTTATGTATTTTAATATATTTTAATGTTTTTATTGTCTTTAAATTAGAATTTATTTCTATGTAGTTTAATATATTTTAATATATTTTAATGTTTTTTTTATTTTAATGTCTTTTAATGTATTTTAATATATTTTAATATGTTTTAATATCTTGTAATATATATTAATCGTTTTTAGGTTTTTCCATGAAAACTATCAAAATATACAAACTATATAATATCTATCAAACTATATACTAAAACTATATAATCTATTTTTTATTGTCTTTCAATTAGAATTTATTTGTATGTAGTTTAATATATTTTAATATATTTTAATGTTTTTATTTTAATTTATTTTAATGTCTTTTAATATATTTTAATATGTTTTAATATCTTGTAATATATATTAATCATTTTTATTGTTTTTCCATTAAAACTATCAAAATATACAAACTATATAATATCTATCAAACTATATACTAAAACTAAATAATTATATAGTATCTATCAAACTATATACTAAAATAATCTATCAAATTATATTATAAAACTATATTAAAATCTAAACTATATTATAAAAATATAAAAATAAATCAAACAAAGTAAATAAATCAAAAAACATACCGGTGGGGTCGGGACCGGCGAAACCTCTACAGACCGCCGCTTCCGCGGCGGTAATAGGTCCGCCTCCACCACTCCGCCGCCATCACCACCACCACCACTACCGGACGCCGCCGCCGCCGCTGCTCCACCACCACCACCGTCACCACCACCACCCTCCTCAACCTCCATGGCCGCCGCCCCACCACCACCCCCGGCCACAGGCTCCACCGCCACCCCCTCCCCCACAGGCTCCACCGCCACCCTCGATCTCTCCGGCTCTATCTCGGCTGTTTCTCTCTCTCTCTGTCTCGATCTCTTCTTCTCTCTCTCACTCCGGCAATCTCTCTCTCTCACACTCCGGCGAAGACGATCTCTCTCTCTCTATTTCTCTCAGGCAAACACGAAGGAGACGAAGAGGCACGTCCTCTTCGTCTTTTGTAGACGGGCTTGCACGTCCGGGCTCGGGTGGCTGCAAACTCCCTTGCATGTCCTTAAGGACGTGCAAGCACATCGTTAAGGACTTGCATGCATGTCCTTAAGGACGTGGGGATTTGCGGTGTATATAGCCGGAACGTTGTATTTTGTTTTAATATATTTACCCTTAAAACTAAAAAAAAAAGATATCTATCACATACCCAATAAAACCATGCTTATCTTTGATAATAGAAAAATAAGCAACCATAAAAAAAAAAAAAGAATACCTTTATGATGATTTCGAGGGTTCATTTAAATTGTCATGGGAACTAAGTCCATCTCCTTCGGATGTTGGTGAGTGAGGAACGATGAGATCAACTCCAGGATTGGCTTCTCTTATTTTTGATAATAAATGTAAGACTTTTTCCTCCAACCTTGCTTCAATTTTTTTGTCAACTTGTTCATCCACTTGTTCCATTAACTTTTGCTCTACTTGTTGAGTGATGCTCTCCAAGAATATTGAGGGGACTATAAAGGGGGTTTTGCCATCCTTTCTCACCCGGGTTGACTTTGAGACACTTCTTCCATATAAGCGCAAACACCCACAATGCTCTTTCTTTGTGAAAACATCAAAATATGGGTCTTTTTCGCTTTTCCCATCAACCACAAATGCTTGTATTGATCTCATTTTTCCCTAATTATACAAAGAGCAAATCAATGGCAACAATACCACAAAACAACCATAAAGTATTAAAACTTAAAAAATAGATATCTGAATTGACTTTTCAATTGATGAACAAATAAATGTGAAGAAAAAAATATATTATTTCATGATTCAAGTAGTTGATATAATGGAAAGAGAATACACAGCTAAACAATACTATAATGCAAGTATACAACAATCCCAACTCACAATGATTTCTAGAGTCTCCTCGTTTTGTGTAAGGTATGAGTGCCCAACTTTTCGCTTTCTGGATTCTATGTATACCTCTACATTTGATGGTAACCGCTTCTCCGGGTCCTTTTCTTGCTACATAAAAAATAGAAAACCCCCATGGCCCAACCAACTTAGTAGTATTTGCTTTAATATGTGGTTAATGATACAATTAAAGGTAGAAAATAAATTACCATCTCATGACGTAACATACATATGATTTTGGCCCCATAGTATGCATGTCACATTGCTTTTGACGATTTTCTTTGTTTTTGGCACTTATTTCCTGCTTGATAACGATGTCATAGTTTAAGTCATGGACCTTTGCATCACATTTCCTTACGTTTACTTAATGTTCCTCGGTTCTTAATGTGAAATACCATAGAATAAAACAACGCAAATGCATAAATTAGAATTCATACCTTTGCTTGTTCAGAGTCCCAAAATTTCAGCAAATCTTTAAACTGGGAAACTAGTATGATATCGGGTCGATGGGACAACCTTTCTTGCATGCTTGTCCCTACGTATCGATTTGTGCCTTTACTCTTGATTTGTGAGTTCGCCAAATATCATGAACTGTTTGTAGCACCCATTTCTTTCCCTCTTCAGGAATAATGTAACGCTTCTAAGAAATTAATACAAATTCGAGTTAGTATTTGCACTTAAATAAAACATAGCAACTACAAAAGAACAAATGCACACACATTAGCTTAACATACTCCCAAATGTTTTTTTTGTAGGAATATATTTCCAACTTATAAAGTTTAATGGTGCTAAGGTAGAATTTTTAGCCACGGTTCCCAGAAAGAGTCTCAACTCATTAACTATGGTTGTGGTAGGCCCCACTGATTGGCTGGCAACATTCAAAATTATACCAAGACGGTTTTCCATTGTACGAGCATGGACCTCAGCCAAAATGGTTCTCCCTCGATGCCTCTTTTCTTGAGTGACTAATAAACATTAGTAAAAACATAACGTTTATCATGAACCTAAAAAAAGAATAAATAGATTTGACATGAATTATGTTGAATACAAGTTACCTAAAACTTCTTTTCCAGCCACCGAAGCAGGTACAAGTGCTTCTTCATTGTTTTCATTTTGTTCTTCTCGAGTATCCCTCTCCTCCTCATCTCCCACATTTGTTGGCAGTTGTGAGCTCAAATCTTCATCATCTATTGACATCTCATCATCTCCATTATCGACACAAATATCATTGCTCTGTTGTCTTCTTAATCCTTGCTCATACCTTAAATTCAAATCTTCATCATCCATTGACAAATCATCTTCCAAATTAAGGAGATTGATATCCTTGTTTTGTTGTGCTCTTGAAGCTTACCTTTTCTTTAAGCTCAAATATCGAGAAATTGACCCAGGTGCAAAATAAGTCTTTAGATTTTCTTATCGACCCTGACTGGCATTAGATTGTTGCCTTTTTTCTTATTGCAATACTAGCTGTTGTTGTTGCGGTTGGCTTAAACTTCTCACATTGTCTTGGCTCAAGAGTGGTAGCTTATGTTGAGTTTTCTTGTGCTGCTGCTAATGCTCATGAGTTTTTAACTTCAAAAATTCAGCCATGGGTAATGTTTGGATCAGCTGTTGCTTGTCTTTCTTAGCTCTTATAGAATGACAAATTCTAACCTGCCAAAGCCAAAAGCCAAAAGCATTGACATTTATACTGGCTAATCATATTTAGAGAGATTGAACTTGCTAAGCATGATAGGAAGCAACAATGCCTTCTTTATGTCATCTGTAATAACCTCCTAAAAAGAGCTCGTGTGGTTTAATGGCTTCAATCAAGGACTGGATATTCATGAACTCCATGATTACAACATTCTAACTAATAAATATGGTACAATGATCACTAAAGAATCGGCTAATACATACAAGGAGTTATGCAATGTAGAACCAAAAACATGTGCCCATTATATTCAATAAGATTATGGAGCTAAATATGCCCGTGAATTTATGATACAAAAATCTGAAAGATTAGCAGGAAATTCAAAATGAATAGCTACAACTTGGAAAAGGAAAAAAAACAGAAAAAAACTCTATTAAGGAGCCTGATGAGATGTAAACTCTTTGTTTAGTGTAAAGTGATTACTTCTTCTTGATTTGTTTATGGTGATGTGAAAGCCAACTCAATTAATTATATGTTTGATAGGTTAAATGGAAGAAAATGGAAGACATTATCTAATGGGCTGCTCATTGTAAAGATATGAGTAAGGAGCCCCTTCACATAAAGTTGCATTGTTGTACTATGAGCATTGACTCCATTGAGCAAGGATTGGACAAGCCCAATACGCAATAGTACAACAATCATGTCTCAAAAACTAATCAATTTCATCAGCATATTTACATGTTTAGGGACAAGGGTATAAAAGTGGGATACAATGGCTAAAAAACACTTAAAGGGGAAAGAGTATGAGCAACATGTACAAAACCTACACACAAGGGCAAATTCCACATCAGCTCAAGAGACAATACTCAAAAGAATCGAGAAGAACAAATGCTTTTCCCTTTTCGAGGACTATTGATACTTAAGGCAAAATGCATATATGCATTGCAAGTTAATCGGTATTAGAAACTAAAAGATACTCAACTTCTCTAGATCCTACAATTTCATCCCATAAATGCAAGCAATACTATTTCAACTCATTGGCATAGAGTTGAGAAAAGCAAGTACGGTGAAATCAAACTTTAACTAGAATTACAGCTATGTTAAGTTGAGATTTGACAGAAGAATGGATAAGAGGAAGTACGTACTGAATCAGTTTCAGTCACCGATGTTGGTTGATTATTCTTCACTTGTCTATCAACCTTTCTAGAGTTTGACACACCAACATTGTGGAAATAATAATCTTAACAATGGTAGTATAATAAGTAACATTTTTTTACCTCAAGTTGGCAATCCATATCTTCTTCTTCTTGAACTTCATCCATAACACCCCTCGAAACTCGTTCACATATATCTTGCAAATCCTTATTTACAAAGCGATTCAAACCAATAGCATTTAGCCTTGCAGAATTTGCTGCTATTGTTTTCATCATTTTCAGCTCATATGGTGGGATATGAACTTGTTGTGAAAGTTTGTCTTTCTTCTCCATCTGTACAAGACATCATGACATAGAATTTTTTGGCCCTATATTAACAAAAATATGTATTCTAGTTCAGTAAAGACAAGTATTGCAATTCAGAATTGTTAACACATTTATAATAAACCTTAACAATAAAAGCCTAAAAAGACAAAAAAAAACCAAACGATTAACAAATTAGCCCATTTTATTCACTGTAAATTAAATAATAATAAAAAATATAAGCTAATATAACCACAAAGTGAAACTTCAACTTTCTTCCATCTCTTCTTGGCTAAGGTGTACTGGCAGATCAACTATTGTTGCAGGTACATCAAGTCGTGTATGACGTATTTCTCTATCACCATCTGTACTAGAAAACTTGTTTTGACTTGAAAAATGAGGTTCATTCCAATATGTGTGAGCAAATGTATCACTACTTTCATCCTTTGCGTCAAAATGATATCTTGGAAGATCTTTCACAACATAATACCAGTCGGCTGATGATAGGTCTTCGACATAAAAAACCTGATGTGATTGCAATGCCAAGACAAATGGGTCATCTTTAGAAATGAGCTTCTTACAATTAACTCGAGCAATTCCCAAGTTGTCTTCTTCTGAGTAATACCAGACACACTCAAATAAGACACCACTACAATGATCTTCATAAACTATCTCAATAATATCTTCAATTGAACCATAGTAAGTGACATCTCCTATTATAGGATGTTGATCCTTGGTGCTAGCAAAGCTTGGAGTTGAAGCGATTATAGTGACTCCGCTATTTTTAGTCACACTATTTCTATCACGCCTTATAGTGTGAAACTTATAGCCATTGATAAAATAGCCACTATACCTTTTAGGAAACAAAGTGGGTCCAGCTGATAACAATCTAATGAAATCCGACAAATGTAAACCTTGGCCAAGCTCAACCTCAACTCTCTCTCTCTAAACCAATCAATGAAATCGTTGCTATGGCTTTGTGCAGTCTGCCACTTTCTTTTATTTTTTCCACCAACAGATTTCTCGTGATCACTGTATGAAAATACAAACAAATAACAATTATCCTAAAGTAAAAAAGCCTAGAAAATTCTATCAAACGTGTAACAAGCTAAGTAATAATACATAAATGTCTCATCGTACTGAATGTATCTCTCGACTTCTTCATTTTTGCAATTGAATACAACATATCGATGCGCTTGGGTCCACTTCTTATGATCAACCTTGAAATGTTCGTGTCCTTTCTTTTTTCTCTTGCCTTTTCCCAATATAGGTGGCCCATCTTCGGAAAAATGGAATGAAACTCATTAGTCTCAACATGCTCATCTATAATGAGGATCGATGCTTTAAATATCTAGCACAAAATTTGACACATTCATCTACCAAGTATGCTTCTGCAATTGACCCTTCTGAACGACTCTTATTTTGAACAAAAGACTTCAACTTTCGAAGGTATCTCTCAATTGGATACACCCATCTCACACAAACGGGTCCCCCGAGTCTGATCTCTTCAACTAAATGGATGGGCAAGTGAGCCATAATGTCAAAAAATGACCATAGAAACATCGTTTCAAATTGACGTAGAATATCACCAATCTCAGCTTCAAAATAATCAAGATCGATGGGGTCAATGGCTTTACTGCATATGCCCTTGAAGTAAGCACTCAATCTGATCAAAAGAACAACAACATCCTCTTGTAGAGTTTCCTTTGCAACGAGAGGAAGTAAATACTGCATTAAGAAGTGGCCATCATGGCTCTTATAACCCGTAATTTTCCTATTCTGAACACACCGTGCAATGTTAGAGTCACATACTTCTGGTAGCTTTGCATTCTTAATGGCATTACAAAATCTACGCTTCTCATCCAATGTCATCCAAAAGCATGACTTTGCAATTTCAGCTCGTCGACCACCGTCAATCAACTTAGGTTGAAGCTCTTGCATTACACCAAGTTCTTTTAGATCATATCGTGCATTCAAATGATCTTTATTCTTACCAGGGATCTCTAACAATATCCCAATTAAATTATCACATACGTTCTTCTCTATGTGCATCACATCTAGATAATGACGACAATCAACATCTATCCAATAAGACAAATTAAAAAAATTGACTTCTTTCTCCATGGACAGACTTCAATCAGCTTCTTGTCCGATCGTACCTCCTTTCCAAACTTATTTTCAAAACCCCTCAACAACTCCACAGATTCACGTCCCGTTAAGCGAATTGGTGCACTTTGAGTCTCATTCCTCCCATTGAATTGCCTTTTATTACACCGATATGGGTGATTCCTTGGAAAAAACCTACGGTGGCCCATGTAACAAAACTTGCCACTATGTGTCAACCATTGCGAGCAAGTCTCGTAATGATAACAAGGGCATGCCCATTTCCCTTTTCTGCTCCATCCTGATAACATTGCATAAGCCGGATAGTCACTTATGGTGAATAATAATGTTGTGTGCATCTTAAACATTTTATTACTATAAGCATCATATGTTTCGATCCCAAGCTCCCATAAATCTTTCAAATCCTTCACTAAAGGCTGCAAGTACACATCAATGCTATTTTCGAGAGATGGAGGGCCTGGAATTAACAATGCTAGCATTAAGAACTCAGACTTCATAGACAACCACGGCGGTATGTTGTAATTGATCAATATAATAGGCCAAGTACTATGCACTATACTTAATGTGTTAAATGAGTTAAATCCATCAGTAGCCAAACCCAATCTAACATTGCGTTCATCTATACTAAACTACGAATACTTTAGATCAAAGTTCTTTTAGGCATTACCATCGGCTGGATGTCTCAAAAGTCCATCCTTGGGACGTCCACTAGCATGCCATCTCATCTGACCTGCCTTTTTTTAGCACATAAATAGCCTCTGTAACCTGTTCTTGATTGGGAAGTATCTAAGAACTTTTGCTGGAATTCGACGAACCTTGCCTGTTATCTCATCTTTGTCATCATCTTTCCACCGAGAAGTCTTACAAACACTACAAGCTTCAGCATCCATAGTCTCCTCCCAGTACAACATACTATCATTAGGGCATGCATCTATCTTGTTATAATCAAGACCCAAGACCTTAAGAACATTCTTGGCTTCATTGAAAGAACTAGGCAACTTTGCATCAGGTTGCATAGCTTTTAAAATTTTCAGTAAATCTGAAAATGCAGCATTGCGTAAATGATGGTCCCTCTTAAGAAAAAATAATCGAATGGTGAAGGAAAGCTTAGAAAAACTTTTGCAACCAGGAAATAATTCTTCTTGTTCATCTTCCACTTGCTTGTAAAAATTATTTGTCTCTTCATTTTGCCCATTAATGAATGTGTCGTGCAATAAATCATCTACATTATCATCAAAGGTATTCCCCATACCATCGTCAACAACTTCCCCCTCACAACTCACTGAATCAGTTGGTTCCTTCCATAACTGACTAAAACCCTTAGCAATCACGTGATCTTTCACTGTATTTCCACGTAACCAATTCCGAAAATGACATTCTTTATATGGACAACGAATTTCATCTCCTTGACCTTCAACTATAAATGTTTTTTCTATATACTCATCTACTCCCTTTTCATACTCCTTACTCCATCGAGGGAACATCCACCATTTTAAGTTATTTTTATCCATGCCTAAAAATTATTTAACAAAAGAATAAATATGACAAGCACTATAACTAATAGAACATCCAATTATGAATATTAAAAAATGATCTGTTTTTACATACTTAATAGTCTATATTTTATTTTTACCTCGAAATTCTCAAATATTAACTTAATAGTGTGTTGCACAGTATTAAGTGGCATTTGAATCATACCAAAGTGTTTTTACTCACAACAACTAATTTCATAGTAATAAACATTATTGAAGTGATTTCGGTGACTAGAATATATGATATAGTTGGCAGCTAGACATATGTTGGCAGCTAGACATACTTACAATGCCAAAGAGGAAAATAAGAAGATCTTGTGGAGGATGGCTGCTTCCAAATTTTCAAGCATATGCTTAAACGGATGGTTACATTCAATTGATTCTCTCTTATCCTTTATTATCTAAAGAAAACTAAATTTTAAAAATGATCATGTGGAAGATGGTTACTTCAGTTTAGACATATGCTTAAACTACCAATTTCTATAATTTGCTCGTAACAAAATTTATTCATGAGAAAAATGGGTCCAGGTTATAGTTATTACTTCAAATTCACTATGCCATGGCACAATTCAGGCAACAGACATATATCGTTGTCTGAATGCCCATCACCTTGCCTGAATGGTGGTTGCCTTAAGCTCGTTCCCCCAATACTCAGGCAACGAACAACCGTTTGTTCGTTGCCTGAGACGGTTCAGGCAACGAACCAACCATTCGTTGCCTGAATATGGTCAACGGGCTGGGAACCGGATTTTCAGCCATTTGGGTGACGAACTTTTGCTATTCAAGTGACGACCAAAGTTCGTCGCCTGAAATCATATGGATATTGTCAAATATCCGAATTTTCAGGCAATGAATACATCAGGTTCGTTGCCTGAGTGTTGTGGCAACGAATATTCAGGTTTAAGCAACTAGTTTGTTCGTCACCTGGTTGTTCAAGCAACGAGTGCTACTTTCAATGTTCGTCGCCTGAATCAATTTTGGATTTTTTTTATTTAAATTCAAGCAATTGTTATATGCTTTGTTAGTTACCTGGGTAATTTTATGGTAAAAAAATATATATTTACAATATTCAAGCACATTCATGCCTGCTTATATTCAAGCACATTCAACCAATTTATGGGTTCCTAGTTGCCACATTCAAGCACAAGCACACCTGCTCACTTTCACATTTGACAAATTCTGCATTTATATTCACATGCACAAAGTGCAAATACACAATCAGTTAGCAAAGCCTGCCCTTACACATATTCACAATCAGTTCACAATTTGGTTTAAGATTCACAAACACAAGATCTATACACAAAAGTTCAAGAGTTGTTAGGAGTATCATCAACATGAGTGTTATTAACCTGGGCGGTTGGTTGGGGATCCTGCGAGTTGCACTGGATGTCATCTGTTGCACGAGCTCCTCCCACGCAGAAACGCGATCCAAAGCAGTGGCGTTGGCTCTCCTCGCTTCCTCCTCAGCCTTCTTCACTTTTTCCCCCCACTCCGTCCTCTGTGCAGCAACACTTGCACTTGCGTTGGGTGACTCCATAGTGGAGTTGTGCAGATCCTTCTCTTATTCCTGACCTGGTATACATTTGATGAAAATGAAAAATCTTTAGACACAATGAACAACTAAGACATGGTAACTTGAGGCATATATAAATAAATAAACTAATGGAGCAAATGCAACAGCAATATGACATGGTAACTTGAGGCATCAACAAATTACTCATTCATTAAACCTGAAATTAGAATTAAGTATAATTATCAACAAATCAAGAGTCCAAACAAGATTAGACCCTTTGTTAAGGAGCCAAATTAGCCTCCTTGGAGTAGAAATCAACATTAGCTCGTCAACTTATAACAATAAACATACATTCATATTTTTTAATACATTAGACTAACATCACCCAAATATAGTCAAAGTAAGGCAAATAATGGAGCCAAGAGATTCCAAAACAAAAATAAAAATATAAAACATCTTTAATTTCATAAACAGTTAGACTAGAAATAGTGTACAACCTACAAATTCATGTCCTTTTTTAGATTGACCAAGATATATTAAAAATTCATGTTCTTTTTTAGATTGACCAAGATATATCATTTTTAAGGCTCTTAATCTCTTTATCAAAGATGGGTACAGTTTTGGGATTTCATGGAACAAGTGCAAGGAGATTCAGAGAAGACCATAGTCAGCCAATCCGTTGTTTCATCTATGAAGATGAATTAAAAGTTGTATGTTGTGATATCACCAATTAATTCATACAAAAATAATGAGTCCCTTCTTTTTGGTAATAGCTGTGAACACAAATGCATAAAAAGATAATGAAATCCTCAATTTCAAAACCAAAGCAACGCAAAAAGTATGGAAACCAAGAGAATAATAGAGAACTTAGATAATAAAATCAGAAGTTAGATGAGCCATTACCATGACAACTTTCAAACATACAAATATAGAAACAATGACTTTAAAATCAAAATTACGACCGATTCTTGTGCATTTGGGCAAGACTCGTAGATATCCACGAGTGCTTCAAAACGGGGTGCCTGAGAACCTGTTGCAGCCAACTCCAGTGCCCTGAGGCACAGTGGCTTAGAGCCTGAATGATGGTTGATGCAGTTTTTGTTTTTGGTTCGGTTGGCCTTGTTCCGCGCACACAAAGCCTAAAAAAACAAATGAATTTGACATCAAACACAAGTTAGCATATTACAGAATACAGCCCTAGTCCCAAACGAAAGGAATCTGAAAAAGGAAGGAAGGAAGGAATCTGAACAAGGAAGGAACCATACCATTCACATTGTGACATCTACCGCTGATGGGAGGTTCTTCGGATTCGATGGTCGTGGCGGAGTTCGCAGCAGATCCCAAGGTGATGGTGAGCGGCTGCGCTGCTGCTGTCGAGGTCGAGGCTTGACCTTCCATGGGTGTCCCGACGGCGTTGGCTAAGGCCTCCAACTGTGGGGACCTTGCAGCTGCCGGAGAAGGAGCCCCCCGGATTGATGGTGGAGGAGTGGAGTCGTTGGCCTGCGGGTGCGACTGGGATGCCGGATAGCCCGTCCTCGGTGCCGGAGGAGGAGATTTTGGTGTCCGAGCAGGGGTTTTAAGTAACGTCTACACGGATTTGGTGCCGGAGGAGGAGAGTCTCGTTTGTCGGCCTGGAGGCATCGTGAAAGAACAAGGGTGGAGATGGAGAATTTGGGGTGAAATTGGGGATTTGGTGAAATCGCCGCTCAAGCTTAGGGTTTGGTGGAATAAGCGTGATGAAAACCCCATTTGTTTCTATTTATATTATCTATTCAAGCAACGAATGTAGCTACAAAATTTTTCGTTGCGTGTATAAATTGTATAATTTGGTGAAAAAATTGGAGGTAAATTTGGCGCCATGTGAATAATACTAAGGGACCGTATATTGTTCTTATTAAAAAATAGGAGGCAAACTTGGCGCCATACGAAAAATTAGAGGCAAAATTATATATATGAAATAATAAAATATTAATAAAAATAATATTATTAATAGAAGTATATTATTCTTATTAAAAATATAATATAATATATTAAATAATAAAATATTGATAATAATATAAGTATAGATATAATATAATATAATCTTGATCTTAATCTTGATTTCAATCTCAATCTTAATCCAAAATCCTAATCTCAACATCAGTCTTAAATCTCAATCTCAAATTTCAAATCTTGATCTCAATCACAATCTCAAATCTCAATCTTGGTCTCAATCTCAATCTCAAACCTCAATTTTGATCTTAACCTCAAGTCTTTATCTTAATCTCAATCTCAAAACTCAAATATCAAATGTTCATATTGGTCTCAGTCTCAAATATCGATTTTGATCTTAATCTTGATTTCAATCTCAAAGCTCAAATTACGATCTCAAACTCAAACACAAATGGGAATTTCACACTTAACTTATACCACACAAAATCTATACATAACAACCAAAATCAAAATCTCAAACAAATTCATAATAATCTCAAACGAAAAATGTTGGTCAACTCCGGTCCAATTTTCCATGTAGAAACTTTGTTTGGATTAAGACATATTTAGACTTGCTGCAAAAAGATATCAAATACATACAACTTTCGTGTTTATAACCTTTACAAATTTGGCCTCAAGCATGAAGAAATCGAGACTTCAACCTCGATATCAAATCTCACTCTTTGTCTCAAGCTTAATCTCAACCCTCGATCTTGATCTTAATCTTGATCCCAATTTAAAATCTCAAATCTCAAATATTGATCTTAACCTCAATCTCGATCTCACATCTCAATCTTCAATCTCAAATCTCGATCACAATCTCAAACCTCAAATATCAATGTCCATATTGGTCTCAGATCTCAAATCTCAATCTCAAATATCGATCTTGATCTTAATATTGATCTCAAACTTAATATTAATATCAAATTTCAAATCTCAATCTCAATCTCAAATATTGATCTTAACCTTAATCTCAATCTCAAATCTAAATCTTGGTCTCAATTGCCAATCTCCAATCTCAAATTTCGATCTCAATATCAAACCTCAAATATCAATGTTAATATTGGTCTCAAATCTCAAATCTTGATCTCAACCTCAATCTCAAATCTCAATCTTGGTCTCAATCTGAAGTCTCGATCTCAAATCTTGATCTCAATTACAATCTCAAATCTCGATCTCAACCGTTAACCCAATCTCAATCTTGTTCCAATCTCAAACCTCGATCTTGATCTTAATCTCAATCTCAATATAAATATCAAATCTTGATCACTATCTTAATCTTTATCTCAATCTCAAACCTCGGTCTTAACTTATCTTGATCTCAATATCAAATATTGATCTTAATCTCAAATCTCAAATCTCGATCTCAGTCTCAAACATAAATTGGGAATTCATACTTAACTTATATAAAAAAAATCTAAATATAAAAACTAAAATCTCAATCTCAAACAAATACATATATAAAAACATTTATATTAATTTCAATTATATTTTTAATTAAATCATTTTATAAAAGTCTAACAACTAAATATTTCTTTAAAAAAATTGTTCATTCATTACACAACGAATATCATTTACATCATTAATAATATATAAAGTAATTCAAAATAATAACCTTAACTTATTTGAAAAGAGTATCAGTACCATAGGTGATTAATATTAAACTCAAATCAAGATGTGAAATGAGTGGTCAAAATAATTCATAAACTACGAAATGTTATTTCAACATTCATAATACTTCAATAATAAAATTATAAGGTTGTGATTTTATTAAAAGATAAGAAAAAAATGAGACCAATATTTATATTTTCAATCTCAATATAATTGTAATTCTCTTTCTTAATCAAATTCAAATTTATGAGAAATTTTGATAACCTTAAACTACTTTGTAAAAACGAATTTCATTTTCCAACACAAACACAATCCCAATCACTCAGGCAACGAACATAGGAACATATATGTTGCCTCATAGGCTCATACAATAACATTAATTTCAGTAGGTAGGACCCATTAATTCAGGCAACGAACATAGGAAACGTTTGTTGTCTCAAACACAATTTAAAATGAACATAGGAAACGTTTGTTGTCTCAAACACAATTTAAAATGTCGCATGTGGGACCTTTAATTCAAGCAACAAACATAGATATTTGTTCGTCGCCAGAGTAAAGTGCATGCCAGCTAGCTTCTACATCATGCAACGTACTTTACATTTGTTCATTGCTTGAATATTAACATTGTCAGACAAGCGTTAAAAGATTCTTGTAATCAAGTTCTAGCAACGAACATTGGAAACTTGTTCGTCGCCTGAATACTCCCTACTTTTGGTCAACGTTCGACTTTTTTTAGGTGACCATTTACAATATGTTTGTTGCCTGAGTAGCGTTCCAGCAACGAACATTTCCTTTATGTTCGTTGCCTGAGTACCATCTATTTTTTGTCACTCCTCGACATTTGTTCAGGTAACCATTTTCAATATGTTCGTTGCCTGAGTCGCTTCAGGCGACGAACATTGTTCTATGTTCGTTGCTTCAACCTCATCCAAAATAGAAGTTGTCTTAGGGTTGTTTGGGGCGACGATACGAACTTTGTCCGTTGCCTGAACCTGTTTCTAGCAACGAACCTAAGTATGTTCGTTGCCTAACTTGCGCCATGGCATAGTGATTATTCACTCAATAGTTTTTACATTTAATTAGACATCAAGTGCTCATAAAAGTTCAAAAGAAAGGGTAGGAAATGCACTAAATTATTTAAACGTTACAAAGAAGCTCATCACAAGAAACACATGAAAATTTCAAGCACAAACTCGTACAAAATACACACATTTTCACAAAGGCATTTCTTCGAACACGTTGAAGACAAGTGATCAAGAATGGAAAATTTACACAATTGGTTATCAATAGCCTCTACCCCGCTGAACTATAACCCTATACGTAGCCCGTGCCTTTGCCTCGACAGACTAAACACATGCCCGAAAATTTCAAGCACAAGAATCGTAAGCATACCCGAAAATTTCAAGCACCGAAACTCATTTTGGAGAAACATGGACAATACAAATCACACATAGAAGACATCATGAAGGACAATTCAATAAATTAAATCACAAATAGAAACCAATTCAACAAATTCAGATGACCTAACTTACAAGATAGCTCCAAGCGACCGCCGCTCACCCTCTTCGAGTTGTCAAAGGCGCTCAAAGTGTTTGCCCTCTATAATGAAACTGCTCGCCCCAACCGTTCACTCCAAGTGATCGATTTGCCATAAGTGCGCCGAACCTAGAGATGAAAGGGTTCTTCGATGGTCGATTCGCCCAAATTGTACAGTTCTGACAAGAGATACCGAATCAGCGTTCGATCACCCAGCAAATTCTTCCTCATTCGAGCACGTGCCTTGTATATTTGTTCGCTCGATGTCACGTTCATTGTGACATCATGGCGCAATTTAGTGAGTACATCTTTCGACCTCGATCATACACTACTATTGCTTTCGACGTCAACCAATCCTTTCGGCTTAAACCATCTCGCGAATGAATGACCAATCAACTTAGGCTGATGCTTGAGGTTATAAACACCATCAATCATCTCGACTTTCTAACTTCCCTTTGGATACTCTCGACTACGGAAATCGAATGGACAACTATGTTTTTTGATTCACATATCGAGATTAACACATTCTTCGTCATCGTCAACATCCACAACTTTGCGCCCATTTCGATAGACTCTGTAATTTTCACATGTTAAAAAAATTCTCTCAAATCTTGCATCAAAGCTAGCTACTCCACGACTTATAAATCGTAAATATAAAATTTCTTCTACTAGCTCTCTTATGCACCCAATTTCTCAACAAATTCATATCGAGCCACACTCTTTCACTTGAAAAACCTATGGTGTTATCACTTCCTTTATTTATGTCATCACACATCTACGCAATACAAAAAACATCGGAAACTAAATAAATATATATATGTATATAAAAAATGGTCTACACGCATCCTGAATGCGTGTAGGATTTTGTAAATAAAAAAAAAGTCAACACACATCCAAGATGCGTGTATACCATTTTTTCGGCCCAATTTTTCCGATTTTATAGCTTGTTCTATTTTTTTCTTTTACAAAATACGGACACACATCCAAGATACACGTAGACTATTTTTTCAGCCCAATTCCGCCCATTTTATAGCTTTTTTTTTACAAAAACATGGACACACAAAGATACGTGCAAACTGGGTGCGCCATACAAACACGCATCCTGAATGCGTTTTGAGTGCACAACTTACCAACTTTTTTTTTGGGCCATTTTCCAAACTAAACCAAGCATTTACTTGCCCACTTTGCCTTGTTAGATTCTAACATGTACCCTAATAACATAGATTAAGCATTTGAATTCAAGAAAATTTCTTCTAGATTTGCTAATTTACCCATCTAAAAATTAAATTTAAAAGATTTAAACATCGTTATTTAACAAAACAGTTAGTAAAACAAACCGAGGTGCATAAACCAGAGGATCTCAATCATTAAAGCTGTAAATTTGAATCAAAGCTCATTTGCAATATCTATGCCGGGGGAAGAACAAACTTCAAAATTCCTACATTTCTAACACTGACTTCGGAAATCAATGAAATTGATTGTGAATAGGATTCAAATTCTCTACCTTCCAAAGTCAAAATCGTTAATAAAACCTCAAAAGCAACGGTTATTGCTTGAGGACAAGCAAGTCTAAATATGGGGTGTTTTGATGTACATATTTGTATCTCTTTTTATTGCATCGTTTGACTTCATATTTCATTCGATTTCCGAAGAAAAGCTTCAAAAGTATATAAACTTGTGTAAAATTGGGCTAAAGTACAAAAAATAGAGTCTGCAGGAGTTTTGAGCTAACCATGCAGGAATTCGATGAAATCGGAGTCAAAACAAAGAAGTCAAGTGAAGCTGAGCAGAGGTCGATATCGACCTGAAGACATCGATATCGACCATAGTTGTCGACATGCCTTCTGAGTGTCGAGATAGACCACACAGATCAACCAAGAAGACATCGATATCGACATACTACATCGATATCGACCATCGTTATAGACATCGACTGGAGCTGGACAAGTTGAGCAGAAACACAGACATCGATATCGACCTCTGGTGTCGATATCGACCTTACCTCGACAAAAGATAAATCCGATTTCGAGACTCGAATTATGAATTCTATCATCAAAGGCCACGGATTATCTTGTTCTTCTAGATATTAGCAGCTAGTCTGTTATCTTTTCTTTAATGTTTTTATCAAAATAAAAGACCTATCCTAATTGTTCGGATAGATTTCATAGTTTAGATAGAAGTTACAATCCTTGGATAGCGAGGATTAGTAGCCTATAAATAAATCCCTAGGGGCTGGTTTGTTAGATCATTCAAGCAAGTAAGACAATAGCAATAGGCAATAGATAGTTAGAGTTTTTGAGCTTTAAAGTTTCAAGCGCTTACGATAGTTGGCGTTGAGATTGTAAAGATTCGAAATTTTCCATTTATGCAAGTTATTTCAATTCAAGACATGTCTACAATCAACATGAGCGAGTAGTCGCCCTTTCTTCTAGGTTCGGGGTGAGCCCGACGATAGCCATGGTAGTAAGGTAAGTACGTCGCTAAAGAATGTATCTTTTATCTCCCTCTACCTTGTGCTTCATCTTTAAATGCGAATTTAAGGAACTCGTGTTGTAAAACTTGGGTAGTAATTAGGGTTTCTATTCGAAAGATTATAAACTCAATTATGACAAAGGTAGACACAAATTAGGTTAAGTAATTGCAAAATCTCTTTTCCTATTTGTCGGTTTAGGTGAAAGCCTTTTCCTTTATGATGAAAGCATGCATCTTTAGTTGATTCTTACTTAATCCATCATGGTTGTCGTCGCGGTAATCCTTGGCTTTGGAAGATTTTTCCTTTCTTAAGTTTACATTCATATTTGCCCGCCGTTCGTTGAGTCATCGAAAAACCCAACACCTTTGTTTAATTCTGTTCATTACTTCCTTCCCATTCTTAAATCTTTGGCCTTTCTTTGCCGACGAAAAACTAACCCACTGCAGGAAGACAACGATATCAACCCTAAACGTCGATATCGATCACACTGATAGATCGACAGTTTTCTGAGTCGATCTCGAGACTCCTAGGTCACTGTTGCAACATCGATATCGAGACCCGACGTCGAAATCGACCTTCTGTATCGACTGGCAGACTTCTTAGCCAGTCAATTTCATTGACTAACATCGATATCGACCTCTCCAGTCGATATCGACTACCGTTTTTGTCTCTACAGGTCTTCTGTTGCAGAGAGGATCGACAGCCGAGGTCGACATCGAGAACCAAGGTCGAAATCGAGGCTTATGGTCGACCCAAGACGTGAGATTTCCGACGCTACTAGGATCTCGCTGACTCGCTTCCTCGTGGATCGAACCTGATTCCCTACTACTATAGCGGAGAGTCTTGAATTTATTTGAAGAGGCTAAGAGTTGTATTGCTTTATATTTTATTATATATTTCGATTCAATGCTCCCCACGTCACTCCCTCATCTTCTTTTACGCTCCATCAAAGTCAAAGTTAACATAAAGGCAAACCAAGAACTCTGTAATGGGATCTTTGTAGGAATATTGCTCATGCTGGATGACCTTGATAAATTCCTTAAGCTGAGGCCTTCTCCTTTTATTAACTATAAATGCAGTTGCAAGATAGCGCAAAAGATGTGGCGCATGAGTTTGAATAGTATTGAGATACCTGTATAAGAACAATTTATTTCCTTAAATAAATCAATAAGACAAGAGTATGACGATCAAAGCTACTAGTGAATTAACATGAAATCGATGGACAGTTTCTTCTTCGGCCATAAAGACAAATTGGTGTGTTAAAATACCCTTGTGGGACAGATTGGTATATTTAAAGACGGAAGGAACAAATTGGTATATAAAAAGTACTTGAGGGGACAAATAACCCCTTTTCCCTCACAAGAGTTTGGTTCACCTATCTAATCCGATTTTCGATTTTTTAAACCGCTTTATACTTAATCATGAATCAAAACATAATATATTACGTAGTAATAAATAAAACTCACTAGTCAACCATCCCAAAACCATTCTGCACCCATGCACCTCTACCCAATTGTTTTTACCTTGACAGATCAATTCGTCTTTAATTGTTCATACTTCAGTTTATATGCGTCTTTCTACAAAACTACTCTGTATATAATTGCCAAGTTTCATCTTTCACTTTTGACAAATTGAAAAACAAAAATTTGCCCCAAAATTCCCCAAATTGAAAACCCTATTTGAAGCAAATTAAACATATCATTGGATTGCAACATCAACTGTTGCTAAATCTTAGTGAATCAGCCATGGAAGACCTATTCTTCTAGTCGTGCGTTGCTGAGTTTCGCCTTGTTGATCCACTTATCCTCGTCAAGTTCAAGAATAGGGAGGATTATAGCATAAGCTGGAACAGCTCAAGAAGGGGCTTATATTTGATTCTTAGTTACGATTCAAAATCGAACTTTGACTCGGATTATGTTGTTAAATCGAACAAGATATTGAGCTATTTGATGAATTGTTCAAGGTGAGGAACAAGGATTTGGGTTTTAGGTCGATTCTACATCGGATCCGGAGAGTAGCAATGAGGATGTCGATGAAGGGAAATATGAGAAGTTCAGCGCTGAATTGGGAGCCAAAGGATGAGGATGATTATGGTTTGATTCATAATTAATTAAAAACCGGTCGAAACCTGGATTAGATAAGTGAACCAAACTCTTGTGAGGGAAAAGGGGTTATTTGTCCCCAAAAGCACTTTTTATATACCAATTTGTCCCTTACTTCTTTAAATATACCAATTTGTCCCACATGAGTATTTTAAAATACCAATTTGTCTTTATGGTCATAAGCTTTCATGCTGCTACAAATGGACAATATTGGAGTAACTAACCATTTATACACTGAAATTGCACTTATTCTATAATCACACCAGCAATCACCTAAACCATTGGTCCGACAACTAATTACCTTCAAAAAACTAAATGAATTTGTACCAATCAAAAGGTAAATATATGAAAAGAAATTATAAAAGCTTATAGACCAAAGTAAAGGACTAACTTGTCTTGGTTGAAGAGGTCAATGATCTGTGTCCTTCCATTGTCGTTGTTGAAAAAAATAAACAAGCTCCAGTGCATCAACCATATTCTTCCCTGGACTTGGCTCAATGGGGAAGAAAAGCTTTGCTATACATAATTCATAGGAAAAAAATTAAAAATAAAATAGTGAGTTGTAAGAACAATAATATATTAGAACAATGTGCATGAACATTAGTACATACTTTGGAGTCAATGATTTCTTTTAACTGATTTAGTTCTGTCATTGCCACATCCCAGTTTTGCATCAAAATTTCAGCAGCAAGCTTTCCCCCACAATGCATTAAGGTTTCTTTCACTGTCTATGCAAAGGGCCCTGTATTGGTACAGATAATCAGAAGCACCAGAGTAGTTGCCGCACCCGAATTGGAATTTGGCATACTGGTATAGTGCTTCTATTTGATCTGGACCAATCTGGATGAAAGATATCGTTAACAGGTTAGAAGCCAACCGTGAAAATCAAAGCACTTTCAACTATCCCAAGAGGACGAAAATCATATTTGCAATTTGAAACATATCAGTTATCACCACCAGATGAGTTGTTAAGATGTTTTAGAGTTGGTATTATATATATCTCATCATCTTCACTCTTAATTTTGTTCCAATTGAGAATTTTTTGTTTGATGAATTTTATGATATTGTTAGTTGTGATGGCCTCGTTTTTTAAAACTATTTGGTTCCTAAAGTACCAAATAGTTGCCATTATACATGTTTTCTTAATGCCAATAGTTTGCTTAAGTGTTTTAATGATGGAATGTTCATCTTTGACATTTCCATCCCATTTCCCAATGGCTTCAAAAAAATTTCCATCTATTTAATGGATAATATTTTTGACGAAGTTGCAATCCATGAATAGATGGAAGAAGTCTTCTCAACCATTCTAAAATGGTTCAGTCGGAAAGGACTTGTGGGTAGTACACAAAGGTCCCTGGTTCGAACCTCGGATGGCCGCTCTCTATTTACCAAAATCAAGGAAGAAGTCCTCTCTGTAGTGGTTACATAACTTGTATTGCATAGGAACTGCAATTCTTCGTTCTTCCCATTTTCCTTTTGTTAGAGTTCCTTCTTGAGACACTCTCCACAAAAAATACTTGATTCTAGAAATTCAATATAAATCTCATCGCCAATTAAGGTCAGATTTAGAGTGACCTTTTATTTTATATAGAAGATTGACAGATGATTTTGTACAGAACCATCCATCTGGGCTCAATCTCCAGTAGAGTCTATCTGTGATCTCATTGATTGCAATTTCATTATTAATTATTTTAGGAAGTGTGTCTTGACCTAAGTGGTCTCCTAGTTCGCTATTTATGAGAGGGATTTTTCCACTTGTGAGAGGGATTTTCCACTCACTATGGGTGTGTTTGGTAACGGGATGGAAGGAGTGTGAAGGGTGGGAATTCATTTTTAGGAAACACGCATCAGTGTTTGGTAAGGGATGGGAGAGATGGCAGGGGTGGTCAAAAGGGGATGGATGGGTGATGTACATATTTATATCTCCTTTTATTGCATCTTTTGACTTCATATTTCATTCGATTTCCAAAGAAAAGTTTCAAAAGTATATAAACTTGTGTAAGAATGGGCTAAAATGCAAGAAATAGGGTCTGCACAAGTTTTGAGCTAACCATGCAGGAATTCGAGCGAAATCGGAGTCAAAACGAAGAAGCCAAGTGAAGCTGAGCAGAGGTAGATATCGACCTTCAACATAGATATCGACCTTTGGTGTCGATATCGACCCTCATATCGACCTCAACATAGATATCGACTGGAGCTAGACAAGTCGAGCAGGAACAGAGACCTCGATATCAACCTCTGTGGTCGATATCGACCCCTTATCTCGACAGAAGATAGACTCGAGTTCGAGATGCGGATTGGGAACTTTATCTTCAAGGAGGCACGGATTATCTCATACTTTTAAGATAGATGGCAGCTGAAGATTTATTTACCTTTTAAAGTTTTATCAGGTTAGTTTTATCAAAATAAAAGACCTATCCTAAATTGTTTGGATAGAGTTCGTAGTTTAGATAGAAGTTACAATCCTCGGATAGCAAGGATTAATAGTCTATAAATAAAGCCCTAGGGGGCTGGCATTGAGGCATCCAATCCAAGGAATCATCAATCAAGACAATCAATAGAGTTAGAGTTAGAGAGAAGTTTTAGGGTTTGACGTTCGCGACAGTTGACGTTGAGTTGTAAAGCTTCGGAGTTTATTTTAATGCAAGTTTCTTCTTTTCAATCAACAATGAGTTTCATGATGAGAAGCGAGTAGTTCCCCAAAGGTCTTAGGGTCGGGGTGAGCCCGACATTAGCCATGCGCGCTTGAGGTAAGTATTTGATGTCGATATCGTTGTGTCTATCTCTCCTCCTACGATTCTATGTTTAGTCATAATCGAAAGAAAAGGGATTCATGCTAACAACTTGAGTTATAAACATCAAATTAGTAGAGACAATTAGGTTTATTTGCAAGAGTAATCCTAAGAGTTGATGTACGGCGAAAGCTTGTCCCTCGGGTGAAATAGCACAGTTGTCCGTCTTATTTATCTTATCGCATGCATTGGTTAACGTTGTGGTAAACCCTAATCCTAGGAGTTATTTCTTTTACATAGTTTAATTCACATAAACCACTGTTATTTATGTGCATCCCTTCTCATCCATTCTTAAATCTTCGGCCTTTCTTTCCCGACGAAGAACTAACACACTGTAGGAAGACATTGATATCGACCCCAGACGTTGATATCGACCACTGAGTTCGTCGACAGTTTTCTGAGTCGACGACGATCATAAACTGCGGAGTTACTGAACCTCGATATCAACCCCAGACGTCGAAATCAACCCTTCTGTGTCGACTGGCAGTCTTCTAAGCCAGTCGATTTCGTGGACTAACATCGATATCGACCCTTTCCAGTCGATATCGACCACTTGTTTTTGTCTCTGCAGGTCTTATGTTGCAGAGAACATCGACGGCCGAGGTCGACATCGAGGCCCAAGGTCGAAATTGAGGCTTTTGGTCGATGCAGACTTGAAATTTTCAAAGCTACTAGGATCCCGCTGACACGCCTCCTCGTGGATCAATCCTGACTACCCTTCCATTACAACGGGAGGAAGTCTTGTAATTATTTGCATAGGCTAGGAGTTGGTTTACGTTTATTACATCTTTATTATTTGTAATTACTCGACATATCATCCTCCTGCAACAACAACGGGGTGGGAAACGCTCAATTTCTCCACCTCGTAGGAGGAGGATGGATGGGATGGGGGAGGCGAATCACCCTTTTTTACCTTTTGGGTTCCCCTCATCCTCCATAAAAGGTCGCTTCGTCTTTACTCGTCCAAAGTACGCTTCTTAGAGATCTCCATAGCTAACTCGGATCTACCCTCCCCTGTCAAAGGCTTGTTTGTTCGATCTCCGGCCTCATCTCCCCGGTACCTACTAATCCCTCATTTTTGGTTTTTTTGTTGATGTTCGATGAAATAGGTTGCTCAGTCATAATTTTTGAAGTTAGGGTTTTCGTTTTCATAATTTTTGAAGTCAGGGTTTTCTTTTGTCAATGGTCGAAATGATAAAAGATTGGCTTTTTCAACTGCAATAAACTATTCCTCTCCATATTTCCTAATTTTAACTGGTGATCTTCATTCATCGTCCCCCAGTTTTTTGGTTTTTCATGTCTGTTAATGGTTTCCACTTGTGAACTTCAAACAAAATGGCAAAACCGTCGACATTTATCAAGCAAGTTAGGGTTTTAATCTCTGGACTTCGAACAACCTGTGAAAAGTATGGGTATTTACGACTTCAGTTTCTACAAAATAAAATATCCCATAGGTTTAACTATTGATCTATTGCCTATGCACATGAATGGCTTCAAGTTGAGCATAGATCTATCATTGGTTTGGGGCATATATTTGTACATGCATCATTTATCAAATTCAGTTATTTCTCATGTCTGTTAGTTTTTCAAGAATGAATGGCTTCAAGTTTACCACATATCTCCTATCCAATTGATATATTACATATTCATATTGTATAGCATATGGGCCTAAAAGCCCAATCTGACTCACTTGTAATCTATATATGTTCATATGATGAGGAATGAAACCCTAAGGAGGATTTTACACCAAACATACGTTTCTACATGGTATCAGCCTTTCTTCCTCACGGAACTCTAATTTGATCCTACCTTTCCCCTCTCTTCCGCCACCTCTCCCCTCTTGGCAGTCCCTCCCGCCGCCCTAACCACCGCCCTCCTTCCCTTCCGCCGCCCCTCTCGGAAATATGGTCGACATCCTGTCTCCATTCCATTCCGCCCTCACCATCTCCGACATCAATCCTTGCATCCCTCTACCCGCCTCCTGTCACTTCAGAAGACCTATTACCGCCTACTCACCTCCGGCATCAATCCTTGCCCCTCTCGGTCAGGCGTTCTCTCCGCAGCAGGGCAGCGGCCGCTGCAGCGGCATTGGCAGCGGCCGCAGCTCCGTGCGACGCCTGCAGCAATGGTGGTCGGGTGACACTCGTCCTTGGAACACTGCCCCTAGATGGTCCCCAGTGCCTGGCTTCAACCCTCAGTGGATGCCCTTCAGCTATCCTGCCTCTCGACTTGCCGGTCCTCAGGCCTATCTGACATCGTCTGATCAAGACTATGTTCCGCCTGATGAGCAACACGCCTTCTCCTCTATGCCGCTCACACCTACAGACTCCTCTTGGTACATGGACACTGGTGCCACCTCACATATGACAAACTCTTCAGGTACCCTCTCTTCTATTTCCTATAAAGGTCCTGCACCCTCTATTATCGTCGGCAATGGTGGTCGCCTCTCTACTTCGGGTATTGGCCAAGCCACATTATAGACCCCAACCCACCCCCTACACCTTAACGATGTCCTGATTGCTCCAAAGCTTGTCAAAAACCTTATCTCTGTCCGTCGGTTCACTACCGACAATAACATTTCCCTTGCGTTCGACCCTTTTGGTTTCTCTGTGAAGGATCTTACTACGGGGGTTACTCGCCTGAGATGTAACAGCACCGGGGAGCTCTACCCTGTCACACCGCCATCTACATCCCGTCAGTCGTGTCCGGTTGCCCTCTCGGCATCGTCGTCCAGCCTGTGGAATGCACGCCTTGACCATCCTAGTGCTGCCATTTTAGATGTCCTTCATTCTCAGAGTCTTGTCCCCTGCCATAAAGAGCTACGCTCTAGTTTATATTCTTCCTGTCAGTTAGGCAAACATGCAAGACTGCCGTTTCAGCGGTCTTTGTCCTCTACATTTGCACCCTTTGATATCATTCATAGTGACATTTGGACCTCTCCTGTGCCTAGCAAGGATGGTCACAAGTACTACCTTTTATTTCTTGATGATTACACTCATTTTTTATGGGTTTTTCCATTGCACTTCAAGTCCCAAGTGTTTCCTATGTTTGTCAAATTTCATGCCTACATTAAAACACAGTTTCAAACATCCATCAAATGCTTCCAATATGACGATGGGCGTGAATTTAATAACAAGGACTTTCATGCCTTCTTCACCACCCATGGAATCTCTTATCGCCTTTCATGCCCATATACATCCCAACAAAACGGCAAGGCAGAACGAATCATTCGGACGATAACCAACATGATGCACTCTCTCCTCTTTCACGCATCCATTCCCCTCACCTAATGGCCTCACGCCTTATCAACCACATGTTATCTCCTCAACATCCTTCCTTCTACTACCCTCCAGCATCGCTCACCCACTCAGGCATTATATTGCACCATGCCCAAATACGATCAACTTCGTACCTTTGGATGCATGTGCTTTCCAAATCAGTCCTCCACCACCCCACACAAACTACACCCGCGTTCTACCCCATGTGTGTTCCTTGGTTATTCGTCTGATCATCGTGGTTACCTTTGCCTTGAGTTGCAAAGCCATCGTCTCATTCTATCATGCCATGTCACTTTTGATGAGTCTCGCTTTCCCTTTTCCTCCCCTCCTCTCCCCTCTCCCATACCTACTGTGTCTCCATCTGAGTCGGAGTCTCCCTTCCCACTCTTCCTCCTTGACCAGCGCTCTCCCGGTGCTACCGTCTCCCCCCCTTTACCACTCAATCCCTCCCCGCCACCCCCACCAGCCCCCTCCAGACCACACACCCGAAGCATCTCCGGGTGTTCAGGCCACGACAAATCGTCCCTATGCACGCATCCCATCCCCCCATAAGCCTCCCACCTCGAGCCCCACTTGACGACCATGTGCGGCGGCCGCAGCCTAGTGCTGCGGCCGCGGCACCCCTCCCCGCATATATGCGGCGGTCGCCGCCTAGTGCTGCGCTCACCGCCACAGTCCACCCCGCCCCCACACTAGCCAATGCCCCTCTCCCCTCCACCCCGACCTCGCTTTCCCTCATACCCACCTCCAACAAAACAGCCCTCCTTAAAAGGAATAGTACCTGGGTTCTTGTTCCTCGCCCTCCCGAGGCAAACGTCATCCGCTGCATGTGGCTATTCAGACACAAGTTCCGCTCTGATGGAACGTTGGAATGCTACAAAGCTCGCCTTGTGGTTAATTGTCGAGCTCAGCAGGTAGGTATTGATTGTGATGAGACATACAACCCCATGGTCAAGCCGACCACTATCCGGGTGGTGCTGAGCTTAGCATTATCGCGACATTGGGCTATTCATCAACTTGATGTCAAGAACACCTTTTTGCATGGCCATCTGAATGAGACCGTTTATATGTTTCAGCCGCCAGGGTTCGTTGATTCTGATCGTCCCAAGCACGTCTGTCTCCTGAAGCGCTCTCTGTATGGTTTGAAACAGGCCCCTCGGACGTGGTTCCAGCGCTTCGCATCCCATCTGCTGCGCTTGGGTTTCGTTGGTAGCCGCTCCGATTCCTCTCTCTTTATCTATCGCAGAGGCACAGACATGGCTTTCCTGTTACTTTATATCGATGACATCATTCTCACCGCCTCATCTGATGCACTTCGGACATCCATCATTGCCCATTTGAGCTCTGAGTTCGCCATGTCTGATTTAGGTCCGTTGACTTATTTCTTGGGGGTCGCCGTACAGCGTCATGGGTCTGGGTTGTTTCTCTCCAAGAGTAAGTATGCGGCCGAAATTGTTGCTCGGGCCAAGATGAGCAACTGCAAGCCTGTCGCCACACCTGTCGATTCCTCCACCAAGCTCAGCGCCCACTCTGGTCCTCTGTTCGATGATCCCACATTGTATCGGAGTCTTGCTGGGACGTTACAGTATCTTACCTTTACACGGCCAGACATCAGTTATGCCGTTCAACAGATCTACCTGTTTATGCATGCGCCTAGAGAGCCACACTTTTAGGCCCTGAAGCGGATCATTCGGTATATTAGTGGTACACTGGATATGGGAACCACGATCTCCCCTTCCTCACGGCATGACCTCATCGCCTACACGGATGCGGATTGGGGTGGATGTCCGGATACACGTCGCTCTACGTCTGTTTACTGTGTCTTCCTCAATGACACTCTTGTGTCATGGTTGGCGAAGCGTCGGTCTGTGGTGTCTCGATCCAGTGCGGAAGCTGAGTACAAGGGTGTCGCCAACGTTGTGTCCGAGTGCTCCTGGCTGCGCCATCTCCTTCTTGAGCTCCGCTGCCCTCTACAGAAGGCAACCCTAGTCTATACAGACAATGTTTCTGCTGTCTATCTCGCCAGCAACCCAGTCCAACATCAGCGCACGAAGCACATTGAGCTTGATCTTTATTTTGTTCGGGACAAGGTTGCTATTGGACATGTTCGTGTACAACATGTCCCATCCTCCTATCAGTACGCTGATATCTTCACCAAGGGTTTACCTCGTCAGCTATTCCTCGATTCCCGGTCCAGTCTCACTGTTCGGGACCCTCCACTTTCGACTGCGCGGGTTTGATAGATTACATATTCATATTGTATAGCATATGGGCCTAAAAGCCCAGTCTGACTCACTTGTAATCTATATATGTTCATATGATGAGGAATGAAACCCTAAGGAGGATTTTACACCAAACATATGTTTCTACACCAATGACCATGAATGTGCATCTGTTTTGTCTTTGAATTGATTACATGTCAACTGATTACACTCTTCAATTCGCATTTCTTTCTCATTAGTTGTAGATGTGTATTATACATGAATCTATCTCAATTTATTTGATAAGTTCTTAAAACTAGGATGCATTACTGCTTCAATGATTTATCTATCTCAATTTATAATACATCAATCTATCTCAATTCATGTGTCATCTTAAAGATAAGCGACTTTCACATGTCAATGATAATGATTTTGTCCTTCATGATATGTTGCATCCCATCCCATGAATTGTTGAACAAGTGTTCTCCAAAAATGTCCACCTGCACATCTGTAAAATCATCCCCTCATTCTTAAGTTGATAATCTCTGCTTGTTGGTTGATGCGTCTTGTGAAGGCACCCTTATACTTGTACGTCTACAATTACATTAATGAATTACAAGTCCTCAATCATGATCAGGATAAGAGCTACTGCATATGCCACTCTGTTTTCTTTCATCCTCATTTTAATCACTCTGCACATCAACTTGAACAAAATTTCTGGCCACCAACCCTTTTTCTGAGAACTTTGGGAAAATATTGTACTGCCAATGGAAAAAAAACTAAATTTAAGTTCTACTTATCACAAAACCTTGCAATTATAATGTACTACCAATGAAATTTTGTATGGTGTGGTTTGAGTAAATACTTTTTATTTTTTTATTGTGGTTTTGTTGCTTTGTATATCTAATTCTTTTGGTTGTTTTTATTGATGTTAATCATTGCCTTGTTGACTCTGTATATGGTGCACTTGTTAAAACTTTCTTTTTGTTCTTTTATTACAATATTTGTATCTCTATTTATAACTTCCTAGTTATTACCAATTGCTGAAACAAGTTTTGTGAAGGATATATACTTCTTGGTTGATGTGTTTTGTGTTCTTTGCATTTGGTACCCTATGAGATAAACTTGTTTTTTTCTATGACTAATCATGTACTCTTCCGACGATGAGTACAACTACCACTACGACTCCGACTCTGATGTCAGCCTACAAAGTGGGGACCCTGATAAATACTGGTGGATATGCAGAGATAATCCATACGGCTACCCGGCCGGATCCTGACGAGGTCAACTCTTCTTTACCACCTTCAAGCCTTCCGTCTTCTGACAACGATGATGACAATGACGACGACAACTCCACCATCATCGAGCTAAAAGACTAATACAGGGAGTTGTTGGCTCGTATCACCACGCTCAAAGAGCGTGTTGATGCAACGAAGGATGACCTCGCGAGGGCAACAATGCCTTGATCCAGAGGGTGGCCGATCTACTCCTCCTAGGCTGACCACGCTGCATACAAGCTGCGGCTCAAGACACTCGACAAGGACCTCCTCATTGCAAATGGACTCATTGTCATCCTCCTAGGCATGCTGACTTGGAAGATCCTCAGCTACTAGACCCCCCATCACTAATGTAGAATGTAGGAATGGGTGCTTCGCACCCTTTTGGCGCTTGAAGGACATTTGGTTTTTGCCCCCTTTTGTTGCATATGTTGTGGCCACGTTTCTTATTTCATGTATTACTCTTAGACTGCCCTAGCTTATGGTTGTTTCGTAGGATAAGTTCTCTAACAATGTTGTACATTAACTAAAATAGTTCCTCCACATGTCGGCAACCTTTTGTGCAGGTGGTTGTCTGTTGTCGACAAAGATCGCTGAATGCTTTTAATTTCCCTTTGGAACTTGAAAACAGTTCGTGTAATTCTTTGCATCTCATTCTGTTTGATTGGAATAACTACAACAATTTCATTTTATTCTGTGTTGATTAAAATGAATGCAACAATAGGCATCCCCATATTCCAACACTTTCCAAGACTAACCCATAACGTTGGATACAAAAAATCACTACGTCCTCATGTTCGACTACCTTAAAAAAATTCATCCCTAAATGGAGTCCTCAAAACTAGTGCCATGCTTACCAATGACACATAGGCAGGCATGGACAACTCCTAACGGGCTCCGTACCTATCGTTCCATATCTGGCAAGTTATTTCATCCCTTAGGGCCTTTATCCCTACAATTGGGACAGCATCATTGTTTGACACGCATAAGGGATTATCTTCCTCGTGTCCATCCTCCTCTACATAGTCGTACGCCTTGTCCTTATCGTCTTCGTTAGATGGGGCATCATCGCGTGTGTTCTCTTTGAACCTTGGGTCATCATCGTCCTCGATCTCGGTCTTCACACAGGTCTGCCTACCGTAATTGTGCAACGCGAAGCAAGCTATGATGATCGCAATCTGTCTACAAATTGGGTACTTTAGGAGTTCATGGAGGATCTTCCACTTCGACTTCAGTATCTCAAACAACCTTTAAATCGCACCCTTGAGGGAAGAATGCGCCTTGTTGAACGCCTCTTTCTGGTTTGTCGGTTGGGTAGCAGTGAATGTCGGGTGATGCTACTTCATGGTAGAGAAGGGAATCATGTGCCTAGTAAGAAACGGGTACCCTTTGTTGCATAGGTCGTAGCGACCTTAACCACAAACAGGGGAAAAAATCGTTCATTAGTAATGCAAGGATATGTTAATTATGGCATATAATATTGGACATACATGAACCTGCATGTGAATGTGGGAGGCGCAAAGCAGTCGTCTTCAGTGCATGATCAAACACACGTGCATCGTGTGCACTCCCCTCCCAACCTGCCAATATGAAGGTGAACTGGAGATCAAAGTCACAAACAACCATGACGTTGTATGTATAGGTCCCCTTTTTTATGCGAAATCGGATTTGATCGCCTTTCAATATCGCTAGTTGAATATGGGTCCCGTCAATTGCACCAATTGTACCCTTGAAGTATGACCAGTACCGATTGTTGTTAAGAATTTGGTCTGGTATTTATTTGAAGTGTGGGTCGTGAGGCCTGATAAGGTCCCTTGTGAGCCGACAAAACCCATTAGTGTAGGTCAAATGCTAGAATCGTTCGCATGCATTCTTCTGGCTTGCCCCCACCCCCACGCCATTGTGTTCACAGATATAGCCAACTTCTCTAGAACAGACAGTTGCACCGACCCGTGGAGTCTTTAATGTTTGTTTAAGCCTCCCACAAAGACGTATGAAGGTACTCTTTTCCATTCTAAAGGCGTTGATGCTCCTTGTCTGCGAAGGGTGGGTAAGCATGCCATCGACCCAACGAGCTCAAGGTGTACTCTCCAATGTATTTTGGGACTTTGTGCACATGGTTGAAGTAGTGCTCGACGATGGGGATAGAGTGATGCTAGAGTATTAGCATCGCGATGACCACTTGTCTTCTTTGGCGTCGACGACGTCGACGTTGCATGTACCCATTTACCTACATCCTGCAACATATGTATGTGTTTTCCGTTTAGGAGAACGTACAACGAGATACATACAAATGCAGACACATCTCATGCACTACTCAATAAGGAGGCGACACATTTCGAAGGAAGAAGATATTATAATTGCACGTCATGACAACTATTATCAGTGGCATGTAAGCAGACAACGTACAACATTGTTCAACATGAAAGAAAACAAACAACGCCAAATCAAAACTTGCAGAAAGAGAAACTGAAGTCCATACTTACAAAGGAAAGTAGGCCAGGAGCTAGTCTAGGAACATTATTGGGGAAATGATAGTCGATTACTAGTACAAAAATTCAATTTTATCAAATAACCCTAATATCACGGACCTATTATATCTATGATTTTAAGTCTTTCAAATTCGGAGAAATAAAAATTTAATCAGTAAAGGCCTAATATCATGGATATAAAGAAACAAAACCGGAATATTAGGAGTAAATGGGAAAATGTGATAAAATCTAATATTGTGGGGCGAAAAATATCAAACATGGTCATGATATTAGAGTTAATAGCTCAGAATAATATCACAGATTGATTAAATCAGTATATTACATCTATATTTCTTAATTCCCCCCCCCCCTCTCGTCTCTATCACACACGCTTGTTTGACAGTTCGATTGGAGATTTCACTCACCACCTTCGGCCTTCGGCCTCTGGCATCTCTTCGATCAATCCGCCACCTCCGCCATCTTCGTCATCTCCTGCAACGCCTCCACCACCTTCGCATGTGGTCACTTATGCGTCCCTTTGGAACCACCTTCTTAAGTGCTGTAGGGTTAGGGTTTTGGGTAAGTAAATCTCAAATTCATCAATTGTTTCCAACTCTCGTTCACTTTCCCCTCATAAGCAACTTGTCTACTTTCCAAATCTTCCTCATTCATATTCCCCTTAGAATCTGCTTTGTCCTGTCCCTCTCATTCATCCTTGAGGTCTGTTTCCTCTCCTTTCTAGATCTACTTGTGGATGCTTGGCCATGGAGATTCTTATTGAATCTGTATTTCTGCAAATGAAATCCATTTTTTGTGGAATTGATTTGCTGCTAATATTGGTTTTTGTGGTGTTATCGTTTAAAAAAATTAGACCAATTGATGAGACAAAGATAAAAAAAAATAGACCAATTGCTACTAATATTAGTTCTTTCCTGACCTATTTGAATTATATTGAGACAAAGCTCAAAAAAAATTTCAATCACTATTTTTTTTTTTTTGCTCTTAAACGTTGGGTTATCACCCTATATTAAACAAACTAAAAGTGAAATTACAGCAAAATTCTACGGGGAAACTTAGTCCCCATAAGGTCATCAAAAATCAAAATAGAACATATAGGAGGGGGGTTGTTAAAGACATGCATTCCTAGTGAGAGGGAGGATGCCATATCAGCCATAGAATCCGCAACACGGTTGGCCTCACGGTATATATGTCGAAACTGGACTTGCCAGTTTCTACGCAACAAGCCTTGGTAATCACTTACCAGGCTATGGAGTGGATGGGTATCCACTAACTGCTTCTGAAGAAGAGAAAATACTAGTTTAGAATCCACTTCGGCCTCTACATGACGAAATCCTGCGCACCATGCTAAATGTAAGCCATAGAGAAGACCCTTGAGTTCTGCTGCAGGAACTGTGCAAGTTCCCAAATTACACCCATATCCGAATAACCATTGACCTTGAGAATTTCTCACAACTCCTCCTGCGGAAGCTAGTTGGTGAGGACCTCGAACTGAGCCATCTGAATTCAATTTAACCCAACCATTCGGTGGTGGAGCCCATCCAACTAATACATTTTGAGTCATCTGCTTGCAAGAAGGTTGTAGAAGAGACTCCCATGCTTTAGAAAATTCAGAGGCTTGAGAAAGAAGGAAGGAACATTTGTTAACTATTGGCAGGGGCTCATCGAATACCCGCGCATTCCGCCATTTCCATAGCCACCATACAGTAGTAGCAAAGAGGATGTTCCACCGCACATTACCATCTACAAAATTCTCGGTCGAAAGATTGATAGAGAACCAATCATGGATTGAGGTGGCACAAAAGGAGATCCACATATGCAACGGGATAAATAGTGTCCAAATTTGTTCAGCGAAAACACACTCACGAAGAACATGATTGAGATTTTCTGAGTTATGGCCACAAGATGAACAACTAGGATCCATGGTTATGCGTCGGTGGAAACGCGCTTCATTTGTAAGAACACGATCACGCACCGCCAACCAAATGAAGAAACGGATCCTCTCCGGGATGTGTAATCGCCAAAGAAGACGAAAGAGATGAGACCCCGGACTAGTGGAGACTTGTTGTAACATCCAATAGGCCGATGAAGACGTGTATTCTCCATTAGAGGATAATGCCCAAGCTCGGACATCAGTAATAGTAGGGTTTGGGGCCAAAGATGCTAGTCTTAGTAGAATAGAGGAGGGTAGGCTTTGAGCAAAGGCTTCCCAATTCCAACCTTGGTTTGGGATCCAATAGTCAGACAATCGATGATTAGAAACTAAGATATTAACCGGATTAATAGCCTTATCCAACAGGGGCTCTCGACAAATCCAGGGATCCTTCCAAAATAGAATTGAATTACCATTACCAAGTCTCCAGATGCTTCCTGGTTGAACTGCTTGACGAAAACCTTTTTGAATACTACGCCAGATAATTGAAACATTGTGACTTCTGGCTCCATGACATGGGTCTATATAATCTCTTTTGGCATATTTAGCTTTGAGAATAGATGCCCAGAGCTTATTTCCATCACGACTAAATCGCCACGGCTTTTTTTTGTCTACCTCGGTTTTTCTATGCAAATCATAGAAGTCACAACTTTACAGGTTCAGGACAAAATCCACCACCAATATGGGATAAACTAGTGTTCAATAAAATAAAGGAAGCTTGGTGGAAGAGTTTGTTTGATTATTTCAAGTTCTGCACCTGTATCACTTGATGTGTTGAACTTTCTAAGGGTGTAAGTTGCTTTAGATCCTTGCCTGAATCAATTTAGGTTTATTCAGTTAAAGAGTGTCTAAACTTGTTGTCTAATGTTGCAAATTATCATCGTGATGCATTTTCATCGCATTATAGGTGCATTGGATGCCTGTTATTGAAGGGTATGGAATGATAAAGACATCTTAAGTGGTTATATTGGTCTTCCTGATAGAGACATCTTAAGTGGTTATATTGGTCTTCCTCGCTGGTTGTCCTTGCCGTGCACGAGTTGGTTTCCTAATCACTTCTCCCGTCGATGGCGTGTGGGGATGGCCTTCTTTTACATTCCAGTAAGTGTTATTGGCCTTGCTGTCAATTAAAGAGAAATAAAACAAAACAATCACAAACTTATATATACATATATATATATATATATATAAGTTTGTATTAATATATACACATACAAACCTACCAGAAAGGGTTAAACTCAATCCCAAAAGGGCTTGATCAAAATCTCATAAGGGCCTCGAGAATATCCTGAAAGGGATTTCAAGTGCGTTTTACTTAGGTGGTTCTAGGCTGCGTTTCTATGTGTTTTTGGCGGTCCTTTTCTTAGTTGGGGCTCTAGCGTCCGATGTCGGGTCTGGCTAGGGTCGAGGCGGTGTATATCGAGGCGACTCCGTGATCCGGAATTTTCGTTAGAGGATCGTCTTCACTGCCCACAAGGACTACTAATGTACCGCTGGCCAGCGGTGCCATCGCTTGATGGCGCTTGGCGTCGAGTTATAGTCTATGTTGTCCCCATCGTTTTAGGGTTAGGTTCGTTTTGTTCACCGGGTTCTGTTAGCTTGCCACGGTTTGTATTGTACCTTTTTTAGGTTGTATGTTTGACAGTTCGCCGGCCACTCGAAGAGTCAGGCCTGTCTGGCCCTCGAATTCTTACCTTATCAAAAAAAGAGGTTGGGTTTACTTGTCATTTTTACAAAAAAAAAGGGAGTTGTTATTTTTGCAAATTTCTTTTTGGGAAGGGGTCACATTTGCAACCATTTTTTTGGGGTATATTCAATGTCACCTCTTATTCAAACCTCATAAATTTTTCTTATAACCTCCCAAAACTTATCATGCATTGGCAAGTCTTGAGACTCGTATATATCGATTGCCATATAAGAAGAAAAAACGGTGCAAAAAAATAAATATAAGCGTCCATGGTTAGCTGTTATTTTCCATTGTTTAAAAAATTATTTTTGAATTTAATTTAATTTCATCTATATATAAACATTCCTATTGCATATATGTTTGGAAAAAAATAATTTCATTTGAATGATTCCCATATTTACTTTTTAAACACTAAATTTTTTTTTATAATATGTTATTGTAAATAATTAATTGTTAAATAATAATGATCATGGTGACAATGAAAGAATTGAGTAAATAAAAATGAAAATTAACATTTATACGGACCGAAGATTTTGTTGTGATTTGTTGAGATTGAGTCATTTTCCTTATTTGATTTGTGTTGTGTTTGTATTGTGTTATGACACTTGGTCTATCTGTCAATCTCGAATATTGCGAAAGTATGTAGCCTGCTCTATCGAATCCTTTTATTTACAAAAAAAATGAAAAGTAATTTAACGTGTCCTATTCGGACTCAGAAATGGACATGAAAAAGTAGAAAAATAGAATGAGATGATTAGACCATCCGCAATGGTTGTGTGCAAATGTGTATTTTTTAGACATTTTTAAGCTTCATTGGTTGTTTTGGGTGTGTGCAAATGTACACATTTGAGCATGTAATGTGCAAATTTGAGCACACCACCTCCCTCATGTGCAAAAACTTTTATAAAAAGCAAGACAATTTCATTCGTTTATTTTTTATGATTTTATTTTTGTTTTTGTTTTAAATGAATTGTATTTGAATGATGTGTAAAAAATGCACATTTCACTATTGGAAGAAATTACTAAAAAGTGATGTGTCTTTTTACACATCTTGTGCAAATGTGTATATTTTAAGCAAAACCATTGTGGATGGTGACTATGCTTTAGGTGCTCATTGCTCAAGAGAAAAACATGAAATATTCACCAAATAAAAAAAACCTAAAACGCTCCTTTGAGCGTTGGGCGCCGCCACCACTTCTACCATCAGCCCATCACCATGGTCTCCGCCGCCCGGCTTGGCTCTGTCCACCGGTGTGACGACCTAGCCTCTGTCCTCGGCCCCTCCCTCGGCTAACCTCCCTCTCGATTTCACCCTCGGCTTTGCCCTTGCTCCACCACCGTTTGTTCTTGTCGCCTTAGTGGCTTGATTCGCCTCGTCCTGCTACAACTCAGGAGTTCTCAGCCGCCATAACCTCCCACTGTGCTACCGTCGTCCGCCTCTTCTCTTGGTCCACCTCGGCTCTTCCGTCCTGTGTTGTCCTATGTCGCTTCAATACCTCGGGCACCGCTAGTCCGCTATTTCCCAATCGATTTTTCAATCGGTTTGGGGGGTGTGGCTTGGAGTTCTCCTTCATTGGGTTCTCCGTCGTCGTCGGCTTCCTGTTTTTTCGTTGGTCTACTTTTCCGTGGTCCGTCGATTTCCGTTCACCATGGCTCGCCTCTGACTTGGGGCTTGCTTTAAAGCAACAAGTCTCAGTTTCTTGAGGAATCCCAAAAAGGGGAAAAAAAAGTGTCTGTGAACCTTATATGAATTCGTTGCTAACCGTTCTTCGGCCCCTATACTTGTTTATTGTTGTTGTTTATTTATTCTTGTACTGATTTATACATTTCCTCTATTTTCGTTCACCCTTGTGGAAGCCTATTACGATCTTGTTGTCGTCCTTGAGGGTGTGAGTTGGGGTTTTGGGATTTGTTTCAGCAGTGGTTTGGTTAGAGTTTCGGTCTACGGGTTGGTGCACTTTGCTTCAGAGTTGGTGTACTTTGCTTTTCTTGCTGTGGTACAGATTTCATGGGAACGATGTCTGATTTGTCAAGCTAAGAGACGTAGTGGGAATGCGATCGACACTTGTTGATTCTGTTTAGAGTCCAATTTGAGGTGTCCGCTAGTGATCCCCAGAGTTCTCTGTGTGCGTCTTCCTTTTGCCGGATCGTTTCATTAGTTCTGCTAGCTTGTAATTCACAGTGTAGGATGACATGTACTTTATTTATGCATTTTCCTTTCCGTCATTTGCTTCTTGTTATTTCCATTCAGTCATTTGATTCTGCTATTTGATTCTTGTTGTACATGATGGTTAGTCCATCTCCCGACTTGTTCGGGCTCTCGGTTACTCTAGACTTGTCTAGAGAATCGAATTCCTTTTCTTATATAAAAAAAAAAGGTGCTCATTGCTCAACCGTACCCAAAAAAATAAAGAAAAAAAAAACGGTTTCCCCGCCATCCGCCGGCAATGTACGCTCCTCCTCCACTCCGCTCTTGGGGGTTTTTGGAAACAAAACCCTAGAAATCGATTTTGAACCAAAATTTGTTTACACGATAGGAAGTGGGAAGAGAAAACGATGAATTTCTTCAACCACCGGCTGGTTCTCTCCCTCCGCTCTCGTTCCTCCGCGCCTCGGTCTCTGCTCTCCTCTCTCCGGTTTCACCAGGTTCGTTTTCATGACCTCGCTCCTCGGCAAGGGAAAGAAAAGCGGATTTCCCATTTTGTGTTTAGCTGTACGAAGATGTAGTTACTTGATTTTGGAATCCGATAATCTCTTTCAATTGGTTGGATACCTGATGGACTTGTGTAAATTGTTTAGCGGGAGTGCCGAGCATTTTGCCCCCTTTTTTGTGTTTGTTTAGTGTGTTGTGTTGTAATTGCAGGCGTATTTTGAATCATTGTACATCATCTTATTGGTTCTGCGTGCTTATTTTGTTTTCAGGATGGAGGGAGGGTTTCGAGTACTCACTATAAAACGCCAACCAGCAGTTTCTCTACTGGCGGTACTAATTGACCTGTAAATTGCACCTTTATCGATTTTTTCTTCATTTGTTGCTCTCGGTGTTCTTATTTCATCAATCTGTCTTGAGGTTACTTAATTGTTCAGTGTGATAGCAGGAAAATGTCTAGACTTGGAGTTCACTGTAATAAAAAGTTTCCACATTTTTTACTTTCTTTGCAATTGATGTTGCAGATTTTGAACATGACGAGCTAGTTGATGATGGGAAAGCAAAGGAGAAGGACACTGCATTATACAAGGCTCTGACACAGCTAGCTGGTGATTTTGGCAAGGAATCCATGTTGTCTTTGTCACACTTCTTCAGATCTCGTCGTGCACCTGTTATACCCACAGGTTCACTTCATCTTGATTTGGCACTTGGGATTGGAGGTCTGCCAAAGGTATTTTCATAGCAGCAACAAATGTACCCTGTAGCTTGTCCTATTCAGAGTTCCTTTTTATTCCCCATAAACAATTTATGAATTGCAAACATTTTCTACCTTACTTTGTGCAAAAAATATTGCTCGAAACTTGCAGGGTAGAATGGTTGAGATTTATGGAAAAGAATCATCTGGGAAGACAACGCTAGCCCTTCACATCATTAAGGAAGCACAAAAACTTGGAGGTTTTCTTACATGCTCGTGTTATGTTTGACTGTGTAACACTAGCTGATTGATTTCATGATTCAATTGTCTGTAAAATCATCTCACTATCATCTCTGACACAGTTGAGTGGTGGTAGGATACTGTGCTTACCTTGATGCTGAGAATGCAATGGACCCTACACTTGCTGAATCCATTGGAGTGAACACAGAAAATCTTCTTTTAGCATGTCCAGATTCAGCAGAGAATATGCTGAGCGTGGTTGATACTCTGACAAGAAGTGGAGCAGTAGACGTAATTGTGATTGATAGTGTAAGCACATAACTTGTATCTCTTTGGTCTCTAATTTAGTTTGCTGTGATTTACTGAGGGGGTAGTCCTTCTGCCTGATGTTACTCTTTTATTATACTTCTCTTTTATTAGCAAATATTGCTTTCAGTTCAGCCTCAAGTATCTTTTGGTAAAGAAATGTTTGTCCACTAATGCTGGTGTTGGTTTCCTGAATTTTAACATAGGTTATGATGTATTTCATCTGTGGTGTACCAGGTGGCGGCACTTGTTCCACAATGCGAACTGGATGGTTCTATTGAGTTTGGGAAAAAGTATATGCAGTCAGAAGTTATGACTAAGGCGCTTCGTAAAATTCACTATTCATTATGCCAATCGAAGACTCTTATCATATTTCTCAATCAGGCACTGTTCTCTTTGTTTCAATTTATTGTTGGCTGTGTGGCTCCTTTGGTTGTTTAGACAGTGCCTTTGAGATAAACATATATAACCCCTATGTAATTTTTTTTTTAGCATTTTAGCTAAATTCAGTTATTTTTGTCATATATCTGAATTCAGTTTTGTCTTACTCTAGTTAACTGGTTCGTTGAACATGAAAGCAGGTGAGATCCAAGGTAACATCAAGCAATGGCTTTGGATGTGCCCAAGAGGTGACTTGTGGTGGGAATGCCTTGAAGTTTTATGCAGCAGTGCGACTGAGAATTTCAAGGATGGCATTACGCAAGACTGACGATGTGGTACAACTTAGATTTTGAACTGGGTTTTCAATCAATATTTTACTCATTGAGTTCAAATTGCATTTTCCATGCTCTGTTTATATTGCATTGCTATAGGTCATTTTGCCTTCTAATGATATGCCCCTGTGCAATTATTTCTCTAAAGGAGCCACTGATAGTTGATAATCTTGTTGACCAGCTAACTGGACTTGATATTTGTGTCCAAGTTGTTAAAAACAAGCTGGCACCTGCAATGAAGAAAGCTGAATTGACTATAGAATTTGGAAGAGGCATCACCTGTGAATCCGAGGTCCTCACAATGGCGTGTGAACATGGCTTGATTCAGAAAGGAGACTCCTATATATTTGGGGATAAGCTCTTCGAGGACAAACTATCTGCTCAAAAATACCTAGCAGAAAATGAAGATGCCCGGGAGAAGATGATCAAGGATTTGAGAGCTCTTATGTTTGAACATTGAGTCACAAAGCTGAAAAATAGATTTGCACATAACTATCATTTCATTGGCAAATATTATGTGGCTAGACGTCCAGGGTGATGTTTAACAACTCAAGGGACTCAGCCTCTATGAGGTGGCTGGCTGTCTCTAGGCCCTGTCAATACCAATGTATCCATTTGAAGAGGTATTAACTTGTACTACACTACTGCTGAGTCCAATGTAGAGTTAAATATCTCAGTGACCATTTGACTGTGCATTAGTCTGAACCTTGAAGGTGAATCTATTTTTCTCTTCCCACCTTCTAAGTTCTGTTTTTCTTTCAATCCATTAGAGGCAACACTATCGGGTTAAGTGTATGTTTATATCTGCAAGACGTGGGTCCAAACACCAGCACAAATTGTGGTTCGGAGAGGGAACAAGACTAGACATTCCAATGCATCTTATGCAGCGCTACCGGAGATTTCTTCAAGTTACTCTTACACAATTGGAGGTTTTTCGCTTGAGTTGGTGGATTTGCTACAATGGGATTTATTGGCAAGATATTCATTAAAATGGGTTTTCATTTTTCAAGAGGAGAAATCAACATATATAAAGGTTAACCTGAAAACCATGAACGGCATGAAGCTGTTTGCTCTTTTGTCACAAATTGATGGCTATTTCTTTGTTCATATATGGCTGGATTACTTCACAAGGTTCCAGTGTAAATTTCTTTGGTTAATTAAACAATGATGAATGAATTCATTTCTATATTGTTTCATGGAGGTTTTACTTCTTCCCTCTTTTGGCCCCTTTCTACGAGTTCCGTATACGCTAGATAAGTTGTTTGTGCACTCCATTTGTCACGCCTCACTAACCTAGGAATCTAGGATGCATGAGGTAGGCTGAAGTGCGCAAACGATCTTTGGTCGGTTAAGAATGAAGTGATGTGGAATTGCGAAACATTTCAACATAACTAAATCTATTCATTCAACTACAGGCTCAACACACACACAAAAATAGGGTCACATAAGAACACTTTCTCTATCATCCAGAAACAAAAAATGGTAGTTTTAGTCAAAGTTTGACTGTCTCATGTTAGCATGGGCTGCAATAAGCAGTTCAATGTTTCCTTCCATAACGGAATTCAGATCGCTCAGTTGAAAGCCAGTTTTTAGATCAAGCACCAGCTTGGACGGATAAAGTGTGTACCTTCGAATCTCTTGTTTCCAAGGCTCAAAAATGTGGTCGCTCCTGATATTTTGAATGCTAGAGACCCCTTGCTCCTCAAGGGTTACCAGGAGCTTCGCCTTCAACCTATTCAGAGCCTTCATTTTGTTTGAAAACTTGCTTCTTTCACCTGCATACACAATTTTCATCACCACTGTCAGAAGAATGATCGAATTTAACTTTGATTTGAATAAGATCAGGTCAAAAGCAAGCAGTTACCACAGGATTGGACTGATATGCCAGTAGGAAGATGCTCTACAGAAACATAAGATTTGACTTTCCCATGTTCGTCCGCTCTCAGGGACCCAAACGAGACTCTTAGATCTTCTTCATCAAGTGGCAAGTCAGGGAATGTTTCCAGGAACAGTGGGACAACATCAACAGCTGCCAGGCTCGGCTGCACACTTAAATTAATCAATTAACGACCAAGCCAGTGGCACTAGACAAAGGAAACTCATATACCCTGTATGGCGGGTTTACCTCGCGAGAAGTAAGCATTTGGTGAACGCCTCTTTCTCCAAAAAGATAGCCGTAGGCATAACCAAACTCAAACTCGATGGAAGCAGAGCTGATACCGCCACTTCTGCAGGAGCATTTTTCAATGATCCTTCCTCTGTGGCCTTGCTTTTCAGCCCATTTAAGATACATGTTTAAGAGACACTCTGCCCATACCTGCATTTCGAAAAAACCCTTTTTAGCAACATAAACATTTATCTCGGGCAAAGAGAAGTTGATGGAAGGTTAGACACGAACCTCAGAAGAAGAATCTTTATCGGCCTTGATAACAAGCGACGCACCATGGGGGTCAAACGGACCCCTTAGAAGCTTTGACATCTCATACTGATCCAAGGACTTGCTCACATCAACAGATGCACTATATGCTTGCCTGAACAGATGGTGATTCACTGCATCGGTATCTGACAGTCCTGCAATCAGCTTAGCTTCCTCAGCCTGCATCAATTTGCACACCTTTCACTTTCAAATATCCAATAAACAACATAATCAAGCATTCATGCTGATTCATTTACAAGGCTAAACCTGAAATTGGACAGATAGAAGCGAAACCCACACAACAAATGAATAACATTACAATTTACACACTTCATTCTCAACATAAAATCTTCCAACTTTGGAAATTTACCAACTTAGGACCCGTTTGGTATCCATACCAAAGTATATAATTGATATCAACCTTGGTATGAATCACTCCTCCCCCTTACCAAAGTTTTAGCCAGTGTTCTAAAAATCGCGCCTAGGCGCTAGGCGGGAGGGAACCTAGGAATTTTTAAGCCTAGGCGGTCCTCTAGGCGGAAATCCCCTAGGCGCCGCCTAGACCCGCCTAGGCGCCACCTAGCCTGACTATTATTCAATTTTAGCTTTTATGTATGTGATTAGTCAACTTAGAATTTTTTTATCCCCTAGGTCGAGATATATTTGTTTTTTAATCGAACCTATGGTTTTGGATTTTAGGAGGTTTAGAGTCGTTAGGCGGACGCGTACTTTTGCGTTTATTTACTTTAATGTTATTTAAGCACCGCAAATTTGGGTTTATAATTGATATTATGGATTATTATTACATTATATGAATTATTGACATGTGTTATACATTAAAAGATAAGGAAATAATGAAGTTTGTTCTAAGTCCGCCTAGGCGCCGGCACTAGGCGGTCACCCGCCGCCTAGCGACCGCCTAGCGCCTTTTAGAACATTGGTTTTAGCAAACACTGGAAATCAAAATTCCAAACAGGCCCTTAATTAGAGAGGTTCACCTTGTAAGTGAGATCTTTGAGAGAATCAACAACTTTAGCACTATCAGCTAACTGGACAAGGACTTGATTGGATTTAATAGGATCATCCCAAAGGTCACACCCGCGTATCACTTCCTCTCTCCGAATCCGCAGTGCCTCCTCATGCTCAAGAGCCGTTGGCGCCAATGCCTCGGCTCGAAGAACCGCATCCTCAATTTTCTTTCTCAATGCAAACAACCCTAAAAATTAAACACTTGTCTCGAATCAATGGCGTCCCAATTCACACAAGAACAAAGAGATTGATAGAGAGTGGGGGGGAACTGACCTAGCTCCTTGTAAACCTTGCTCTTGTCGTTCATGGACTGAGAAGCCCTAACTAATGGATATAGAAAACGGGCTCTGGGGTTGTCCTTTGGCGACATTAATGAAGCTGAAGATTGAAACTTGGAGGTGGCCGGCGACAGCTTCACCGCCATTTTTGGCCCCGGAGACAATGGAGGCAAAGGTTATGAAGTGGCCGCGTCAGAAGCGTAGCTGATTTCGCAATTCGAGCCACACTCTCTCGGGGGGTGTACGGACATCTTCCCCAACGAATAGGGTTAAAAAAAAAAAAAACAGGCTGAAATTCTGGACTTTGAGGGGAAGTTGGGTTCTTTGGCCCAAAATGAAAATTTTGAAGCCCAATCCCATTCTTTTCAGAAGGAGTTCGTTGGGGGAGTGCTCTGTAAAATTACTAGTACGATCCCATATCTATCGTGAATCGTGATGTAACTGGGATTTTGAATCCCTTGCTTTTATAGTTTTTAAACCATTTTTTTTTGTTAAAAAGGGAGACGGATCTCTCCCCGTATCTAGTTGTGCTTTTATATCTAGTTGTGCTTTTATTAATGAAAAGAAAATAGGCTAAGTAGTTAGCACACGGGAATAGCCTGACCCCTAAAATCATGATACAAGAAAGATAAAACACCTTAAAGGGTTAAACTCAACAGATTTGGAAGCTTGCTTTTGTGTTGATTAAATATGTATTGATGAGCTATTCCTTTGCTTATTATTTGCTAGTGTGATTGGATGATTATCTGAGTGCCTTGTTTGTTGACAAATTGGTTGTGAAGACTCCAGGTAAATTCTCCGGGAATTACTCATAAATTAGGACTCTCATGCCTGAGTGTTATATAGTATGTTAGGTGCAAGCATCCCGCATTCATTTAGTAGCATGCTAAGGAACTACATTAATGATTGAGCATATGTATTCTCTTTTCATTTGGTAGAACGACCGTTATTGTGAGTTAGGAGTCATTTGCTAGGGTCATGAGGGCATTTGTGTTCCATATCGTTTGGGTCCTCAATCGAGTCAATGAAATGAAATGAAAAGAAATATGAGCATGAGATTGATTTTATATGATTGGACTACGACCGCGGCCGGGTCTCCAACCCTGGTATGGGTGTGGAGTAGGAGAGAGATATACCACATGACATTCTTTGTGGATACCCATTTACTGCATTCCTTATATCCTGTTCAAAAAGCATGCTTGTGTGATTTAATTTCCGTACTGCATTAGACATGATATTTAAGAATAGGATGCATATTATATGGCCTCAACAGTGTCTTCAGGGCACGTGTGATGTGGCTCGGCCTTGACTCCGTGGTTATAGTTTCAAGTACCCCTACCACTTACTGATGATGTTTGCTAATTTGTTTCTCTGGTGGGTTTTCTCCTAGGATGAGAGTGTTAGAATACTTCACTCATCTTATTTTTTTTTACAAATGGTTTTGGTCAAATTGGTTATTTAGAGACAACTTGTATTTATTTTGATTTACGCTTGTTTATTCCTTGGGATTTCACTAGTTGAGATAGGACAGGTTCTCGTGCGAAAACACAATATGTTGGATTATTTGATCATTTTTAGGGTTTTAGAATCCCCTTTCTCTCGAATTCTACCATTTAATTCTTAAGATTCAAATAGGGTTATAACTTGAAGATATTAAATAAACAACTCGTACTTGGATTGCTAAGATTTGGTAGAGGGATAATTCTTCCCTCTAAACGTAACCCAGATATATTATCTGGGTCATTACAGTATTGGTGTATACACCACAAGATACACAATTGAATATAATCACATATTCTACTCTTTATCTCCAAATTCGATGTTTGGATTGACTCTTGTTTATAACAAAAACTGAGTTTTTAGAGATCTCAAAGTTAGGATTTATGAGACCATTGATTGTATCCCTTTCCTAAATCAATTCAACCAAGCATTTACAAAGTCGATCAAATACGGAATTCAATAATTCATCTTTCAATTCAACGGAACAAAAACACAATCCAACATTAATCCTTTCTATTTACCTTCTAATAAAGGCAATGAATCTCTTTACTTTCCCTACCTCAAACCAAACGCCCCCTTATATAATATATATCATTTTGACAGATCATTTTCTTATAATATTATAGCCTATGATGGGAGATGTCCTAGTATGTAATCTCTATAATATTTTTTTGGGTGGGGAATTGCTTAAACCACACTGAAATTGGATTCCCTTGCGTCACCTCCTTCCATCTTTTTATTTTATGGAGTATCGATCATGTTCGATCTCTGTGCATTCCTGCAAAGAGATACTCTATCTGGAATATAAACCGCTTGATTGCATTCCATACAAACAAACAGATTCGACTGCTAAATTCCATTCAATTTTGTATCAGCAAGTTGTTGGAGGCAATGCTTATAAATAGGGTTTTCAACATGTCTTTGAAGTATCTTTATCCTACATTGATTACAAAGGGTATTTGAAGAGGTGTTTTCAAAGAGGAGTTTTAGAGTGTATTATTGAGAGATGGGATAGGAGTACCACACGCGTGCATCGATGCCGGCGGTCCGGTCTGTGACACATGTGCGGTGTGGTGCTAGTTCCTTTTGCAAATTATATCAATTTAATTTAAAGCCTCAGATAAGGATGAAATAGGTTTGTTGATAACTTCTCTCATCCTTATTAATTTTATTAAAACGATTTTTATTTGCTCCGGATTTTCTGCAAAGTGGGAGCATTTCTTTTGTTTTAGAAACTAAAATGGTTTCATATTTTAACACACGTTCTATTCATCTCATCTCGTTTTCTGAAACCGTTCTGATTCCTGGGTTAATTCCATTTCTTCGGTGGCGAGTGCACGCAGCCGAGATTGATGTGTATCCTTGGGGGATGATGTCTGCAGCCAACTTGTACCTCAGTGTCGGGGCGATTTCACTTCTAAGGAAGTAGTCTCTCCATTTACCATGCCACAACTTAAACACATATTTTCGAGTTTTTGTTTTTTTATTAGAGAAAGACTCCTACAATTCATGGTAGTTATATTTAATGAATATATTTACTTATTAGTCAAAGAAAGTGGAGGATTTATCTCCACTGCTTTAGCCATTTTCTAATTATTATTTAGTAGAATCTGTATTTAAATATCAATCCATTAATGAGAAAGATAATCAATTGTCAAAACAACTATCTACCTTTATTCTCTACATGGTATCAGGTTGGATCCAAATCTTTCAAGTTTTCTTCCTCCTACCGTAGCCTCCCTCCAATGTCTACTCCACCCAACACACTTGCTAATCTGGATGACCCCTCTCGACCCTTCATCATTGTCCACTTCACAAATATCCAAAAATTAAACACAACTAATTACATCAGTTGGTGTAAGCAAGTTAAATCTACCCTCGTTGGCCATGACCTTCTCCCCTTTGTTGATGGCTCTTCCCCTAAGCCATCTCCTACCGCCCAAACTAATACCGCCCAGAACACTTGGGTTTGCCAAGACTAGCTCCTATTTGGTTCTCATCGGCACACTCTCGGCGGAAATTGCTCCGTTGGTGACTCCCGCGGAGACCTCGCGACAAGCGCGGACTATCCTTGAGCAAACATTCGACAAACCCTCCTACGCTCATATCCATCTCCTCAAGGAGAAAATGAACTCCTGCACTAAGGGTACCAAATCAATCACAACCTTTATTCATGAGGTCATGGGGGTCTCCGACTTACTTGCATCCTTAGGCAAACCACAAGATCCCGAGGATGTGATTGATGTTATCCTCAAAGGCCTCGACCCTTCCAATCAGATGGTTGTGGATGACATCTATGCCCGGGATACGCCCATCACCATCCCCAAGCTTCATGAGAAGCTCCTTACCAAGGAAAATCTCCTTCATAGGGCAGCGTCATCTACCTCAAGCTCGGATCCCTCCACTACAATGACTATGAAGTATTGACCCTCTAAGTCGAATTCCAAGCCCTCTGGGCAAGCATCATCTGCTCCACTTCTTCCATTGTCACATACCACCCCATCGCCTCCACCCTCTCCACGTACTCCGTTCAAGCCATTCCAAGGCATGTGTCAACGGTGCAGGGAATAAGGTCATGGCGTATCCTACTACCCTGTCTTTCGCAGTCAGGTGCCTTCCATCTGCCCTCCTCCCTTCTGTCCTCCGATGCCACCTCACACTTCTTAGTCGTAAGCTCAGACCTCCACAATGCAAAACTCACCTTCACCTTGGCTAGTTGACAGTGGTGCATCCCATCATGACACCAATGATTTGTCCAACTTGAGCATCCACTACCCCTACGACGGCATTGATGAGCTTGTCATTGGCAATGGTACTGGCCTTTGAATCTCTCACATTGGTACCGATGCGTTAACCTCAACCACCAATCATTTCTCTCTTAATGATGTTTTATGTGTTTCAAATATTGCACAAAATATTCTCTATGTGTCTAAATTCACTTCCCAAAACAATGTCTCCATTGAATTCTTACCCACTTGCTTCTTTGTGAAGGATCTCCTCTCGGGCAACATCCTTCTTAAAGGCCCCCTGGTCAATAATGTATACTGCTGGCCACCCACGATGAGCCTTTCTTTTCTGCCTCCAGATCTTCTTCAAGTGCAGATATGCACCACCATCTCGGCCATCCTTCGGCATCTATCTTTAAATTGTTGCAATCTTTTTTCCCTCCTCGTACTGTTACTTCTAGTCCAGATTATTATGTTCCTTACTCTACTAATAAAGCCCTAAAACTTCCATTTTTTTACCTCTACTATTACTTCTTCATCTCCATTAGAAGTTATATTTTCGGATGTTTGGACGTGTCCCACTTTGTTGTTTGATGGCTACAAGTACTATGTTATTTTTGTTGATCACTTCACAAAATATATATGGTTTTTCCCCCTCAAACACAAATCATATACGCATCACACATTTGTCAAGTTCAATGCCTTGGTCGAAAATCGCTTTGATACAAAAATCAAAACATTCTTTTCGGATAATGGTGGCGAATTCATCTCCCTCAAATCATTCTTCTCTACAAATGGAATCACTCATCCCACCTCTCCTCCTCATACACCCCAACACATTGGCTTTGCTGAATGTTGGCATTGCCATATTGTCAAAACCGGCTTGTCTCTAATGTCACACTCGGCTTTGCCCCACAAGTTCTGACCCCTCGCCTTTCAAACCGCGGTTTATCTAATTAATTGCATTCCCACTCCTACTCTTCAAAATAAATCCCCTTATCTTGCTCTCTTTCATCAAACACCCAAATATTTCAAATTACGATGCTTCAATTGCCTCTGTTTTCCATAGCTTCGCCCTTACACCTTTACCAAAATGGATCCAAAATCCGTTTCTTTTGTGTTTGTGGGCTACTATCTTCAATAGAGAGCCTATTTATACCTTGATTCTCAAACAAATAAAATATATGTCTCTTTTCATGTGAGCTTTTTAGAATCAGTCTATCCATTTCAATCATCTCTATCTACCATCTCACCCACACCCCATTCCACTCCTGATGCATTCATCGCACCTACTCCCTCCTTTTTAACTCACTTAATTAATCCCACCCCACCTACCCCACCCCCTACCTAGCAACCCACTCAAGGACCCACTCCATCTCAACCACCCCCTCCACCCATTTCCCCTCATCTACATGCTACATCACCCACCCTAGGGGTGGCCATGGTCACGGGTCGACCCGTGATCCGCTGGGTCGTACGGGTCGGTAACCCGATGGGTCAGTGACCCAGCGGGTGCGGGTTCTCGGGTCAAAGGGTCAAGACGGGTTGCGGGTTAGGGTTAGGGTCAGGGGTTTAAAATCCCGCCGGGTCAAACCTATTTTTTTGAAAGATTTAGCCGTTGATGTAGTGGACCCAACGGGGGATTTTTAAAAAAAAAATGTAGCCGTTGTGCAACGGCTAGCTCAACCCGAAACGCCTATAAGATCTCGTCTCCTTGATTCATTTCATTTCACTACAATCATATATTTCATTTCCGTAATAATGTTATCACGTCCGATCAATCTGTGACTTTGTTCCAAAACCATTTCGACAAGGTCGAGCTAGGCCTGGGGAAGGTCGAAGCGGTTTGTTGTCATTGTGGTCACAAGTGCAAGGTTACAAGAGGCGTCGGTTACGGAAATCTAAAGCTTCATATAACGAGGAAGCATCCCAACAAGATGCAGATCTACGGACGTTCGGGCTCGGCCCCGGGTGGCTAGCTAGGTGATTATGCGTCTAGGTCTAGGCTCTAGCCGTGCAGGTGTGTGAAGTGTGAGTGTGTCACACTGTTAGAGACTTAGTGTTCATGTCATGTACTCATGTACTGATTAACCGATGAACTCATGTGTGTGTGTGGCGTCGAATGTCGATGTACATGTAATCATGTACTCATGTACTGATTCACATACTGGTTCACAAAGCACCCGAGGGATGAAAAAAGTTTCGACGCCAGTTGTAACTTCCGCGGGACGGTCTTCAAGCACCCGAAGCGAGGAGGATATGGGTACTTCAAACATCATATCCAATTAAAGTATCCAAAGAAACAAGCCTTGGCCAAACATTTGTAAATTTATTATTTAGTGTTCTTTCTCACTTAAAATATCGACATTAGTAAGTTAACACTTGATTTTGATTTTTTTTGCGTTTATTTACGTTTCATGAAAATAAAACCCGGTGGGTCGACACGCCGATTAACTGACGGGTTTCGACCCACTGGGTCGACACGTTGACCCTGGAACCCGCGGGGTGACCCGAACCCGCCAACCCGTGGGATTCTCGGGTTAGGGTTTGGGTCACCCTTTCCCGACCCTTGACCCGACGGGTCGAACCCGTCGACCCGCCGGGTCGGACCCGTTGTCACGCCTAACCCCCTCCCTCCCCTCTTGCTTCCATATCTATTGCTCCTCACCCCTTCCTTCTTACCCCTCCTTCTCGACAAATTATTAACAGATCCAAAAATAATATATCCAAGCCTATTTCCAAACTAAACCTCCACGTTACTCTCTTTCTCCCCTCAAAGAACCTCAAAACATAACCCAAGTCCTCAAAGACCCGGATTGGCGCAAGGCTATGCAAACAAAATTTGATGCTCTCATTGCTAATGGCACGTGGGAGTTACTTCCTAGACTACCCAACGCAAATATGGTTGGTTGCAAATGGGTTTTTCGGACCAAATTTCATTCAAATGGCTCCCTTGACAAGTACAAAGCTCGTCTCGTCACCAAGGGGTTTCACCAACGACCCGGCTGCGATTTCACTGAGACCTTCAGTCCCGTCGTCAAGCTGGTCACCGTCCGTTCCATCCTTGCTCTTGCATTTCAGTCAGGTTGGCCTCTTTGTCAACTTGACGTTAACAATTCCTTCTTGCAAGGCACCCTCTAGGAACAAGTATTCCTGGAACAATCTCCTGACTTTCATGACAAACTGAATCCAGACTTTGTGTGCAGCATTAAGAAGGCCATCTACGACCTTAAACAAGCCCCACGTGTGTGGTACACCGAGCTCCATCACTTCCTCTTGTCGCTTGGGTTTGTTAATTCGATTGTCGATGCTTCGTTATTCATACTCCGAAACAGCTTCAACATCTTCTACCTCATTGTGTATGGTGATGATATCATCATCACTGGCAGCCACACCCTTACATTATCCTCCATCATTGATAAACTTTTAAACCGCTTCTCTCTTAAAGACTTGGGACTCTTGTCTTACTTTCTCGGTGTTGAGGTTCAATCACATCCCAATGGCTTGTTCCTCAATCAACGAAAATACATCTCTGATCTCCTATCCAAGATGAATATGCATGAGTGCAATTCCATCTCCACCCCCATAGATACAACCACTGTACTCACTAAAACCACAGGTACTCTCCTAGTCAATCCCATAGACTTCAGGGTAGTTGTAGGAAGTCTTCAGTATCTCTTTCTCTCACAAGGCCTGACGTCAGTTTTTTTGTCAATAAGTTGTCCCATTTTATGCACCAACTGACGTTATCTCACTGGAGTGTTCTAAAACGTCTCCTATGTTATTTGCAAGGACCCATCGACAAAGGTACCATCATTCATCATCATCCCTCTCACGACCTCCATGGATTCAGATGCCGACTGGGCTGGCAAAAAGGATGACTACATGTCCACGACCGGCTATGTCTTCTTCCTTGGTCGTACACGTATTCCCTGGAGCTCGAGAAAAGAGAAGACTGTCGCTCGCTCCACTGAATCTGAATATCGTGCCCTTACCGGTGCTTGCTCAGAACTCATATGGATTCAATCACTTCTCACTGAACTGGGGGTCTAACAATCAACACAACCGGTCATCTACTGTAATAATTTGGGTGCCATAAACTTAGCTCCAATCCCGTTTTCCACTCAAGGATGAAGCATGTTGCACTGGCATACCATTTTGTCCGCCAACAGGTCCACGACAAAAAGCTTCGGGTGCCCTACGTTCAGACGAATGATCAAATAGCGGATATCCACACAAAGCCTCTTTGTCGCCCAAAGTTCACCACTCTTCTATCCAAGTGCGGTCTCACCTCACTGGCGGCCCTTCCTGCGGGGGTATGTTTAGAGCTGGCAATTCGGGTTATCCGGTCGGGTTCGGGTCGATCACATTCGGGTCGGGTCACTGATGAGTCGGGTCAACTCGGTTAAAATTTCTGTGTCGGGCTTGGTCGGGTCGGGTCGGATTCGGTCAAAATGAGTTTCAGATTGGTCGAGTTTCAGTCAGAATTGGGTTGGACCCATTTGGGTTTTCGGTCAAATCGGGTCGATCTCGTTCGGGTTTTGGGTCGGTATTCGGTCGGTCTCATTCAGGTTTCAAGTAGAAGCAGGTCTATGTTTGTTTCAAACATTCAATTGTTTGGGTTGAAATTGTTGAATCATGTTCGTTCGGGACTTTCGGATAATCAATTTTATTAAATTGAATATGTAATTTATGTTATTCGTGTATTTCAAAAAGTATTTTTCAAATAATATGATTCAATATATAATCTACTAATTGGCTCGTAAGCTCATTCTATTCATCATTAATTTCATTGAAATTTGGCAATACATTGTTATCAAAATCATACTTTATTCCCTATCTAAAAGATCATTCACGTTATTTGAGTGATTGTGTATTTGTGTTTTTCAAAAAGTGGTTTTCAAATAAAATCATATATGATTCAAGTTATAATATCCTCAGTGTACTCATCTTTTGGTAATTAGATTATTACATAATCTATAAATCATAATTTTTTGGTAATTTGATCGATCATTTTATTCATTTCAAGTGATTTGATCGATCATTTTATTTTTGGTAATTTTACTTATGTGAGATAATATAAAATTCTAAATACAAGTATTAAGTATACAACTTATAAAACTATCATATATTCATATTCCCGTAATTTTTTTAAACCATGCATATTCAATTATTTATGTTTGATTATTAAGTATTTAAGTAAATGATATAAAATTCGCTATAAACAAATTATTATCTTTTATGTCTAAATAAAGTTATGATTTTATATTTTATTCATTACAAATGATTTGATTGATCATTTTATTTTTGTTAATTATATTATTACATAAGTAAAATTTCATTTTATTTTATTTTTGCCTCGTCGAATGTTATTTTTGTTAATTAGATTATTCATTACAAATGAAATTTCGTAAAATAGAAGGGAATGAAAATAAGAGGAGTGAAATTTTATTGGGAAGAAATGAAATTTCATATGAGGGAAGGGAGAGAAATATATATAGGAGGGAAATGTAAAAATAAAATAGGAGGGAAAGGAGAGAAATTTTATTGGGAGAGGATGAATTTTTATTGGAAGGAAATGTAAAAGTAAAATAGGAGGGAAATTTTCTTAGGCGGGAATAAAATAGGAAGAAATGAAAATAAGAGGGAATGAAATTTTATTGGGAGGGAATAAAATTTCAGAGGGGGGAAGGGAGGGAAATTTCAAGGATATTCAGGTCAGGTTGAGAGTCGGGTCTGGTTGGAAGTCGGGTCGGGTTGGGAGTCGGGTCGGGTCTGGGTTGAGTCGGGTTTGTCTGTATTTGGGTCTACTCGGGTATCGGGTCAATATCGGTCGGACTTGGTTTTGGGTTCGGGTTATGCATAACGCTAAATTTATGGGTTCGGTCGAATTTTGGTTCGGGTGAGTCGGTCGGATTTCTCAGATCGGGTCAGATCATACCAGGTTTAGGTATGTTAGAGATAGACTCCTACATTTTAGGGTAGTTAAATTTAGTGGATATTATTAAGTTATTAGTCAAAGAAAGTGGAGAATTTGGCCCCACTGGTCATTATCTCATTATTAGTTAGTCATTATCAGTAGAATCTGAACTTCAGTAATGAGAAACATCATCAATTGTCAAAACAAGTAAACAACTATCTACCTTTATTCTCTACAGTTTTCAACTGTTTTCACAAACAAAATTAGAGGGTTACAGTTGGTTTCTCACTAACACAAGTACGCATCACATTAGAGATGGTGGGCTAGGTTTCAAAACAGCTGAACAAATCAACATAGGTATGCAAATGAAACTTCTTTGGAGGATAATAGCAAATCCTGACAATATCTGGTCAAAGGTCATTACTGAAAAATACCTATCAAAAGAACCACTAATGGAAAAAATAAAAACCAAAACCTCTTGGCAATTCGGACGACTTTTAAACATTAGAGATACCTTCTCCAAAGGCTTACTCTGGCTAGTTGGTAATGGAAAAACCATTAATGTCTGGTCAGACATCTGGATAAACGCCCAAAAACTAGAAATATTTAGAAACAACCACAACCCCAACCTAAAAGTCTGTGAATTATTCACAAACTCAAACAATTGGGATATTAAAAAATTAAACGATATATTCCCACCACACATTACTGAAATGATCTCTAACATTTACATCCCCAGAATTGATATCGAAGACAGATTAATTTGGATCTATAATAAAAATGGGATTTTTTCGGTTAAATCTACCTCTTCTCTCTTCAACACAAGAAACAACTATAACAGTTCTGGTGACTGGATTTGGAAACTAAATGTGGCTCCAAATATCAAAAACTTCATTTGGAAAACTACAATTGATATCCTACCTACTGCTGAACGCCTCAACAGATACATAAATAGGGTACCCAGTATCTGCTCTCTATGCGACTGTCAACCGGAGGACGCAAATCACTTATTCTTTAACTGTCAAATCACCCGATCACTAATCCAAAATCTGGGAATTAAATTACATAAAATCTTTACTATCCCCAACACAACTGACAATTTCTCTGAAAACATCCTAAATACCAAGAACCAAAATATAGACTTCACAGACCTTTGCCATCTATGGCATTCAATTTGGGAACTCCGAAATAAAATCATCTTTAAAAAAGACCTTAACATAAACACATCATACACTCTCACTCAAACTATTGATAAAATCCTTTGTTGGAAAAAGCAGATCTCAGTTAATAAGTCTCCTAGGCAAATTAGGCCACGCCAAAAACTAAAGTGGAAATATCCACCTAAAAACGTTGTTAAAATAAATGTTGACGCCTCTGTTAAAGATGGAATACAGACTCAGATTGGCTGCATAGCTAGAAACAATCTAGGACAAATTATTAGGATACATAAATGTAATGGCAAAACTTTCTCAATTATCCAAACAGAGTGCTATGCAATACTTGCAGGTTTAAGACTGGCAGCAGAACTAGGCTTACAGAAAGCAATCATTGAAGGTGACTGTGCAACCATCATCAATGCCATCAACCACAAAATCAGCCATCAACCACAAAATCAGTCCTCCCTGGGAGATTACACAATTAGTAGAAGAAATTCAAATTCTGCGCAAAGATTTTGAATTCATCGAATTCCAACATTGCTACAGAGAGGCAAATAGTGTAGCAGACTTTATCGCAAAATCTCAACTAAGCTGTAACTCTATCCTTAACTATAGCTGTATTTTCCAAAACATCATCATGCTTGATGATCATGGATACTTAGTAGTATCCTAAACTTTGCTTACTGTAAAAATAAAAAAAAAAAAAAAAAAAGTATGCATCACATTAAACAATCATCGACATTTGTTTTCTCCGCACATAAAAGTTTGTGCAGATCCTCATCTGATCGACGTAACCTTATCGCCGCCATTGATGATCTTCTTCACCCCGACTTCACATGGCCGACTGATGACGAGTCTTGATCACACGGATAATATTAAATATATGCGGAATGCAGTATTGCCCATGCTCTGCGTGTCCAACTCTGACACCCCCTCGCTTATCCCTCACACTATCTCTCACCTCCTTTTTCAGTCGAATTACGACATTGTCTCCGACGTCTTTAAAGTCCTCTTCTCTCTTAGATCCAAAGTTTTAGATGTTGGGTTTTTTGCATTTCGCTTTGCTTCGATTTGGATATTTATCGTTTCTTCTATCTGGATTTTGATCGATTGGTTTTGGCAGAGCGTTTTCCCCCAATCTTCTAGGTTTAGTTTGTCTGATATAATTAAATTGAGACCTAACTATTTAAGGTATGGATATAAGCAATGAGGCAAGCATTGATTTGTTCCCAATCGGCCCTAACTCAATCATCGGCCGGACAATTGCATTCCGAGTACTCTTGTGCAAATCCATGGCGCATTTCAGGCGCCAATTACTCGCTGTACTACTCAAATTCATGTCTACTTTTAGAGATCGTGCAGTTCCAATTTTCTCATGGTTTCATCCCCGAAACCCTCAGGGGGTATTAGCCCTAGTTTCACTCATAGCGTTCCTTCTGAAACGGTATACGCGTGTTCGAATTCGAGCTGAGATGGCTTACAGGAGAAAATTCTGGAGGAACATGATGAGAACTGCACTGACCTATGAAGAGTGGGCTCATGCTGCCAAGATGTTGGAGAAGGAGACACCAAAAGTGAATGAATCCGATTGCTACGATGTCGATCTTGTTAGGAACAAGCTGCAGGAGCTGAGGCATCGCCGTCGGGAAGGCTCTCTAAGAGACATCATCTTCTGTATGCGAGCTGATTTGATTCGGAATCTCGGTAACATGTGTAACCCGGAGCTTCACCAAGGGAGGCTTCAGGTGCCCAGGCTCATAAAGGATTATATCGACGAAGTCACTACACAGTTGCGAATGGTGTGTGAATCGGATATGGATGAGCTTTCGTTGGACGAGAAGCTCGCATTTATGAATGAAACGAGGCATGCTTTCGGAAGGACTGCTTTGCTTCTGAGTGGTGGCGCGTCCTTTGGAGCTTTCCATGTCGGTGTGGTGAAGACGCTTGTGGAGCATAAGCTTCTGCCTAGGGTGATTGCTGGCTCCAGCGTGGGCTCTGTCATCTGCGCGGTTGTAGCCACGAGATCTTGGCCTGAGCTTCAGAGTTTCTTCGAGGATTCGTGGCATACGCTGAAGTTCTTTGATCAGATGGGCGGGATTTTTACCGTGTTTAAGAGGGTCATGACTTTTGGAGCTGTTCATGAAATCAGGCAGTTGCAGATGATGCTCAGGAATCTCACCAGTAATCTCACATTCCAGGAGGCTTATGATATGACTGGCCGGGTTCTTGGCATTACGGTTTGCTCCCCTAGGAAACATGAGCCGCCTCGTTGCCTTAACTATTTGACCTCACCACACGTTGTGATATGGAGTGCAGTGACAGCTTCTTGTGCCTTTCCTGGTTTGTTTGAGGCTCAAGAGCTAATGGCTAAAGATAGATCTGGAAACATCGTACCTTATCACCCGCCTTTCCATCTTGGGCCGGAAGAAGGTAGGGTCCCCGCACGTAGGTGGAGGGATGGTAGCTTGGAGAATGATTTGCCTATGATGCAGCTCAAGGAGCTTTTCAATGTCAATCATTTTATCGTAAGCCAGGCAAACCCCCATATTGCGCCATTGTTGAGGCTCAAGGCGTTTGTGAGAGCGTATGGAGGAAGTTTTGCTGCCAAGGTCTGTTCCTCTGAATTTCCAACTCTTATCTGTTTTTTCACTTTGAACTTAGAAGCTTGTGTGTTTGATGTTACCCTATGTGCTTGTGTTCTTTCGGAATTGAATTACACAAGGGATTGCTGTCTGAATTGATTCTTTTGGAGATGAGTTACTTTGTTGAACACAAATTTTCATCAATGCAACCATTTTAGTGACACAATCAGATGATTTTCAGGGATTAATTTGGCAATAGAAATTAATGGCTTCATTGGATTGGATAGAACTATAAAAGAGTCTTAACATTTTTAGTCTTAACATCGCAGCTTGCGGAATTAACAGAGATGGAAGTGAAGCACAGATGCAACCAGATATTGGCACTGGGTTTTCCATTAGGTGGACTTGCTAAATTGTTTGCTCAGGATTGGGAGGGCGATGTCACTGTAGTGATGCACGCCACACTTGCTCAGGTATAATTATCTGCGTCGAAGCTGCTAACTCGCGTAGCTTGTTCAGAATCATGATTTGCGTAGCTGTTAACTCTATGTTTGCTTCCATGGAAACTGAAAATTAGACACACCATTGCTTTTAACAAAGTTTCTGCTGTTTGTTTCGTATGCAGTACTCGAAAATTATACAGAATCCAACAAAAGGGGATCTCCAAAAAGCAGCAAACCAAGGTAGAAGGTGCACTTGGGAGAAACTCTCTGCTATGAAGGCAAATTGCGCGATTGAGCTTGCTTTGGATGAGTGCGTCACTGTTCTCAATCACATGCGCAGACTTCGAAGGAGTGCCGACAGGGCTGCTGCTTCTGCCACAACTGCAGCTTCTCATCCTCTGCAATCTAGCACCGGAAGATTCAATGCTTCTAAACGGATCCCCTCCTGGAACTGCATTGCACGGGAAAACTCTGTTGGCTCCATTGAGGATGATCTACTTTCCGAAGCCACTTCCTTGCAACAAGGAGCAAGTGGGCCCTCTGGAAATCCTTCTGGTTGGAGTCACAGTGATAGCGAACCTGATAGTGTCGAACACAGTACTTGGACGAGATCTGGTGGGCCTTTGATGAGGACCAATTCCGCGGCAAAATTTGTTGAATTCATCCAGAGTTTGGGTTTGGAGGAAGCTAATAAAAGCTTGGCGGGTCATCTCAACTCTGCTGTTATGCAATCCCTTGGCAGAGATCGTGGAAAGCAGATCCTGAGGGTTGCAACACCAGATAGATGCTCAGAAAACAGTGATTTTGGGCACCGAGATCTTAGTGTCAACACTAGCCTAACTGTCGCGGAAGGTGACCTTTTGCATCCTCAGACGACACCAAATGGGATCGTCCTGAATGTCATAAAGATGGATGAGTTTCCGTTTTCAGCAAGCCAGTGTAGCCCAGGTGCAGAATGCGTGCAGCTGGACTGCCTGGATGGGGAAATGGATGCCAGTTCTACATCCGAACACTGCGAAGATGAAGACCCAGCCAGAAAGCGCTTGGAGGAGTTCGATTCTCCAGCTGATCACCCCAGCATTGAGACAAGTAATGGTGTGGGAGCCATAGCGAGCGAGCACAAAACACCTTAAAACTCTTAAAGTACTATCCACAAGTTGTGGTGGATCAAATCCAAGGTTAAAGCAATTGGTGGCTCTGTTGCTTTAAATATTGTTAATTGGGTTGGGTTCCACGTAATATGTTTTTTGTATATAAAAACAATGCAGTCCATAGGATTCCTAGGATGATTTGATACAATTTACTCATAGTTGCATCAATCATGCAAATCCAGGAATTAACTCAGAAGTGTATTTCATAGGAATTGAAATTCAGGAAATAGACTATCTCCCTTTCCTTTTCCTTGCTTTGCAAAGATATATATCGTGAAGGCAAAGAAAGTTGCAGCGAAAAAATCAAACAACCAAGCATCTATGAACCCTAAAATTTCCAATTGTTTGGGAACTGCATGATAGCGAAGGAAGATCAAGTGTGCTAAAACAAGAAAATTTTTGTTCATATCGACGATAATGGAACACTATTAAAAAATTGTGAAATAGCTATGACGAACAACCATGGATTTAGCCACGGATGACCGTGGCTAAGGAAATTAGCCATTAACTTAGCCACGACATAATTTTTTGAAGCAATTTGCCTCAAAGCTAATAGCAATGGCTTATAGCAACGAACTATGATTTGCTTCTGATTTTTGCATCTTATGTTTTGTGTAGACCTTGAACAAGCGCAACAAGAAGAATAGGATGAAGAATCCGAACCCTATCAACCATCACTCAGGGTCCATGCCGCTGAGTCACCGAGCTGAAGACCACCAGAAGGCGAATCATCTGGCATCATTTGTAGCAAGTAGTGAGTCTAAGTTAATTTATCTCATTTTGTGTATTTCTTTTTTCTTTTTTATAACAAATAATTGTTTTAACCACTATTTCTCTTGTACATGGTTTGACAGGAGAGCTTGAAAGGACATGTTGATGAGATTATCAACTCTCGAGAAGGAAATGACTCAGAGATCAGCCAAGCAGAACCCAACTTCCTCGAACAACAGACCACTATCCTCGTGGAGTGCTTGGAAAAACGACACAGAACAGAAGTGAGAGGTAAATCTCTTGCTTGATAAAGTTTATAATGTTTAGTTTATAAATTTTATAGTTTATAAAGTTTATTTTATAAAGTGTATAAAGTTAATAAAAGTTTATAGTTTAGTTATAAACTATAAAGTTTATTGCTTAGTTCATAAAGTTTTTAGTTTATAATGTTTATAGTTTATAAAAGTTTAAAGTTTATGAAGTTAATAAAAGTTGATGGTTTATAAAGTTTATAAAGTTTAGTTATAAACTATGAAGTTTCTACATATCAAGTTATGCTTTTCTGTATTTGTATTTCAACTTATTTATATTGTATTTCTGCATCAATTTCAGTTTCTACATTATGTTTTTCTGCATTCATTCTTAGCTTTCCAACCTGCATTCAGCTTTCATTTTGTTGCATGTGCATTTAGTGTTATATGTAATCTGATTTCCGTGTTTCTGTTTTACAACCTGCATTCACTTTCCGTCATCCTTGACAAATGACAAATTTCATCCATCCTTCACAAATTTGTAGTTTAGTATAATTTATAAAAGTTTGAAGTTTATAAATTTAATAAAAATTTATAGTTTATAAAGCTCATAGTTTATAGTTTATAAAGAGTGTTCCCTGTATACACCACAAATTAATGTCGGATCCGACGTTATTACCACTACAAAAAAAATAGCTTCGGAAAAAAGCCGTGGAAAAAGCCCCTCATGTGGTGGCAAAAGACATCTAGCTAGCTTCTACTCTGCGATGACTAATGGGGGTGTGGCAAATTCAACAATGAAAAAATTTCATAGCTTCGACAAATAGCCGTCGCAAAATTAGTCACGGCTAAGTGACGGTTAAGCGACCCCTGAGGAAAGACACCACACATTTGCCACAGGAAGCTGCCGTAGCTAAAGTGTGGGTGGAAAATGAAAAAAAAAACCATGCTTTTTAGCTCGTATTCTTCATACCCGGGCTAAAAAGTCAAATATTTTTTAAAAGATAAAAATAATACATACAATTTACATATATAATAAAATTTAATTAATCATACAAAATTTACATATACAATAAAATGTCAAAAAAATACATAATTTATATACAATACATATACATAATTATAAAATTTACATATAAAATAAAATGTCCAAAACTACAAATGAGAACTTGTACTCTCACTTACTCGCACACGCAACGTTATATATATGGACTCCCCTCATAGACCTTCACCTAATCTTATAAGCACAAACACTCATCCTTCCTAGTTTGTCATACACAAAATCTCCTTTCCAGTTTTGAGCAAACTCACTACTTATTTTGGACTTTCTAATTGCTAATTATGGCAGTCCAAGCATCTCACATTAATGAGTTGAAAACAACAACTAGGCAGAGTGAAGGCAAGTAGAGTACCGTCCAAAAACTCTAATCTTCTCGACATTGGTGTGCACAGGTTGTCTTCATGCACTTGTAGAATATTGTCATTGGCTTATCAGCTGACCTCATTTGCATTTCTTGGTAAGCAACTTTTCCATGACCACACTTTGGACATGGCGTTGTCAGGGGTAATAGAGAAGAAAAGAAAACCACAGTCAAAATACTAAGCAACTAAGCCAATCAATGAAGAATTTCAAGAAAAATTCACATTGAACTCAACAACACTTGATCAGAAACCTATCATAAATTTTACATTAACCTCAAATAACAATCATCAGTTGGCTTAGAAATAGGCTTAAAGCTCTGAAGAAAACAATTAATTAAATCATATGCTCAATGTCTCATACTTGGACATTGACATGAGGAAGTACATAAGAACAAGAAAGGCAAGAATGCCTACCTGATTCAAATCAACATCAGTTGTCAAGGCAGATTCAAGCTTCAAGGAAAAATCTTCTTCGTCGTCTATCAGGCACATCTCATCATCACAAAATCTACTGTCACCATTAGGCTTTGTTGTATAAACACCCTCGACAACCAAGTAGCTTTTCCTAGTAGATAGCATTTTAGATAACAATCAAGCTAAAGTCGTCCTTTTCCAAAAGCGGCGCCCAACAGTTTTCCTATTTTCCGAATCTGTGCGAGCGGCCCAATTCTATCTTTATGGAAACTCTGCCTAAGTTTTATAGGGTTTTGGTTGATGACTCTTAGGCTTTATATTAGGTTATTTTCAACATCCATTATCCATCTAATAATTCACTAACATAGAAACAAAGAACGCTTTAGAAGATTAGAGATTAGAGATCCAAGGTACATTAATTAAGAGTACTTAGGATTCTTTTGGTTTTGCCTACAATTCAAGACTTGGTTATTGGTTGAATCACGAGACTTGATTTGTATTGTTATTCCTTAGTTATTTCATTATCCTTGTGCTCATATTGTTGATTGCACATATTCTCTCTCGAGTGTGAACCTCGACAGAATTGCATTCATGTTAGGTTTTAATGAGTTCGCAAGAATAGTTAGGTCGTAGTAGCAAGCACGCGATACTGGTCCCTTGAAAGCATATATTGGTTGTGCAGGGTAATGACACTTGGTCAAATATCAGTTCCTAAGTGGATTAGGGTTAAGGGGGTAACAATCTTTGACATCATACTAGTTACTTAGGAGGGTTGGTGGCCTAACTGCCAAGACTTTGGGAATTTGTGCTGCTTTATGTTTGAATCCAAACAGGGTGAGGGTCGCATATTGTGTAAGGGATTGACATGCCCGTGAGAGGTGTCAGTCTATTTAAACCAAAGTCAGAATAACATCAATTGCATTCATTACATTAGAATAACTAGGGATTGAGTCAAGGATCAAGTAAACCAACCAGTGTTGCGAATTGTAGATGAAACTACACTACTCTTCTATCTTTTATTCGCTCTTATTAACATTCCTCATATTTTATTTATATTCATGTGTTATCTTTCCTTTAGTTTATTTACATATTGATAAATACACATTACAGTTGAAGTACTTGATTCTCTGTGGGTTCGACCCCTTACTTACACGCTATATTAGTTTGTTTGTTTGGGTTATTATTTCTTTGGCGAGGTGAAACCCACGACATTTCATCCCGCCAAATTTTGGTGCCATTTCCGGGAAATCAAGTTTATTTCTTTTTTTTGGTGTACTTGTTGATTATTGTATACATAACTAACCCTGTTGTGAACCTATCTTGTGGTTCACAACACTCCACAATTAATTTTTTTTAAGATTTTGAGATTATATCAGGGCCAAGGAGAGAATTTTCACCATTACCTCACAAGAGTGCAAGATCTAGTGGACGATCATGCTTCACGGGATACCCAATATATTTAGGAGAACAAGTATGGTGCATTAGAGAGGGCATGCTTCCCGAGATACAAAAATTCGCCAAATCCTTGTGAAATGAAGGTTTTCGTGGTTTGGATTGGCCAAAAGTGTGGGATCTTTTCCATGATCCATTAAAGTAACCAAATGAGGGTTCTAGAAGAACAAAGAATTTAGAAATTAACACATGGTACCTTTGCTCTCCTTCAACAGCGAGGGCAGTGGATGGTGGTGGTTATGATGCAAGCGATTAAGCTCGCCACCCAATCGCACAACGGCTCCATCAAATTGCCTACTCCAGCCCTCGTCGACTACATCGCTGTCCACCAATCTCCCTTCTTCGACCGCCAATTGATTGTGCCCCACCTTCACAACGACAAACACTAATCGCGCTCCTTCGGCCACCGATCGATTGTGATGAAGAAGGCAAACGTGGTGAGACAACCATTTTCTTACTCCAAATAAAACCAATTTCAGCTTTTGTATTGATAGGCGATCAAACGTGGGTGAGGAAGAAGATAACCTTGTGTTTACTTCAAATTCAGCTTCTACAAAGTGAACAAACGGTTGAAGGAGAATGTGTGCTGCAGATTTGAATTCTTAGGGTTGCTCAGTGATGACACGTGATGCAAATTTTAACCCAAAAAAAAATATGGTGGGATTCATGCGAAAAAAATGCAATTTGGTTTTCTAAATAATTATTTGAGGAATAAATAATTTATTTTAAAGATTTGAGGATATATGACCAATTGACCCAAATTAACTAAAATTAAAATCCGTGCATCCGAAGTTTCATCGAAAGCACATAAGAATTAAGAAAAATCAACCAAATCACATAAGATCATATGTAAGTAGTTATCCTAGTTTCCATTGAAAACTCAAAAGTCGCTTTTTTTCATCCCTGCATCCTAATAAGAAATAAGATTACTACTAGTCTTTTCTACTTTGCATTATGATTACCTAAAGATGAACACAAAAATAGAATCAATCACATATTTTTGCAACTAGGTTTTCGTATCTAGTTCTTTCGATGATAGATGGCTGCAAATTATTCAAACCCGAAAATGAGAATAACTGTAGCTGAGAAACATTTCACTGGAAAATATAACATAAGTTTTACAAGTCTGTGCCATTGAGAACTCGGACTACAGATAGATTAACTGTTGAATAATTGGAATCACAAACAATGCTCCTCATTTTTCATTCTAAAGTGAGACCTCTATCTCAAACTCTGACGCAGATTTCTCAGCTAGTCAACTGGATAGGAATGAAAAAAGCTTAAGTAGGTTCTGGAGGCATGTAAAAGGTAAAGGACTCTTAAGCAAAGAAAAGAGCATAAAAATCATTCATATATTAATCTACTAAATCTGGAAAGTGCAAATGCAGAACTGAATCGAAAGGTGATCCCAAGTTACTTCTACATACAGACATATTTGTCATGTTAATAGGCAATTGTTCAATCCTCCATGTTTCATCGATTAAGAAGAGAGCGGATTACTCAAGTCTAGCTAGTAGCTAATGCAAATGTCTTCCATGGATGGGAATTATGTGCAAGACTGTTATTAGTCATTTGCAGGTAGAGCAAGAAGGCATGCTGCCATCATCCCCACACACAGCGATAAGTTACATGTGATTGGGTCAGGTCACCAGTGTATGTTACTTTGAGCACTTGCCCCTTTTCCAGTCCATAGTATCTTGCAACAGCATCTTTCAGAGACATTCTTGGGAGCTGAAAATTAGTAGCACGAGAAACTGTCATCAGAAATTGACTAGTTGAAGAGTGAATCATTACTGAGGCTACAAAATACCATCTTGAGAAGAAGCTAAATAAAGTTGCTGGCTCATCACCCTTAGCACTTAACTAGTCGATGCAAGCTCATAATGCATTTATAAGTAATCAAACATTGAATAAATTTATGAGGCAGAATAGCTCTAGCAACAGTTATACCTGTTTTTCTTCCACATTGTACTGCTTCAGGAGTTTCTGCTTCTCCTTCTCTGTAAGAATACGATGTTTTGGCTTCAAATCATGCTTAGTGATGTTGACAAGCAAATCTGTAATCTAATCAATGTAGAGATAAGTCGCAGTTACTACAGTAAATCAGAAACAACACCAATGAAATAAACAATATGTGATGAAGGAAAAAAAGTTTTTTTTTATAACAATAAAAAAAGGAAGTGGAAGGCTATATGGTACAAGAAAGCTCACTTGGAAAACCTCAACTTTATAGCTTTGCATTTCAAGGGACTTCATAGCCTGGCTAGTGATTGTGTTTTGCACAACCAATATCAGCCCAGCCAAACTCTCTCTATTCACAATCTGACTTAAAATCCCTCTGATGACCGAAACCTTTATCATTGCAGGCCCACAGAAAACAACCAGCATCTACATTTGCCGAAAAATAGGACCAGATCCCACAAACCGTCATCAAACTCCCCAGCATTAGTAATGATAGATAATAAGTACAATAAGAAAAGTATCTTCTAAACCTTGCAGCAGGTACTCAATTATCAACAGTTTCGAGTGCCCATCTTTATTAGCATGGATTGGGCAATCAACATTTCTACAAGGACTCAGGGGATACAATTGCTGTTGCTGGTTTAGATGTAGCAATTGAGCACAAATAAACCCTAGCTCCGTTTTGACTCATTCATTAAACCTACAGGCCTTAGCTTTCACTTCACAATCAGCAATCACAAAGAAACCAAAGGCACCGCCTTGACCAAACAGTTATTAAATTGCACAGCAAGCAGCATAAACTCTTGTTGTTTGAACATGCATTCGAATCACAATCATCAGCTATACAAAGAACAAGGAAATCAAACCCTAACTATACAAATTAAATTGCACAGCAAGCGGCTTAAACTCTTGTTGTTTGAACATGCATTCGAATCACAATCATCAGCTATACAAAGAACAGGGAAATCAAACCCTAATATATGCCAAAACCAAGAATCGTGAGAAAAGGGGGAAAAGGAGAAACAGTAACCTTCTTGTCGTTGTCGGATCGGAGAGAAGTGGAGATACGGAGTTTCTCAGGGTCGGGTTTGGGCCCGAATTTCTCGCGGAACTCCGGAAGGGAAAGGTCGATTTCGCTGGGAGGGATGATGAAGCCTCGATCCCTGAGCATCTCGAGCATGGTACGGCGAGCTAGGAAGTAGCGGTGAGATTCGACGGTGCCTTCGTCGACGAAGCTGCTGAGGCAGGTACCCACCGTCTCGCCGTTGATCTCTCCGTCAAGTCCGTCGAACTCCATCGTTCACTCTCTCCCTCTCCTCTCCCGCAGCGAGGACTGGAAATTGGCGTTTGGGGTTTGCGGCTTTTCTTTCTTTTTTCACTGCCCCTCCTGACCTTACGCTCTGTGTTGCCACTTTCAAAACCTAAAAGTTGGGGTTGGTTTTGTAAAATGGTGTGTTTGGATTCCATTTGCATTTTAATTATAATGTAATTATTTTATCTCGTTTTATGTAAATGTTTGGTTGTATAAATAAAAATCTCATAAAACCTAGATAAAATAATAATTTAACTAACTAATCACATAAATTGAGTTAAAATAATTGTATTATTTTGAATAGATCGTGGAATACAGACACACCTAAAATTAAAACACCTTAAAAATTCGGTTAACCAAACACCACCTTATATATTTACATTATAAACATAATACAATTGGAATCCAAACACACCCTAAAACTACTGATCTTTCCAAACCATGTTCTGTTTTTTTGCCAATCGAATTTAATGCACCATATAATATTTGACACGTTAATTTTATATTAACATTTTTCATTCGTCTCAAAATATAGGTCGTTTGATTTTTTATCATGTTTTTTTAAAAGTTGAAAATTTTATAAAATATCAACCTTTTAAATTAGTTTTTAAAATTGATTTCATACTCATTATTAATAAGTGTTAATATATTTAAAAAATTAATATTTTATAGAGTTTTTAGTTTTTTTAGTTTTTTTAAAAAATATGGTAAAATGTCAAATTAACTATCTTTTGAGAAGGAGGGACTGTCATTTTGTCTATACTCCTCACCATGCGGCTTTTGAAATATTCGATCATCATTGTAAAATCTTTTCTTGAGATGATATATACTTTCAATTTGACAAAGAATATAGTAGATGTGAAGCCTCCATACTTCTCTTAGCTTTACATTCATCCTACTTTGAAACAAAGAAAAGAAGTCTTGTGTTTCTTACGGGTCGCCGAGGGACACCTGCAAATGCACGCAGGGTGTGCTACACCCCTGTGCACACCCAAAATGCGCACACGGATGTGACATACCTTGAGTGAATTTCTCCCAGCGCATAAAAATAAAATAAATTAATTAAAATTAAAATAAATTAAATGAATATAAATTAAATTAATTTACATAAAATAATTTTTTTAAAAATACACAGGGGTCAATACGCACCCAAGATGTGCTTTGACTCAAATTTGAAATCGAGTGCACCATGGGTACACTACACACAGACCCCACATCTTTTTCTTATAAAAAAATTTTTAAATCGCTGGTCCTCGCACACCTTAGGTGTGCATAGAACTCCAAAGTGGATGGATCTTTTTTCAGTAAGTTTTCAAGCCCTTAGTGAATGTTGAGGTGTTCCAAGGAATTTGAATCATCAAAAGGAGATTCTTTTAGTGCATAATGAGTCTGCTCTTTGGCTTGCAGGTAACATTTAGGCTTTTGATATACCGAAGATATTACTTTGATGTCGATATCCCTTCGAGCACAATGGTAAAATTATACATTTATCAGCTAGGATATGAACAAGTTAATTCTTGTATATCAAATTGGTGTAAATGTCTATCTAATCGAGTGTTTTTTTACTTCTTTTCATGATGTTGATTATCTATTTTCATCACATCAAAGAGGATGATCCTTTTTAGACTCATCGTGCCTTGTCTGAAACTATCATACATTCAAATTCAAGTTTGTGATGACGATAAAATCGTTCAACAAGTTGAGTTCACATCCAGGTCCTTCAATTATTAATAATAAATGCTACTAGATAGGAGACTTGGTGGTGCAAATTTAGCATGTATGTATTTATGAAATCTAGTATGTTGTTTTAATTCTTTGTCAGGTTGGTCGCTTGCATTGTCTAATGCCTTGGTGGGAGGATGCAACTGTAAATTTCATGTCAAGTGGGATTAATTATAATGTTGCTCCCCTGATAAGCTAGGTATGCGTATAAGTTTGACATTGATGTCAATAGCCTATATAAATCTATTGTATGTGAAACATATAAAAGAATTTTGATTAAAAATGCAGTGGCAAATGAATTGATTTTAATTTGGATGAACACGGATAGTCGGATATTAAAAGGGCATTTTTTTCGAAAGGAATGAAAATGGTTTAATTAGAGTGTGAACGTAAGAGCATAATAAGAGGATAGGAAGGATCAGTGCAAATGGACATGAATCTTATTTTAGCACTTCCATGAGGTTTGGTAACTTTATAACTTAGATCCTGCACTAGCAGACAAGATTTGTGATCTTTTCGAGATGTTTGTTGATGTATATTATTCTGATTGCCCTTAACTTTCTCATGAATATTTTTCTGTACTATTTTTGCGGTGGAGGGAGCTGTATTTACTTCTCATATCAACTCATACTCCATGTTTAATGGCAGCAGGGGCGTGATGATAAATGTGGCTGCACAAGTGAGAAAAAAGTTTCATGGGGTATGTTTTCTCTTACCTTTCAACTCTTATAATGTGGCATGTCGTTTGACAGTTCAGAAAAGATGAGAAAATCTCCATAAACCTTGTAACTATAAGACTAAATAACAACCATTAGTATAGATGAAAAAATGTTATACTTTGTGTTTTCTACATTTGGTTGAGTTCTTTCTACTTGATTTAGTTCATTCACAAGAAGATTTATTTATAATTAAATTATTCAACTCTGTGAAACTTAGACTAAAAAAGCATAGCATGCACTTGTACGTAGAGTGAATCCTTCCTTTCCATTGTGGTGTGACTTGTGTAATTTTTTATTGTAATGGTCCATATAGTCTTGTGATTATGTTTCAGGTGTATGAACAACAAAAGGAGTTGAACTCGACTTGGTATATAGGATGTCTTCGAGTTGTCACAACTCACAAGCACATAGCTGGCTAATTTTACAACCTTTTTTTTGTATATGCTTTAGCATAAGTAATTGTGTTTTGAACATATACTACTAGTGCAATGTAATTGATATGGAGTATGTACCAGACTTGCATTGTATTGTTATTGCTCTTTTTTTAAAATAAATAAAATTCCATAGCGTTTGAAAAACGCCATGGAATGTGCACTTTAAAAAAAAAAGAATTCATGGCGTTTAAAAAACGCCATGGAATGTACCCTTTAAAAATGAAAAAAAATTCATGGCGTTTCTAAAACGCCATAGATTACATTTTCTATGGCGTTTGGCAAACGCCATAAAATAGTGGACAAAAGCATGGTATCGACTTCGACGGCGTTTAGACATGACATTTAAAAACGCCATGTTTTGTTTTCTATGATGTTTTTCAAACGCCCGTAGAAGGGTGTATTTGTACTAGTGCTAAACGCATCCTGAGTGCGTTCACATTAGGTTAAAATGCACCCCGGGCACGCTAGCCACTTCTTCTTCTTCATCCTCTCTTCTCCCTTGCGTCGCCGCCTGGTTTTCTTCATCCTCTCTCTCTCTGTGGCTAGTGGATGTCGTGGTGGTCGCGACGGTGACGGTGTGGAGGATGAATAGTTTGCACCATGGCGGGTCTTCACGCCGGCGAGGGGTGCTAGTGGTGTGATGGGTCGCGAGAAGGAGGTGGATGCTGGGTCTGAGGGTGCACTAGTAGGGATGGCGGCTGGTGGCTCAGGGCGTCGGTGCTGATGCGGGGGTGGAGATTAGGGGGAGAGGGGAGCGGGGTGAGGGTGAGGCAGTGGCACCGGTAGGGGTGACTGGTGGTGAGACGGTGGATCCGATTGAGACTACATGTGCCCAGAAATGACCTCGAGAAGAGGTAATTTGTATTAATTTTTTTTTTTACATTTGATATATATATTTTTACAAATTAGTTTAATAATATTTGAAATTAGTTTAGTATTAATTTTTTGAAATTAGTTGAAGAATGAGATTTCATTAAAATAAGATTTGTCGAAACTAGTTTAGTATTAAATTGACTTTAGTTTAATATTAATTATTATCGAAACCGGTTGAATTTAGTTTATTTAGATTAGATTGGAATAAGATTTATCAAAATTAGATTTAAAATTGAAATTATCAAAATTAGAGTCAATATTATGAATTTGTCGGTATTATATTTGGATTTGTTAGAGTTAAGAGTTAGATTTGTTACTTTAAGTAGTTTAGAATATATTTTTATTAAATTTTTATTTATCGGTACTATATTTGGATTTGAAAGCAATAGACGACTGGTGGTGCCGGCTCCGTGGTGTTAGTTCTGTCGTTCTGACGCTGAGATGGTTGATCCGACCCCCCTCCACAACGACCATGTGTAGAGGTCATTTTGCTTTATTTTCAACATTCAATATATATTTGTATTAGTTTAGAATAAATAATATTTGGAATAGTTTATAATTAAGTTTTATATTATTAAATTTGACAGAATTAGTTTAAGATTATTTGAGATTTAGTTTAGAATTAAATTATATAATGTTTGAAAGTAATTTACTTTTTGAAATTTTAATTTCAATTAGATTAGATTGGAATAAGATTTATTGGAAATTTGGAATTGGAATTAGAATTGTATACTGTAATGAATTTCTCGGCATGAGTTTAGTTTAGACTTTATATTTATTTTTTTCGACATTGGAATAAGATTTATCGGAATTAGCGTTGGATTTTTCAGAATTAGTTTATTATTAATTGAATTTATTTTAAAAATAAGTTTTATATTATCAAATTAGATTGAATTAGTTGAAGATTGTTTTGGATTTGTTGGACTATTATGAATTTGTCGGAATTATTTCCGGGATTTGTTAGATTTGTTAGATTTACATTTGTCCAAATTAATTTTACAAATGTAAAAATAGAATTTATTAAAATAATATGTTAATTATATAAATTAATATTTTATAAAAAAAATAAAGTTTAAATAATAATCCATTAATGTAGAAAAAAACTAATCATTAAGGTAATAAAATAAACAAAAATTAATATTTTATGAAAAATGTAGTTTATAAAATAAATTCATCAATTAAATAAAAGTTAGTAATCGTTACATAAATAAAATTCCAACTTCAGTACAAAAATGAAGATGAAACTTACCCCAAAAATTGAAATAAAATTATATGATTTAACTGAAAGAAATTAAAATAAATAAAATTGGAGAAATTAAAATTATATGAAAAAATAAATAAAACATAACCAAATAATTTCGAAAAACAATTGCAAACTTAAACAACGTAATATAAAATCAAAATAATCTATTAATTTAAAAAAATCTGTAACTATGTCAAAATTGACAATATAAAACAGAAATAACGATACAAATAATGTGTTAGTTACATAAATAAAAATAAATGATTACTTGATACGTCATTTTAAAATCAACAGTCGAACAAGCGGAGCGTTCGTCATCGCGGTGTCAGGGCTTCAGCACGAGCCGCGCGAGACGTCACGGTCGATACAACAGATGTGCCCCATCATAGCGGCTCCGAGTACTATGGTTCTTCTAAGGATGCATCACCGGAGGAGATGGCCACGTCTACGAGTGTTACGGGGGTCAAGGGTATCATTGTAGCGGAGTCGGAGCATATAGTGTATCCCACAAGAGGTTCTCATGACCTAAGACGCGGCTTTGCTGTTCGACTCATTAGAGAGTCTAGATTTCTTGACGGATTCCCAGCCCTCTGACTCAAGTGACACTTTGACTTGGAGAATGAACGCCCCCTTCTCGAGGAGGTCCTCTAGAAGGAGAAGGACTGCTATTTATCACATGTTACTTCCCGACTGTAGGTGAACCCTCAATCAGTACGTGTTTATTGACTCAATTAGTTATAAAAGTAATCTGTAATAGTATAATTTTAACACGTAATTTTTTTCTATAAATTCAATAGAGAAGGTCCACCAAGAAAATAGCTTTTAAGGTTTATAAGAGGGAGTCTTGGTTGCCGATTGTGCACGAGATTATAACCGATGCTAGGGGAAAGAAGGAGGCTTGGGTGCAGCTGGTTGACCGCACTCCGCTCATTAAGTAAAAATTCGAGCTCAAACAAGCATGAAAATCGAGAGATCGACAGACAAAAGATCGTCAAACAAATAACATAAATACAGAAAAGGTGCAACGAACTAGGCAATACAAACAAACGAAAGATGAAATATAGTAGCCCTAAAGCTAGTAGGTTGAGGATGTAAAGAACTCGAGTTTTGAAATAATATTTTAAATATATATAATTAAAAATGGATTCAAGTCGGAAAATTCAGATATTTCGAAGATTCTCGTCCTCACCTTGAAAGTCGTATTTTTAAAATCCTTAAAGCGGATTTCGGCCCAATTTCGAACTTTTGGAGATTAATTCCGTCTTTCCACATCAGGATTTAAAAATAACTTTGGATGTCGATGTCCTCGTGACTTTGAAACGTTATTTTGATCGGATCAGGTTAAAATCGAAAGAGCGGGTTTTAGGATTTATTCGTTCGGGTGTTTTGGAATTCCAATGGGGTCCATTTCCTTTTCTATTCTCCTCCCTCCCCATTTCAAATCTGAAGCAACAACAGCCCAGCCCACCTTTGTCTTCTTCTTTCCCAAATTTATCTTTCCATTTGTGGCTAAACCACACACCTCACCCTCCTCCTCCCTCATGGTCCTGCATCACCATTTGTGGCAAGAGGCCAAGCCCATTCCACGCCAAACATGCAGCTCTAGCACCCCTCTTTTTTATTGTGTTTAATCAAAGATAAAAGCTCGGTTTTCCACTTCTAATTTAACCCCAAACACAAGCCTAAAACCCTCCCAAACTCCCTTCTTTCACTCTCCCTTTCTTTCTCCCTTCCTGTTTTGCCATGAGACACCCACATTGCCACCTCCATTTCACCACACATCACCACCACCACAGCTCATCTTCATCCTCCCAACAACCCCACCATCTTCATCTCCTTCCTCTTCCCCCATTTGAAGCCGAGAGCTCCAAGCTTGAACCCCCCTGATTTCGCTGATTAAGCAAGCCGGAGCCGCTAACACTCACTTCTTCTCCCCCTCTGAGCTCGAAGCCCAGAACTTCCACTTCCTCCTCCGAGAGCCTATGAAAGAAATCCAAGCGGAGCAGCCCCGTAGCTCGAAGTCTCCGACGCTGGTTCCCCGAGCACACCTCCCCTGTTTTCTGATCTAGCTTCGGTGAGCCCCTTCCACCCTTCTTTTTGCTCTCAAACTCGATAAAAATCAGCCTTTTGATCTCCTATTATTGTCCTAGTCCAAGACCTATGCCTCTCCGACTCCGACAAGCCCATCAAAATCTCCGACGAACATCGATCCATTCCGAGCAAGAAGAACCCACTGGTGAGGAACCTCTCTTTCTCCTTCTTTCTTGACAGATTCAGTATCTTCGTTGTCGAAGAGATGGTCGGAGCTCAGTCACCACCGACCAGCTTCCTCCCTTCCCCTTCCTTTTCCCACTGGCGGATCCAGGGGTAGGCTCGTGTGAGCGCGAGCCCACCCCGATCCCGGAAAAAAATACGAAAGGTTAACTATAAAAAAAAATTAAATAAATAAAGTATAAATTAATTAGAAGTGAAAATGGATCATAAAGTTTACTTTGCCTAGTTGGTAAAGTATAGATGTGAAACTTTTACCTTTTTATTAGAGCCCAAGGTTCAATTCCCACTTTTTACATTTTCTTCATTTATTTTTAACTATCTATTTATATATAAGTTCAAAGATCTTTTTAAATTGAGAATAATTAATTTCAATTAGTATTGTTTGAATTCTATTTTATTCCTTGAATTTTTTTAAACTAATTATAAATTTTATTCACTTCTAATAATATGGATAACTCTTTGAAATTTTTTTACATAACCCTTCACAATTAAATTTATTTAAAGTTTTGCAAAGCTCGTTTCATTATTACTTAATTTTTAGCCTAAATCTCGCCCACCCCTATATTACGGGCTGGCTTCGCCACTGCCTTTTCCCATTTCCGTCGAATAGAGCTCCAAGACGGATGAATAGTGTGTTTTTGGTTCAGTTCTCTTGTTTTAAAATGGGGTCGGTTCAACTTTCTTTTTCTAAATAAAAACAGGTGAACCGGTTTAGCTTTTAAAAAGGGTTGAGTTTGGTTTGTTTGATTTAAATTTAAGAGAGGGTTTGGGCTTGTGGGTACCGATTTCTTTTAATGGATTTTGGGCCTATTTTGATAAAAATGTGTTAAGGTTAGGGGTGGGCATGGGACAAGATGAGACAAGACGGGATCAGGACAAGGCCCATCCCGCTTAATTTTTCCGGGACAGGATTTACTCTTCTTTTTTTAGTCCCATACGGGCAGTGTTCTAAATATCGATATATCGGAGATATTTAGAATTCGCTACGATATCGGTATATCGGGTGAAAAGTATCGGTCAACGTCATATATCGGGTCAATATCGCGATATATTGGGTCAATATCGGGGATATATCGGGGATATTTAGAATTGTCGACTTTGATAAGACAACTTTAGCTTTTATGACCCGATATATCGGGTCAATATTGGTGATATATTGGGGATATTTAGAATCGCCAACTTTGATAAGTTAACTTTAGCCTTTATGAATGAAGTTGTTTTTATTTTGTCAAGTTTATTTGGTAATTTTGGAATTTAAATTTAACTTTTCATATGTATTTTTACATTTTAAAGTATAAATATAATATTTATAGTATAAAATTAGCGAAATCGATAAATCCGATATATCCCAATATATCTTCGATATATCCCCGATATACTATTTTTACTCATAACCGATACGACCCTGATACACGATATTTAGAACCTTGCATACAGGCCTTATCCCTCACGGGACGGGACGGGACGAGACGAGCCTTATCCCTCGAATAAAAATAATAAAATATTATAAAAACTTGAAAATTAAAAAAAAGTTTTCATTGTCAGTACTTCATAGAATAACAATGAAACACAGTCATCCCAAAACTACCACACAAAAAGACACTTCCAACAACAACACTGAATAAAAAAACATAGATTTACGAGTCTTAAAACAGTTGGTAGCAAAACATTGCTTTAAAACTACCAGTAGAAAAACATAGATGATGAGCCACAAAAAGACTCTAGCACTTCGGACAGCCGTCCGTAGCATCATAAAGAGGACATTGCTTTAAAACTGCCAGTAGCAAAATTGGCTAAAAAAAACACTTCCAGCAGCCCACTTCCAACAACCCAATTGCATACAAAAAAACAATGTCATCCCAATTATACTATCAGTATACACTGGCAACATGCCACACAAAAAGGTAGGATAATGGATACTAAATAAGCGTGAGGCATAGATGATGAGCCTGTGTAAACAAATCAGTCTATAGCAATTGATTTCCCTTTCCCTGACCCAATTGGAGCTTTAGTCGGTGTGGTATTACTAGAAGTTGTTGTCTCATGCTCTGCGTTCGAAAAACACAAGGAAAACTATTTGATGACAATAACATTTGAGAAATTATAGGGCCACTTCCAAGGAAAAAAAAGTAACGCTAAAGTAATGAAAGGATTATATTATACCTCGCTCAACTTCATAATAAAACTCAGTGTTTTCAATTGTTGGCTCATCCACATCCACAAGAATACCTGCAATGTCATCTCCTAACTGCCACTTCTACAAGCAAATAAGTGGATCTACTGATTTGGGAGGTTAGTGAACTCCTAAATGCACTGATAACTCTGCCCCCCCCCCCCCCCGGTTGAAAAACATGACTTTGAGGCCACAGTTGAAGTTTGGATGGCAAGAACATCCCTTGCTATTGCTGCTAAGACAGGATATTTGCATCCATTAAACCATGACCCACAATCAAATTGGTGATGTGAGCAGTACATCTAACACGTGTTGGGCAGGAGGAATGTCGAGTTCTCAAATACAAATATATGAAATATAATTGCAATCCGATTCCTAGCCTATGCAAATAATTACAAGACTTCCTCCCGTTGTAGTGGAAGGGTAGTCAGGATCGATCCACGAGGAGGCAGGTCAGCGGGATCCTAGTAGTGTTGGTAAACTCACGTCTTTGGTCGACCAGAAGCCTCGATCTCGACCTAGGTGCTCGATGTCGACCTGGGCTGTCGATCCTTTCTACAACAGAAAACCTGTAGAGACAAAAACAAGCAGTCGATATCGACTAGGGAAGGTCGATATCGATGTCAGTAAACGAAATCGACTGGCTCAGAAGACTACCAGTCAACACAGTGTGGTCGATATCGAGGTTGAGGATCGATATCGATCTCAGTAACTCATGCAGGATGATCGTCGTCGACACAGAAGACCGTCGACGAAACACAGTGGTTTATAGTGACGTCTGGGGGTCGATATCTATGTTGTTCCTGCAAACTTGTTAGCTTTTTGTCGGCAAAGAAAGGCCGAAGACTCAAGGATGAATAAGGAGCGATGAACAGAATACAGTATTTTTATGAATAAACTATATAAAAAGCAACTCCTAGGATAAGGGTTTACCATAACGTTAACCAATGTATGCGATAAGGCAAATAAGACGGACAATTGCGCTATTTCACCTGAGGGACGAGCTTTCGGTGTACAACAATTCTTAGGATTACTCTTGGAAATAAATCTAATTGTCTCTACCAATTTTATGTTTATAACTGAAGTTGTTAGCATGAATCCCTTTTCTTTCGATTAGGACTAAACATAGAATCTTAGGAGATGATCTCGACACAACGATATCAACATCTAACACTTATCTCAGGCGCGCATGGATAACGTCGGGCTCACCCCGACCCTAGAAGCTTCGGGAGACTACTCGCACCTCATCGCAGGAAACATCATTAATATAAAAGAGGAAACTTGCATTAAAACCTCCGAAACTTTACCACTCAACGTCAGCTTTTGCAAACACCAAACCCTAAAGCTTCTTCCTAATTCTAACTCTATTGTAAACTGAATGTCTTTTCTTCGATCCTTGAATGCCAGCCCCCTAGGGCTTTATTTATAGGCTACTAATCCTTGCTATCAAGGATAATATCTTCTATCTAAACTATAAACTCTATCCAAACAAGTAGGATAGATCTTTTATTTTGGTAACTATCTAAACAACTTGATAAATCTCTAAGGTAAAAACAATTAAATCTCAGCTGTAATCTATCTAAATTTACAAGCTAATTCGTGCTTCTTGAAGATAGAATTCCCAATCCGCATCTCGAAAAGCGTGTCCAACTCGCGTCGAAGTATGGTCGATATCGACCAGGAAGGTTGATTTCGACCTCTCTGTTTCTGCTCGACGGGTTCTTCTCCACTCGATTTCTGGGACCAGGTCGATATCGATGTTGGGAGATCGATATCGAGTGCTTTTCTTCTGCTAGTGTATGGTTTGTCTCGACACTCAGTTCTGTGTCGATGTTCTGTAGTCGATATCGAACATCTGGGTCGATTTCGACCTCTATTCTGCTTTCCTTGGTTTCATTGTTTTGACTCCGATTTCGCTCGAATTCCTACATAATTAGATAAAAACTTGTGCAGACTCTATTTCTTGCACGTTAGCTCATTCTACACAAATTTGTATTATTTTGAACCTTTTCTTTAGAAATCGAATGAAATATGAAGTCAAAAGTTGCAATAAAAAGAGGTACAAATATGTACATCAAAACACCACATACTTAGACTTGCTTGTCCTCAAGCAATAACCAAGCAATAACCAACACCTACAACATACCCTTCAAGTCTTCGCCCTTGTCAAAAGCAACATCATAAGCGGTAGCAAAGCAAAGCAAGTGAATTTAACGTCATAGCACATATTTAGGCGATCCATAGGCATATGCAATTTTGATCCAACCTCACAGGGATAATGTGTTTGCACTCAACTCTCATGTGTTTAGGCTAGGAAGATCAACGCTCAACTCAATTCCATACACAATCTCATAAACATTGCAATTTATAAGAATCCACTTCGCAACCAATTATGAAAATGCAATAAGAATCATCAGGAGGACTTTCGCTCAGTGGAAGACTTCAAAGAAGACTCCATTCGGCGGGGTTGTAATGGGGCTTGGTATGAAAATAGAAGGTATGGAATTATTTGGCTATGTGGTGCTTATAAAATTCGGGAATCAAGACTCCTAAACCTCAACACTTACAATATCCAAACCATAACTCTTCAATGTTGCACTTTCCAAGCTCAATCTTCCATAATGCTTTAATATGCTCTAAAAAATATAGACCTTGTATGAAATAAATAAAGAACTAAGGAATTTGGCTCATGCACAACATATATATATATATATATCTTCTTCTTTTTTTCTTTTCTTTCGGATTTTTTTGAACGAAAATAATAAAAAAAATGCTAAAAAATGCGCATTTATATGGTGAGCCAAAAATCCTTTTACAACATATGACAAGATGCAAATATATACCATCCCATAATTTCCTTTGCTCAAAACTGAATAATATGCACTTTTCTTTCCACAAGGTATTATTCCAACCATTCTAAGTCTTAATTCCCAAATGGGGGTCAGGCTCAATTCGGCAAGGGTAAATTTTGTGGAGTTTGCAATATCAGGCTCAGGCTAATATTCTGGCTTCAAGCAGAGATAGTGCAGGGTAGGTAAAGAGAGGATAAAAATGGCTTAAAAGATGCCTCCATCATTTAATTCTCATAAACATAAACATATATATGCATTGGCTTTGAATAACTATCACAAGATTTAGAGATGCGTAGGAAAAGTAAATTCACTCAAGAAAGCAGAGGGATTTTTGATGTTCTCCATATAGGCCAAAATTCTCACTAGGACAATTTTTGTTGGATTTGCTTTTTAGCCTAGGATCATATGTGCTCAATTTCATCACAAGTTCACAATCTACATAAAAACCATTTTAAGGACTTAGGCTAAACCATCCAAATATGTCATAGGATTTACATGATCAAGTCAGCTATTGAGTTTTCATCATAGGACATCTAAGTAGGGTTTAAAAACAAACTTAAAAAGTAAACATGCATTTTTTTGGTATTTTTGACATTTTTTAATTTTTTTTGGATTTTGACACATTTTTTATTATGAAAGTGAAAACTAAGAACAAAAACTTAAACATGAATGCAATGCGAAGAAGAAAACCAAGTTATGACCATAAGAAATGTTTTCCCCCCACCCCATACTTAAAATATACAGTGTCCTCACTGTATTAAAAGAAGAACAAGGGTAGAGAAAAACTCACAGCGCAACTTGCGGATTCAGGTTGATTTCAGGTTAGGTCGATGCCTGAAGTCGATGTTGAGGTCAATGGTCGATGTCGACTGCATCTGTCGAAGTCGAGGAAGAAGGTGAAGTCAAGGGTCGCCACATGATGGTCGATATCGACCTCTGCTTTTTTGCTCCTGAGTCCTTGATGTCGACTCCAGGAGATGGCTCGGCCTTTAGGTGGTCGATTTCGACTGCCTCTGCAGTAACTTCATTTCTTCTTCGTCGTTCCTTTTGCTTGGAAACCTGAAATCTTTGTTAGAATGATAGATAAAACCACGAATTATCATAGTTTCAAAAGTTTAAAAAAAATCCAAAATTCAAAAACCCTAAAAACCATCTATGAAAAATTTAAAGTTTTATGTACAAGCTCTAGATTTTTGAGTCGCTAGGCCGACTTCTCCGTCAATGCGTCATGAGCCTTTAAAGTAGGGACCCTTCAAGCGTGAGCCTTCTCCTGGATCATCTAGGTCCTTTTGATAATAGCTAAGTTCGGCAACCAATGCTTCTTCTTTGTTAGGTTCTTCTTCATTGGACGCTTTCCTTCTCTTTCTTGACCTAACTTTTGCAATATGGGCAAACCATGGAGCTTTGACCCTCCCATTAGTTGAATTATCAATAATGGACAGAGGAGGGCTAGGGATCATACTTGGGCTTACCTGTTCGGGCCCGAAACAGAAATCTTCGAGCTGAGGGGAGATCGATTTCGGCCAAGGGGGGTCGATTTCGAGTGCTGGTAATCCTCTGGCTCACTTGATATCGATGTGGTGTGGTCGATACCGAGGTCTGCAGCAGACCTCGATATCGACTGGTTTCAGACAATGTCGACCCTGCTTGTTGTTTCTGTCCTCGCCAACAAAAATTTGCGAAGCTTGTCCTTAGACGGTGAGAGGAAAACTTGCTCCAACTGCTTTGTTTCGCTCGTTGTAGGGTTGAAGGGAAACTCCACGACCTCGTTGCCGATTGTGAAGAACTTTCCCACCTTGACAGGAACATCATCCACAACCCCAGTTAGTCTCACAAAGGAGTTGTCCGCCATGTAAAGCTTCATGTCGACGGGCTCCAGTGCTCCTACGCCCACTTGCTGCCATATTGATAGGGGCATCAAACTAACACTAGCCCCAAGATCACAAAGGGCTTTAAACTTGATGCTTACCAACCCCTACTGTCACCGCGAACTTGCCCGAATCGCCGCGCTTCTCAGGGAACTCAATTGAATTGCATTCGCCAGCGATATCTAGGATGGACCTCTTTTTGGACAAGATGTCCTTCAGGAACCTTATATATGCAGGCATCTCATTGAGCACTTCCGTGAGTGGTATGGTGAGATTTAGACCTTGTAGGATCTTCACGAAGCGTTTGAACTTGGTGTCTCCTGGATCCCGCAGCGCCTTGGAAGGAAAGAGTAGAGCTTTGGATGGCTTTGGAGGCGAAGTGGTCGATTTCTGCTTTCTGGTCAGGTCGATATCGATGTCAGGGTGGTCGATATCGACGTTGGTGGTCGACCTCGAGGGAGTCTGAAGCTGTGGTCGATTTCTAGAGAGGTCGACATCAACAGGGTGGTCGATATCAACCTGGTCACTCGATATTGAGTGCCTCTTTGGGCTCCGTTCTGTGCTTCGAAGTGGGCTCGGCATCGACTGTAGGATCGACGTCGACAGGGCCCTCGATATCGACCTGGGGGTCGACATCGACTGCGTCTCCAACGACTTCTCCTCCGCTCCTTGGCTGGGGCAACGTGCGTCCACTCCTTAGATTAATTGCGGCAATGTGCCCGGCTTGCCCCCTTGGATTTTCTTGTGGTTGTCCAGGGAGTTTGCTGGGTGGCTTTGGGATTTAGGCCGCTAGTTGACCCATTTGGGTCTCAATCGTCCTCTTCCAAGCATCCATCTCCCCCATTCGGGCGTTGAGCCCCCTTGCATTTTCCAGTCTTCATCAACGAAATGAGCAGTAATCACTATGTAATTGACATTTTGAACACTTGTCCAAGTGTCAGTTGTAAGACTCAACCTATACTTCTTAAGAATCTTCTTTAACTCTAGTTTTTTAGTCTCATATGTATCTAGAAAGGTTCTACATAACTTCCGTCTGCTTGAGATATTAAACAAAGGACACACTTTTGAGCAAAACCTGTTGAAACCTTTATTCTCCACAACACTAAATGCCAAATAATCATCTTAGCTATAAGAAATTGCTGCTAGTTTTCCTCTCTTAGGGTTAGACTTATCCCCACTTATGAGCTTTTGTGCCTTATTATTCGAATGCGGAATATACCTACAAGTTTGATTGTAATGTCTAAGCATACTAGAAGTGCCATTCCTATACGCAACTCCAAAATCCCCAATCTTTCCCCTAGGACAGTATTTACAATAATCCCTTTTCTGAATGACCGCCACTATGTTTCCCTCCTCATCTTTACCTTTCTCAATCTTGTCATATGCTATAAAATGATCCCAAATTGAACTAGATCTTTTCAAAAATGATGAAGATTCAGAATCTTTCTTACAAACCTCGACCACATATGCAACAGGAGCTTCACCAACTAACGCATTAGGACTTTGACCACTCACAGAAAGGAGTGATGTAGTTGGAGGACATGATGATGAAACTGAGGGCTGTATTGACAAAATTATAGGGCCCGATGCAGAGCTGCGTACTGGAGCCAGTGATTCATTCTCCGACATTGAATCTGTGTAGTGTTTAAAAACATCAAAATCAAGACTTGTATCTTTTGATCGACCTCGTAGAGAAAGCATATAGAGAAAAGAGGAGAGGAATAACCTGGAGAAGAAGAAGGTGAGGCAGACAAGAGTAAAATTCCAGAGAGCACTTGCGTGGACAACCAAGAGAGTGGAGAGAGCCTAGAGAACCAGAGGGTGGCGAGGTATATGAGCAAATTAAGGAGAACTAGGCAGAAGGAGAAGGAGAAGGAGAAGGCTAAGAAGAGTACACAATAACCTCGAGATTGGAGAGCATCTCGTCGATCCGGCATTATCGAGATGAAGACAACCTGGTCCTAGAGAGAAGGGTAAGTAGATGAGCAAAGGAGAAACAAAAAAAAGGAGAAAGAAAAGTTGAAGAAGAGTGAAGACCAACCTAGAGTCTCTGAAGATACAAGGAAGGAGAAGAAGCAGTCAAGCAGGTGCTTCGTTGGCCGCCGACTTGAATTGGGATTTCACTTTCAGAATGGATAAGAAAGCTTCGCGCCTCCTGTAGCCCTAATTAATGATTTTTTATTTTCTTTATTGGTAAACTAATTACTCTTTCTTTAGTCTTAGAGAAACTCCAACAGGTTCTCCATAATGGATTTTTGGAGAATATCAAGGTTGATTTTGGTCCAACAACTTTCCCATTACATTCTCCAAAATAGAGAATGAGGAGAAAAAATGGAGATATTTCCCTAAATTTGGAGAAAACTCTATATATTTTGGGGTAAACTCCATAATGGAGAATCTGTTGGATTTCAGTCCAAAAAAATCCAGAATATGTGATTCATAATTCTCCATTTTGGAGAATTGTTTAGAGAAGCTGTTGGGCATGCTCTTACAATTTACACTTACAGACTTACAATATCATTGTATAAAATAAAAATTACGACTAATAAAATTAAAACTTTCATCCCGCTAATATATATATATATATATATATATATATATATATATATATATATATATATATATATATATATATATAGGGTGTGGTTCGGGTGTACACACCCCTTAAAGTGTACCTTGTTCACAAATATTATTCGGTGAAATGTGAAACATTATTCGGTTAAATTTGAAGCATTATTCGGTGAAATGTGAAACATTCTACCGAATATTGTTATGTTACAAATTATTCAGTGGAATTGGAACGTTTTCATCTGAACTGAAAGGAAAAAGAAAACATAACAGTATTCGATAGAATGTTTCACATTTCACCGAATAATGCTTCAATTTTCACCGAATAATGTTTCACATTTCACCGAATAATATTTGTGAACAAAGTACACTTTAAGGGCTGTGTACAAATGATCCACACACTATATATATATATGTATGCGGGACAGGACCGGGATTTGCGGGATCCCACAGTCCTGTCCCGCATGCATAATTTTTGCGGGACGGGACCGGGACGGGATTCACTTTTTTTCTTCAAATTCAACCGGGATCAAGACGGTGCCGGGACGAGACCGGGATTCGCGGGCTTTTTGCCCACCCCTAGTTAAGGTAATAAAATGAGTTTAAGGGTTATATATTCAACTATATAAATATTACATAAATGGGATATGATATACTATGTTATATTACTGTGAGATTTAAAAATATAATATTATTGGGCTTGAATTTTAAAAAGAGAATTCGGAAAAAGGTTTTAAAGGTTGGAAATGGATTTAATAAAGTAAAAAGAGGAATTTTTGAAACACCCTAACCTTGTCAGAATTGTTTTGATAAAATAATAGAATAAGTTGATTTAAAAGGTAATGCTTTGTAAATGGAATTTGGGTGAAGTATGATTTGGGAAAATGTTTTGAATAATGATTGATCTAAATTGGGATTTTAAAAGAGTTTTGGGAAAATCTTGGGAAAATGACTTACTTTGCCTAACTTGATGAGTAACTTGATGACTTGTGTGAGTATAAATTATGATATGTTGATATTACTATGATATGATATGATATGATATATGATTTATGATGAGATCTTAATCTGATAAGCATGTTATGATGTGTTATGATATCGATATAATTATTAAGTATGAAATATGACACGAGATGATGATATATGTCCTTAAGTGTGAGGTTATGATATGCAAACATGTTATATTATATGATTGAGAAGCATGATTATGGATATGTGCTTAAGTATGAAAGTATGATATGTTATATGATGATGAAACCATGAATTTATGAGATGAGGTGATGATGCATGATTACTAAAAATGTTATATGATGATGAGTGAAGCATGATGAGATGTTGAGATGATACATTGAGATGATGAGTTATATGGAGATTATGAGATATGAATTATTAAATGAGTTGATATGAGGATAATGATGATGATGATGATGATGATGATGATGATGATGATGATGATGTTACGAGACTGAGTCCTTTCTGTCTATTTGAGAATGGCCATTGTAACATAGACTTATGCAGGTTATGTATTACTCGTTAGGTGATTTGTGACCTGTTGGATCTGCTTGTTATATCATTGTGATTGCTTTGGATTATGCTCTTCTCTAGGTAAGTTCCTTCATGGAGCTTACTCAGAGTTAGTATTCGGTAATTTGGGAGTCATTATTCGTTTGAGTATCAAGAATTATTCTTTTCTATCCAATGGTCCTGATTTGTTAACATTTAACACCATAAGGGGTGAGTACATCCGAACCTCTCTCTCTCTCTCTCTCTCTCTCTCTATATATATATATATATATATATATATATATATATATATATATATATATATATATACACACACACACACACACAGAGGTTAAAATGTAAAATGGCCTTAAGGTGTAAAATTTTGTCTTTTAGTAAAAACCGGGACGCGGGCCTGATTTTAAACAAAAAAAAACCGAGCCTGATTTGAAATCGAGCCGGCCCAACCCGCTTTCTTTCTCCTCTATTAGTTCCTCTTTGTCTCCTCCATCTGCTCCCATGGTGGCCTCCACTTTCGCTACCTCTCCGCTCGCAATCTCCCTCGCTCGCTTCCCAGATCTGAGATCTGACTTTGCAAAGCAATCGACCGGCTGTGGATTAATTAGGGATTTGAATCCAATTTAAATTAGGGATTTGAGATCTGAAATCCTTGGCTAACTTCGGCCGCCTCGATAGCGAGCTCGATGAGGTCGAGATGCCCGATCTCATGACAACATCATCTCTCTCTCCTCCTTCTACCTTCTATCATGGCTCCATAGATGTTCACGACCCGATGGAAGTGGATCTTTACGAAGTCATCAATGACATCGCTATAATTATTGGTGTTTGCGGGTTTAATGACCCCTTCAAGAAGGATTGCACTGATTTGTGCCGCCGGATTATGATGCTTGCGTACTTGATTGACGAGATCGGTGAGCTCGTGGGTAATTTGCTCAAGGTTGCTCAGAACGGGGAGCTTTGCGAATTACTTCTCTTGAGATATTTAGATCTACAAGTGGATCGTTCAATCACATCTTGATGTTGTAATGTATTTTTCTCTTTTTCGATGTATGGAGAAGTCATGGTTGTACAATGAACTTGCTGCAGATAGTGATTGATTATGTTTGTACAATGAACTTGTTGCAGATAGTGATCTTAAGAGTCGTTTGTAGGTACAAAGCCTATTTTATGCTAAATTTGCTTTGTTTAGCACTGCATATGAGTTGCAATTTTGTAATATTATAGTGGTCACATGATTAATGAATTATTTTTGTTGTTGGTGAACCTCTTTGCTATTAATCTTTTACCCATCCTGCTATCGATGTCTATGATCTGAAACTACAACAAATAGAAAATTATTTTCTTCTCCACAGGTATTTTGCAACAGTAGTAGTAATTCAGTTAGTTGTTCATGCATGAGAAGCTAAATGGTTGCTGCATATCCTTTACTATTGTTCCATGCTCTCACTTTCTTTTTCAAAATGTACTCACAAGTTCTTATCTCTATTCTTGCACTTGAATGTTATATGATACGATAGAAGTATTTGATTCATATCTCTATTCTTGTACTTAATAAGCTTTAAAAGCCTATTAGCTCAGTGGTAGAGCAATGTGCTTATGCGCAGAGATGTGGGTTCGACTCCTACATAGGATAAATTGCTTAATTTTAATAGTGTGTATTATTTTCTTATAAATGTGCAATTCAAAATTTTAATTGTGCACTTTATAATCTTACTCTTGCAGTTTATCATTTTATTTATGTACTTCATAATCTTATTCATACACTTCATATTATTCACGCACTCCATCATTTTATTCTTGCACTTAATCATTTTATTTATGCACTTTATAATCTTAATTGTGCACTTCATCATCTAATTCATTCCCTTCATCATTTTGTTGTTTCACTTTCACTAGGCAAGTTTCACATTCTAGGCACGGTCCGATTTCGTCCCCAGAATAGTGTTTTGGTCGCCGACTAATTCTAGGGACGTATATTCGTCCCCTGAGGTATGTGCCTTGTAGAGGGACCCTAGAGCACTTAAAAGATGGACCAATTGTACCTCCATCCCTTGTTTTACATCCAAGCGACCGCTCCACGAGGTCCTTGTCAGACCAAAAATTGTTGCGGCCACCAATATAATTCGTGTCTTGATAACTGAGGGGGCGAACATAAGGTGAATTGATGTTGTCTCTTGATGAACATTTGGTTATTCACATTGTCTCTTAAAGTGTTTAGGTGACGAACATTTGGTTATTCATGTTGTCTCTCAAAGTGTTTAGGTGACAAAGATTTGGTTATTGAACCTCCTTTAGACCATTCAACGGACAATTTTGTTGTGACCTGAGAGTTTTAAGGATCAAATTTGGGTTCAAAAGGTTTGTGGTTTCATTTAATAGGAGTTTAGTCATTTTAGGTTTGTAGCATGAGTCTATTAAAAATTTTAAAAAATACACGCTGTATTTTTTGATGCTCCCTATCCGAAACCAAATGTAACACACAAAAACTACATATAAAATAGAGTTCAACACCAAGCAAACACACATCTATTCCATACAAACCTGCTCGAACAAGTAACCAAACAACCATTCTAGCTAGTTCATTAAGCAAACACACAAACTATATACAAACCTGCAATACTATGTCCATCTAGCTAGTTCATTAACCAAGTAACCAAAGAACCATTCACCATAAACCTACCAATGTACTTAAGTTCAACACTAGATACCAACTACACTTAAAGTTTAGAAATACCATGTGCATCTAGAATTGTGACCCAAAAGTTGCACAACCTAACCCAAAAGTGAAGTAAACAAGCTGTGCAAAACCCAACAAAAGCTGCAATCAAGTTCGTGTTGTCACCTACCTAGATCGCCAAGTGCTCAAACCTGCCCTTCGGTAGGGAAGTGTTTAGTCATCAACCTCTCAAAGTGTTCCATTCGTTCCCTCATCTCATCACATTTGTCATGGGCTAGCTTGGCATCCTCCTTAGCCTTCCTTTCTTGCTCGTCAGTTTCCCTAGCTCGCTCATCAGCCTCCTTGGCCCGTTCCTTAGCTTGGGTTGCTTGGTCTTCCAGCTCTTGTCTTTTTGCCGCGCCTAGAGTGGACCAATCAGCCCCTCGCTTCCTTGGAGGCTTCCTCACAGCTACGCCATTCCTAATTAAGGCAAAGCAAGTGAAAATTACATAGATATAAAAAGTAAAAAAATATCAGATTGATAACATGAAAAATGACAGTATCGCATAGGTTCATAAAATATGATTGTAAAGTTCCTAAAATCAATTGGATTTCATTATCTTATTCAGTTGGATTTCATGCTCTTACTTAGCTCTTAAATGATGTAAAGTACCTAAAATCTTATTGTAAAGTTCCTAACTCAGTGTGAGATAATTCAACTTATATATAATTGAACACATTTTAAAGCTTTATATAGCTTTATATATAACTGATAGTAATGATATTATATATATTCATCAAGTTATATATAACTGATCATTTATTAAACACATTTTAAAGCTTTATATAACTTGGTTTACCTCGTACAGAAGTGCCCCTCCTCTCTCCAAAGCCCTTGATGATTATCTCACACTGAACAACTACTGGTATGACATCATCATCTTCTTCCTCTGGTCGTGAATTCACATACTTGTCAATTGCCTTCTGCATAATTTCCTGGGAACACAAACAAAACATTAGCATCCCCTACAAAAAATCATCCTAGTAACTCAGCAATAACATCCTAGAAGTCAGAGTTAGCTAAATCCGTCAATACACACTCACCACCGTCGACTCTTCTTCATCGTCCTGGAGGTATTCGTATATTGAAGCTTGCACAAAAGGGGCCAAGTGTCCGTCGTTGTAGAGCTTCTCTGCCCGGTAGCATACAGGTCTAGGCCCTGAGTGGTGCTTGATAGGCTTAAGATTCTTAGTTTTGTTGAGCTTGTTGCACTAGCTTACGACCTCCAAATACACAAGAACATATAAAATCAGAGAACAAAATCACTAAAGCTATAGAAACAGTTGAATGAAAAAGAAACAAAAGCTAACATGTTTCTCAGGGGTGAGGAACTCCTTCTCCACAAGGTAGCGCCATTTCTCGGGACGGAGTTTAAACTCAAGAGGTATGGCTGGACCATGCTTCAAGAACTGGGAATGACATTTGTACTTCCAACTGCGGTATCTTGAGGTTGCCCGAGTCTCAATGTACTTCTTCAATTTTTCATCATCAGGAGATACAACGTACATATTCTAGATAAGTAAGAATGGAATTATATCAATTAGTAGTTCTTAAATTTTTGCATTGGTAAAATAATGTGATGCCTAAATAATGAATACACTCTTTTCATCTTTGTTTCACCAATTTTAGATGCAGTAATACACTCTTCTCATTTATAACTTTTTCTTGGATGTTCAGTAATTGGAATCCAATTTAATTTTAACTTTCTTAAGACTAGAATACATCTAACAACAAATACCAAACTCCTAAGACATTAACAACAAACTAACAACCTCCATATATTGACAACAAACTAACAGAAACTACCAAACTCCTAAAACTTATAAAACATTATCAAATCATTATCAAATTCAGTAAATACCAAACTGAAGGTTCGATAATGTAAAACAAAGTACTATAGAAATACTCTAGAAGGGGGGGTTGAATAGAGTATGCCGGTTTTTCGCAGATTCTCAAGACTTTTGAAGCTCGTGCAAAATCCTTTGAGATTAGACTTAGTCTTTTCTCTGAAAACCTGAGTCACAAAGTTAAACAGTCGAACCAAGTGTGGAAATAAGGTAAAGCAATAAGTAAAGGACTCGATGAGTTGTTTAAGAGGTTCGGCACGAACTTGGCCTACGTCCCCGCCTAGGGTTCTTCCACAACCCTAGGATTCAACCGACTTTTATTGATTCACAAGACTTAGGATCCTAGTAGCTCACCGAGAAGCCTCTCTCCTATATAATTGCAATCTAGTCAACTCACGTTCCCTTGGAGTCCTAGACCAATCTAGAAGAGCCCCACCTCTCTATGCTATCTAGTACAATCCTCTTACACTTAGTGAATCAATCGCCTAGTGTCTACTTCCCGAGTTACAAACTCTTGAGTATAACAATCTCTCGAAATATATCCTATAAGCTCACAGTGTAACTCTCAAATGCTTTGAAATGAAATAACAGACTCTTAAGGACTAGCAGAGAGCACACGAAGAAGACAGATCTCGCTTGAAGGCTTGAGTGTATGAAAGCTTGTGTTCAACAGGTGTATAGCTGTCTTCTTCTTCCTTTTCTTTTTATTGAACCAAATCGGCGCCTAAGGATCTTCACCAACGGCTAGAGAGGATCATGGCTTGAGCTGGATCTTCTATCTTTGGAAACTTTCGGAGGCCATGATCTTCCGATTTGAATCTTCTCAATTTACAACATAAGGAAGGAAATAATATTTGAAAATACTTCCTGAAAGGTTAGTGTATATATAATAATATAATGGAAGCATATAATAACATAAAATAATATTCGAACATAATATCATATAGAACAGGTTTTGTGTTTCATCAATACTGTTAAAACTTCAAGACCTTTGACACAAACAGACTGTCAAGGCCTTTGAAACTTATTCCGATTTTCATCAAGGGAGTGGAGTTATCAATCTCCCCCTTGATGAAAGACAAAACCTGTGCATCCCTGCAACTTAGTCAAGCATATATAATATAAGTAAAATCGGACTAAGTGCCTGCATGAGTTAGAAAAATGTTGGATCAAAATTTTAAAGCAAGAAGACCATCCAACTGAAAATAAAACCAAGGTCTTCCAAGACCTTTAAATCGCAACAGTTTAAAAAGTCTAACACCACCACAGATCATCTCTCCCCTTTTGTCTTTCAACAAAGGGAGGAGGTAAAACAGTCACCAAAAGTTTTGAAACAATTTCCAAAAACCAGCAATGTTTCAGATTTGGGGTTAGGGTAGGATAGGATAGGGTTAAGCTTCATCGTCCGGAACATCATCCGTGAGCCGCGACCACAGACCTTGCAACAACTTGGTTACCCCGCTCATCTCCGTCAAAAACTCCTTGTGCAGCTCCTTGATATCCAGGCAAACTTCCTCCAAGCCCAACTCCAGGTTGTCTATGCGTTCATCAACGGCTGAGGCAGTGGGAAGAGCTTTTGAAGGAGAGGCAAGACTCCAAGTCCCTTGGGGGGACCGAGTGATGCCAATCATTTCAAGGCTCTTGGAGTCAAACTTACCCATATGACGCTGCTGTTCTTCATTTTTAAAATCGATTCCAGAAGCTTTGAAGATATGGGTCAAAAGGGTAGCAAAGGGGAGGGGAGTTCCTTTCCTGGCTTTTCTAGTGTGAGCCATGGATCCTAAAATGGTGTTGGCCAGATCAAGATCAAGGCCATTGAGGATTCGATAAAGTAGGATCATGGCATTGTCGGTCAGGAGAGAGCCGGAGTTTAGACGGGGTAAGAGGCAACGCACAATGATGTTAAATATGATCTTTGCCTCTAAGGTAAGGGATGAGTGGGTTAGCTGCTTTGAGGTGTTGGTAGATGCCTCGGGTAGAAGATATTTGGATCGGGCAAGGGTAATGCAGTCTTCTTTAGAGGGGTTTTCTTGAGAGGGTGGACAAGGGCTAGGAAGGCCAAGGAAATCGGCGAAGTCAAAGGAGTTGAAAGAGATTCTAACTCCTTTGACGACAGATTCTAAGAACCAACCATCGTCAGAGTGTTTGGCTTTGAGATTTATGTAGAACAGGCGGGTGAGTTGGGGATAATAGACGGTTTCAAGATTGAGAAGGGTCCAGGCTGGGGATTTTTTAAGAATAGCAATGCACGGTAAATTTAAAGCTTCAAAGAACGCAATATCTAAAAAATCAGAACAGCAAATCCTACGAGTTCGAAACTCATCTACCCACTTACCAGCCATTTCAGCATTTTTAAACCATGAAGAGGGGAGGGATTGATTTACCTGAATGAGAGCGAGAGGATCAGCGTTCTTCCTTCTAGCCTGTGTAGGAGCAAACCTCTTGGCAGGCGCCTCAAGGCTTTTGAGGGTGCCCTTCCTGGTGCGCTTGGGAGAAGGAGGCTTGGCTGTAGAGGCTTTCCGCTTCTTTGGAGATGGGGGAGGAGGAGGAGGAGGAGAAGGAGAGGGAGCATGCTCGGGCTCCTCTTCCTCTGACCCCGAGTCCTCACTAGACCTTTCAGCGTTATCTCCATCGGTATCCTCGTCCTCTCCGGATTCGTCTTGCTCCTCGTCCTCTTCCTCAGGCTCCTCTTCAGAAGGAACGTCCTTGAGAGCCTCCGCCTCGGCTTCCTTCCGGATTCTCTCAGCTTCCTCCTCGACCAACTTCCTTGCAAGCTCGGCCTCCTCCTCGGCCTTTTTCTTCCTTAAAGCTTCTTCTTCGGCTTCCTTGGCTGCATCCCTTTCCAGAATAGCATCAAGATCCTCCTCTTCTTCTTCCTTATCCACCTCCTCAGCGATGACCTTCTTTTTCCCTTTCTGCTTCGCACTGAGAGGCTTCTTAGCAGAGCGTTTTTGAGAGCCCTTGGTTACTGTAGTCGTGCTTTCAGCGATGGTGCTCTGGACAACAGCAGGGGCGATGGCTTGAGGAGTGGGTTTAGGTGTAGGAGAAGTAGCAGTGACGTGGCGTCTCTTGGGGGTGGCACCAAGTCTTTTGGGTGTGGAAGCTTTCTTTGATTTGGGGGCCATGGAGGTATTCGGCTAGGGTTTCAGGATAGTTTGAGAGATTGGAGAGGGAGAATTGGAAGAGTTTGGGTAGTTATGAGGTTATGAGGTAATCGAGAGGGGTTTGGGTTTTAAATAGGAGAGATTTGAGTGATGGGACGGGGTTTAGGGTTCCAATGTAAGTAATGATAACATTGCCAATTTGAAAAATATTTCAATTCAAAATTCAAATCTTCTCTTAACCATTTTAGAATAGGAGGGAAATAACCGAAAATATTTTGTTCCAAAAATATCTCTACGGATAAAATATGTGACATAAATAAATTATTTTGAAATCCGATGAAAATAATACTTGATCAAATATCTAAAAAGATATTAACCAAATATATACGATCCGATATCTGTTTTCTATCATTCAGTTCACAAACCTTGACATAAAACTCAAGGGTCTTGACAGTGAATAGAATTTATCTTTCGTAAAGGGAAAGCTCCCCCTACGAAAGTGCATCCTTGTTAAGCATCCCGATCTCTCGTCTAATGAAGGTGAACCTGTCCTCTACCAAAGGCTTAGTAAAAATATCAGCCCATTGATAATCAGTTGAAATAAAGGAAATGGACACATCACCTTTTTCGACGTGGTCTCTAATGAAATGATGCCTTACATCAATATGTTTGGTCCTTGAATGCTGAACAGGATTCTTTGTAATGGAGATGGCACTTGTATTGTCACACTTAATGGGAATGCCTTTGAGGTTGATGCCAAGATCTCGCATTTGTTGAGCTATCCAAAGGATTTGGGAGCAGCATGCTCCAGCTGCTATGTATTCAGCTTCTTATAGCCTGCAAAATCATTCTCATCTAGCTTGTTTCGAAATACCCATCGTGTGCCAATGACTGATTGATGCTTTGGCCTAGGCTTCAAGGTCCAGACTTTGTTCCTTTCAAATTCATTAAGCTCACTTTGCATAGCAATGATCCAATCTGGCTCTTGAAGGGCCTCATCTACCTTCTTGGGTTCTATAAGAGAGACAAACTCGTGAAAAGCACAAAGATCTTTAAGTTTAGAACGAGTTTGAACACTAGAAGTAGGGTCAGAAATGATATCCTTTAATGAGTGTGATGAGGAGTATTTGAATTTTCTTTTGCTATTCTCAACTTCTTGATTCGTCACACCAGCAGGATCGATTTGTGGTACATCTGACTCCATAGTCCTGTTAGGTTCAGTTTCAGCAGTTTCTGATATTTCAACACTGTTGGATTGGACACCAAGGGCTTTGGACGAATCTTCAACACCTTGGGCCAATTCTTCAGTGTTGAGAATCTGTTCCTGCATGTTCCTCTTCTCTGTGTTCTTGGTAGCAGCATCATCACCTTCCTCGTTCTCCACATGGATGTTAAAATCTATATCTGCAACACTTTCACTCAAAGAACCGTCATTGCATTCATCGAATATAACATGTATACTTTCTTCAACTAACTGGGTCCTTTTATTGAAGATTCTATAAACTTTGCTACTTGTGGAGTAGCCAAGAAATATACCTTCATCACTACGCGTATCAAATTTCCCAAGGTTATCTTTTCCATTGTTATGAACAAAGCAAGTACAGCCAAAGGGTTTAAAATAAGATATAAGTGGTTTGCGGCCTTTGAAAAGTTCATAAGGAGTTTTCTTTAAGATGGAACGAATAAGACATCGATTCAAAATATAGTTAGCTGTGTTAACAGCTTCAGCCCAATAGGTTTTAGGTAATGTATTTTCTAAAAGCATAGTCCTAGCCATATCCTCTAGGGTGCGGTTCTTTCGTTCCACAAGCCCATTTTGTTGAGGTGTCCTAGGAGCAGAAAAGTTATGGGAGATGCCATATTTAGCACAAAACAAATCAAACTGAAGTTGATCAAACTCCCTACCATGATCACTTCGAATTGACACTATGTGATCGTTTCTTAAAGTTTGCAACTCCTTACAAAGTTTTGAAAACTCAAATAAGGCCTCTGATTTTTCTTTTAAAAATGCAACCCAAGTATATCTAGAAAAATCATCAACAACAACAAGCATGTACTTTTTACCATTGGGAGATTTGACTCGCATAGGACCACATAAATCCATATGTAAAAGTTCAAGGGGTCTAGAAGAACTTACAACCTTTTTGGGTTTGAAAGAGCTACGTGATTGTTTACCTCGTGTGCATGCATTGCACATATCAATACCTTTGAAGTCCATCTCAGGTAGTCCTCTTACAAGCCCTTTGGACACAAGCTTCTGTAGTGTATGTGGACTCACATGACCGAGTCTCCTGTGCCAGAGCTTTGGATCGTCCGTCAAAGCTTTTAGACAGGTTAAGCTTCCTTGTGCCACTTGATCAGCATTCACAACGTATATATTGTTGTAATGATATGCTGTTAGTATAACTTCACATGTATCTTCTCTGCACACTAGACATCTTTTCTTGTTAAATCTGACATTATTGCCACTATCACATAATTGAGAAACGCTAAGCAAATTATACTTTAAACCATTCACAAGATAGACATTTTTAATACTATGGTTGGAATCACTCCCAACGCTACCAATATCAACGATGCCACACTTTCCTTTGTCACCAAGAGTGATTGTTCCTGTGGATTGCTCCTTTAGATCATGAAAGAGAGAACTCTTCCCACTCATATGCCTCGAGCATCCACTATCAATAATCTATTTTTGCTCCTTCACATTGGTGATCTCCTGCAAAACAAACATCAACATTTGTGGCTAGACCAATAAGCAAATTTGGATCCATTATTGGGATAAACCATATTTGGTAAAATAGTGCCTTTTTGGACCCAAACTTGTGTTATCCGTTCTTTTCTCAAATGAACAGGGAATGTATTGCGAATGATATATGGATCCTTTCTTCTATAGGGGCAGGTCTTTTTTACATGTCCCTTTCGAGCACAATGGTGACATATAGGAGAGGTTCTGCTTCCTTTTGCCTTTACAAAGGTGGTAATGTGCTGCTTCTTTAAAAACCTTGGATTGTAACCAATACCACTTTTGTTTAGTGAACTTTGTTGCTCACCCAACATCCTATCAAGAGTGCCTTTGGATTTGGTAAAACTTATGAGGGCTGTCTGTTGGTCTTGAATCTTATTATTCAGGGTGATCTTCTGGTTCTCTAAGTCATGATGTTCACTTCTCAGAGACGAGAGATCTTGCTTGAGTTCAGATTTCTCCGAGTCAAGAGTCTTGACTTTAATGTCAAGACCTGAATAAGAAGATTCAAGACTTTTGACCCTCAAAGACAGATCCTCAATAGTTTTTTCCTGGTCCACAGTTCTCTTAATAAGAGTGTTAGTTTGGGCAATAAGTTTCTCTTCATTGGCAATCATATTAGAAAGGAATTCCGATAATACCTCTTTTGGACTTGCCATAAGTTCTCTTACGATTACATCAAGCTTCTCATCGTGAGATTCATCTCCTGATGCCATAAGACAGACATTGGCCTTCTCATCGTCGGAGTCGGAGTCAGAATCGCTCCAAGTTGCCATCATGGCTTTCTTTTTCCATCTATCACCCTTCTTGGACTGGCTCTTCGTCTTTTGAGGGCATTCTTTCACAAGATGATCTGTTTCACCACATTCAAAACAAGACAACGGTTTAGTCTTCTTATCATTTTTGTTGTATTGAGACTTACCTCGGAATTTAGAAGACTCTGATCCATCCTTGTTGTTGAATTGTTTCTTCATTTTGAGGATTCGAGCAAGGCCTCTTGTGATAAGAGCAAAAGGATCATCCTCATCGTCATCCTCATATTCGGAATCAGATTCATCTTTGTTGTCATCCTTCTTAGATTTGAGCGCCAAATTCTTAGTGCTTGTTGGAAGTTCTCCATCGTCTTCATTAAGGATCATCTCATGCGTGATCAGTTTACCAAGCAGGTCGTCAAGAGGCAGAGTAGTGAGGTCTTGGGCTTCCTCTATAGCTGTTACTTTAGGACCCCACTTTTCTTTTGGGAGACACCTCAATATCTTCCTTACTTTCTCAACGTTTGTAAAGCTCTTGACGAGAGAGTCAAGGTTGTTGGTGATTTCTGTGAATCGTGTGAACATGACCTTGATAGACTCATCAGGCTTCATCTTGAAGAGTTCATACTTTCGAAGGAAGATGCCGATCTTGGTGTCCTTTACTTGGCTGGTTCCCTCATAGGTGACGACTAGCTTGTCCCAAATCTCTTTAGCTGACCTACAAGATGAAATACGGTTAAACTCATCAGTGCTAAGACCACAATAAAGTAAGTTAATAGCCTTGTAGTTTTTGGAGACGAGTTCAAGATCCGCTTGGATGTATTCAGACTCCTTCTTTGTGACTTTGGTTCCATTTGGTCCGTCTTTCTCTGGAATCTTTGGCCCATTCTCTATAATGTTCCAAAGTTCCAGATCTTGGTCTATGATGAACATCTTCATCAATGATCTCCAGTGGACAAAGTTGTTTCCTACAAAGAGTGGTGGTCTGCTGGTAGACCTTCCCTGTGCAAATCCTCCGCTTGCTTCACCAGACATGATCTAAAACTCACAAGATTGTTAGATCAAAAGCAGTGAGTAAAGCTCTGATACCAATTGAAGGTTCGATGATGTAAAACAAAGTAATATAGAAATACTCTAGAAGGGGGGGTTGAATAGAGTATGCCGGTTTTTCGCAGATTCTCAAGACTTTTGAAGCTCGTGCAAAATCCTTTGAGATTAGACTTAGTCTTTTCTCTGAAAACCTGAGTCACAAAGTTAAACAGTCGAACCATGTGCGGAAATAAGGTAAAACAATAAGTAAAGGACTCGATGAGTTGTTTACGAGGTTCGGCACGAACATGGCCTACGTCCCCGCCTAGGGTTCTTCCACAACCCTAGGATTCAACCAGCTTTTATTGATTCACAAGACTTAGGATCCTAGTAGCTCACCGAGAAGCCTCTCTCCTATACAATTGCAATCTAGTCAACTCACGTTCCCTTGGAGTCCTAGACCAATCTAGAAGAGCCCCACCTCTCTATGCTATCTAGTACAATCCTCTTACACTTAGTGAATCAATCGCCTAGTGTCTACTTCCCGAGTTACAAACTCTTGAGTATAACACTCTCTCGAAATATATCCTATAAGCTCACAGTGTAACTCTCAAATGCTTTGAAATGAAATAACAGACTCTTAAGGACTAGCAGAGAGTACACGAAGAAGACAGATCTCGCTTGAAGGCTTGAGTGTATGAAAGCTTGTGTTCAATAGGTGTATAGCTGTCTTCTTCTTCCTTTTCTTTTTATTGAACCAAATCGGCGCCTAAGGATCTTCACCAACGGCTAGAGAGGATCATGGCTTGAGCTGGATCTTCTATCTTTGGAAACTTTCGGAGGCCATGATCTTCCGATTTGAATCTTCTCAATTTACAACATAAGGAAGGAAATAATATTCGAAAATACTTCCTGAAAGGTTAGTGTATATATAATAATATAATGGAAGCATATAATAACATAAAATAATATTCGAACATAATATCATATAGAACAGGTTTTGTGTTTCATCAATACTGTTAAAACTTCAAGACCTTTGACACAAACAGACTGTCAAGGCCTTTGAAACTTATTCCGATTTTCATCAAGGGAGTGGAGTTATCACAAACTAATAGCAACTATCAAACTCCTAAAACTAATAGCAACTACCAAACTCCTAAAACTCCTAAAACATTATCAAATTCAGCAAATACCAAACTCCTAAAACATTATCAAATCCAGCAAACTAACAACTTCCATATATTGACAACTCCTAAACCAGCAGACACATTAGTAAAAGAAAGGAAGAGAAGAAATTGATTACATGCAAATAGGCTGCAAGTGTATGCTGGTGCTCCTTCCCAAGCTTCTCAAAGGAGAAGGCAAGCATTGGCACATGTGTCTTCACAGCAGTCCCGATGTCCTGGATCAGCAAGCTATATTGGTTGAGCTCGAGGTTTCCATGGAACTCGGACCACGAAATTTTGATCTTGCCGGAGACCCTCACTATCTGCATAGTCTTGTTACTCACCACGATTCTTCCTTTTCCTACAAATGGTCAGGGGAGCGATAAGATAATCTATCTTAAACCGTAAATTGTTCATCTCTAAAAAATTATCAAACACACAATAAAACCCTAAAAATTGGGAAATAAAAAAACCAACCTCTGATTGGTAGATACACCTCCTGGGTGGCTTCCTCATCCTGTGCTCCACCAAGGGACAGAGGGGGGGGGGGGGGAGGGTGGATGGGTGGTGGACCCAACCTGTGTACCACCGTCTGACGGAGAGGGGGTCGGAGGGGTGGTAGACCCAGTGTGTGCGCCATCGACTGACGGAGAGGGGGACGGAGGGGTGGTGGACCCAGCCTATGCGCCACCGACAGACGGAGATAAGGCCGGAGGGGTGGTGGCCTTAACTTCCTCACTAGCCACTGATAGAGGGGGGGGGGGGCGTTTGTGGGGTGGTGGCCGTCGGTGTTGGAGAGGAGGCCATTGTTGCCGGCGATGAAGAGCCGCCCCGTACCAGTCTCATCCGAGGTGGTGGCTTTCAAGGAGCACCTGCCTTCCAAGGGGTCCTCTGAAGTGGTGGTGATGCGGGTTGAGTTTCCCTCCGAATGACCTCCGAGGAGTGGGGCCTCCGAAGCGACGACCAAAGAGGGGGCTGGTGGTGGAGTAGTGGCTGGGCTGGGCGAACATGTGACCGGCGGTGGTGGAGTACTGGTTGGGCGAACGTGAACCTTCTATGCCCTCTTCGGTGGCATGATTGAAGGTGAGATTGATGAGGATTCGGGTTAGGTGAGCAAGAGATTGAAGAGGCGTTGAGAGAGAAATTAGAGAATAGGGTTTGGGGTTTGAGAAATTAGAGACTGAAGGATTGGATTTTGGGGTTAGACGGAGTATATATGACTAAGTGATAAATTAGGGGGGAAAATCCCGCCTTTAGGAAAAATTCATTTAAGACATGAACGACTATGAGGTTGGTGCCTTAAATGCTCTGTATCGACCAACGTGCAGCTGATAAAAAAAAACAAATGATAGAAATGATAGAAAGAAATGAAAGTAATGATAGAAATGAAATGTACCATAATGATAGAAAGAAATTTGTACCTGTCAATTTGTGCTAGGAGTTCCTCCCCATCAATAGCACGCAGTCTTGACTGTAACTCGAACTTCCCATTGAAAGCATGACCTCCTGTCCTCCAAGGATGGTTGAATGGAAGCCATCTGTGGTGACCATCATAGACCATTCTTCCGCATTCAAATGTTGCTGAGATATCATCGAAACAAGTATGGCATGCTTTATACCCCTTAGTGGCTGACCCTGCTAGCATCCCTAAACCAGGAAAGTCACTAATAGTCCACAACACAGCTGCTCTCATTGTGAACGTTGATTGCGAGTATCGATCAACCGTACAGACTTCAGTGTGCCATAATTGAAGCAACTCGTCGACCAAAGGCTCCATGAACACACTCAAACACTTCCCAGGTGACTTTGGACCCGGGATCAACAATGTCAACATGTTGAACTCCTTCTTCATGCACATCGAGGGCAGTAAATTATATGGAAGTATAATGACAGGCCATGAACTGTGTTTAGTTGTCATATTCCCAAATGGATTGAATCTGTCAATTGCCAGCCCAAGCCGCACGTTCCTCGCGTCATGAGAAAAATGAGGGAACAATCTATCAAATTCTTGCCAGGCTTCCCCATCTGTAGGATGTTTCAAACATCCATCATCTTTCACCCGTGAGCCATGCCAACGCATTTGCTTTGCAACATCTTTAGACATGAACAAGCGTTTCAGTCTAGGAGTCAAAGGAAAGTACTTCAGCACTTTTCTAGCGACCTTGCATCCATCCATACCTACCTCTATCTTCCATCTTGAAGTATGGCATATGGGACACTGTTCGACAGGAGGGGGAGTGTATGTAAAGTAGGAGAATAAAATAAAGCACAACTAGACTATCTCCCTGTCCCAAACAAATAATACAAGAATCCCCTCCCTTGTAGTAGTAGGGTAATTCAGGATCGAATCCACGAGGAGGTATGTCAGCGCTTCCTTTGTTGTACTCACGATCAAGGCTTTCGACCTCAGCAGACACTCGATATCGAGTATACAGGTCGATATCGACCTCAGTTCTGGTCGATTTCGTAGCGCAGTTCCTGCAGAAGATAAAACAGCAAGTCGACGTCGAGCAGAGACCTCGATATCGATGTTAGACCTCGATATCGACCCTTATGGTCGATTTCGATGCTTGTCACAGAAACTGTTTTTGTAACCAATTTTGTCGGAAAAGAGTCCGAAGAAAATAGAATGGAGAAGGAAGATGAACAGAAACAAAACTAAGACTTTTATGAAGAATTCAATTAATTAAAAGGCTTCCAAAGTCGGGGTTTCATGCCACAACGATAACAATGCAAGTTTCATGCTAAAGATATGAACTTTAATGTCTTTCCGTCAAATAACTTTCGTTATCAACACTTAGGTGATTAGAGGCTCTCGCATAATTCCTAAGAGTTACTATCCAATTCATGAGCAATTCAAGTTCACAATATGAGTGGCTTTCGCTTCAATAATGCAAATAATGAATCTCCCTAACTTTCGCAAAGGATCATGCATGGGGTAGAAGACGGAATAGCATAAAAGTCATACCTTTTATGCACTTACCTCACATTGCTATCGTCGGGCTCACCCCGACCCTAGAAGTGGGTTGACTACTCGCTCCTCATCATGCACATCATCATCATTGTTATTGAAAGAAATCTACTTTGAATTAAAACTCCGAAAGAAAGTACAACCGAACAAGCCACTCCGCTCTCGCTTTACAACTCCACTCGGCCTCTCTCTCTCTCTCTCTCTCTCTCTCTCTCTCTCTCTCTCTCTCTCTCTCTCTCGCTATTGCAACTGAATTGTGTAAATTAGATGTTCTTGGATCTCAAATTCCATCTCTAAACTCAGCCCTATTGGCCTCTATTTATAGATGTCGATAAGGACTCGAAACCTTATCTTTATTCTCTAAGATAAACTAAAACAAAATAAAAGCTAAAACTTCATGGTGAAATCAGCCTCCTCATGATAGATCTGGTGTTGATGATAGGGAATCTCGACCTTTGGATAGATATTGCAAGCATTGGATAAAATTCTATCAAAATCGGAGTCGAATTCCTCTGCTGGCATGTACGATATCGACCCTTGGACATCGATATCGACCCCTCCAAAATCTTATCTCGAGCTTCTCCTTCTCCTACTCGAACTGGCACTCGACTTCTATCAATTTGGTCGATCTGGCAGCCTCGATATCGACCCCCAGACGTCGATATCGACCTCTTCTATGTCGATATGCTCTGTTTCCTTTTCTGCTCGATTCCTATGTCTCTGATGTACTCGATGTCGAGGTCTTTAGTCGATTTCGACCTCTTCAGAAGACTTCGAGTTCTTTTTCCGCTCTTCCGAAGTTATCCATTTTCATCCTGTTTTCTGCGAAATCACATGGAAACTCGTGAAAACCTATATATTTGACATTTTAAGCATAAACTACACTAATCCCATGTTTTCCCATTAATATGCATGCAAAAGACAATAAAATGGATTCATATGTGCATAGAAAATATGGCAATTTGCGCGCACATCAGACACACTTCCAGATCTGAATACCTCTTATATAACAACACACAATTGTACTCACAAGCATGAATATCCACATAACTCAACCCGATATCCTTGCACACCTTGCGAACCCTTTTCCAATCCGGAGGAAAGGTGTGACTCTTCAGAAGCATGTCATTGATAAACCCAAAATTGTCATCCACACACTTATCAGACAACCCATGTTTTGCCTTTAACTTCATTGCCTTTTAAAACAGCGCTCAAAATAGTTTCTTTACATTCAGGATACAACGAAGTTCGAGCTTCCACTAACAGTCTCTCATATTTTTGGTAATCATCGTCCATCACATCCTCCAAACGAACCGAATCATCGCATGCCCCGTGTCCAGAATGATAAGGGAAGTTTTCATGAAGAATGTCCATCACCGGATCAACGCTAGAGAAAGTTGAAGCTCCTTTCTCCAAATATCACGTTCTGGCGAGTGAGAAACTTGGTAAAACTGGATCTTCGCCATGTTTGTCCCATACTGTATAGCATGGCCACATACATTACGATACAAATGTGAAAACATCTGCCTGGGTGTCAGTGGTTATCGACCATTACGATAACGGTTGCACGGACAATGAAAATGAGTCCTCCCAGTTGCTTTTTCAATCTCATGGACCACTCGCACAAACTCGATTATTCCATCAATGTAGCCTTTAGATTGAAAATGAAGTTGCATCCAACTCTTATCGTTCATCGTTTCCCAAACCACTCCCTATTGTCAAATATATCCACAATAAATTCAATAAGTTTCAACTCGTTCAGAAATTTCTACTCTCCACCAAAAAAATTCTACAATTTAACATTTTACATTTTCGATCACCACAAACACATATGTGACAACCTAAGCTCAATTTCAACTCTTTAAGCATATGTGACAACTAACCTCAATTTCATTCCACCAAAAATACCCTAACCTTAATTTCAACTCTTTAACAAACTTTCATTCTCTACCAAAAATATTCCACAAATATATGTTTCCCAACTTCAATATTCTCCCCACCTTTCATCCAAATATCATTTATATTTCAAATCTACCACGCAAATTCCACATAACATAAACACACATATATATAAAAACAAAAACAAAAAAACAATAAAAAAGTATCATGCTAACCTTAGCACACTTTAAGTTAACCAAGATCTTGTCTTCAATTTGTACAAAATTGGAGGATGAGAAGATGTGTGAAACAATTGGGGAATATTTTGAAAGAGTGAAAGAAGAAGGAAGAGGATGGATGACCACGACTGTTGTTTGCTCCCATACGTCCAACACTCAAATCGTAAACATTTAAGGTAACAAGTACACAATTATTAATGCGGTGGTTGGGGAAATTGATTCAAGCTACCAACATATATATGTTCGTCTCTTGAATGATGTGGTCAAAACCCACTTCAGTAAGGCAGTTGTGCTCCTTTTTATTTGTTGCCAATTGAGTTAATGCTGCAGCCTTCATTTGGACATTCACAATTGAAATGTTAATTTCAACTAACCGACATGACAAAAGCTAGTAGCTACGATATGATACAAAAGCCTTAAGTTAGGACGATAAAGTACCAAATAGTTAGGACGACGTAGTAGTCTAGATTGCCTAGTTACCAAATCCTACAAAGAGAACGAGACACGATTACAAGAATTAAGACACGATTACATAAGGTGTAGGCCATGCCTACTTCTTCACAAATGCAAGGAGGAGTTCTCCCATCTGACGGTTGCGTTCAGTTAGATCTCGGTTGAGCTTAGTTAGATCCCGGTTGCTCTCCGTTAGATCCTGGTTGCATCTTCCACTTCATGTAGCCGCTCAGTTAGATTCCGGTTGCGCTCGGTTAGATCCCGGTTGAGTTCTACAATCCGACGGATCAATGGGTTCTCGCTATTGGTTGCATCCTCCTCCTCATTGGGCGTGATAGGGTTGTTCTCCTTGTTGCCCGGCTGCACTTCGATCCTCCAGCTCGTCACTGTAGTCCGTCCACTGCGAATCATATGAAATAAGACATATTCAAGTCCAATCCAAGGGTAAAATCAGTTCTTGCCTTCATTACACTCGGCCAACTAAAAACAAGTTGTTTACATGATGTTCGTATAGCTCATCCCCTCCTATCCAAGGGTACTTTTCGGGACAGCCACTCGGCCAACTACCGGAAGTGTCTGACATGCTTGTGGACGGAACAACAGTTAGTATAAGAAACACCAGACAATTCATGACAACAACAAAATCATAGCTATAAGTCGCCACTGCTGAGTTCTATTATCAACAAAACAATTACAAAATCATAGGGCGAATTCGAAACCTTATTGATTTGAGGATATTCCAGTTTTCCCCCAATAATCCCTTTCGATTTGAAGATATTCCTCTATTAATCCCTTTATGACAATTCCAGATTTTCCCTAATCGAAACCCTTCAACCTCTATTAACCCTAATTAACCCTTTCGATTGGAGATTGAAGATTGTACAACTGAAGCCACACAAGCGAGAAGCAATGTAGTGGAGGACACACGAGCCAAAGGAAAGAAGAAACCATGTGGGTGAACTGAAACCAACTGTGTAAGAGTGTATTTTCTGTAACAGAAAAGGCTTCTCTGATTTTCTCATTCTCCTCTATAACTACCGATTGCAAAACACTCTCAAATCAATGTAACAGAGATGTAACAGAGATTTTATCATTCTCCTCAATAACTACTGGTTGTAAAACACTCTTCCCAAATCAATGTAACAGAGATGTAAAACACTCCCAAATCAGAAAAGGCTTCTCTGATTTTCTCAGTTCCAACAAACTCTCTGATTTTCTCAGTCTCTCAAACACAACATGTAACAAAGATTTATTTTACAAATCTGGGTGACAACAATGGAGGCTAGGGCGATTTGGGGTTGAGATTTCTTTTACAGATTTCACATTCCAACAAACTCAGATCTGGAATCCGACGGAAAATAATTGGTGACAACAATCAAGGAGATCGATCGATGAAGGAAGGAGAAGAGGTGTATGTACCTGAGCGTAGGGCGAGTGAAGAACTAATTGGAGATCGATCGAGGATGAGATGCCAAATAGCCCTCATTGTCTGCAAGAAGACGATGTCAAGATAACCCTACTGTCCGGAAGAAGACGATATGACAAACGCGCAGATCAGAATCACATGTTTTATTTAAATGTAAAGTTGATTCAAGGGACGAACCTATATATGATCGTCCCTTCAATGAAGGTGGCAAGACTAGCATCTGACAATCGTTATTGAATCATCATGTTTGTCGACAGTCAACGGTGTGGTCAACTTCCATTTCTTATTCAGGCGACGGACTTAGTAATTATTCATCGCCTGATAGCTTCTCTTGGATGGGTATACATCCGATCCTATTGCAAGCGACAAACCAGTCTATGTTTGTCTCTAGAAGTGAATTCAGGCGATGACTAAAAAGGCGTCCGTGTCTACAATGTAAAACTGGCCTAGTGTTTATCATTTTATATATGCACTTTATAATCTTAATTGTGTACTTCATAATCTTATTCATCCACTTCATATTATTATTAATACACAACATAAAGTTATATTTGCAAAAAAAAAATGTTGAAAACGAAAAAAAAGTGTTGGCGTGAAAAAAAAAGAAATTATTATATTTGCACAACATAAAATTATATTTGCACAACATAATGTTATACGTGCACAACATCAAGTTATATTTGCACAATAACAAGTGCCGACACAAAAAAATGTGCCGGCGCGAAAAAAAAATGACTTGGGAAAGGGCACATTATTGAACTTAAATGTAGTCACCCACGAGAATGATCTAATTAAGGAGGCCTTCTACTACTAATACATCCTATTTTTCGCCTATATTACACACAAAAAAAAATTTAGTGTAAAATATGGAAATACATACTGAACTTAATTGTACGTGCAGATTCACAAATCCAACCAGCATTTGATAACTTCATATATCCACAGTAGATATTGGTTTGGGCATGTATATTAGCTAGTTTTTTGATAAAGTCCAGACCAAGGTCAGGGAGAAGAACTATTGAAAAAGGAAAAGTAGAAAAGGTCAAATAGGAATCCACTAGTGGTGGCAAAGTATTCAAAATTTTAAATAAAGTTTACACTAGCTACAGTAGTTGATGATCAGGTCAGGCTACAGTAATTAAGGCCACTGTATCTGTGACTTGTTCTTTCTACTGAAATCCCCTCCTCTGATGACTTCCTCTTGTTGTTGTTTTGTTGGTCTTGTTTGATCTGCTGCTTCTCATGTTGTGCATCTGGTTGTTGTTGTAGTTGCTGCTGCAACTGTAATTGTTGTTGTTGTTTTTGTTTTTGTTGTGGAGCTATAAGAGCTACTTGTAAATCATCATGACCTTCATTCAGTTGATTGAGTATCTCTTGCTCCTCACCAACATATTTAGTTCTGAGCAAATGAGGCTTGAGTTTACTCACATCTGATAACCTCACTGGTTTTAGCAAAAACTCTTCTGCTCCTTCCTCCAAGCATCTGATCATTCATATAACAAGAACACGTTAACAGATCGATACAAAAGCGGAAATTAAAGCAACTCTAATCAACGGAAACTCGAATTTCAATTCTAGTAATTAGTTTCCGGTGTATGTTTTGTTTGATTTTGAGTTGATGCATATATATATATGTTCACCTGCTGATCCTTGAAGGAATGTTTTCAGATGACATGATCACCACTGGTATGTTTCTCAAAGATGAAGATTCCTGACAAAGAAGAAGAGAAGATTTGTTTGATTAGCTTTTCATCGATCTTCTACACCATAAATTAGTTGCAAAAAACTAAAATAAAATTAGGAAAGCAAAGGTTTCAACTGCAAAAAAGGTAGACAAAAATTAAAGCAATCCAGGATTTTACCACTTTTATAACAAATCACAAGTAAAATGCATAGGAAATTAGATAAATAAATAAAAATTTAATGTTACCAAAAACATGAGTTATAACAAATTTAATATATATGGAGCAGATATATGTTTGAAAACATAATCCAAATTGTGAAGGATTAGCAATGAGATAAACTCTCTAGCTTGCCCACCTTGATTTTCTTGAGCAAATCATAGCCAGTCATTTCAGGCATGCAATAATCTGTGATAATAAGATTCACTCCCACATCCTGAAAATTTATACCAAAGGAGAAAATAATCAGTTAATTAAAGTCAAAATATATGTGATCAAAATTTGAAGCACAAGATGGAGAAAATTGGAGGGTAATTAATTATAGGAAACCTTTTTCTTGGGAGAGAGTGAAATCTGTTGTTGCTCAATCTGATTGTTAGGGGAGACACATGGCTGGTTTGGTTTGCTCCCTTCTTCTTCAAGAAACCCCAAAAACTCCAATGCCTTGCTCCCAGAATCAACTGTTGTAACTACCATCCATAAAAAAAAACACAGAATCAATTATATCCTCTATATATATATATATGAATCAAAATCTCATTTATGATATATATATGAATCAAAATCTATTCCTTGTGTGTGTGTGTATATATATAGTAATTAAATAATATAGGTGGTACCTTGGTAAGATGAGGTCCTGAGGAGCCTTTCAATGAGCTTCCTGTCAAGCAAACTATCATCAACAGCTAAAACATGAAACTGTTGTTCCTCAGCAGCTACCATGACCATTTTGAATCTATCTATGATTCAAGATTCAAAATGGTATAACAAAGAAACTCTCTAATTCTTTCTTGTGAAGGAACAAAGTACTTTGGAGCTATCTATGGAAGGTTAATTATGTGCTTCAATGGAGGTGGGGTGAGGGGAGGGGAGGGGAGAAGTAATGGAAGGAGCTTTTTGGGATAAAATTAGGCCCACAACAGGCAAAACCAAATCTGTGTCAAATTGATATATAAATTACCATTATTAACCAAGCAAAATGCAACCAAGTGGGGCTACTTGATTTTAGTAGGTTTGTTGATTTTTTTTATATATAATAAAGCTAGATACAAATAATCTGAGAGAGCAAAAAAGAAGTTTCTTCTTGAATTCTATGGAGGAAATTAATCATAATCAAGAAGGAAGAAAGAGAGAGAGAGAGGGCAGGGGTGGGTGGGCCCACCAAAATCCTCAAAGGATACACAGGTGACTTCAGAAGATTGAGAGTGGGGCCTGCTTTGATACTCTTGTGAAATCAATGAGCCCTTTTACCATATCTTAAGAGTAGGTGGTAAGTCAAGTGGTGGAAGGAGATGGCAATTTTCTTTGATTCCCTTTTCAAGATTTGCTTGCCTCCCATGGGGCCATACATCATATATGCTCATATATAATGCCCATATCCATATATGTCATGTCATGTCATCACCTCCGATCTACATATATACCTTTCAATAATCTCCATCCATTTATATATATATGTGCCATGCATGCATGGATGTACATGTTTCCATATCTTCCACATACATGCATCACACATAATTTATTTTGATCAACTCGTTAATAATGTTATTAATTATATATAGTACAATTGTACAAAGAAGTTAAGGATAAGTGTTAGTCATATATCCATTTGCATATATAACTTGTATATATATACGCAGCTCAAATGATCAGCTAAAGGCATGCCAACTTGTGCACAGATAATAATCTTTAATTAATTGAAAATATATAACATACATATCCCATCAAATAATATTTTATTGTTAACCAACGCAATTAACTTGTTATTTGTTAATTAATAATGCAGAAACAGAGCGATTTGGGCTGCTTCTATTTTCAGTGTGTAAGCTGGTTAGTTTTAATTTGTACGTTTTACCTCTTTTTTTCTTGTTTGCAGTCAGCTATATATTGTAATTTGCTAGGTACGTGGCACCAACATCTTTTGGCTGCTTGCATATTTTGCATGCCACTAACAATAACACTAAACACTTGTCTGTGAAATTAACAAGTATATATATACTAGTAATCTAGTATTTAAGAATTAAGATACTTTCTTTTGAGCAGTGCTCTTTATTTCAGTTTTAAGTTTGATATATATAAATATGTTATCAAGTTACGTTTTTATCGTTTATATATATATATATAGGCACGAAAAAGGTTTTCATCGGATAAAAGTCATAAAACACAATTTCTTTAATTAATGGCATATATATATATTCAGCATGGTTACATATAAGCTGATGATTTGCATAAAAGAGATTATATATATATATATATATATATATATATATATATATATATATATATATATATATATATATTTATATACACCGGGATGCATCGAATCCGTGACAGTTATAAGTCAATGAGTATAACTTTATGTGTCCAAATTAAAAGATCCAAGTTAGTGCATTGGATAAAATGTCTACATACAGGGCGGAGCTAGCTAGGGGCCGGGGCTTATAGGGTCATATGCCCCTCCTCTCATTTGACTATTTACCATGTATTCTCCTCATCGATAATTTCGTTTTACACCGTACCCTAATCCGATATTTGAGTAAACAATTATGAATGTTTAAAAATTGAAGTTATATTAGGTATATTAATAGACTATAATGTTTTTATATTTTACTTAAATTTAACATTTACATACTATAATTCATCTCAAGAGCTTCGAAATGAGAGATTTGGTGGGGCGAAATGTCATCAGTTTCACCTTGCCAAAGAAATAATAATAACCCAAACCAACAAACTAGTATAGTAAGTAAGTAAGGGTTCGAACCCACATCGAACCAAGTATCTCAATTGCAATGTGTATTTACTAATATGTAAACAAAGAGAAAATATAAATGTAAATAAACAGTAAAGAATGCAAATAAACCATGAGGAATGTTAATAAGAACGAATAAAAGATGGAAGATGAGTGTGCTTTCTTCTACAATTCGCAACATTTGTTGACTTACTCGATCCTTGACTTAATCCCTAGTTATTCTAATGCAAGGAATACAATCAATGTTATTCCGACTTTGGTTTAAATAGACTAACATCTCTTAAAGGCATGTCAATCACTTACACAATATGTGACCCTCGTCCTAGTTGGATTCAAACATAAAGTAGCACAAATTCCCAAAATCTTGGCAGTTTGGCAGTACCAACACTCCTAATCAACTAGTATGCGATGTCACCCTTTTAACCCTAATCTCTTAGAAACCGGTATTTCACCAAGTGTCATTACCCTGCACAACCAATTAATGCTTTCAAGGGATCAACTTCGTGTGCTTGCTACTACGGCCTAACTATTCTTGCGAATCAATTAAAACCTAGCATGAATGCAAATTTTGTCGTGGAGGCCAATCAAGAAAGAGTGTATGCAATCAATAATATGAGCAGAAGGATAATGAATTAACTATGAAATAACAATAAAAATTAAGTCTCACAATTCAACCAACCAAGTCCTGAATTGCAGGCAAAACCACAAGTGTCCTAAGTACTCATAAGGTACCTTGGATCTCTGAACTTCAATCCTGTCATCTCTCTTAGTTAGTCAATAATTGAATGCCTCATACCTACGGAAAATATGTCTAATAAATAGCCTACTACCATCGGCAAAAACCCTAGAAAGCTTAGATACAGTTTCCATAAAGATAGAATTGGGCTGCTCGCACAGATTAAAAAAACAGGAAAATCGATAGGCGCCGCTTTCAAAACCGGTGGGCGCCGTTTTCACTCTTTCCAAACTTGTAGAGCTCGTCGAGAGATTTCCAATGCATGGTCATATTAGGCAATCAGAGATCCGAGGCCTTGGGAAATCGCATTTTAAGTTCAGCTCGCCGCGCGGACAACTTTTGCGGCCTGCTGTCATTTCAGCTCTTGGACCTTGATTCCTTTCTCCATATATTGCTCCTTGGCTTGTCTTGGATCTTTCATGGCTTGTTCCTTAGCTCTTCTTAGCTCCATTTTAACCATGATTTCTCTAACTCATGATCTACAAATAAGCACTAAAAACAACAGATTTCGAACTTCGAATACGAAATGATCAAGAATGCAAATTAGCTTATTAAACATGCAATATGGGCATTCTAATGCACCTAAGACTACTTATAATTCCTATTCAAAATATGCATTATCAAACTCTCCCCCACTTAAGCTTTCCTAGTCCTCTAGTGAACATAGAGTAGAGCATATGAACTACTTCATAAAAAAAATAACATCATAGAAAGTAAAAACATGATTGAAGCAAACAAATTGTCCTAACTCCAGCTCCCCCACACTTAAGCTTTTTCTTGTCCTCAAGCAAATCAAAACAAAGCAATAACCAAACACACCAAAAACATATTCATCATGCATTCGCCTCATCAAAAGCAACATCCCAATTGAGTGCAAACATGAACAAGGTAGACAAACATCCTAACATATATAGATGGCCAAGTAGCCCGTATGCTTATCCATCCAACCTCACAGGAAAAATGCGATTCTCTTGCTCTCATGTCTTTAGGCTTTGACGAACAACTCTCCACTCATGCATTATACAAAAATCTACATAAGCATTGACATTTATATCACAAATTCTCCACCAAATACGTCAAAACAAATAAGCAACATCACGACGACTTTCGCTCAATGGAAGACTTCAAAGAAGACTCCATTCGGCGGGGTTGTAATGGGGCTTGGTAAAAACATAAAGAAAAGGAATTGTATTTGGTCATGTGGTGCTTTCAATTCCGGGAACTAAGATTCCTAAAACTTCCAACATAACTCAAAACAAGTCAAAAATTACATCAAGATCTCAATAAATAATCAAAATAAACTCTTAACCAATTATTTATCCAACTCTCATATCTAAAAATAAATAAGACCAAGGCTCTTTATTGCATAATATTTTTTTCGAATTTTCTCTTTTTCTTTTTCTTTTTTTTTTCCTTTTTTTTTCTTGAGCCAAATACAATATGAAGAAAATAAAGCACATAACATTACATCTCTTTTCAAAGCATCAAACAATAAGCATAAACCATATCATTTCTTTCTCAACTCAAAATGATCATCCACAACCAACTCTAAATCCTAATTTCCGGATGGGTAAGACTTATCATAAGCTAGGATACATGAATTTTGTGGAGCTTCAAAAGAAAATGTTAAAGGCTAAAAAATTGGCTTCAAGCAAAGGCATAATGTAAGGTAGATATGGATAAATATAGGTTAAGACATAATTGCCTCTATCATACGAAACTTATAAGCAATGAACAATGTATTTAATTGGTCTAAAAAATAGATAATCATGTCAATACTAAGAGGTAATTGCATAAGATGAGTAAATCACACAATAAAGCAGAGAGAATATAGATGTAATCCCTATAAGGCCAAAAATTCTCACTAGGACAAGGTTTTTGTTGGATTTCAGTTATGCCTAGTAACTTATATCATACATGCTCAATTATATCTACATAACATGTTTCGCATAAACAAAATCAAAATTTTATAGAACAAGGCCAAACAATCCAAACATGTCATGGGATTTCTATGGTCATGCTAAAACACATGTCAAACATGGCAAGATGGGTATTTGAATAATACATATATGCAATGCATTATATTTTTGGATTTTTGATATTTTTCAATTGTTTTCTTTTTCTAATGTAATAAAATAACAGAAAAGTAAACATGAATACATGAATATATGACTATGCAATAAAATGATGGAAAATAAACATGAATGCATGAATCTATGAATGCAACTGTCCGCCACACTTAAAGTTTTCACTGTCCTTAATGAAAATCAAATAAAGATAAGAAAGTTTTAAAATTAAAATCACAAGTGAGGGAAAGGAAACATACTTGATCATGGTGGTGGTTGATGTACATATTTGCACCTTAGTTTATTACATCTTTTGACCTCATATTTCATTTGATTTCCAAATAAAAGTTTCAAAAGTATATGATCTTGTGTAAGAATGAACTAAAGTGTAAGAAATAGAGTCTGCACGAGTTTTGAGCTAACTATGCAGGAATTCGATGAAATCGGAGTCAAAACGAACAAGCCAAGTGAAGCTGAGATGAGGTCGATATCGACTGGAGACATCGATATCGACACTGGATTTCGACACGACTTCTGAGTGTCGAGATAAGCCACACAAACCAGACTAGAAGCCTCGATATCGACACACATGCATCGATATCGACCATCGTCATAGACATCGACTGGAGTTGGACAAGTCGAGCAGAAACACAAGCATCGATATCGACCTCTGGTGTCGATATCGACCCCACATAGATAGAAGATAAATTCGATTTTGAGGCTCGGATTGTGAAGTCTATCATCAAAGCCATGAGTTATCTCGTTCTTTTAGATATTAGCAGTTGTTTACTATCTTTACCTTTAAGTTATTTAATTTTATCAAAATAAAAGACCTATCCTAATTGTTCGGATAGAGTTCATAGTTTAGATAGGAGTTACAATCCTTGGATAGCGAGGATTAGTAGCCTATAAATAAAGCCTTAGGGGCTGATTTGTTAGATCATCCAATCCTAGAACAATCCAATCATCTAAGACAATAGACAATAGAGTTAGAGTTAGAGAGAAGTTTTAAGGTTTGACGTTTACGAAAGTTGACGTTGAGTTATAAAGCTTCGAAGTTTATTTTAATGCAAGTTTCTTCCTTTCAATCAACAATGAATCCCATGATGAGAAGCGAGTAGTTCCCTAAAGCTCTTAGGGTCGGTGTGAGCCCGACGTTAGCCATGCGCGCTTGAGGTAAGTATTTGATGTTGATATCGTTGTGTCTATCTCTCCTCCTACGATTCTATGTTTAGTCCTAATCGAATGAAAGGGGATTCATGCTAACAACTTGAGTTATAAACATAAAATTGGCAGAGACAATTAGGTTTATTTGCAAGAGTAATCCTAAGAGTTGGTGTACAGGGAAAGCTTGTCCCTCGGGTGAAATAGCGCAATTGTCCGTCTTATTTATCTCATTGCATGCATTGGTTAACGTTGTGGTAAACCCTAATCCTAGGAGTTGCCTTTTTACATAGTTTATACACACCTAAACCCACTGTTATTTCTGTTCATTGCTTCTCTCTCCATTCTCAATTCTTCGGCCTTTCTTTGCCGACAAGAAACTAACCCACTGCAGGGAGACATCGATATCGACCCCAGACGTCGATATCGACCACTGAGTTCGTTGACAGTTTTCTGAGTCGACGACGAACATCGCTGCGGAGTTTACTGGACATCGATATCGACCCCTTGTGTCGAAATCGACCCTACTGTGTCGACTGACAGTCTTTTGAGCCAGTCGATTTCGTGGACTGACATCGATATCGACCCCTTCTAGTCGATATCGACCACTTGTTTTTTTTGTCTCTACAGGTCTTCTATTGTAGAGAACATCGACAGCCGAGGTCGACATCGAGGCCCTAGGTCGAAATCGAGGCTTCTGGTTGACGCAGACGTGAAATTTCCAAGGCTACTAGGATCCCGCTGATACACCTCCTCGTGGATCGATCCTGACTACCCTTCCACTACAACGGGAGGAAGTCTTGTAATTATTTGCTTAGGCCAGGAGTCGGTTTACATTTATTTACATCTTTATATTTGTAATTACTTGACATATCAAGCCTCCTGCAACAACAAATTGGCGCCGTTGCCGGGGAGGCAATCAATCGCGCCCTAGTAGTCTATCTCACGTCTCTTTCTAGTTTGGCTTTGCAGGTGTATGCGACGCACTGATCGCTCACCTGAATTCGAAGGAGTAGACGACCCTGAGCGTTATTTCCATCTAAGGGCCCAAGCTCAAAGAATCATGGCGGACAACGCGAACCAGGCTGAACTTATTAAGCAACTAAGGAGGCAGGTTGAGGACCTAACGACTAGAGAAGCGGCACTTAAAGAGCGTGCGGATAGGGAGGAGGAAAGTAGAAGGCAAATAGAAGCCCAAATCAATGCCCTCCCTAGGAATGCCAAGCAATATATGCACCCCGCTCTCACAGTGCCTGAATCGGCAATTCTTATCCCTGCCTCTAATTTTGAAATTAAACCTAACTTCCTGACTGAAAAAAGAAGGCACCAATATGAAGGAAAACCTAACGAGTGCCCTATGGCACATATTTCTACCTTCTTAGACCTTTGTGATACTATTGCTGATGGACGAAGTCTTGAATATGTCCAACTAAAAGCCTTTCGATGGTCTCTTACAGGGAAAGCATTGCAGTGGTTGGAAAGCTTAGCCCCAAGATCGCTCCGCACCTGGAATGAAGTTGAGGACGCGTTCCTCAACAAGTTCTTTCCTCCTTCTAAGACGGCGTTGATCCGACAGAAAATCACGACTTTCAAACAAAAGCCTAGTGAGGCTCTGGCGACTGTTTGGGAAAGGTTCAAGGACCTTCTACGATCATGCCCGACACATGGCCAACCACCATATGTAATTCAGGAGATCATATACAATGCTCTTGACGCTGCAACAAAGGAGAGGATCAACACCTACACCGCCTATGGCTACCTTGAACTCGCTCCACAAGAGGCTTGGGAGACCATAGAGAGGTTGGTGGAATTCGATAACACATATGGGACTCCTGAGGCTTCTGACACATCATCATCGTCGAGGCCTGTCCCATCTATGCCCTTATATGAACCCTCCAATGTAATCGATCCGGACGTGAAGGAGCAATTTCATAGGGATCAACTTCGAAAGCTCCAAAAGCAAGTAAGGTTCCTTTCAGCGAACCAAGATTGCATTGAATGCGGATCGCAGTGGCACACCACCATCGAGTGCCCACACGCCGAACAAGTACACCTAGCGGAGACTCACCAAGAGGCGCGCTACATGAGGGGTCCCAATCACCAATATTGGGGAGACCAAAGGTTCCATCAACCACAAAGGAACCCGGTTAACCCTAGGGACCCCCCGCCTTATAGAGCTCATGGGCACCCGGAAAGAGACCAAAAGAAGGATGATCTTCAACTAGTACTGGATGAAATCAGGCGGAATCAGGCTAAGAATGATCATTCCAACAATGCCATCCACTCTCAACTCAATCACCTTACCACAAGGATTTGGGAGATGGATATATGGAAGAAGAACGTAGAGACCCAACTGGGTCAATTGGCGGCACAAATCCCTAGGCCGTCCGGAACACTCCCTGGGCAACCCACTACAAATCCTAAGGGACAATCCGGGACGGGCCATATCGCAGCCATACAATTAAGGAGTGGCACCAAAGTACAAAGGCCACGAACGAAATCGGAGAAAACAGCAGATCCAGTCGACATCGATGGACCAGTCGATGTCGAGGATGAGGTCGATATCGACCCCCATGTCGACCCACAAGTCGATATCGAGGCCACTGCAGAGCCATCAGAGCCACAACAGAGGTCGAAATCGACCGTCCCAGTCGATATCGACCAAAGCACAGTCGACATCGATGTCCAGCAGGCCCCTCCGACCTCCGTTTTGGCCCCTACTCCAAAGAAGACATTGCCATTCCCTTCCAAAGCATTGGAGGATCCCACCAAAGGTAAGTTTAGGTGCTTCATAAAGATACTTCAAGGACTCAACATCACTATCCCTCTTACAGAAGCCGTAAGCGAGATGCCCGCCTATGTGAGATTCCTCAAAGACATCCTGAGCAAGAAGAGATCCATGGCAGAGATCGCAGAGGAGTGCTCAAAGATGGACTTCCCTGAGAAGAAGAGTGATCCAGGGAAGTTTGCAATCACCGTGGGACTTGGCCAACATCGCTATAAAGCCCTATGTGACCTAGGGGCAAGTGTAAGTCTCATGCCTCTTTCTATTTGGAAAAAAGTGAACATCGGAGCACTTGAACCTGTGGACATGAAACTTTATATGGCTGATAATTCATTCGTCAGACGCACAGGTATAGTTGATGACGTTCCGGTAAAGGTAGGTAAGTTCTTTGTGCCTACTGATTTCATTATATTGGAAATGCCTGAAGTTCTTGTAGTGCCTATTATACTTGGTAGGCCTTTCTTAGCTACTGCAGATGCCAATATCAATGTACGTCGAGGATTACTAACCTTTACTATAGGGAACGAAGTGATAGAATTCTCTTTCAACCCAACCATGAGCGAAACAAAGCACCTGGAGCAAGTAGTCCTCTCGCCGGCTAAGGAGAAACTTAGAAAATTTTTGTTTGCGAGGACGGAAACAGCAAGCAGGGTCGACATCGACTGGAACCAGTCGATATCGACTAAAAACATCGAAATCGACCCCCTTGGTCAAAATCGAGTATGCCAGATCGCTGCCAGGAGCTTAAGTATGGAGTCACAGAGGTCGATATCGACCCCCACATATCGATATCGACTAAAGCTCTCGAAATCGACCCTCCTTGGTCGAAATCGATCACCCCTCAGCCCGAAGATTTTTGTTTCGGGCCCAAACAGGTAAGCCCAGTTAGGTCACGAAAGAGAAGGAAAGCACCCAAAGAAGAGCCTAACATCAAAGAAGCCTTGGTCGCCGAGCTTCGCTACTACCAAAAGGACCTAGATGATCCAGGAGAAGTCTCAAGCTCGAAGGGTCCCTACATAAAAGGGTCGTGAAGAATTGACGGAGAAGTCGGCCTAGCGACTCAAAACTCTAGAGCTTGTACATAAAACCTTTAAATTTTTTCGCATAGATGGTTTTTAGGATTTGGACTTTTAGCTGTTTTGAACTTTTAAAACTGAGATAATTCGTGCTTTATCTATATTTCTAACAAAGATTTCAGGCTATCAAGCAAAAGGAACGACGAAGAAGAAAAGAAGCTTCTGCAGAGGCAGTCGAAATCGACCAGGCCAGTCGAAATCGACCCCCCCAGGGTCAAGCCACCTCCTGGAGTCGACATCGAGGACTCAGGAGCGAAAAAGAGAGGTCGATATCGACCATTATACTCGATATCGACCCCAACCTGGCAGCCCTCGTCTTCACTTTCTTCCTCGACTTCGACAGATGCAGTCGACATCGACCACTGACCTAGATATCGACTTCTGGCATCGACCTAACCTGAAATCATCCTGAATCCGCAGGTTGCGCTGTGAGTTTATCTCTACCCTTGTTCTTCTTTTTAATACAGTGAGGACACTGTATATTTTAAGTATGGGGTGAGGGAAAGACATGTCTTATGGTCATAACTTGGTTTCTTCTTCGCATTGCATTCATGTTTAAATTTTTTGTTCTTAGTCTTACTTTTATAAAATAAAAAAATAAAAAAAAATAGAAAAATGTCAAAAATACAAAAAAATGCACGTTTATTTTTAAGTTTATTTTTTACCCTACTTAGATGTCCTATGATGAAAACTCAATAGCTGACTTGATCATGTAAATCCTATGGCATAGTTGGATGGTTTAGCCTAAGTCCTTAAAATTTTTATGTAGATTGTGAACTTGTGATGAAATTGAGCACATATGATCCTAGGCTAAAAGGCAAATCCAACAAAAATTGTCCTTGTGAGAATTTTGACCTATAGGGAGAACGTCAAAAATCCCTCCGCTTTCTTGAGTAAATTTACTCTTCCTATGCATCTCTAAATATTGTGATAGTTATTCAAAACCAATGCATATATATGATTATGTTTACGAGAATTAAATGACGGAGGCATCTTTTAAGCCATTTTTATCCTCTATTTACCTACCCTGCATTATCCCTGCTTGAAGCCAGAACATTAGCCTGAGCCTGAATTGCAAACTCCACAAAATTACTTATTACTTTCGAGAAAAAAAAAATCCGAAAAAAAATAAATAAAGATATCTATATATAGTTGTTGTTGCAGGAGGCTTGATATGTCAAGTAATTACAAATATAAAGATGTAAATAAATGTAAACCGACTCCTGGCCTAAGCAAATAATTACAAGACTTCCTCCCGTAGTAGTGGAAGGGTAGTCAGGATCGATCCACGAGGAGGCGTGTCAGCGGGATCCTAGTAGCGTTGGAAATTTCACGTCTGCGTCGACCAGTAGCCTCGATGTCGACCTTGGCTGTCGATGTTCTCTACAATAGAAGACCTGTAGAGACAAAAACAAGTGGTCGATATCGACTAGAAGGGGTCGATATCGATGTCAGTCCACGAAATCGACTAGCACAGAAGACTGCCAGTCGATACAGGGGGGTCGATTTCGACACAAGGGGGTCGATATCGATGCTTGCAGAAGTTTCCCAGGAGTCTCGAGATCGACACAGAAAACCGTCGAAGAATTGAGAATGGAGAGAGAAGCAATGAACAGAGATAACAGTGGGTTTTGGTGTGTATAAACTATGTAAAAAGGCAACTCCTAGGATTAGGGTTTACCACAACGTTAACCAATGCATGCAATAAGATAAATAAGACGGACAATTGCGCTATTTCACCCGAGGGACAAGCTTTCGCCGTACACCAACTCTTAGGATTACTCTTGCAAATAAACCTAATTGTCTCTACCAATTTTATGTTTATAACTCAAGTTGTTAGCATGAATCCCTTTTCTTTCGATTAGGACTAAACATAGAATCGTAGGAGGAGAGATAGACACAACGATATCAACATCAAATACTTACCTCAAGCACGCATGGCTAACGTCGGGCTCACCCCGACCCTAAGAGCTTTGGGGAACTACTCGCTTCTCATCATGGGATTCATTGTTGATTGAAAGGAAGAAACTTGCATTAAAATAAACTTCGAAGCTTTACAACTCAACGTCAACTTTCGTAAACGTCAAACCTTAAAGCTCAAAAACTCTAACTATCTATTGTCTATTGTCCTTGTCTTGGATGATTCTATGATTGGATGATCTAACAAATCAGCCCCTAAGGCTTTATTTATAGGCTACTAATCCTCGCTATCCGAGGATTGTAACTCCTATCTAAACTATTAACTCTATCCGAACAATTTAGGATAGGTCTTTTATTTTGATAAAACTTAAAGGAAAAGATAATAAACAACTGCTAATATCTAAAAGAACGAGATAACTCATGGCTTTGATGATAGACTTCACAATCCGAGCCTCAAAATCGGATTTATCTTCTGTCGAGGTAGGGTCGATATCGACACCAGAGGTCGATATCGATGCTTGTGTTTCTGCTTGACTTGTTCAACTCCAGTCGATGTCTATGACGATGGTCGATATCGATGCATGTATGTCGATATCGAGGCTTCTAGTCTGGTTTGTGTGGCTTATCTCGACACTCAGAAGTCGTGTCGAAATCCAGGGTCGATATCGATGTCTCCAGTCGATATCGACCTCTTCTCAGCTTCACTTGGCTTGTTCGTTTTGACTCCGATTTCATCGAATTCCTGCATAGTTACCTCAAAATTCGTGCAGACTCTATTTCTTACACTTTAGCTCATTCTTTACACAAGATCATATGCTTTTGAAACTTTTATTTGGAAATCGAATGAAATATGAAGTCAAAAGATGCAATAAACAAAGGTACAATTATGTACATCAATAGTGCATGAGCCAAAATCCTTAAGTCTTTTATTCATACAAATGTTATATTTTTGAGAGGTATATTAGAACTTGGAAGAAGGGTTGATGGAATGCATCTTTAGAGCATATTATGAAGAGTTATGGTTTGGGTATTGCAAGTGTTGAGATTTAGGAGTCTTGATTCCCGAATTATAAAAGCACCACATAGCCAAATAATTCCATACCTTTTATTTCATACCAAACCCCATTACAACCCCGCCGAGTGGCGTCTTCTTTGAAGTCTTCCATTGAGCGAAAGTCCTCCTGATGATTCTTATTGCATTTTCATAATTGGTTACGAAGTGGATTATTATAAATTGCAATGTTTATGAGATTGTATATGGAATTGAGTTGAGAGTTGATCTTCATAGCCTAAACACATGAGAGTTGAGTGCAAACACATTATCCTTGTGAGGTTGGATCAAAATTGCATATGCCTATGGATCGCCAAAATATGTGCTATGACGTTAAATTCACTTGCTTTGCTTTGCTACCGCTTATGATGTTGCTTTTGACAAGGGCAAAGACTTGAAGGGTGTATTGTAGGTGTTGGTTATTGCTTGGTTATTGCTTGAGGACAAGCAAGTCTAAGTATAGAGTGTTTTGATGTACATATTTGCACCTTGGTTTATTGCATCTTTTGACCTCATATTTCATTCGATTTCCAAATAAAAGTTTCAAAAGTATATGATCTTGTGTAAGAATGAACTAAAGTGTAAGAAATAGAGTCTGCACGAGTTTTGAGCTAACTATGCAGGAATTCGATGAAATCGGAGTCAAAACGAACAAGCCAAGTGAAGCTGAGAAGAGGTCGATATCGACTGGTGACATCGATATCGACCGTAGATTTCGACACGACTTCTGAGCGTCGAGATAGGCCACACAGACCAGACAAGAAAATCAAAATTTTATAGAACAAGGCCAAACAATCCAAACATGTCATGGGATTTCTATGGTCATGCTAAAACACATGTCAAACATGGCAAGATGGGTATTTGAATAATACATATATGCAATGCATTATATTTTTGGATTTTTGATATTTTTCAATTGTGTTCTTTTTCTAATGTAATAAAATAACAGAAAAGTAAACATGAATACATGAATATATGACTATGCAATAAAATGATGGAAAATAAACATGAATGCATGAATCTATGAATGCAATTGTCCCCCACACTTAAAGTTTTCACTGTCCTTAATGAAAATCAAATAAAGATAAGAAAGTTTTAAAATTAAAATCACAAGTGAGGGAAAGGAAACATACTTGATCATGGTGGTGGTTGATGTACATATTTGCACCTTAGTTTATTGCATCTTTTGACCTCATATTTCATTCGATTTCCAAATAAAAGTTTTAAAAGTATATGATCTTGTGTAAGAATGAACTAAAGTGTAAGAAAAAGAGTCTGCACGAGTTTTGAGCTAACTATGCAGGAATTCGATGAAATCGGAGTCAAAACGAACAAGCCAAGTGAAGCTGAGATGAGGTCGATATCGACTGGAGACATCGATATCGACACTGGATTTCGACACGACTTCTGAGTGTCGAGATAAGCCACACAAACCAGACTAGAAGCCTCGATATCGACACACATGCATCGATATCGACCATCCTCATAGACATCGACTGGAGTTGGACAAGTCGAGTAGAAACACAAGCATCGATATCGACCTCTGGTGTCGATATCGACCCCACATCGACAGAAGATAAATCCGATTTTGAGGCTCGGATTGTGAAGTCTATCATCAAAGCCATGAGTTATCTCGTTCTTTTAGATATTAGCAGTTGTTTACTATCTTTACCTTTAAGTTATTTAATTTTATCAAAATAAAAGACCTATCCTAATTGTTCGGATAGAGTTCATAGTTTAGATAGGAGTTACAATCCTTGGATAGCGAGGATTAGTAGTCTATAAATAAAGCCTTAGGGGCTGATTTGTTAGATCATCCAATCCTAGAACAATCCAATCATCTAAGACAATAGACAATAGAGTTAGAGTTAGAGAGAAGTTTTAAGGTTTGACGTTTACGAAAGTTGACGTTGAGTTATAAAGCTTCGAAGTTTATTTTAATGCAAGTTTCTTCCTTGCAATCAACAATGAATCCCATGATGAGAAGCGAGTAGTTCCCCAAAGCTCTTAGGGTCGGGGTGAGCCCGACGTTAGCCATGCGCGCTTGAGGTAAGTATTTGATGTTGATATCGTTGTGTCTATCTCTCCTCCTACGATTCTATGTTTAGTCCTAATCGAATGAAAAGGGATTCATGCTAACAACTTGAGTTATAAACATAAAATTGGTAGAGACAATTAGGTTTATTTGCAAGAGTAATCCTAAGAGTTGGTGTACAGCGAAAGCTTGTCCCTCGGGTGAAATAGCGCAATTGTCCGTCTTATTTATCTCATTGCATGCATTGGTTAACGTTGTGGTAAACCCTAATCCTAGGAGTTGCCTTTTTACATAGTTTATACACACCTAAACCCACTGTTATTTCTGTTCATTGCTTCTCTCTCCATTCTCAATTCTTCGGCCTTTCTTTGCCGACAAGAAACTAACCCACTGCAGGGAGACATCGATATCGACCCCAGACGTCGATATCGACCACTGAGTTCGTTGACAGTTTTCTGAGTCGACGACGAACATCGCTGCAGAGTTTACTGGACATCGATATCGACCCCTTGTGTCGAAATCGACCCTACTGTGTCGACTGACAGTCTTCTGAGCCAGTCGATTTCGTGGACTGACATCGATATCGACCCCTTCTAGTCGATATCGACCACTTGTTTTTTTTTTTTGTCTCTGCAGATCTTCTATTGTAGAGAACATCGACAGCCGAGGTCGACATCGAGGCCCTAGGTCGAAATCGAGGCTTCTGGTCGACGCAGATGTGAAATTTCCAAGGCTACTAGGATCCCGCTGACACACCTCCTCGTGGATCGATCCTGACTACCCTTCCACTACAACGGGAGGAAGTCTTGTAATTATTTGCTTAGGCCAGGAGTCGGTTTACATTTATTTACATCTTTATATTTGTAATTACTTGACATATCAAGCCTCCTGCAACAACAGTGGTGACTGTAATTGTTGGACGAAAAATGCATCGAATCGATTTAAGAGCAGAAATCTTCAAAGTACATCTCCAAAATCCGCGTCTGTATTGCTTGTACTGTAGCAAAAGTGGTTTTGCAACGTCGAGCGCCAATAAGAACTAAGGGATTAGGGCTTAGTCACGGCGACGAATAGGTGACTCGCGACGACGATAAGGAACACATGCGCTGGGCTGGGTTCATGTTCGCGGTGGCGAAGAGGGGCGGGGGGTTACTCTGTGGCAACCTGGAACACGTCTGGTCGAGTGGGGAGAAGTTCCTACTCGCGGCGACAAAGAAGAACGTCGTCGCGGTGACTAGGCTCTATTCGTGTTGTTCGCCCTTCTTTCCTCGATCCTTCTTACCTATCCTTCATGGTTAGCTCACAACTCTTCCAAAAAAACTTATCTCTTGATATGGAACTCTATAATTTATTGAATTTAAAGACTAAATAACTAACTAAAAATTGAAAAGCTTGAGCACATAAAGAAAACTTACCTTGAGTTGCCTCTCAAGAAACGTCATTGGTTAACGTCATAGACTCGACGATTTCTTCTCCCTTCCTTCAAGACTCATTTGGATATTGTCAACGCCTTCAAAGCAAATCAAACTCTTGTGCCCACCCATAATTTGAATGAACACTAAATATGAAAATATTAAAGTCTAAAGATGTTAAACTGAAGAATGTCTTCAATTCCTCATATGTGCGAGCATGACATCCTAGTGCAGGTATGTAGAACCACCAACACAGTTTCACCGATGGCTTGTAAAAATAATGCTCCCAAGGATCTACATATTCACCAAAATCAACAAAAGTGTAAAAAATCTCATTCCCTTGCTCAAGAGCCACATAAATTTTCTCTAGACTTGGTTCCTTGAGAGATGTGCTGAGAGTAAGGACTTTAGATGGATTAGAAGCCAAAACAAATGGATCCTCATAACACATGAGTGCATTAGATGGGGTAGGAGACATAACATATAATGGAGAAAAAGATATAAAATATGATGGAGAAGGAGACATAATATATGAAACCTCATGCGTCGACTCATGAGATTCCATGTCAGGAAACATTAGATCTTCCTCTTCATCCCAGTCCTCATCAGATAAGCCATGCTTATCGAAATAGTCCTGCTCAGTTGGCACATTGTCTTCTCCATCTTCATTCGTATCTAGGTTGTCTGTAGAAATAACGGCGGGCCCTGTTTCTTCTTCATGAAAAAGCGGCGGGCGCCGATCACAATCGGCGGGTGTCGGTTCTTCTGCAGGACCATTGTTTGGCTTTTTTCCCATCATTGATTCAAAAGGTAATGGTATGGATGCTAGCTTGTAGTCTTCTTCCACCTTTGCCATGTAACCCACACAAAGGAAAATATCCCATATTTCTGGCCAATCCAAACCACGAAGGCCTTCATTTCTTAATGATTTAATGAATTCTTGTATCTCGGGAAGCATGCCGCACCAAACACACCATGCTTATTCTCCCAATTCATCCTAGATACCCCGTGCTTTGCGGTTGTTCACTAGATCTTGCACTCTTGCGAGATAATGGTGAAAGTATTCTCCTTGGTCCTGATCTAACCTCAACATCTTGAAAAAGATTAGTAGCAGAGTGTTGCAAACCGTAAGATAGGTTCACAACAGGGTTAGATGTATAGAAAAAATAAATAAACACACAAAACAAATAAATAAACTTGATTCCCCGACAATATCGCCAAAATTTGGTGGGGGTGAAATGTCATGGGTTTTACCTCGCCAAAGAAATAATAATAACTCAAACCAACAAACTAGTATAATAAGTAAGTAAGGGGTCGAACCCACATAGAACCAAGTATCTCAATTGCAATGTGTGTTTACTAATATGTAAACAAATAGAGAATATGAATGTAAATAAAAAGTAAGGAATGCAAATAAACTATGAGGAATGTTAATAAGAACGAATAAAAGATGGAAGAAAAGTGTGGTTTCATCTACAATTCGCAACATCGGTTGACTTATTCGATCCTTGACTCAATCCCTAGTTATTCTAATGTAATGAATGCAATCAATGTTATTTCGACTTTGGTTTAAATAGACTGACTCCCCTTACGAGCATGTCAATCCCTTACACAATATGCGACCTTGATCCTATTTGGATTCAAACATAAAGTAGCACAAATTCCCAAAATCTTGGCAGTTTGACAGTACTAACCCTCCTAATTAATCAACTAGTATGTGTCAAAGGATGTCACCCCTTCAACCCTAATCTCCTAGAAACCGATATTTAACCAAGTGAAATTACACTGCACAACCAATTGATGCTTTCAAGGGACCAACTTCGTGTGCTTGCTACTACAGCCTAACTATTCTTGCGAATCAATTAAAACCTAGCATGAATGCAAATTCTGTCGAGGAGGCCAATCAAGAGAGAATGTATGCAATCAATAATATGACCACAAGGATAATGAAATAAATATGAAATAACAATATAAATTAAGTCTCATAATTCCACCAACCAAGTCTTAATTGCAGGCAAAACCACAAAAATCCTAAGTACTCATAACATACCTTGGATCTCTAAACCTCAATCTTCTCATATCTCTTAGTTAGTCAATAATTGAATGCCTCATATCTACTGAAATATGTCTAATAAATAGCCTACTACCATCGGAAAAAACCCTATAATGCTTTGATAGAGTTTCCATAAAGATAGAATTGGATCACTCGTGCAGATTCGGAAAACAGAAAAACCGGCGGGGGCCGTCCTCACTTTTTCCAAACTTGTAGAGCTCGTCGAGAACTTTCAATGCATGGTCATAATAGGCAATCGGACATCCGAGACCTTGGGAAATCCCGTTTTAAGTTCAGCTCGTCGCGCGGACAGCTTTTGCGGCTCACTGTCATCTAAGCTCTTGGACCTTGATTTCTTTCTCCATTGCTCCTTGGCTTGTCTTGGTTCTTTCACGGCTTGTCCGTTAGCTCTTCTTTGCTCCATTTGAACCGCTTTCTCCACCTTTTGATCTCGCATCGATCTCATGATCTACAAGTAAGCACTAAAAACAATAGATTCCGAACTTGAAATACTAAATGATCAAGAATGCAAAATATCTTATTAAACATGCAATATGGACACTCTAATGCACCTAAGACTACCTATAATGCCTATACAAAATATGCGTTATCAAGATTATAGTAATTATTTTGACAATTAGATAATAAGCTACGCAAGTTTAAAAGTTTTACACCTAGACATTATTTTATGTTAAGAGTGCAACAAGTTACATATTGACAAGAGTTGTTATTCGAGTCGAACAAGTATCATATTGCTTGATTATATTGAGTTCATTTAGAAACAAGCCGAGCTCGAGCGGGCTTATTTAGTAAATGAACGAGCTCGAACTGAGTTTTTTTTTTCAAAAATTATGCAACATGATATAATGATATTTTATAAATTTCATAAAATTCGAGCTTAACTCAACCTGAGCCGATCTTGATATCAAGCTTGAAAATATGTTCATATTTAACTCATTTCGTAAATGAAGCTCGAGTCGAGCGTTTGTTGTGCAGAACCCGAGTAAGCTCGAGCTACTCGGCTCATATAACAACCCTAATATTAATTTGATATTTATTATATTGTGTTTTATATCCTTATTTAGTTAAAAAAAAATTCTAGACGTTTCATTTATTTTTTTCAAACGGGAAAAATGATATCATTTTATTATACACTGATGATATTTATAATGAAATAGTATCATTTATTATCATATTATATATAAAAAAAATTATGCCGATTTAATCTAAAATGATATTACGTGCCCCCTCTTCCAAAAATTGATGGCTTGGTCACTGTCTAAATGCACCAAATGCACCGATGCGTACAAAACACCTAAACTGGTACACATGATTTTACCCGGCTCTTATGTGCACATGGCCACTCTCAACAAACATTGAAAGCATGTACCTGCATAGTAAAGGATAGTGGTTACAAATTAATTAATTTCTTGATTAGAAAAAAATTAACAAAACAGATCGAAATTCAAGTTAATTAAAGAGCATAGAAGAGAAAAGGCACAAAAGTGTTATGGTGCCCTTATAGCTGGATCTAGGGACACAAAATAATGTTTGTTTGCCCTTACAACAGTATGTTGGGTCACAATTAGCAAAGTGTCATTAGGGGCACCAAAAAATTTGTTCAGAGATTCTGATCAATATATAATGCCTCCTTCTAAATTCTAATCATATGTACTGGGGTATGTTGTTGCATTGCTTATATCATACTTGTAAACTAAAAAATTAGCTCAACAAACTTATGTGTTTCCAATAAATTCATAAATAAATAAGTTCTTATATATATATTTATGAATGAAAGTTCTTTTTCCAATCAATTACATGAATAATTAATGCTTCAATTTTTTTCTGGGTAGTCTGACCTTTTGCATTCTTTTAAAGGACAACGTACGTGTATAATTTGTGTTGATTCATCTTTTAACATATCGTTGCCAAAAACGCTGACGACCTCACTTCACTTACGTTTGGACTACCATGTCCGCCGGCCTCGATCCATCGTAGATGAGCATGTCAGAGTTAGGGCTGAGCAAAATTTGGATCGGATCGGAATCGGACTGGGATCGGACCGGAAATTACGGTCTTTGAATCGGACCGGGATATTACGGTCTGATCCACGGTCTAAGAAATTCTTATTTCCGGTTTTCGGTCCAAACCCGGGATCGGACCGGAATTTCCGGTCCGGACCGGAATTGGACCGGATTTCTTATCATTAAAAAAGAAGAAGAGGTGAATATGTGTGAGGCGTGCCTCTCTCTCCGTTTCACTTTTAGATCTAGGTTTTTTTGTGTATATTTTGACAAATTATTGTCGATTTTAGTATAGATTTGGAGAAATCATAAATATTTTAGACTAAGATTGAAGAATCTCATCTCGATTTTAAATCTAGGGTTAAGAAATTTCAATATAGGGTAAAGTTCCGGTCCAACCGGTCTTTACGGTCCGCGGACCGAAAAGACCGGGATCATAAGTTCCGGTCCCGGTCCGATCCGTGGTCCAAGTTCTTGGAGATTACGGTCCACCGGTCTTGGACCGGACCGAAAATGCCCAACCCTTGCCAGAGTGTTGCTCGATATCTTCAATCTCCTCTCGTACACACTATGCCATGGTGCAATTTAAGTGACGAACATATGGAGTGTCGTTGCTGGAAATCGGTTCAGGTGACGGACAAAGTCGTAGTCGTTGCCCCACACAACCCCAAGACAAACCATATCTTGGATTGGATTGTGGTGACCAACATAGAACAATTTCCGTCGCCTGAATTAACTCAGGCAACGAACATTGGTCTAAGTTGTCACCTGAACAGATGACAAAATGTGCCCAAAATTTAATAGTACCGGGGTGACGAACATATGATGTATGTTCGTGGCATGAATTAGCCCAGACGATGGACAATGTGGAAATGGTCACCTGAACAAATGACAAAGGTTGACCAAAACTGGGTTTTAGTCAGGCGACAAGATGATACTATGTCCGTCGCCTGAATAAAGGGACCCTACTTACCTTATTTAAAGCTGTTGGTTGAGGCAACAGATAAATTCCAATGTTCGTAGCTTGAGTAATGTCCGTTGCCTGAATAAAGGGGCCCTACCTACCACATTTAAAGATGTTGGTTGAGGCAACGAATGTATTCCGATGTCCGTCGCCTGAATAACAAGTTTAATAAAGAGACGTACCCACCACATTTAAAGATGTTGGTTGAGGTAACGGATATATTCCAATGTCCGTCGCCTGAATGAAAATTTTTAACAACCACATTAACTATAGTATACTTGTACACGAAAATGAATTTTTTTTTTCCAGATTTTCGATTTCTCCATCTTCATTCTTACACCACTCCATTTTCTTCTCCAAAGAAATTAAATTGATTACTTGAGGTATGTAAATATATATACTTAATTTATTGTATTTTTTGGGAAGTATTCGTTTATTAATCTATGTATTTAAGTGAAAATGTTATATTTATTGTATTTTTTGGAGATTTTTCTTATATAAGGTTATTTGTTTGTTTTGGAATTTATGATTGAGAATTAGATTGGGTTGAGATTGTGATTGACATTGTGTTTTGTATTTTATTATATAACTTAGGTTGAGATTGAAATAGTGATCGATTTTTGTTGAGATTGTGATTGAAATGTTTATTTATTGTAATTTTGTGTTGTGAGATTTTGAGTAATATTTTTAATGTAATTGTGATTGAAATATTTTTTTGGTTGATTGAGATTTCAAATGAGATTCAAAATGGAGATTGTGATGGAGATTGTGATTGTGATTGAGGTTTAGAAAAATTATGATTGAGAATGTGATTATGCTGAGATTGTGATTGAAATATTTATTTAGTGTAATATTTTGTTGAGAGATTTTGAATAAGATTGTCATTGAGATTGTTTATTTCTTTTTTATTTTGTTATATAAATTAGCTTGAGATTGGAATAGAGATTTTGATTAATATTTTGAATGTAATTGTGATTGAAATGTTTTTTTTGTTGTTGTTGATTGAGATTTCAAATGAGATTGAAATGATGATTGTGATTGAGATTTTGATTGTTATTAGGTTGAGATTGACATTTTAAATGTAATTAAGATTATAATTGTGATTAGGTTGGGATTGGAATAGAAATTATGTTGAGATTGGAATGGAGATTGTGATTGACATTGGAATTTATAATTGAGGATGTGATTTTGTTGGAGATTCTAAATATGATTGTGATGGTGATTGTTATACAAAACAGGAAGATGGAGGTTCCAGATAAGAGTTGGATGTTACTTCCTCGTGGGCATCCAAAATACATTGAGGGGATTTTTCTGTTTTGTGCTTGGGCCTATCGCAAAGCAAATGGGAGGTCATATGTTCATTGTCCATGTGCTCATTGTGGCAACTCTCGTGGGGTTACCATTCCGAAGAAGAGACCAGTTCATAATGCAGATATTGGATCGAGGGGCTTCCATTTCTAATGAGGGCCCTGTGATTGAGATGTTGCATGATGCATTTCCGTATCATGCTGTATATAATGCATATGTAGGGGTTAACCCTACTACCGTTGATAATGGAATGCCCACCTTTGAGGATGTTGCTGATGATGATTACAAGAAGTATGAGATGCTTTTAGTTGAAGATCGGACTCCGTTGTACCCTAGTGCCAAAATCACTGTTTTGGGTGCTGTTTTAGATGCTATGAAGGTGAAGATGAAGAATCGGTGGACAGATATGGGCATCCATGACATGTTTAGACACATTAACCGTTTGCTCCCCCGTGAACACAAGTACCCATTAAGTGGGAAATCGATGAAGGGAATTTGTATGAATCTTGGGCTTGGCTATCAGAAAATCCATGCTTGTGAGTACAATTGTGTGCTTTTTTATAAGGAGTATGAGAATTACGATGTTTGTCCCGTATGTGAGACCTCGAGATGGAAGCCATGTTTGGATAGGAGAGGAAGAAGGGTTGCCAAAAAGACACTTCGTTATTTCCTATTGACTCCTAGATTGAAGAGGTTGTACATGGAGCCTAATATTGCAAAAGCCATGCGTTGGGATGGAGAAAGGGTCACTTCAGATGAGTGGTCGAAGCATCCAGCAGATGGGGAGGCATGGAAGGAATTTGATAGGATGTTTCCACATTTTTCGCATGACATGAGGAACGTGTGTCTTGGGCTAGCAACTGATGGGTTCAACCCTTATTCTACGTTGGGATTGAACCATAGCATATGGCCCGTCATTATGATGCTGTACAATTTGCCTCCATCGATGTGCATGAAGAAGGAATTCAATATGTTGGCATTGTTAATTCCAGGGCCGAAGTCCCCAGGAAAGTGTCTGAGTGTGTTCCTAGAGCCGTTGATTGACGAGCTCCTACAATTGTGGAACATTGGAGTATGTACTATTGATCGATATTTCTTTCATGATGAAAGCAGCTGTGATGTGGACCATTAGCGACTTTCCAGGGTTGGGCTTGTTGGCTGGTGCAGCTACAAAGGGATATAAAGTGTGTCCCGTTTGTTTGGATGACACTGCTGCAACGCACGAACAAGGACGAATGGTGTATGATGGTCATCGTAGATGGATTGAATCGAACCACCATTGGAGGGCCGCGTGTCAAGCATTCAACGGAAAGTCCGAGTACAGACAGAGACCTCCCAATTTGTCCGGAGAGGAAGTTCTTGATAGAATCGACCGGTACGAATCACACCTTCAATTTCATTCCATATTAGATTCAAAGACATATGCCTAATCCCTTTTTTGTATATATGTGCAGGATTATGTCCCTCTCCTCAGCTTGCACGAGAAGTTCAAGGTACCCTATAATGCAACAACGAATCAACTCCTCAAGCCACTCCTCAATCCACTCCTCGAGCCACTGCTCCGGCTCCACCCATCGGCGAGTCCACTCCTCCTCCATCCATCCAGGGAGCCACTTCTCCGACACCCGCGTTGACCCCAGTCCCCACTTCCTGGAACCCCATTGAAGGGCAATCTTCCAACACGACGGGTTCGGCACAACCGCTCCTCATCACCTCCGGGTCTGCCGACTGCTCTGCCACTGCCACCGAGTCAGGCGAACGACTCCCCAAAATCAGCATTAGATGTCAAAATGTGAACGGTACTAATTAACTTTCTTTCATCTTACTGTTTTTTTCATCTTTCATCTTACTGTTTCTTTCTTCTTACTTTCTTTCATCTTACTTATTTACTTTCTTTCATCTTACTGCTTCTTTGGAGAATTGTAAATTAATTTTTAATTTTAAATTACAACAAATTGAGGGAATTTTTTATACAGAAAATAGCAAAGCTGAATTTTTTTACAGAAAACATCAATACAAAAACTGCTGTAACATCAACACAAAAAATGTTGTAACTCATCATGAAAAAGAATCAAAATGTCAAAAGATTGGTTAGTTTAACTTGTGGTAACCATAAGAATGTTCCCATGGCATGGAATAATTTTGTTTTACAGAAAACAACAATAACGAAGTTGCTGTAAATTACAGCAACTGCAACACCTATATCAACACAAAACTGATGTAACATCAACACAAAAACTATTGTAATTCATCACGAAAAAAAATCAAAATGTCAAAAGATTGGTTAGTTTAACTTGTGATAACCATAAGAATTTTTCCATGGCATGGGATAATTTTTTTTACAGAAAACAACAACAAAGAAGCTGTTGTAAATTACAGCAACTGCAACACCTATATCAACACAAAAACTGCTGTAACATCAACACAAAAACTGTTGTAATTCAACACGAAAACAAATCAAAATGTCAAAAGATTGGTTAGTTTAACTTGTGATAACCATAAGAATGTTGCCATGGCATGGAATAATTTTTTTTTTACAGAAAACAACAATAAAGAAGTTGCTGTAAATTACAGCAAGTGCAACACCTATATCAGGAAAAAAAATCAAAATTTCAAAATATTGGTTATTTGAACGTGTGATAACAATAAGAATTTCGCCATGGTAGGAAGAATGAGTCACATTTCCATAAAAATAAAGTGCAAAGGAAGAAAAATCAGATTGGTAAAAAAATCAGCAACAGTACACTATACAGAAATCTGGAAGTGCATAAAATTCAGAAATGTAATAAACCACACGGGAAATAAATATCAAAAGGATTAGTAAGTTGAACTTGAGATGACCATAAGAATCTTCCCATGGTAGGAAGAATAAGATGGATTTCCATAAGAATAAAGTGCAAAGTGACACCTAAAAAAATTGAAATTTAGATGCCTAAAAAAATTGAAATTTAGATGTCTTTCATTGAGATTTAACTTAATTTAGATGTCTTTCTAATAATGTCTTCTTTCTCTCTTTTGGTATGTGCAGGAGAAGGCCCCGCAAAGCAGCGCAACATAGGGAGCCACAAAACCATAGCACTGGTGGAGGCATTAGGAAGGAAACTGCCCTTGGTCTGGTCCGATTTCCTTGGAGGCCTAGACTCGACTCAGACTTTCACTAAACTAGTGAGGGACATAGGAGCTGGGGTGAGGGGACATGTCGCAATGCGAGCGGCATCCTATTCAGCACTTGACAAGGAGCACAATGACGCCCTCGATGTGTACCTCGGGGTACTTATTCTTTTATTCTTCTTCTTCTTAGTACTTTTGATTAGTATGGAGATAACTTTGCATCATCATAACTGCCTGAAAAATGATTGTTCTTCTGAGTACTTTTGAAATCATTTTGTTGTAATTACGCACATAGGCTGGAATTTGGGAAAATCTAGAAGTATTTCTGTTATGTGATGGGAGATTGCTTTGTTAGATTAATGTCTTATATGAATAAATCAGGAATCCTGTTTTGGATCATCTAATCATCTATAGGCAATTTCCTCTTTTGGGCCATGTAGATTTGTCTGATTGTCTCTACTGATGGATTAGTGGAATTCCAGCTAGGGTTCATCTTAGCCCTTTGTTAGATTAATGTCTGATTTGTCTGATTGTCTCTACTAGATTGCTCTATCAAGTTGTTTATTGAGCTATTGATTTCCCTCTTTTCTTTAATATGAAGCATTATATAAATACTTCAAATAAGTCATGAAAGGAAGTTGAATGAGAGACTTGAGTATTGTTTAACCAATAGTATTATGCGAGTCGTCTTCTAGTTGAAGTATAGCTACTTTTTTTTTTGGGGTTCTGGTATAAGTATAGCTATTTTTTTTGGGTTTCTGGTATAAGTATAGCTACTCTGATTTATGGTGTAAGCATATTATATTGTGGTTTCTGTTATAAGTATAAGTACTTTGATTTCTAGTATAAGTTGCATTGTGGTTTTTTTTATTTGGTTCCTGATGTAAGTTTAGATACTCCTTTTCTCGTATCAGTATATGAATTTACTAACTTTTCTGGTATCACTTCGTAAGTTAGAAGTTACATATAAAGTTACTCACTTTGTGATTTCTTATGTCATCCAGAACATGTACAATTTAGAGAATCTAGATCCATGTATCCGGGCATTCATCGATGGACGTGCCATCTCCATCTATAGATCTTGGAAAAGTCAGTGCCTGAAGATCTATACTGAGTATAGGAGAAGGTACATTCCGGATGAGTTCAAGCACCGTCTCTTTGAGTGGGAATGGTTGATAGAGAATGAGTTCGAAAATGAGGCGAAGAAGGTAAATTTCTACTGCTACACAATTTGTTTTGTATATATATATGTGTGTGTGTATGCATTTGTAGCTGTCAAACATTCTCTAATCTTCTAATTGTGTTTTTTGAGGCATTGTGTGCGCGGAACAAGGCAAACCACACAAAAAACCCAAACCCTATCAACCATCGTTCTGGCCCAAAGCCATTCAGCCACATGGCAACTGCGCTTTCTAAAGAAGGCAGTGAGGCACCGTTTGTTGAAGTCGTGCTGAACATGTACAAGTCTTGCCCAAATGCTAAAGAACAAGTTGTAAGTTTTATTTTCATTGTAATATTGTATAATAATTTGTAAACTTATTTCTGGTATAATTTATATAAATATTTCAATGTCTAAATTTTGAAAAAATGACTTTAATACTATGTAAAAACTTATAATCTAATACTGTATAATATCTTATAAATAATGTATACTCTACAAAGTGAGTAAGTTAGAAGTTACATATTAATACTGTGTAAAAACTTATAATCTAATATCGTATAAATAATGTATACTCTACAACTTTCAATTATTTTAAACAACTTTTAGTTATTTTAAACAACTTTAGGTTATTTTAAACACCTTTAGGTTATTTTAAACAACTTTAGGTTATTTTAAACAACTATAGATTGTTATTTATAGGCTTTCTCTTATAATTTATTTCGTTTTGTCAAGAACTATAATTTATTTCTATTTGTTATGATAGGAAAAAATTAAGCATTCATTGGAGGAGATCAAACAATCCAATCCACCACCATCAGAAGATGCCACTTCCAGCAATGCAGCATCAGCCCCCATGACCGTAGAAGCACAAAGCAATATTCTAGCATTTTGCTTGGGAGAGCGTCGAGGCACACAAGTTAGAGGTATACTCTTTAACAAAATTTACTGTAAATGTATACTCTTTAACAGAAATTTCTATAACAGTAAATGTATACTCTTTAACAGAAAATGACATTCAGATTTGAATTTACTGTAAATGTATACTCTTTAACAGAAATTTCTTTCAGAAATTTCTATAATCTGATCAGTTTTGAAGAAAAGACTTTGATAGAAATTTCTTTATCAAAAAATGTTTACTCTTTAACAAAAAATGACATTCAGCTTTTGAAGAAATTTAATAGAAATTTCTGTAACAGAAATTTCTGTTAGATAACAGAAAATGACATTCAGCTGCCTCCTCATGGGCTGCTAGTGTTGGATAACAATTAACTTGAATCATGGTTATGTAGGTTTGAATGGTGGTTAAATTTGAATGATATCCATTCCTTATTTAAATACATGCTGTTATATTTGAATGGTGATTATGTAGGTTTAGGAGGGTCTCACCGGCGACCCCCAAAGAAGAGGGGAGGCTCATGGGCTGCTGCTGCGGCTGAAGAGAGGAGGCAGCTGCAGGAGAGGGCTACAAAGGCTGAGGCGATTGTTGCAATCGCTCAGGAGGACGCAAGGTTGGCCAAAGAAGAGGCTTCCTCAGCTATATTGCACCTTACTGCATTGGAGGATGTTGTGCGGGGGCTAGTCGCAGACAAACAAGTCCACTTTTCAGCTAGCACCCCCGCGAATGACGCTTAAGGTTTGAATATGACTTTCTCATTCTCAATTAACTACTCTGCCTCTGGATATTTAACTCTAGTGTTAAGTTTTGTGGGTTTTGTTGGAATGTATAGTTTTGGTAGAAAAGAAGTGTTGGGTTTTGTGGGTTTTGCTGGACAAAGGAAACTTTTATGAATGTGGGTTTGGGAATATTTTGCTGGAACGAAAAACTAATTTGAATGTGACATTCGTATGAATCTTAAATTTATGCACTTTTTGACAAATGTGAATGTATGTGGATGTCAATTGTGAATCTGAAATGTATGTGCAAGATCTCCACAACGTTGTGAATGTGTTATGAGAAACAGTTGCTTTGGGTTTGATTTGGTGCATGTCAGGAGGGAGCGAATAGAGCTTCCAAATAGGATTTTATTTTTTGGCAACTCCATTCTAGCAACGAACATAGAGTAAGCCCATCGTCAGAATATTGAAAAATAACCAAGATTTCACTCAAACAATGAACATTGATCACTCAGGCAACGAAGTTATACAATCTATCTTGTCACTTTACGATTCCAGCCACGAACATTCGTCCATACGGTGGCTTGAACATCACTCATCTATCCACATATACACTGTACCCTCCAGCAATAACCATAAATGTTCGCCGCTTGAATAACCAAGCAACGAACAAAGGAACCCTTGTGGTTGTTACAACATGAAAAACACCTTCTTCCAGACTCAGGCCACGACATAATATCCGTTGCTAGATGATTCAAACAACGAGATAAAGTTACCTTTGTGGCCCGAATATTTAGATTTTCTGACAATGCACAACACTCAGGCAACGAACAAGACTCAGGCGATGAACTTATCTCGTCACTTGAATGGCTATAACAGATTCCAAGTCCGTTGACCATATTCAGGCAACAGACAGTTTGTTCGTTGCTTGAGACTGCTCAAGTAACGAACAAACAATTGTTCGTCACATGAAGATCGGAGGCACGACCTTGAAGCAACGAGGTCTCAAGCGACGACATGTCCGTTGCCTGAATACTCAAGTGAAGTGAAAGGCATTCAGGCGACGACTTAATGTCTGTCGCCTGAATTATACCAGGACGTAGTGACGTACTTTCAGAAATTAAACCTACCATAATACAATAGTAGTCCAATGAGTAACACCGAAAATTGGACATTCCCTATATATAGGCAAGATTATTAGGATCAAGATTTGGGATTGGATCGAGGCCAAACGTAGAATCGAATCTTAGGATCTTACAAATGAGGTAAATAAAATCTATATACATATACTAAAATCGATACATAATGTCTTACATAACGTGTTTTGGTTGATTAAGGAAAAACATTCTTCCAAAAAATATTAAAATAATATGCTATTATAATTTATAGAAAGTTATCAATATATATTTTATTTAATCCAAAAAAATATAAATTAAAACTATTTTTTTTATACAATTCCAACAATTTAGGTAAATTGACTCTCGTAAATAAACCTAATTATTTCTACCTTTTCTTAATTAGGATTAGTCGGTTTTCGCAAATAAACCCTAATTACTATCTTGTTTACAATTAATTCACTCCCACTTCACAATTACAACCAATATTCCTTGGATTCTCACCATAGGATTAAGCATAGAGGTAGATGACGATAAAGACACACAATTTCATGGATTCATCGATTAAACACACATATCTAATGTTGGGCTCACCCCAACCCTAGAAGAGGGAAATTAGAAACAAAGCATGTGAAAGCAAACAACTTTAAAACTAAAAGAAAACCAAAACTTACAAAATCTTCCAATCTTTCCTCCTTCACCTCCTCCTAACTGTTTGCGTCCGAAGACGACTTGGCTTAAATTCATATAACCCTAGGCCTAATGTCTTTATTTATAGTAAACCTAAACTTTCTCTCTAAGAAAGTATAATAATAAAATAATAGAAATATATCTTCTTTCTAAATCCTATCTATTATAGAAGTTTATCTCAAACATGGAAAGATAGATAAAGATCTTGTGTCTTAATTAATCCTTCAAAGATTCGGATCCTCCAACCGCATCTATTGCGCATGAATCTTCCAGTCGACGTTGAGCACTCTTCATCTCCAGTTGATCTCGAGTGATGTGGTCGACGTAAGGTTGTCGACGTCGAGTACTCTAGTCAGCTTTTCTTAGCATTCGGCTCCGTCTTAAAACGCACTTTTCGGAGTACTCTTCTTCTGATTGATGCATATGAACAGGCGCTGGGAAAGCTCTTTTCGAGAACTACAACTATCATGAAGGCATCAGAAATTGATCCAAAATGATGTATGGCAAAAACAGGGCTTTTCTCCATGCTTCGTCACTTTTACTCTTCCTTAGCTTCTCCAATGTATTCATGGTTTTCCGTTAAGCTCCAAAGTGCGTCCAAGCTTCTCCAAATCAGCTCTAAATCCATGAAAATCACACCAAACTTTGTGTAGATCGACTCTATATTTTGGAATTTATAGCATTCTACACAAATTCTTAACATTCCCAGCCCAAAATATAAATAAAAGACAAAATTTGGAGTAAAAGTAAGCACAAAACATGGTTAAATATGCGCACATCATGTTGGATTATTTGCAATTTTATAATTATCCTTGCTAATGCTTTTCGTTTTATCTCATCTTGCCAGTGCCTATTTTGTAAGCATTTTCATATTCTAGATTATTGTAAAGTTGTAGTACGTTGTCAAATATATTTCCGTTTTTGTTCATTCGTATACTTGCTATTGCAAGTGTTGCTCTTTGATTTTTGTTCCGTTTTATAAAGATGTGGTTCATATTGTTATTTATATTATTGTTGTTTGTGTCACATCCAGTAATACCTTTACTATATACAAATATATTTATCTTATTAGCATCGTTTTCATTGACACTTGATGAAGATATAGTTTGGGGTTTCTTTGGATTGATTACATAATTTGCAACTTATTGGTATCGCAACTCCCTTATTTCCCAGTAGTCTCATTTTTGTTGGGATTTCCTGCAAGTATAGTTTCCACAAGAAGTTTTTTTTTTAATCTTTGGTGTCATTTCAAGTTCCCATATCCATTTGGTGTTGTTATGTTCATTATCATTCCTTTTGGTGATACATCTTAATGCGTTGGCCGTAGAGAACCAGTCGTCCTTATCATGTTTCCAAGATAGTCTATCCACAAAAGGGTTGCCATGTATATATACATTTTCACTTTTTTTTTTTTACTATGTTTTCGGGTAAGTATCTTATCAATTCATCAATTTTCCGATGTATGTATGTAATTTCCATTGTGATGCTTGTGTTAATTTTTTGATTCAGTAATTGTCTTATTTCTAGTGGTTCGTTGTCTAACCCATTGTCCTTCTACAAGTTGATTGTTCTCCCGTTGCCTATTTTCCATATAAGTCCCTTTCATAATTCATCTTTTAGTGAAATTAGTTTTGTCCATTGCCATGATTTGCTTTTTTTTTTTTATTTTAGTATTATTCCTTCTACTTTCAGATATTTGTGCTCCACGGTTACCCACTCAGTTTATCAACTGAAGAGTCCGGGTTATTTGATGTCACAATATAACCCGGATGTTGAATGGGATGGACAACAACGGGGTCTCACCGTTAAGTAGCAATAGAACAACAAAAGAACGAGATAAGCAATAGAGGCAGCAACATACCATCGATCGAAAGTTCGAGAAAGATTAGGACGAGACTGCAAACGACGAGCGGTGGGAAGAGGAAGTGAACAGTGAGCAAAGGGAAAAGGAAACCAATGGTGAGACCGAGTCGAGGTTGCGAATGGCGAGCAGCGGGAAGAAGAAGCCCACGCCGAGCACTGGGAAGAGGAGGACAACGATGACCGGCAGTTTACGAGAGGGCATATTGACAAGAGAGAAGAGGAGGCGGAGAACTGTACGAGGATGGGTTTTCAATCTATTCTATCATCAAATTACATACAGGGTCAAAATAACCCGGATTTAGGGATTTTTTCAGGATATAATCAGGGCATTTACCCTTAGGTTATTTGATTAAAAAATGATTTTTTATACACTAGGTATTACACTATCCGTTATATAAAGGTCATCTAAATATGTTTTTTTCGGTTTCACCCCTTTATGTACCAGGTATGGCACACCCAGGTTATATATTATGTATTATTTGCTCTTTTCTATAGCAGTGTCCCATAAACGCAAGTAGCGCTCTGTTTCGTCTATTTGTTCAAACTCCGGAGTGCAATCAGCGCGTCGCATGCACCTATAAAAACAACACTAGAACAAAGCGTTAGATAAACAGACAGGGGTGGGCTAGTCCCAATGATAATGCATGATTTGCATATGCATTCTAAGTCATTCTTAAGTAATTTAGGTTGCATTTAGGGGTGGGCGCCGATGCATTGTCGGCGCCCGTCGATGAAGATTTTGGCAGATTTCTTCCGTGGGCAAATCTAGCCCATTAGGCTTTTCTTATACATTATGTTCTCCGAACCCCATCTCTCCTATGCCTATAAATATAGCTCTCCTCATCCCCCAATTGACACAGCTTACACACCACAATTCACAACAGGTTTGTCTCTTTTCCCGTTTTCGCTGTTTCATTAAGTCATGCTCTGCAGTTTTGCTTATATTTTATACATTGGAAAGAGATATGTGAGGGTTGTTTGAATACTATTTTATAGTTATTATTTGGTTTATGCATATTTGGTTATTCATTAATCTTGTTCTTTATATGTTAAGTTATTTACGTATCTTGATGAACAGGTTGGGATCCATGAATATGTAAGAGTAATGACACATAGTTTAGTGTTCTTAGTGGATGCGGTAGCTGGATTGACAACCAAGTGACACGTCGAATATGCGAGAATTGCATGAATTATATGCTTATGTGATTAGGGAATTATTGCCTCGAACCTTATGCAAGAGTTTAGGGAGATGATAGTGATCGAATCAGGAAGCTATTCAACTCTGTGCACAAACCAACACTAAGATAGCCAAGCATAACAAAACAACCCGATGATCATGAATTTACCAATGTTGCGAACACAAGTGAAGCTATATACTTCTGTCATATTATTTTCATTTTACAACCATTATTTCATTTACTGCTTTCTGTTCACCATTACTACTTCCTTCTTTACAAACTGCTCGTTTAGTTACAATGTTTGACCAAAGTCGTATGCACTCTCTGTGGGACCGACTTGTACTTGCTACTAATACCCGTTATAAATGGAAAGTATAGATTTACTATTTGGGGTGTAGAACACACGACATTCTACATGCACCAAATTCTTGGCGCTGTTGTCGGGGAGTGCCGAGTTTTTTTTATCAAACGTATTTTATAAGTCTTTTGGGTGCAACCGTCTTGTATGGTTCACATCTATACCACTAATCTTTCTCTAGTGCCCCGTGATACAGAAATCAAACGAAGTTTTTCCAGGTTACGAAGACAACAATCGAGCAAAATGGCCAACGATGATGAAGAACCGAATAGAACACCGAGAGATCTCAAGGAGCCTACGCTTACATCACCTCTGCTAGCCATCAAGCTTCCAGATCTCCCGACGGGCTCAAATTTTGAATTCAAGTAAGGATGGGCATCGTTGTTGCCCAATTTCCACGGAAGGAATGGAGAAGATCCAAATAAGCATCTGGCGGAATTTACTGCAGTCTACGATCATGTTAAACCAACCGGAATCACTGATGACCAAATGATGCTTAGAGTATTTACGTTCACTCTCAAAGATGCTGCAAATGAATGTCTCTACTATTTTCCAATGGAAAGTATCAAGTCCTAGATAGAATTGAAGAAAGCATTTCTAAACAAGTACTTTCTAGCTACAAGACGCAGCAAAGTCATAAAGAAGATATCCAGTATCAGGCAATCTTCAACAGAATCGATGTATGAGTACGATGAATGCTTCAAAAAGCTCAAAGATAGTTGTTAGCATCATGGGATCACGGAGGACGACCTCGTTCTCTACCTATATGAATGATTGTTGGATGCAGAGCGAGGAGTAATCAACTCAACTATCAGAGGAGATGTTCTGGATAAAACTCCAGCCGATGCGATGAAATTTTTTGAAGATCTTGCTAACGCCTCACAACAATATGGAAGGATGCAGGGAGTTCGAGGAATACACTATGTCAAGAAATGTTCGCTAAATTGACCATGTTTTATAGCTAATTTTACTTCAATTTATGTCATATATTTACATTAAGAGTTGGGAATGCTTTCAATTTGTGTAGTATATGCTCATTTGCAAGATATAGAGGTCTACACAAGTTTTGGTTTAATTGTGCAGAAATTGGAGTGGAATTGAAGTCAAAACAAGAAGTTGAGAACTGTCGCAGAGTAATCGATATCGAATGGAGCTCACAACATCGACTGAAAGAAGTGGTGGAGAAACTAAGTATTGAAAAGCCAAAATAAGCCAAGCTACTGGAGACGAGGTCGATATTCATCACCTAGATTGACTGACTGCTCGACATCGATGGGCCCAAGAAGTGATCGATATCGAGTGAGCTAATCGATGTCGGAAGAGCCAAACGTCGCCTGAGGTCGAGTGAAATGAGAGCACTCAACGTTGACTGCACCAGTCGACGTCGACCGAAGGAAATCAGTAGATTGAACACGCAAAGGATCCCAGATTTGGAAAGGATTATCAAGCCACGATTTTATCTTTTCTTTTACATAGACACTTCCTTATGGGTATTTTCCTATTTACCCTAGGGATATATTTTATTTTCCTATTAAGATATCTTCTTTTATCTTTTAGTTTAGATAGAATTAGGGTTTCCTTGGCTAGCAAGGATTAGTAGGTTATAAATAAAGCCCTCGGGGCTGAGTTTTAGCATCATCCAATCCAAGAAAACACACACATTCAGTTTACAAAGTGAAGTAGGAGGTTTTAGGGTTTTTCGGAGCTTTAGAGTTTGGTGCTTACGAGAGTCATCGCTTTGTGAAGATTCGAAGTTTATTTATGAAAGTTAAGTTCTTTTCTTTTGTTTCAAGCATGTCTCCTTCTACTATGAGCGAGTAGTCGCTTTTCTTCTAGGGTCGTGGTGAGCCTGACAATAGCCATGCTTGTGTGATTGATGATTATTTAAGAAGTTATTGCCTTATTTTCTCTATCTTATGCTTAATCTTCGAAAGCGAATTTGGAGAACTCATGTTGTTAAACTTGGGTAGTAATTTGGGTTTTATTCTAAAGTTTATAAACTCTTTTTATGAAAAGATAGACACAACTAGGATTAATTAATTGTGAGATTTATTAATCATAGTTGCTGGATTTGATGAAAGTTTCTTCCTTTATCGATAAAGCATGATTTTTTGATAATTTGTTGATTGCACTTGCATGGTTATTGTCGTGGTGATCCCGGCTTTGGAATATCTTTTTCATCTTGTTTACATCATTACTTTTAGCCCATGTTTGCATGTGACAGGCAAAAACATATGATTTTCTAAACCCCATGCTTCTACTTCCATTCTTTGTTCTTCGACAACTTCTGTCGAATTACTGCTTTTCTGTAAGAGTGCTCGATATGGAATGCAGAGTTCGAAATTGAGTGCCCCAAGTCGATCGATGGTCTTCTGTGTCGATCGACATTGTTACTGATATTGACATCGACTAGCCCTAATCGACGTCGACTGCTTGTTTTTGTGCTTACAGGTTTTCCACTTGACTTCGAGGTCTTCTGATCGAAATCGAGAGCCACTGACGATTACTGCTGAAGAACATCACTCGACATCGACTACCGCCATCGAGATTGACTGCACCCAGTCGAGATCGAGTGACTTTTGGTCGATTGCAAAAGCTGTTTCTCGGACTGCTTAGGAACCGCTGACCCACATCCTCGTGAATTGAACCTTATTCCCTTCCACTACAACGGGGGGGGGGGGGGGGGTCTTGTATTTATTTGATAGGATAGGGTTGATTAGTTGATTTCATATTTTATATTATTTTACAATCAATTATCCCCTACATCATCTAGAATGTAAGTTCCAGTCCTATCCAGCAGGATGAGATTAATAAGCTGAACAAACTAGTGAAAAGCTTAGTGACTCATGTCACTTAAATACCAGTCAGACCATTCAAAGTATGCGGAGATCTGTCGCATCTGAATAATCTCTGTCCTTAAGTTCAAGAAGGAGTAACTGAAGTCAAGGCAGTCGGAGACTACGGTCCTAGACCATATGGTAACAACTTCTTTTGCCCGAATTTCAATTCTAATTTTTTATCAAGGGTTCAGAAACAGGTCAAATGCTCAAGCTCAGTATGAAGGAAGGAACCAATTCGATGCTAGACTTCGAAATCCTATCCTAGCAGTTCAGCCCCAACAGGATGAAACCCTACGACTAATTCTAGATAAGTTCGCAGCTACAAAAAAGGTCATAGGACAAATGGTACAAGAGATCGGACAATTAAAGGCACGCGCTTCAGGGAAACTACCATCGCAAGTGGTAGTTAATCCAAATGAGCAGGTCAAATAGACCCAGTGAGGGGTCGAAACGTTGAACCAATGATGTTTAACCAAAGGTTCTTGTTAGGAGGCAGCCGAAGCTAGTTAAGTTTATTCATCATTCAATCCTCATATTTTATTATTTCCATTTCAATATTAAATTTCAATTTCAAGTTTACATTAATAAATCTCCTGTTCGTTAGAAGAGAAGTTTGTGTTTGTGTGTGTTTAACGGAGGGAAATGTCGTTAGATTTCACGTCGCCAAGGAAATAATTAATAACTCTAACTAACAAACTAGTATAGTGTGTAAGTAAGGGGTTGAACCCACAGAGAATCAAGTACTCCTATTGCAATGTGTATTTATCAATATGTAAATAAACTAAAGGAATGATAAGATGAGAATATAAATGAACTATAAGGAATGCAAGTAAATAATAGGAATGTTAGTAAGAGCAAATAAAAAATAGAAGAGAAGAGTGTGGTTTCATCTACAATTGGCAACATTGGGTTGTTTACTCGATCCTTGACTCAATACTTTGTTATTCAATCTCAAATAGTTATTCCAACTTTGGTATAAATGGATTGACATTCCTCGTAGAGATGACAATCCCTTACATCTATATGCAACCCTAACCCTACAAGATTAGACATACAAATAGCACAAATTCCCAAAGTAATAGGCATAATGATCACTCAAACTGTCATTACCCTACACAGTGAAGATCATCCTCGCAAAATCACCCAATTATGCTATCTACAAAAGGTCTATTTATTCTCGCGGATCAATTGAAACCCTAGCATGATGCAATTCTACAAAGATGGCAAATTAAAGTAAAACTAACAACATAAATAGGATAATGAAATACACAAAGGAATAATATAGAAATTAGGTCTCACAATCCAACCAAACAGGTCTTGAATTGAAGAAAAAACCACGAGAATCCTTGGTATTCATGACGTACCTTGGAACTCTCAACTTCAATCCTCTAAAGCGCTCTCTTAATCTAAATTAGTGAAATGAATAAAAGCTACTGAAAATAACCTAATATTTGCCTCCTTTCGTCGGCCAAACCCTAGAATAAGTTTAGATAAAAGTTTCCATAAGATGGAATTGGGTCGCATTGCGCAGATCCGGAAAACAGCAAAACCGGCGGGCGTCGCCCTTGCCAACAACTTCGACAGACTAAACTTGTAATGCACTTTCTGGAGTCGTCGTTCGTCGGATTGACGCATATGAATATGCTTTGGAAATATCTTTTCAAGGAATATAAAGCTTATGAAGACACCAAAATATAATTTGAAGTTCTAAGAAGATTAAAGGGGAGGTCTCTCCATATTCTTCGTTTTCGCTCTTGTTCTCGTGCTCCTTAGCTTCCCAATTCGACTTCTAAACCCTTCTTTGGCTTGTCTTATCATGTTCTTATCTCTTCCATGGCTTGTTCCTTAGCTCTTCTTAGCTCCATTTGATCATGATTTCTCCACCTTCTGAACTTGGATCTTATAATCTACAAATAAGCAATAAAAACAGTAGATTCTGAACTTCGAATACCAAATGATCAAGAATGCGAATTAGCTTATTAACCATGCAATATGGTTACTCTAATGCACCTAAAACTACCTATAATTCCTATACAAATATGAGTTATCAACCCCCCCCCCCAAACACACTTAATCTTCGCTAGACTTCGAGCGAACATAGAGTAGAGCATAGAAACTAGCTTCTTCATGTCTTAAAAAATTATAACATCATATATAGCAAGTAAAAACATGAATGAAGGAAAAAAATTGTTTTCACTCCAACTCCCCCTCACTTAAGCCTTTCTTTGTCCTCAAGCAAATCAAAACAAAGCAATAACCAAACCCCCCACGAGGTATTCGCCTCATCAAAAGCAACATCTCAATTGAGTGCAAACATGAATAAGGTAGACAAACATCCTAGCATGTATATAAATGACCAAGTAGCCCGCATGCTTATCCAACCAACCTCACAGGGAAATTTTTTTTTTCTCTCATTCTCATGTGTTTAGGCTTTGAAGAACAACTCTCAACTCATTCATTATGCAAAAAGTTACATAAGCATTGACATTTATATCAAAAATTCTCCACCAAATACGTCAAAGCAAATAAGCAACATCAAGAGGACTCTAGCTCAATGGAAGACTTCTAAGAAGACTCCATTCGGCAAGGTTGTAATGGGGCTTGGTAGAAACATAAAGGCAGGGAGCATATTTGGCCAATGTGGTGCTAGAAAATCAAGGAACTAAGATTCCTAAAACTCCCAACATAACTCAAATAACTGATGATTCACTCAAGCTCTCATAACCAATCAACATAAACTCTCAAAATAAATTTTCACTCAAACATTTATCCAACTATCATATGTAAAAATAAAAACTAAGGCTCTTTATTCCATAATTTCTTTTTCTTTTTTTTTTCTTTTTTCTTTTTTTTTTTCTTTCGTCTTTTTTTCGAATCTTTCTTTTTCAATTTTTTTTTAGAGCCAAATCCATGAAATATAATATGAGGAAAATTAAGCACATAATATTACATATTTCTCAAAGCTCTTATAATAAAACATCAAACCATAGCTCTTCCTTCTCAACTCAAAATGATCAATCCCTAACCAACTTTATATCCTAATTCCCCGATGGGTCAGGCTTGTCATAGGCTATGATACATGAATTTTGTGGAGCTTCAAAAGAAAAGGCTAAAGGCTCAAACTGGCTTCAAGACAAAGTCATAATGTAAGGTAGACATGGATAAATATAGGCTAAAAGGTGCATCTATCACTTGAAACTTATAAGCAATGATAATGTATATAATATTTCTCAAAAATAGATAATCATGTCAATACTAAGAGGTAATTGCATAAGATGAGTGAATCACACAACAAAAGCAAAGGGAATATAGATGTACTCCCTATAAGGCCAAAAATATCTCACTAGGACAAGTATTTGTTAGATTTCAGTCATGCCTAGGAACTCACATCATACATGCTCCATTATATCCACCTAACATGTTTCACATAAAAAGCACAAGTGTAGGACAAGGTTAAACAATCCAAACATGCTCTGGGATTTCTTATGGTCATGCTAAAACATATAATAGAGGACAAACATTGCAAGATGGGTATTTGAATAACACATATATGCAATGCATGATATTTTTGTGTTTTTGACATTTTTCAAATTTTTTTTATTTTTCTAATGCAATAAAATAACAAAAAAGTAAACATGAATATATGAATATATGGCTATAAAGAAATAAACATGAATGCATGAATCTATGAATGCAAATTTCTCCCACACTTAAACTTTTCATCGTCCTTAATGAAAATCAAATAAAGATAAATTTTTTTTAATTAAATCACAAGTGAGGGAAAACGGAACCTACTTGATCAGGGTTGTGGTGGTTGCAATCGTCGGACAAAATAGAGCTTGGAAGACTGAGGGCAGCGACCGCCAGTCTTTGGAACGGCGGGCGCCATTGTTGCAGTCTTCTCTTCCTCTCATCTCTTCTTGCCTACTATCCTGCGTGGTTAGCTCAAAATTCTTCCAAAACACTTATCTGTGATATGGAAGTCTATAATTTATTAAAATTTAAAGACTAAATAACTAACTAAAAATTGAAAAACTTGAAAACTAGAAAACTTACCTTGGGTTGCCTCCTAAGAAGCGTCTTGGTTATCGTCATAGACTCGACGGTTTATTCTTCTTCCCTTCAAGACTCATTCAGACATTCTCAACGCCCTTAAAAGCAAATCAAACTCTTGTGCTCAACCATAATTTGAATGAACACATTGTAGTAGTAATGCTCCCATGGATCTACATATTCACCATAACCCACAAAAGTGTTAGAAATCTCATTACCTTGCAAAAGAGCCACATAAATCGGCTCTGGACTTGGTTCCTTGATAAATGTGATTGAGATGAGTGCTTCAGATGAATTAGAAGTCAAAACACATGGATTCTCATGCGTGCACTCATGAGATTCCACTTCAATAGGCATTGGGCTTCCTTCTTCATCTATGATTTTGTCTAGGTTGTCTGCAGAAATACCAGTGTGCACTGGTTCTGGAAGGAGCGGCGGGCGCCGATTTTTTTGCAGAACTGTCGTCCTTCTTGCTTTTCTCGGCCACTTCTTTGCATTCCTCCTCCAATGCTTGGTCAGCCAGGTCATAGAAAATATCCCACATTTTTTACAGTCCTGGATTACACAAGCCATCATTACCAAGGGAATCGATAAGTTCTCTCATTTCAGGATTTACACCTTCATAAACGCAAAGCACCATATCTCGCAGACTATCATGGATACCCCGTGACTTATGGTAGTCCACCAACTCCTGCACTCTTGTGAAGTAGCGGTGAAACTTCTCTCCCTGGTCTTGATATAACCTCAACACCTTGAAAGAAAAATTAGTAGCAGGGTGTTGTGAACCGTAAGATTGGTTGACAACAGGGTTAGACGTATATACAATAATCAATAAATAAGAAAAAATGAAATAAACTTGTTTCCCCGGCAACGACGCCACTTTTGACGGAGAGAAATGTTGTTACGTTTCACCTCGCCAAAGAAATAATAACTCTAACTAACAAACTGGTTTAATGTGTAAGTAAGGTGTCGAACCCACAGAGAATCAAGTATTCCTATTGCAATGTATATTTATCAATATGTAAATAAACTAAAGGGAGGATAAGATGAGAATATAAATGAACTACAAAGATAGAAGAGAAGAGTGTGGTTTCATCTACAATTCGCAACATTGGATGGTTTACTCGATGCTTGAATCAATTCCTAGTTATTCAATCTCATATAGTTATTCCAACTTTGGTATATATGGATTGACATTCCTCGCGGAGATGACAATCCCTTACATCTATAGGCAACCCTAACCATGCAGGATTAGACATACAAACAACACAAATTCCCAAAGTACCAGGCAGAATAGTCGCCTAAACTGTCATTACCCTACACAATCAAGATCATCCTCGCGAAATCACCCAATTATGGTTGCTACAAAAGGTCTAACTATTATCGCGAATCAATTGAAACCCTAGCATGATGCAATTCTACAAAGATGGTGAATCAAAGTAAAACTAACAACATAAATCAGCGCAAGGATAATGAAATAAAAGGAATAATATAGAAATTAGGCCTCACGATTAAACCAACTAAGTCTTGAATTGAAGACAAAACCATGAGAATCCTAGATAATTATGACGTACCTTGGATCTCTCAACTTCAATCCTCTAAAGCGTTCTCTTAATCTAAATTAGTGAAATTAATAAAAGCTACTGAAAATAACCTAATATATGCCTCCTTTCGTCAGCGAAACCCTAGAATAAGTTTAGATAAAATTTTCCCTAAGATAGAATTGGGTCGCATTGCGCAGATCCAGAAAATAGTGAAACCGGCGGGCGCCGCTAGTAAAACGGCGGGCGCTGGCCTTGCCGATAGCTTCGACAAACTGAACATGTAATGCACTTTTAGAGTCAACATTCGTCCGATTGATGCATATGAATGTGGGCTGGAAAGCTCTTTTCAAGGACTACAACTCTCTTTTAGACGCCAGAATCTAGTTCGAAGTTCTCAGAAGCTTAAAGAGGAGATTTCTCCATATTCTTCATTTATGCTCTTGTTCTTGTGCTCCTTAGCTTCCCAATTCGACTTCTAACCCTTCTTTGGATTGTCTTAGCATGTTCTAAGCTCTTCCATGGCCTGTCCCTTAGCTCTTCTTAGCTCCATTTGATCATGATTTCTCCACCTTTTGAGCTCAGATCTTATAATCTACAAATAAGCACTAAAAACAGTAGATTCCAAACTTCGAATATCAAATGATCAAGAATGCAAATTAGCTTATTAGCCATGCAATATGGAAACTCTAAGGATGAAGAAAAGAATGAAAGAATGAAAGAAAATGAAGAAAGAAAAGAAGAAAACAATGATCTAAGGATCGGCACCTACCGTTGAAGTAGTCGCGCCCGCCGATGGTGCCCAGTGAAGTTGGCGCCCGCTGCTAAGTAGCCACGCCCGCCAATAGCCCTAGAAACTCAAAACGATAGTATTTTTCTTTAAAAATCCGATCCAAACTCGGATTTATCTCTTAGAATTAGATGAGGGAGTTGAAATTCTATGTTTTTGCTTTCAAATTTTCCTATTTCTTTGAGGATTTCAATCATATACATCATAATTCTATCTTTTTCTTTCAAATTTTATCTTAAAATCTCATGTAAATATAATGCATCCCCATTCCATCCGCCCTATCCTAAAATCTTTTGAGTTTTCAAAGCATTCAAGAGAATCAAAGCAATACAGAAGGTCTGATTTGAAGAAGAGAAGGCGAAGATCCTAGGCTTCTTCGTTAGAATTCGAAGAAAATCCAAAGAACTGTCATGCCCAGTTCATCGGCGCCCACTGATCACCCAGCGACGCCCACTGATTCTGCAGTTTGTTGTTTCTTCGAGTTTTCACTCGAAGTTTGGTGAGATCGTTCTTATTCCTACGAATTCTATTCTTTCTAATCATGTCTATTATTATGGTTATCCCGGATAATTTGGAACCTCATGAAGAAGCTAGGTGGTATTACTTGGAAAATCTGGAATATTCTACGATAAAGTTTTTCGATCCTATTGCTTTGTACACTTTAGTTTTGTATGACAATGTGCAGATATTACTATTTAAAGGAGGGTTGGATGACTTCCTTCATCGAGCAGTACCTACCTACCCAGATCTTGTTCGAGAATTTCTAGCAACTTTTATGTTAAACGGGTAGGTGGACCTTTCCTTTAAACTCATATGCTTCAAGTATAACTTCACATGGGAAGATTGTCGAAGAGCTTTTGGAATCACTATCGAACCGTCACACCATTGGTGGAAGGGTGCAGTAGGCCCAAACCTGTTTGATACCTAGAAAGAGGCTACAAGGACTACAACAAAAAGGGGAGCCGGATTTGTAGATAAGACAATCAAGCACCCACCGTTGAGAATTTTTCTGAAGGTGTTGAATAATACTTTCTTAGGGAATGAAGACATAGAGAAGATATCCATTTCTGAATGGGAACGACGTTATGCCCTAACCCTTGAAGTAGACATGGTCCCGAACTAGGTGGAAATGTTTATAGACGCATGTTCGAAGGCAAACTATACAGACGAAAAGCAGATCATTGGGTTTGGAGGATTAATCACCGTAATAGTTGACTCGTTGCAAATCAATTGCGACGACCTCAGCCCCACTAGAGGAGGGGAGTTCCTATTGTCACTATCTTATCTAAGGGAGTTGGATTTATTGGAGGGACAAAAATCACCATTCACATGGAAAGCGGGGATGGTCACTGCTTATATTTTTTGCTAAAATTGTCGAAATTCAAAACTATTTCAGAGTTCTACATCCCATCGATGATTTTGCCATCTATGGTGAAAGGAAGAAAGGGGAAGACGAAAAACAAGGACACTACAGCTGAATCATCCCCAATTGTTCTGGAATCTGTCTACAAGAGGCTGCACAATCTTGAAGAATGGAGTAAGAAGATTTCCTTAGAAATAAGGGAAGTCCATATAGAGCAAATTAGGTTACTTGCATCCACAAACCTCAAAATAGACAAGCTACTCCATGTGCTTACCTCAACGGCACGAGTACCGGAGACGCACTCGTCTAAAGACAAATGAATCGGTTAGTCACACATATTGTCCCCTTGAGTCTTTTATTTTATTTTATTTTATTTTTATTTTTCTTTTATTGTTTTCATTCATTGAGGACAATGAAAAGTTTAAGTGCGGGGGAGAAGGGTTTATCTTAAGCCTAGATTTTTACATTTTAGAGCATATTTCAAAATTTTGCATGCATGTCATATCTATTTTCAGCACTTTACTATGCATTATAAAATGAAAAAATAAATGAAAAAAATGTCAAAAATACCAAAAATATCATGCATCTTTGCATTAAATTGTGTCATTATTCAAATACCCATCTATCTTAGTTCTCGAATGTTTTTATAAGAAAATTGATCATTTAAGTTCCATTGCTTATTTGGATTGATTAGACTTTAAAATTTGGTTTTTAAGTGGAGCATATTAAGTAGACATAATTAAGCATGTATGACCTAAGTTCCTAGGTATGATTGAAATCCAATAAAAACTTGTCCGAGCGAGAATTTTTTGCCTTATAGGGATTATATCCATTCCCTTTGCTTTTATTGTGTGATTTACTATTCTTATGCATTAATTTATGAGTATTGGCATAGTTATTTATTATTGAAGTCCGCTATAATACATGTTCATTGCTTTTAAGTTTCATATGGTGGAGGCAAATTTTTAGCCATATTTATCTATATCTACCCTATGTTATACCTCTGCTTGAAGCCAATTTGAGTCTTAGCCTATTTCTTTTGAAAGATCCACAAAAATATATATATATATTGTCCTTAGTCGTTAATGAGCCTAACCCTCCGGGAATTAGGAATAGAGTTGGTTACGGTTAATTCATTTGGAGAGAAGAAAAACTAGTAGCTTATGCATTAATGTCGAGTGCTTTGAGAAAGAGATGTAATGTTATGTGGTTTATTTTCTCACATTTTGTACTTCATAGATGGCTTTAAAGAAAAAAAAAAGAAAAAAAAAGAAAAAAAAAAGAAAAAAAAAGAAAAAAAAAAGAAAAAAAAAAGAAAAAAAAAGAGAAAAAAAGAAAAAAAAAGAAAAAGAGAAAAAAATTCAAAAAAAGAAGAAAGAAAAAAGTATTATTGAAATAAAAGAGCCTACTTCATCATTTATATTTGTGAGAGTTGGAAAAAATATGAGTTAAGAGTTTATGCTTAAAGTTTATGGAAGTTTGTTTATTTTTGAGTTATTTTATCTATGTTGGAATTTTAGGAATATTAGTTCCCAGAATTGAAAGCACCTTATAGCCAAATATACTTCTTGCTCTTATTGTCATACCAAGCCCCATTAAAATCCCACCGAACAAAGTCTTCTTTGAAATCTTCCATTGAGCGAAAGTACTCTTGATGTTACTTACTCCCTCCGTTGCAAAATATAAGACATTTTACTATTTGGCACGTTTTTTAATGAGCTAAAAACTCTATAAAATATTAAATTTTTATTAAAATTTTTTACATATGTTTATACATATTAACAATATGTATAAGACTATGTAAAAATATTTAATAAAAAATTAATATTTCATAGAGTTTTTAGCTCATTAAAAAAACGTGCTGAATAGTAAAGGGACTTATATTTTGCGACGGAGGGAGTATTTATTTTGAAGTATTGGGTGGAGATAATGTTATATAAATGTCAATGCTTAAGATGATTTTTGTGTAAAGAATTGAGTTGAGAGTTGATCTTAAAGCCTAAACACATGAGAGCGAGCGAAACACATATTCCTTGTGAGGTTGGATGGATAAAGCACGCGGGCTACTTGATCACACGTATAAATGCTAGGACGTTAGTCTACTTTATTATTTTTTGTACTTGCTTGAGATTTTGTTTTTAAAAAGAAAGGCTAATTCATGAAGAATTATATTTGTGGGATACAATGATTATGTTTTAAAATGATTGTGCTCGAGGACTAGCAAACGGTAAGTGTGGGGGATTTGATATTGCATGATTTGTATATGCATTCTAAGTCATTTTAAAGTCATTTAGGTTGCATTTAGGTAGGTTTTTAGCATAAAGTACGATCATTGCCTTGAAAGTTGCAAAGTTCAAAATCTATGTGTTTTATGCCTATCTATGCAGATTCCTGGAAGTCAAGCTAAAGAAGACAGAGGAAAGCTAAGATAAGAAGCTTGAAGAGCATAAGGAAGAGTCAGAAAAGAAGACAGAAGGAAAAATGAGCACGACAAGACAAGAAGAAGAGAAAAGAAGCCACTGCAGAAGAGCGTTGCCCGTGTCCAAGACCGGCGCCCGCCAACCTTCAGCACACAATCCAGCATTCCGCAGACTACAGTGGATCGGCGCCCGCCGGTGCATTGTCGGCGCCCGCCAACGAAGATTCTGGCAGATTGCCTCCGTGGGCAAATATGGCCCATTGGGCTTTTCTTCTACATTAAGTTCTCTGAACCCTAGCTCTCCTATGTCTATATATATAGTTGTCCTCAACCCCAATTAACACAACTCACACATCATAATTCACAACACATTTGTCTCTTTTCCCGTTTTCGTTGTTTCGATAAGCCATGCTCAGCTAAACCTAAGGTTTTGCTTATATTTTATGTATTAGTTAGAGACATGTGAGGGTTTTTTTAATACTATTTTATAGGTATTATTTGGTTTATGCATATTTGGTTATTCATTACTCTTGTTCTTTATATGTTAAGTTGTTTACTTGTTATAATTGGCCACTAAGATAGATAATCTACATGCTAGGTGATTATAGCTAAATCCGTTATTGCGGGCCTTAATCCGACATAGTAGCAAGCATATCTTCATGAACAGATTGGGATTCATGAATATTAAAGAGTAACGACACAAAGTTTAGTCTTATTCTTAGCTGATGCGATAGCTGGGTTGATAACCAGGTCACGCGTTGAATATGAGAAAATTACCTGAATTATATGTTTATTTAATTATTATTGCTTCTTGAGCCCCATGCAAGAGTTTAGGGAGTTGATAGTGATCGAATCAGGAAGCTATTCAAACGTGTGCACAAACCGACACTAAGATAGCCAAACATAACCAAACAACGCAATGATCATTATTTCATTTACTACTTTCCGTTGACCATTACCACTGCCTTCTTTACAAACTGCTCGCTTACTTACTACGTTTGACCAAAGTCGCACGCACTCTCTATGGGTTCGACATGTACTTGCTGCTAATACTCATTATTAGTTGAACGTATATATTTACTATTTGGGGCATAGAACACACGACATTCTATGCGCAACACACACACGCACACACCTCACAACACAATTCACAACACTCTCCACTTCTCTCTTTTCCCTTTTTCCACTATTTTCGGTAAGCCATACTCGGCTAAGTTTTGCTTATATTTAATGCATTGGTTAGATACATATGAGGGTTGTTTGAATACTATTTTATAGTTATTATTTGGTTTATGCATATACGGTTATTCATTACTCTTGTTCCTTATATGTTACGTTGCTTATTCGTCTTACTTGGCCACTAAGATAGCTAAATAGCATGCTAAGTGATTATAGCTAAATCCTTTATTGTGGGCCTTAATTGATATAGTAGCAAGTATATATTGACAAACAGGTTGGGATTCATGAATATGAAAGGGTAATGACAGATAGTTTAGTGTTATTATTAGCATATGCAATAGCTGGGTTGACAACCAAGTGACACTTCGAATATGTGAGAATTATATGAATTATATGCTTATGTGATTAGGGAATTATTTCTTCTCGAACCCCATGCAAGAGTTTAAGGAGTTAATAGTGATCGAATTAGGAAGCTGTACAACTTTATGCACAAACTGACAATAAGATAGCCAAGCATAACCAAACAACCCGATGACCATGGATTTACCAATGTTGCGAATATAAGTAAAGCTATATTTCTTCTCGTATTATTATCTTCATTGCAATCATTACTTCGTTTACTACTTTTCGCTCATTATTACTATTTCTTCTATTTACAAACTGCTCACTTACTTACTACGTTTGACCAAAGTCGTATGCACTCTCTGTGGGATCGACATGTACATGCTGTTGATACTCGTTATTAGTTGAAGGCATCGAATCAGATTTGGGGTGTTAGAACTCATGACATTCTAGCGCGCACCAAACTCTTGCCGCCATTGCCAGGGAGTGCCGGGTTTTTTTTATTAAATGTAATTCGTAAGCTTTTTTTTGTAGCCATCTTGTATGGTTCACACCCGTCCTACTAATCTTTCTCTAGTGCCCTATGATACAGAAAGTGAACAAAGTTTTTCCAGGTTACGAAGACAACATTCAAGCAAAATGGGCAACGATGAAGATCAACCAAAAAGAACGATGAGAGATCTCAAGGAGCCTGCTCTCACATTACCACTACTAGCCATCAAGCTCTCAGATCTCCTAACGGGCTGAAATTTGAATTCAAGTCAGGATGGGCATCACTGTTGCCCAGTTTTCATGGAAGGAACAGAGAGGATCCAAACAAGCATCTGGCGAAATTTACTGCAGTATGTGATTGTGTTAAACTAACTGAAATCACTGACGACCAGATGATGCTCAAAGTATTTTCGTCCACCCTTAAGGACACTGCAATTGAATGGCTCCACTATTTGTCGACGGAAAGTATCAAGTCCTGGATAGATTTGAAAAAAGCATTTCTAAACAAGTACTTTCTAGCTACCCGACGCATAAAACATAAGAAAGAGATATCCAGTATTGAGAAATCTTTAGCAGACTCACTGTATGAGTACGTTGAATGCTTCAACAAGCTCAAAGATAGCTGTTTTCATCATGGAATTATAGAGGACGACCTCATTCTCTACCTCTATGAAGGATTGTAGGATAAAGAGTTAGGAGTAATCAACGCAACTAGTGAAGGAGATGTTCTAGATAAAACTCCAGTCGAGGCGGTGAAAATTTTTGAAGATCTTGCTAACGCCTCACAACAATATAGAAGGACACAAGGAGTTCAAGGAATACACCATGTCAAGAATGAAAGCTCTAGTCTTATCTAGCATGATGAGATCAGTAAGCTGACACAACTGGTGAAAAGCTTAGCAACTCATGTTATTGAACCACCGGTAAAACCTTGCAGAGAACCGTCGCACCCGAATGATCTTTGACTTCAAGTTCAAGAAGGATTAATGGAAGTCAACGCAATCAGAGACAACGGTCCTCGACCATATGGTAACAACTCCTTTAACCCGAATTTCAAATTTAATTTTTATCAAGGGTTCAAAAATATATCGAATGCTTAAGCTCGGTACCAAGGAAGGAATTAGTTCGAAACTAGACCCTGAAATCCGATGCCAGCAGTTCAACCCCAACATGATGAAACCCTTTGACTTATTCTAGATAAGTTCACAACTACAGAAAATGTCAAAGGACAAATGGCATAAGAAATCGGAGAACTAAGGGCATGTGCTACAGGGAAACTACTATCACAAGTGGTAGCGAATCCAAAAGAGAAGGCCGAAGAGACCCAGTAAGGGGTCCAAATGTCGAGCTAATGACGTTTAATGTTAGAAGGAGGAGAGTCAAGTTCTAAAACAAATATAAAGATATAGATGCGAATCCGAATCCTAGCAAATGCAAATAATTACAAGAGTTCCTCCCGTTGTAGTACAAGGGTAGTCAGGATTGATCCACGAGGAAGCAGTTCAGCGGTATCCTAGTAGCGTTGGAAACTCACGTCTTTAGTAGACTAGAAGCCTCGATCTCGACCTAAGTGCTCGATTCTGACCTTGGCTGTCGATTCTTTCTGCAACAAAAAACATGCAGAGACAAAAACAGCAGTCGATATTGGCTAGGAAGGTCGATATCGATGTTAGTCCAAAAATCGACTGGCTTAGAAGACTGCTAGTCGACACAAGGGTGGTCGATATCGAGTAGGTGACTCGAAATCGACCTTAGCTAATTCGTGCAGAGAGATGGAGATTGACACAAAATACCATCGATCTGAGCACAGTGGTCGATATCGATGTTGGTGGTCGATATCGATGTTGCTCCTGCAAAGTTGTTAGCTTTGTCGGCAAAGAAAGGCCGAAGAAATAAGGATGAATAAGGAGAAATGATCAGAATAAAAGACAATGTTTTTATGTGAATATATATAAAAAGCAACTCCTAGGATTAGGGTTTACCACAACATTAACCAATGCATACGATAAGGCAAATAAGACGGACAATTGCGCTATTTCACCCGAGGGACAAGCTTTCGCTGTACACCAACTCTTAGGATTACTCTTGCAAATAAAACTGAGTGTCTCTGCCAATTTTATGTTTATAACTCAAGTTGTTAGCATGATTCCCTTTTTTTTCGATTATGACTAAACATAGAATCACAGGAGATGATATAGACACAACGATATCAACATCAAACACTTACCTCAGGCACGCATGGCTAACGTCGGGCTCACCCCGACCCTAGAAGCTTTGAGAAACTACTCGCACCTCATCGCAGGAAACATCATTGATATAAAAAGGGAAACTTGCATTAATAACACCGAAACATTACAGCTCAACATCAGCTCTCGCAATCGCCAAACCCTAAAGCTTCTCTCTAATTCTAACTCTATTGCTATTATGGTTGTGTCTTGGAATCTCTCCTTGAATGAATGAATGTCAGCCCCCTAGGGCTTTATTTATAGGCTACTAATCCATACTAGCCAAGGATTGTATCTTCTATCTAAACTATAAACTCTATCCAAACAAGTAGTATAGATCTTTTATTTTGGTAAATATCTAAATAACGTAATAAAGCTTTAAGGTAAAAAAACAAATACTCCTCAGTTGTAATCTATCTAAATCTATAGATAATCCGTGGCTCTTGAAGATAGAATGGAAATCTGCGTATCAAAAAGCGTGTCCAAACCGTGTTGAAGTCTAGTCGATATTGACCAGATAGGTCGATTTCGACCTCTCTGTTTCTGCTCGACGGGCTTAGCTCTACTCGATTTCTGGGACTTGGTCGATATCGATGTAAGGTGATCGATATCGAGTGCTTTTCTTCTGTTGGTTAATGGTCTGTCTCGACACTCATGGTCTGTGTCGATGTCTGTAGTCGATATCGAACATATAGGTCGATTTCGACCTTTTCTATGCTTTCCTTGGCTTCTTCGTTTTGACTCCGATTTCGCTCGAATTCCTACATAATTAGATCAAAACTTGTGGAGACTCTATTTCTTGCATGTTAGCTCATTCTACATAAATTTACATTATTTTCAATCTTTTCTTTTGGAATCGAATGAAATATGAAGTCAAAAGATGCAATAAAAAAATACTAAATATGTACATCAAAACACCCCATACTTAGACTTGCTTGTCCTCAAGCAATAGCCAAGCAGTAACCAACACCTACAACACACCTTCAAGCCTTCGCCCTTGTCAAAAGCAACATCATAAATGGTAGCAAAGGAAAGCAAGTGAATTTAACGTCATAGCACATATTTAAGCGATCCATAGGCATATGCAATTTTGATCCAACCTCACAGGGATAATGTGTTTGCACTCAACTCTCATGTGTTTAGGCTATGAAGATCAACTCTCAACTCAATTTTATATACAATCTCATAAACATTGCAATTTATAAGAATCCACTTCGCAACCAATTATGAAAATGCAATAAGAACCGTCAGGAGGAATTTCGCTCAATGGAAGACTTCAAAGAAGACTCCTTTCGGCGAGGTTGTAATGGGGCTTGGTATGAAATAAAGAGTATGGAATTATTCGGTTATGTGGTGCTTATAAAATTCGGGAATCAAGACTCCTAAACCTTATCACTACTATATCCAAACCATATCTCTTCAATGTTGCACTTTCCAAACTCCTCTTCCATAATGCTCATCAACCCTTCTTTCAAACCCTATTATGCTCTCAAAAGTATAGATCTTGTATGAAATAAATAAAGAACTAAGGAATTTGGCTCATGCATAACATATATATATATATATATATATATATATATATATATATATATATATATTGCATGAAAATAATAATAAATAATACTAGAAAGTGTGCATTTATATGGTGAGCCAAAAATCCTTTTACAAAGTATGAAAAGATGCAAATATGTACCATCCCATAATTTTCTTTACTCAAAACTAAATAATATGCACTTTTCTTTCCACAATGCATTATTCCTACCAAACTAAGTGTCAATTCCCAAATGGGGGTCATGCTCAATTTGGCTAGGGATAATTTTTTGGAGTTTGCAATATAAGGCTCAGACTAATATTCTGGCTTCAAGCAGAGATAATGCAGGGTAGGTAAAGAGAGGATAAAAATGGCTTAAAAGATGCCTCCATCATTTAATTCTCATAAACATAGACATATATATGCATTGGCTTTAACTAACTATCACAACATTTAGAAATGCATAGGAAGAGTAAATTCACTCAAGAAAGTAGAGGGATTTTTTATGTTCTCCCTATAGGCCAAAATTCTCACAAGGACAATTTTTGTTGGATTTGCTTTTTAGCCTAGGATCATATGTGCTCAATTTCATCATAAGTTCACAATCTACATAAAAACCATTTTAAGGACTTAGGCTAAACCATTCAAATATGCCATAGGATTTACATGATCAAGTCAGCTATTGAGATCTCATCATTGGACATCTAATTAAGGATTAAAAACAAATTTAAAAAGTAAACATGCATTTTTTTGTATTTTTTTTGTATTTTTTTTAATTTTAATTTTACGACATTTTTAACTAAGAACAAAAATTTAAACACGAATGCAATGCGAAGAAGAAAACCAAGTTGTGACCATAAGACATGTTTCTACCCCACCCCATACATAAAATATACAGTGTCCTCACTGTATTAAAAGAAAAAAAAGGGTAGAGAGAAACTCACAGCGCAACCTGCGGATTCAGGTCGATTTCAGGTTGGTCGATGCCAGTAGTCGATGTCGAGTACAGTGGTCGATGTCCACTGCATCTGCCAAAGTCGAGGACGAAGGTGAAGTCCAGGGTCGCCAGATGGTGGTCGATATCGAGTATAGTGGTCGATATCGACCTCTCCTTTTCGCTCCTGAGTCCTCGATGTCAACTCCAGGAGATGGCTTGACCCTAGGGTGGTCGATTTCGACTGGCCTGGTCGATTTCGACTGCCTCTGTAGTAGCTTCTTTTCTTCTTCATCGTTCCTTTTGGTTGACAATCTGAAATGTTTAGAATTATAGATAAAACCATGAATTATCACAGTTTCAAAAGGTTAAAAATCCAAAATTGAAATACCTAAAAACCATCTATGAAAGAAAATCAAAGTTTTAATTACAAGCTCTAGATTTTTGAGTCGCTAGGCCGACTTCTCCATCAACACTTCATGAGCCTTTAAGGTAGGGACCCTTCAAGCTTGAGCCTTCTCCTGGATCATCTAGGTCCTTTTGATAATAGCTAAGTTCGGCAACCAAGGCTTCTTCTTTGTTAGGTTCTTCATTGGGCACTTTCCTTCTTTTTCTTGACGTAACTTTTGCAAGATGGGCAAACCATGGAGCTTTGACCCTCCCATTAGTTGAATTATCAGTAATGGACAGAGGAGGGTTAGAGATCATACCTAGGCTTACCTGTTCGAGCCCGAAACAGAAATCTTCGAGCTGCCGGTCAGTCGATTTTGACATAGGATGGTCGATTTCGACTGCAGAAGTCGATGTCAACAGGTGGGGGTCGATGTCGATGTCAGGGACCCCATACTTAAGCTCCTGGCACTCATCTGGCTCACTCGATATCGAGTCGGTATGGTCGATATCGAGCGTGTCAATCGATATCGACTGGGTTAAGTCGATGTCGACTCTTCTTGCCATCTCCGTCCTTGCCAACAAAAATTTGCGAAGTTTCTCCTTAGCCGGTGAGAGGACAACTTATTCCAGCTGCTTTGTTTCGCTCATGTAGGGTTAAAGCGAAACTCCACGACCTCGTTGCCGATTGTGAATGTAAGGGTGTCATTCCTCACATTGATGTTGGCATCTGCTGTTGCTAAGAATGGTCTACTAAGGATGATAGGCACATTAGGATCATCCGGCATGTCCAACACGATGAAGCCCGTGGGTATGAAGAATTTTTCCACCTTGACAGGGACATCATCCACAACCCCACTCGGTCTCACAAAGGAGTAGTCCGCCATGTAAAGCTTCATGTTAACGAGATCCAATTCTCATGCGCCCACTTGCTGCCATATTGATAGGGGCATCAAACTAACACTACCCCTAAGATCAAAAAGGGCTTTGAATTGATGCTTACCAACCCCTACCGTTACCGCAAACTTTCTTGGATCGCCGCGCTTCTCAAGGAACTCAATTGAATTGCATTCGCCGGCGATCTCTAGAATGGACCTCTTTTTGGACAGGATGTCCTCCAGGAAACTCATATATGCAGGCATCTCATTGAGCGCTTCCGTGAGTGGTATGGTGAGATTTAGACCTCGCAATATCTTCACGAAGCGTCTGAATTTGGTGTCTCCTGGATCTAGCAGCGCCTTGGAAGGAAAGGGTAGAGTTTTGGATGGCTTTGGAGCAAAGTGGTCGATTTGTGCTTTCTGGACAGGTCGACATCGACATTAGGGTGGTCGATATCGACTGGTTTGGTCGACCTCGGTCGAGTCTGAAGTTGTGGTCGATTTCCAAAGGGGTCGACATCGATAGGATGGTCGATATTGACATGGTCACTCGATATCGAGTGCCTCTCTGGCTTCGTTCTGTGCTTCACAGTGGGCTCGACATCGACTGTGGGTTCGACATCGATAGGGCCCTTGATATTGACCTTGGGATTAACATCGACTAGGTCTCTAACGACTTCTCCTTCGATCCTTGGCTCGGGCAATGTGCGTCCGCTCCTTAGATTCATAGCGGCAATGTGCCCGGCTTGCCCCCTTGGATTTTCTTGTGGTTGTCTAGGGAGTTTGCCGGGTGGCTTTGAGATTTGGGCCGCCAGTTGACCTAGTTGGGTCTCAATGTTCCTTTTCCAAGTGTCCATCTCCCCCATTCGGGCGTTGAGGCCCTGAAGTTGGTTCTGGATAGCGCTGCTGGATTATTGATTTGTAGCTTGGTTCCTCCTCAATTCCTTAAGAATGAGTTGGACATCATCTCGTCATGGTTCTCTCTCCGGATGGCCTAGAGCTCTATAAGGCGGAGGATCCGTGGATTTATATTGGGGTGGTTGATTTCCCAAGTTTTGGTACCCTTGGCGATTGGGATTCCTCATGTAGCGCGCCTCCTGGTAAGTCTCCGCTAGTTGTACTTGCTCCGTATGGGGGCATTCAGTGGTGATATGCCTGACGGAGCCACATTCAGCGCAGGGTTGGTTGGGGGAGAGGAATTTGACTTGTTTCTGAAACCTCCTGAGTTGATCGTGCATGAATTGATCTCTGACGTCGGGATCAATCTCCTTGGAGGGCTCATAGAGGGGCATAGATAGGGCAGGCCTTGAGTCGGAGGCCACAGGAGTCCCATAGGTGTTGTCAAATTCTACCAACCTCTCTATAGTATCCCAAGCTTGTTGTAGTAGGAGCTCGAGATACCCATAGGAGGTATAGGTGTTGATCCTCTCCTTAGTTGCTACATCCAGGGTGTTGTAGATGATCTCCTGGATGAGGTAGGGTGGTTGCCCACGCGTAGGGCAGGACCTCAGTAGCTCCTTAAAGCGCTCCCATGCTGGCGCCAATGACTCGCCTGGCTTTTGTTTAAAATATGTAATCCTCTGGCACATCATCGTGGTCTTTGAGGGTGGGAAGAATTTGTTGAGGAAGGCATCCTTGAACTCGTCCCACGTGAGGAGCGATCTGGGGGCTAGGCTCTCCAACCATGCTAGAGCTTTCCCTGTGAGAGTCTAACGAAAAGCCTTTAGTTTTACGTATTCAAGGCTTTGTCCATCTGCAATAGTATCACATAAATCAAAGAATAGAGATATATGATCTAGAGGACGATCATTAGGTTTCCCCTCAAATTGACGTCGCCAAATCTCAGTGAAGAAACTAGGTTTAATCTCAAAAAAAGAATGGGGGATAAGAATAGCCGATTCAGGCACTGAGAGCACAAGGTGCATGTATTGCTTGGCATTCTGAGGGAGGGTGTTGATTTGGGCTTCTATTTTCCTTCGGCCTTCCTCCTCCTTATCTGCACGCTCTTTAAGTGCCGCCTCCCTAGTTGTTAAATCCTCGACTTGCTTCCTTAGTTTCTCAATTAGCTCAGCGTGGGTCTCGTTGTCTGCCATGATTCTTTGAGCTTGGGCCCTTAGATAGAGATAGCGTTCAGGGTCGTATACTCCTTTGAATTCAGGTGGGCGATCAGTGCATCGCATACACCTGCAAAGCCAAACTAGATCAAAACGTGAGATAAACTACTAGGGCGCGATTGATTGCGTCCCCGGCAACGGCGCCAATTTGTTAGAAGGAGGAGAGTCGAGTTCTTAAACAAATATAAAGATATAGATGCGAATCCGAATTCTAGCCTATGCAAATAATTACAAGACTTCCTCCCGTTGTAGTAGAAGGGTAGTCATGATCGATTCACGAGGAAGCAGGTCAGCGGGATCCTAGTAGCGTTGCAAAACTCACATCTTTAGTCGACCAGAAGCCTCGATCTCGACCTAAGTGCTCGATTTCGACCTTCGCTGTCGATCCTTTCTGCAGCAGAAAACCTACAGAGACAAAAACAGCAGTCGATATCGACTAGGAAGGTCGATATCGATGTTAGTCTAGAAATCGACTGGCTCAGAAGACTGCTATTTGACACAAGGGTGGTCGATATCGAGTAGGTGACTCGAAATCGACCTCAGCTAATTTGTGCAGGGAGATCGAGATTGACACAGAAGACCACTGATCTGGGCACAGTGATCGATATCGATGTTGGTGGTCGATATGGATGTTGCTCCTGCCAAGTTGTTAACTTTGTCGGCAAAGAAAGGCCGAAGAAATAAGGATGAATAAGGAGTGATGATAAGAATAAAAGACAGTGTTTTTATGTGAATATATATAAAAAGAAACTCCTAGGATTAGGGTTTACCATAACGTTAACCAATGCATGCGATAAGGCAAATAAGACCGACAATTGCGCTATTTCACCCGAGGGACAAGCTTTCGCTATACACCAACTCTTAGGATTACTCTTGCAAATAAACCTAATTGTCTCTACCAATTTTATGTTTATAACTCAAGTTGTTAGCATGAATTCCTTTTCTTTCGATTAGGAATAAACATAGAGTCGCAGGAGATGATATAGACACAACGATATCAACATCAAACACTTACCTCAGGCACGCATGGCTAACGTCGGGCTCACCCCGACCCTAGAAGCTTTGAGAAACTACTCGCACCTCATCGCAGGAAACATCGTTGATATAAAAAGGGAAACTTGCATTAATAACTCCGAAACTTTACAACTCAACGTCGGCTCTCGCAAATGCCAAACCCTAAAGCTTCTCTCTAATTCTAACTCTATGTCTATTGTGGTTGTGTCTTGGAATCTCTCCTTGAATGAATGAATGCCAACCCCCTAGGGCTTTATTTATAGTCACTAATCCTTGCTAGCCAAGGATTGTATCTTTTATCTAAACTATAAACTCTATCCAAACAAGTAGGATAGATCCTTTATTTTTGTAAATATCTAAATAACTTCATAAAGCTTTAAGGTAAAAAAACAAATACTCTCGTTTGTAATCTATCTAAATCTATATATAATATGTGGCTCTTGAAGATAGAATGGCAATCCATGTCTCGAAAAGCGTGTCCAACCCATGTCGAAGTCCAGTCGATATCGACCAGATAGGCCGATTTCGACCTCTCTGTTTGTGCTTGACGGGCTCAGCTCTACTCGATTTCTGGGACTTGGTTGATATCGATGTAAGGTGATCAATATCGAGTGCTTTTCTTCTGTTGGTTGATGGTCTGTCTCGACAGTCAGGGTCTGTGTCGATGTCTGTAGTAAATATCGACCATATAGGTCGATTTCCACCTCTTCTCTGCTTTTCTTGGCTTCTATGTTTTGACTCCGATTTCGCTCGAATTCCTACATAATTAGATCAAAACTTGTGCAGACTCTATTTCTTGCACGTTAGCTTATTCTACACAAATTTACATTATTTTCAATCTTTTCTTTGGGAATTAAATGAAATATGAAGTCAAAAGATGCAATAAAAAGAGTACTAAATATGTACATCATTTAACGAAAGGCGTTTCTCGGGAGGCAACCTGAGCTAAGTTAAATTTGATTCGTCACTCAATCCTCACTTTATTTCAAATTATTATTTCATTTTCTATTTTGCACTAATAAGACTCCAGTTCGCTGAAGAGAAGTTGGCGTTTGTGATTGTGATTATTCAAATTAAGGCTACACAAGAAAGGAAAGAAAGAAAAACGAATCAAACGAAGAAAAACAAGGATCTGGAGGATCGACGCCCACCGCTGCTAAAGCCGCGCCCGCCGATGTGTTCCCAGAGAGTTGACACCCGTCGATACCCATCGGTGCCTGCCGAAAGACCCAGAAACAAAAAAAAAAACAATAGAATTTTTCTTTAAAAATCCGATCCAAACTCGAATTCCTTTTTGAGAATTGGATAAAGGAGTTTAAATTCTATCATTTTACCTTTTTGTTTTCTGATTTCTTTAAGAATTTCATCATATACATCTTAATTCTATCTTTTTCTTTCAATTTCTATCTAAATTTTCCTATAAATATAATTCATCCTAATTCAATCTGCCCTAACCTAAAACCTTTTTATTTTTCAGAGCATTCAAGAGATTCGAAGCAAAGCAGAAGTCTGATTTTGAGAAGAGAGGGCGAGAATCGAAGGTTTCTTCATCGAAATTCGATAGAGACCCGAAGAACAATCGTACCCGGTTCATCGTCGCCCACCAATACCAAAGCAGCGCCCGCCAATCCTTCTGCAAGTTGTTTCTTTTGAGTTTTCACTCGAAGTTTGGTGAGATCACTCCTATTCTTTCAAACTCTATTCTTCTTAATCATGTCTGATGATATGGAAATGACCATGCCAAATAACTTGAAACCTCACAAGCAAATAAGGTGGATTTCGTTGGGAGCCTACGACTACTCATCAACCAAGTTCTTTGATACAAATGCTCTACAACATCAAGGATTGTTTGAAAATGTGCAGGAATTATTAAGAAGAGGAGGCTTTAATCGATTCATCCACATGGTTGCGCCTACTTATCCTGACCTCACTCGGGAATTTTTAGCCACATTGGAGGTTTTGAGAGAACCAACACTCCAATTCTCATTTCAAGGAGAAAGCTTCAAAGTTACACCGACGGAACTAAAACAAACTTTCAAAATCAATATGAATCCACCTTACAAGGGAAGAAACAAAATTGAAAGTTCAGAGCCAATTAATGCATGAAAGCTAGCCACCCAAAAAGAAGCACTAACATGATACAGAAATCACGGCAACAGCATTACACATCCAGCATTACGACTATAGTCCCATTCTAGTCAAAACTATTCATTGATAACTGCTTCAAAGTAATATATGGAAACAAGGATATCACCATCGGTTTCGGACGATTGATAACCCTGCTGGCCAAGTGGTTAAAAGTGGATTGCACGAGTCTCACTCCCGTCAACAATGGGGGTTTCATATTGAGTTTAGACTACTTGCGCATACAAGGCATCCTAGCCCACTCATGTATATGGAAGTCAGAAGCAACACACATCTTGTTTGCCCTTAGCAAAAGACCGCCCACCTCATAGAACACACTCGATGTATGATCTCAACAGGAGCCGAGGAGAGCCCACTATACTCAGCATACATACAAGGCTCTTACGTATGGAACAAAGGATACATACATTGGAAATCCTTAATGAAGAACTATATTTGGAGATCATCGCTTAGCAAAAGGAAAGGAGAATTATGCAATTGAGTCACGGTACACTCGTAACAGCAACAAAGTATGGAATGATGGATTTACATGAACAATTGTAGAAATTGCGAGTGTCGGAGTGCACTGCACTCGCCTCAAGACAAATGAATCGGTTAGTCACCCATACTCTCCCCTTGAGTCTTTTATTTTCTTTTATTTTTATTTTTCATTCTATTTTTATTGTTTTCATTCATTGATGACAATCAAAAGTTTAAGTGTAAGGGAGAAGGGTTTATCTTAAGTCTAGATTTTATTTTATTTTGGCATATTAGAGCATATTTAAGTTGTTTGTGCATATTATTATAAAAACAAAGAAAAAATGAAAAAATGTCAAAAAACCAAGAATATCATGCATCATTGCATTAAATTATGTCATTATTCAAATACCCATCTATCTTAGTTAGTTCTCAAATATTTTTATAAAATTCGATCATTTAAATTCCATAACTAGTTTGGATTAATTAGCCTTTCAAATTATGGTTTATATTGGAATTATAGGAATCTTAATTCCTGGAATTAAAAGCACCGCATAGCCAAATATATTCCTTTCCCTCATTTTCATACCAAGCCCTATTACAACCCCTTCGAATGGAGTCTTCTTTGAAGTCTACCATTGAGCGAAAGTCCTCTTGATGTTGCTTTTTTATTTTGAAGTATTGGGTGGAGATAATGCTATATAATTGTCAATGCTTAAGATAATTCTTGTGTAATGAATAGAGTTGAGAGTTGATCTTAAAACCTAAACACATGAGAGCGAGTGAAACACATATTCCCTGTGACGTTGGATGGATAAGCATGCGGGCTACTTGATCACACATATACATGCTAGGACTTAGTATACTTTACCATTGTTTGCACTTAATTGAGATGTTGCTTTTTAAGAAGGGTTAATTCATGAAGGATTATATTTGTGGGATATAATGATTATGTTTTGAAATGATTTTGCTCGAGGACTAGCAAAAGGTAAGTGTGGGGGATTTGATAATGCAGGATTTGTATAGGCATTCTAAGTCATTCTTAAGTCATTTATATTGCCTTTAGTTAGGTTTTTAGCATAAAGTACGTTCATTGCCTTGAAAGTTACAATGTTCGAAATCTACGCGTTTTATGCCTATTTATGCAGATTCCTTTAAACCAAGATAAATGAGAAAGAGGAAAGCTATAATACGATGCCTTAGAAGCTTAAAGAAGAGTCAAGGAAGAAGACGGTAGGAGAAACGAACAAGATGAGATAAGAAGAAGAAGAAGAAGAAGAAATGAAGCCACTACAGAGGCAGCACCCACGGCCAGGCACGGCACAACACCCGCTGAATCACATCACTTGTAAAGGACTCATGTGGGGAAGACAGGATTGGCGCCCGCTGATACCCTGTCGGCGCCCGCCGATGCAAATTCTGGAAGATTTCCTCCGAGGGCGAATCTGGCCTATTGGGCTTTGCTTCTACCTTAAGGTTGCCAACATCTTGGGTTTCCTATGCCTATAAATACAACTCTCCTCATCCCTATTCAACATAATCCACACACACACACACACCACACACACACACACACACACACACATACACACACACACACACACAACACAATTCACAACGCTATTCACAGAACCCTTTTCCCTTTTCCGCTATTTTCGGTAAGACATGCTCGGCTAAACCTTTTATATAGTTTTTCTTATATTTTATGCATTGGTTAAAGACATGTGAGGGCTGTTTGAATACTATTTTATAGTTATTATTTGGTTTATGCATATTTGGTTATTCATTGCTCTTGTTCTTTATATGTTACGTTGCTTATTCCTCTTACTTAGTCACTAAGATAGGTAAACAACATGGTAAGTGATTATAGCTAAATCCGATATTGCGGGCCTTAATCCGATATAGTAGTAAACATATCTTGATAAATAGGTTGGGATTCATGAATATGAAAGGGTAATGACAGAGAGTTTAGTGATATTCTTAACAGATGTGATAGCTGGGTTGAGAACCAGGTGATACGTCGAATATGCAAAAATTACATGAATTGTATGCTTATTTGATTAGGGAATTATTATTTCTTGAACCCCGTGCAAGAGTTTAGGGAGTTGATAGTGATCGAATCAGGAAGCTATACAACTCTGTGCACAAACCGACACTAAGATAGTCAAGCATAACCAAACAACCCGATGATCATGGATTTACCAATGTTGTGAATATAAGTAAAGCTATATTTCTTCTCATATCATTATCTTCATTGGAATCATTACTTCGTTTACTATTTTTTGCTCAGTATTACTATTGCTTCTCATTACGAACTGCTCGCTTACTTACTACGTTTGACTAAAGTCGCATGCACTCTCTGTTGGATCGACGTGTACTTGATGCTGATTCTCGTTATTAGTTGAAGGCATATAATCAAATTTGGGGTGTTAGAAATCATGACATTCTAGAATGCACCACCTATTGTCGAAGGGGGATGATCCGTATATGATCAACCATTATAGGTCTATTAGCCTCTTCTTTACCAAATATAAAATTATAGCAAAGATACTCATAGTGAGACTGGGAAAATTTTTTGATAAATTTATTCACCCTTTACATGGAGCTTTCAAAAAAGGTACATCCATACAGGACAACATCTTCATAGCACATGATGTTTTCTATAATATTAAATAAAAAAAGGCAAGTGTGGTGTCATTGCTCTAGAACTAGATATGGAAAAGGCATACGAGAATTTCGATTATATAATAAAAAGTTTATATGGAAAAGGCATACGATATGATTGAATGGACTTTTTTGTTACAAGTAATGACTAAATTTGGTTTTGCCAAAAATTCATGGAATGGATCAGGGAATGTATCTCTACAGTCTCATACTCTGTGCTGGTAAATGTTGAACCTACAAACATTTTTATGTCATTTCAAGGATTGTGTCAAGGGGACCCTTTATCTCCTTTTTTGTTTATCCTTATTACGGAAGTCTTGACATGATCATTACAACATTAAGCTACCTCAAATAAGGATGTGGGTATCTCCTTCGGAAGAGCGGACCTAAACATACCCTTTCTTGCCTTCACAAATGATATCTTGATCTTCTCTAAAGCTACATCTTTTGCCTGTACTAAGATTTCTATGATCCTTAACCGTTTCGGTCAACTATCGAGGCATAAAGTTAATCTGCTTAAATCTAGTTTCCAAGTGTCTCCAATACACCCCAAGCAATAATCCGTTCGATCACGACGACTATAGGTATTCCATAATCCAACAATCTCAAAAAAATATCTAGGGTGTCCGATTATTAATGGAAAAGTTAATAGAGATATTTTCTTGATGTTGTCCTCAAAACTAAACAACAATCGACATAATGGAAGGCTTTCAGCCTCTCGATCGACCGAAGGCAGAAGGGTCCTTATAAAGGTCAATATGAGCGCACATGCGCTCTTTTTAATGCAAGCTTTTATACTTCTTGCCTCAATTCTACATGAACTAGACAAGGTTTATAGGCGTTCTTCTAGAATAAAGAATCTAAGGTTACTTTTTTAATTAGTTGGGATAAGATATGTATGGATACGCTCAACGGGGGGCTAGGTATCTACAAAGCTAAAACAATGAACATTTCTTTACAAATGAAGCTTTTATGGAAATTAATCGTTGAACCATCAAACATCTGGGTTAGGATCATTACGAAGAAATATTTAAAAGGAAGTCCACTCCTCAAGTATCAAAAGAAAATAATACGTCTTGGCAGTGGTCCAGGTTAATGTCAATTAGACATCTTTTCGAAATAGGTTTACTTTACACTATTAGAGATGGTTGTTCAGCGACCTTCTAATTTGATAATTGCGACTTCGAATCTCCACTTGCTACGAGAGTCATCTCACTGTTAACAGAACAACAAAAATCCTAAAAGGTAAGTCATTTTATCTCTCGAAACAAAACGTGGGACCAAAATCGTTTATTGTCTGAACTACATCATATATTGCCCATTACGGATATCAACTATATCATTAATACAATTCTCCCTACCAATATTTTTACCGATTGCTTGTATTGAGGCCCCAGTCGGGATGGTTGGTTTTCTACTAGCTCTATTGTCTCCCTCATACCTTATGGTTCTAGGGATGCACGTTTTGTATGTGACTGGATATAGAAGCTCGATGTCCCCCATTAGGTTCGTCACTTCTTATGGAAAATTGCCTATAAAGGCTTACCCACAAAAGATAGGCTACAGAGATCTCACATTTCACTTCCTTCTGGTTGCTTGTTTTGTGGTAATACTAACGAGTCAGCTGCACATCTTTTCTTGGACTGTATTTTGGATAAGTAATTTCAGAAGGAATTGTTTTTGAACTTATCCTCGAGCGCAACCAGTTCTTACTAGAACAACCAAAATTTAATATATAGTAATATCAATGTTCTCATAGGTAAAAAAGGGATGGCTGACCTTGCTCTCTATTGGTGGGCAATTTAGTTATTTAGGAATCGGTTTGTCTTTGGACATACCAACTCGGTTTTGGTCAGGGACCTTAAAGTTTTCTTTTTAACCACTCATTAGACGTGGTCTGAGTCAAAATCTCTTGATTTGGACGACAAACATGGGGTCACAGTGAGGACTATTTTGGGAGGCCGGGGGTCATCCATAAGACAAAAGAAAAGGGATATTTTGAAATGGGCAAACCCCTGGTGTAAGCCACCAAGTAATTTTGTTAAACTAAATTTTAATGGTTCAATAAGAAATTCTAGCGATGGTTGTATGAGTTTTTAATATGAGATTCGGATGGAAACTTCGTCTCTTTGGGTCATGGGACCTGTAACGATAGCTCTATCTTTTTCGCAGAAGCCCTGACCATTAGGATGTGTGTTTTACGAGCTAAACAACCGAAGTTTAATAACATTTTTACTGAACGTGATAATATGGCGATTGTAAAAGCTATCTTTGGGGATTAGAAATGTCCCTGGAACATTGAGCTTTTACAATCAAATACACATTTGGATCTATGCACGTACCCCTACTGAAGATAGCTTGGAGAGTGATTCAAAATATTGTGTTCTCGTCCGCAAGGACGCTTCAGGAAGGAAGGCCACTGTTGGGCATCCACGAGCTCTATATCGCCATGAAAAATGATAGGTCACCGCGGCGAAAGGCACGAGTTGCCACAGTGAGAGACACCGGCTCCCGCCGTTCTAAACGGCGCCCACCACTTTTACTGTTTTTAGAATTTGCAAATACCTTCCGAATATTTTATTTAGGAAACATTTATCTAATTTGTCTAGCGTTTTCGATCTCGTTGTGCAGCACTGGTAAATCTAACACCACCCCATTCAGATTGATTCCAAATCTAAAAAATAATCCAAATGGCTACCAGTCTCGATGAATTTGAAATTGAAAATAATCTAACTATTTCGTTTTCCTCACTATTCTTAGTAGGGAAAGAAGGGGATCGAAATAAAGATAACAACAACAAAATCAAATCAAGAGTTCGTTTTTGAACGCATCCATGGGGTCCGTGACACCCAAAGACCACCTAGCACAAATTTCTTCTAAAAATAATTAGTATATCTAAAAATATATATGTTTATATAATTTTCATAATTCCCCTTCCCATTTGGTTTATATAATTTGTAAATAAATAATAATTATGAAATAATTGATGGAGGAAAAGTCGCTGATTTCCCTTATAAAAATAATTCTCAAACAAACAAACTAGTATAGTATGCAAGTAAGGGGTCAATCCCGCAGAGAAACAAGTATTTTCAAGAATTGTGCAATTATTGATTGAAAACTAAAAGATGGGATAAAAAAAGTAAAAGAAAATAATATAAACTAATACTCCTTCCGTCCGGAAATAAATGATGTTTGACATTTTTGCACGTAGTTTTAGGAGCTCAAAACTATATAAAATCTTATTTATTGTAATTAATTTTTATCATAGTTTAATAGTTATTACTAATAACTATTAAACTATGATAAAAATTAATTAAAATAAATAAGATTTTATATAGTTCTTAGCTCTTAAAACTACGTGCAAAAATATCAAATATCATTTATTTCCCGACGGAGGGAGTATAAACTAAAATAAGTATAGATAGAAGAGATGTTTCCACCCACAAATTCTCGACATTGGTTGGTTTTATTGGTCGTTGAATCCAATTAAAGTTGTTCTCTACGAATTCCCCCCATCTTAGTTTATATATATTAAACCACAAAGGGTGAATTTAACCCCTTACATCTTTATGTAACCAAAGAACGGTAGATATTTAACATAAAGATAGCACAAGTTCTTAAGAATCTAGGCACATGGATAAAACCAAAAACAAGGTAACCGATGTTTAAGACATGTCGAAATCCCCACTTAGTCATGATCAAACAAGGTTCTCACAATCCTAAGCATGCTACTACGGAATTCATTCAATGAGGAAAGAACAAATACCTAGCAAGATACTATCATGGTAGCTAATCACAATAATATCAACAATAAACTAAAGGGAAACCGAAAGATATTAAAGAGAGAAACAATAACTTATTAGAAACTCACAAAAAACCAAACAAGTCTCAAAAGTGTAGATGAAAACAACGGAGAATTAGTCAAGCATGGCTTACGTAACTTCCTTCTCTTGAATGGAGTATCAAACCCTAAATACCTAATGAATTGAATGAGAAAATGTGGATTTAAATCTGAATGTTAGTCAATTAGATGATTAGATGATTCATAAAGCTATTGAAAATACGTCTAATAAACAGCCTCAAGTCATCGGCCAAAACCCTATAAAGGATAGAAAGAGTTTCTATAAAGATAGAATTGGCTCGCATTGCACAAATCCGAAAACAGCGAAACATACGGGTGCCGCTAGAAAACCGGTGGGCGTCGCTCTTTCGCGGTGGCGAGTTGGTGTTTTGCGGCGGCGAAATCTGTGAGTTTTCAGATTTGTAGAGCTTGTTGATTTTTTTCCAACGCATGTTCATAATAGGAAATCGAACATCTAGACCTCTAGGAAATCGCTTTTTAAGTTCAGCTCGTCGTGCGGACAGCTTTCGCAGCTCGCTGTTGTTTAAGCTCTTAGACCTTGATTCCTTGCTCCATTGCTCCTTCTCTTGTCTTGTATCTTTCACGACTTGTCTCCTAGCTCTCCTTTTTGGTCTCTTCCCATGCTCTTCACCATGTCGGGACGACGAATCTGCATAAATCCAATAAAATAGCGTAGTTTCCGAACTTCACCACTAAAAGTGAACAATATGCAATTAACCATAAAACATGATTATATGACAATCAAATGCATCTAAAATTAGCCTATAATGCCTACTAAAATATGCCTTATCAAACTCCCCCATACTTAAGCTTCGCTAGTCCTCGAGCGAATAATAAAAAGCAACCTATACCTACGAGTATGTCCTTCATGCAATAGCCTCAATCAACAGCAACATCAATTTGAATGAACACAAGATCAAGTGAATAAACATCATAGCATGTATTTATCGATAAAGCATACAAGTAGACATGATCCAACCTCACCAGGAATATGTGTTGCACTCATGCTCTCATGTGTTTAGGCTTTAAGTTCAACCCTCAACTCAATCCAAAATGCACTAAGCTCATAGACATTGACAACAATATCACCAAATCTGCACCGAAATGTCATCACTTGCGGAAAAACAATAAAAAACAATAAGCAATTTGGCTCTATAACTTCTCTATTCTTTTCTTTTTCTTATTATATTTTTTTCTTTTCTTTCTTTTTCTTGCTTTCTCTCGACTTTGGTATCTTCTTGACGTGAGTCGCAAACATGGGTGTCATGAATGACCCCGGTCTATCAACACCTCAACTTACTTGATAAATTCCACTTGAATATCTTTCTACGCGTGTTACAAACATGAGTGTCATGAATGAACCCAGTTACTCAATATCAAGCTTCCTTTCATAGCGGATAGTTTTGACACCGTTTTGCGCAAATCATACACATGTGTGTCATGCATAGATCTGGTTACTAGGTATATCAACCATTGCCACTTTATTTCACTCTATTCTAAATAAAGAACTAAAGCCAAATATCAAACATAAAAGCATAAACTCCGAAACAACAAACATGTGAGTTGGTTTTGACAATAGATAATGAAGTCAATATCAAGAGGTAGAAACATAAGGAGAGTAAATCACACATATAAGCAAAAGGAATGATAGATGATTCCAATAGGCTAAAACATTCTCACAAGGGTCATGTTTTATAAGATTTCAATCATACTCAAGCTCAATCATATATGCTTAATTACATCACCAATCATGCTTCAAAAGAAAACCATTTTAAACAATAAGGCTAAGCAATTAAAACTCATCGTAGGATTTGAAAGTTCATGCCATAAGAATGTAGAGTTTCGCTAACTAAGGTGGATGTTTAGATAACAACATATATGCAATGCATGATGTTTTTGGATTTTTGGATTTTCTATTTTTTTCTTTGATTTTTTAATGCATATATAAACTAATTCAAAAAAAATTAAATTGCTAAAATTAAACATGAAATGCATGCAAAAATTGAAACATGGTCTAACTAAATGCACTAAATCCCTCCCCCACACTTAAATCTTTCATTGTCCTCAACAAAACATAAAAGACAAGAAAATAAACAATAAAAACTCAAGTGTAAGAAAAAGGAAACTTACTAAATACTCTTGTGGTGGTGATTGCAAATAGCTTTGGGAGTGCATCAAGTTGGGTCAGAGAAGAAGGGAGGAGAAACTTTGACCCACAGTCCGCAAACAAGGGTCTGTAACGGACATGGTCACCATGGCAAAAAGGTGAGTCGCGGCGGCGAAACGAGTTCCCTCGTTGTGGCTGGCAGGAGGATTTCACGACGGTGAAATAAGCATTTCATGTCAGAGAAATGGATGGTTCGCGGCGGCGAGATGGATGGTTCACGGCGGCGAGAAGGATTGGGTGGTTCCTGGGCTTGGGCATGTTTGCGGCGAAGAAAGTAGCATTTCACGGGGGCGAAAAGGATTGTTCACGACAGCGAGATAGAGTTTCACCACGGCGAAATGGTCTGTCAAGTTTCCTAAACTTGCCCCGGTCGGTACCGACCTCCCCCTTGCTTGGTGCAAGCTCGGTACAACTACTGGTATTATTTTTTCCTTTTCACAGCCGCGAAAGTAGGCTTTCACGGCAGCGAAATTGCTCAGTGCATAGCGATTCGTTTCTTTCTTCCTTTCTTCTCACCTATCTTGCAATTTAGCTTCACAAAACTTCCAAAACACTTTCACAAGCCCATTGTCCATCGAATAGGAACTCTAAAATTTATTGAAATTTGAAAATTAAACAACTAAATAGAAATTGAAAAGCAAGAAATAGAAACCTTACCTTGGGTTGCCTCCAAAGAAGCATCCTTGTTTACCATCTAAGACTCGACTGTTTATTCTACCTTCCTTCAAGACTCATTCAGACATTGTCAATGCCCTTAAAAGCAAATCAAACTCTTGTGCCCACTCATAATTTGAATGAACACTAAACATGAAAAATTGAAGTCTAAAGATATGAAATTAAAGAATGCCTTCAACTTATCATGTGCTTGAGCTTGACTTCTCGCCGAGGGTGGGTAGGACCACCAACACAGTTCCGCTGGTGGCTTGTTGAAGTAGTGCTCCCAAGAATCTACATATTCACCAAAATCCACAAAAGTGTAAGCAGTATCGTTACCTTGCTCAGGAACCAAAGAGATCGGCTCTGGACTTGGTTCCTCGATGGATGTGGTGGAGATGAATTCTTCGGAGGACCTAGACATTAAAACACACGGATCCTCATGCGTGCACTCATGAGATTCCACTTCAAGAAACATTAGCTCTTCTTCTTCATTCTAGTCCTCATCAGAGAAGCCATTCTTATTAAAATACTCCTCCTTAGTTTCCATAATGTGATGTGGAAAGTACGTAGGAGGGAATGAATTAAAGGAAATAACTTTGATAGGTTCTTCCACTCTTGCATCCATAGCGCTTCCTTCTTTACTTTCAATTGAACTTACATCTGGGTTGTTTGCAGGAATAGCGGCGGGTGCCGATATTGAGTACGGCGGGCGCTGCTCTTCTGCAGGATCATCGTTTGGCTTCGTTCCTCCATCTTTCATCAAGCCATTGGTGCTTGTGTCTTGGCTTTCCTTTGGTTGAGTTGCTTGCTTACAAGATTCTACCATCTTTGACAAGTATACAAAGGAATTAACTCCACAATTCCGGCCAATCCATACTGTAACGGCCCGGATATAAATACTCGGGTTACGTTTCGAAGGTCGGATACCTTCGTTCGGATGTTGCAATTCAGGTACGGGTCGAGGTTTTAAACCTCTAAAGATCAGTATTTAAAGCGGGGATTTCGAACCCCAAGTAATCGAAGTCGCAAAAATGCAATTGAAAGAAACTGCGAAAGCGGAATTAAAGTACAACTTGCCACGGCAAGGCCAGGTCAAAACCAAATCCATAAAACATAGATTCAAGAAAGCCTTTAGCCAAGTTAGCGAGTTAGTCCGGTTCTTCGCATTCGCCCGGGGGGATTCCCACGCCATAGGAACATAAAACAAGCATACCTAAAAACAATTTGTGCGAGCGGGGTCAGACCGAGTCCCCCCAACGCACTATGTCCTGCAACCAAGCATACACATACGCTATACCTATAATAAAGATGCTCTAATGCAGTACGGAAATTTAAATCACACTAGCATGCTCCTAGTTGGAAGAATATGCAGAACAACTGTAAAGGCGCCCAAAGAATGTCAAGTGGCATATCCCTCTCTTACCTCTGCACCCCTTCCTGTTAGTGCAGAGACTGGCCAGTTCGATGCTATAGCATATCATAGCATATCATATCTCATCATCATATCATATATCATGCTCATGCCCGATGGTGCTGGGCTATCTCATCATCATGCTCATGCCCGATGGTGCTGGGCTATCTCATCATCATGCTCATATATCGACAATGCTGACTCAGGGCACCCGATGAAGCTGGGCTACCCTATAACCCTAACAAAGACTCTAGGACTCACAGATAATGGCCTTCTGTTCTCAAACACACAGAGTATCCGAATGCTCAATCACAAGTGCAATCCTAGCATGATACTACATGACATGCTTTAAATGCATATGAAGCACCTAGTATGTCATATGATCACAAGCAGGAGATTTCTCTTTCGAATCTGAGTAAACTCATAAAGGAACTTACCTGGATAGGCAGAACAGTAAAGGCAGAATCCATGTATACAGCAAATCATACATCACAGATGATAACCTATCATATGTAAGTAATGTACATGAGTCTACTTCTAATTTACACTAAGCATATCTCAATCACACAAGGCGCCCCCAACTATCACATATGAGTTCACGAAATCATAGAATATCGCATCTTAACATTAATTCATCATTATCATCTCAAATCACCTCGTCATACATTGCATACCATCTCACATCTCATCTCATCTCAATATCTAACATCCCATAATCTAAACATTTGATCATTTCAACTCATCATTATACCATATATCGACCATTTAGGAACATGCATCATTATCTCATATATAAGTCATAATATTCATACTCTAATGAATCATCATATAACATATCCATAATCATATTTAAGAACATATCATGCTTATCAGATTAAGATATCACCATAAATTATATATATCATAACATGTCACAGCAATATCAACATATCATGATTTATATACACACAAGGTAGAGAAGTAAGTCAACTCCCCAAGATTTCCCAAAACTCTTTAATCTCAAGTTAGACTAAAACATTCTTTAAAACATTATCTCAAATCATACTCGACCCAAAACCCCTTTACAAAGCACTGCCTTTTAAATCAACTTATTCTATTATTTTTATCAAAATAAACCCGGCAAGGTTAGAATATTTCCGAAAATCTCCTTTTCAAATGATTAATTCAATTTCCGACCCTCAAAATATTTTCCCAAATTCATTTTCTAGCCCAAGTCCAATTAAGATATTTCTATTCCGAACAATAAAATCATATAATATTTTATATCCCATTTATTTACAAATTACATTTTAAAATTATATATATATATATATATATATGTATATATATGTATACACACACACACATATATATCAAGGTACGTCTTAAACCTTATAATCATTTTAACACATTTTAGAACACATTTCCAAAATCACAATATAACATATAATGTATCCCAATAATCTATTTCTAAAACAATATATATATATATATATATATATATATATATTAAATTTTCTGGAAAATATTATTTATCTCAAATCTCAGAATAATATATGATAATAATAATCTTTTAATCAAATAATAAATATATCAAACTATATAATAACAAAACAATATAATATACACAAAACATAACACATATAAATAATAAAACCCAACCAAATGGCCCAACTGAAAGGAACCCAGAGGCCTGACAAAACAAGCCCAAACCAAAACCCGGAGAAATGGACCCGCCCCAGCCCAAGACCCGGCCCATACCCAAATCCTCAAATTCAGATTTCAAAAGAACCGAACCGAACCAAAAAAAAGAGAATAAAGGCTGAACCGGACCCATTTAATAAGAAAAGGAAAGGAAGAAAACCGGATCAATGAAATAGAACAGGAACCCAACCCGAAATCCATTGTTCATCATCCCTCTCCCCAGGCTAGGTTTCAAATCGGACAAAAAAAGGAGGGAGGGACGTTGCCGCCGGCGATGCTCTAGCCCGACCACTCTCACATACCCTTCCCGACTCTAGCAACATGAACAAACGAGGGAGAACCAAAGGAGGGGGAGAAGAAGAGGCTCACCGAGGCTCGGAATGTTCGCCGAAAATCCGCCAAGGTTCGATTCGGGAATCATCGATGTCGGAATCAATCGATCTTGCCTGGGTCGGCAATAGGAGGTCAAAAAGCAAAAGTAGAAGGAAGTGTTTGTGGTGGCTGGTTTTGGCTTCGCAAAGCAGGGCTCCATTCCCTTGGCCCTCGGCTCGAAATGGAGGTGACGACAACGATTGTGGTGGTGGTGGAGAGGTGGTGCAGTGGGGGTGTCAGCAAGAAGGCAGAGGAATGAGGCGTTTGAGAGAAGGCTGGTAAATAGGGAGTTGAAGGGAGAGAATGGAGAGGGAGATGCATTTGGGGCTAAAAGAAACCGGTTTACAGATGGGGTAATGGTGGTGAGATGCTGTGTTTGAAACGAAATAAAGAGGAGAGGGGTTGCAGGTTGACAAAACAGACAAGAGCAGAGGTGAGTGTTGGCACTTTGCCAAGAATGGGAAGGCAAGGCCTTGGAGGTGGAGATGCAGGCTGACCAAAATGGACAGCTAGCTGCCTGCTACACGGCAAGGAAGGGAGGGAGACCACACGTGGTCTGATCAAGTAAGGAGAAGAAGACAAGATGTAGGAAAATACAAAAGTAGTCCCAAAATCACATTTTTTGAAATTCCGGAATTAAATCCCGAAACCCACTCACTAGACCTTATCCCGACGCGATTGAAGTAAATTTTCAAATCCGAATCAATAAATAATTCGATAAATATTTTCAAGTCACAGGACTTGAAAGCGGAAATAAAATCCGTTAGGAAATCCGATTTAAAATGATGTCGGAACTTGCTTCAAATTTTATTTTATTTTTATATAAAATAAATTACTCGAGAACGGAAATTTCTGAATTTTCCTGAATATCAAAATCTATCAATTATAAATTATTGTTTAATAGAAAATATTATTTTAAAATCTTCCGGTCTTTACATCATCCACCTCTAAAAACAAGTCTCGTCCTCGTGACTAAAATTCTTTTCAAAATCGATCAAGTATTTCTCAAAACATAGAACCCTACAAATCATTCCAAACCCGGGCCAAACCATTTTCAAAACCTCGAATCCTAGAAAATATTTCAAAAGCTCAAGTCAATCCTTCCCATGTCAATCAAGTTTCGGAACTCAAGAGGTGGAAATCATCCACCTCTAAGGGCTAATCCTATATTCTCTTCCTAGGTTCATCTTTCAAAAAATCAGTTTCAAGTTTCAACTATCAATCTTAGGGTATCATCGTGCTCAATCATCATTCATTTTAAACAATCTCAGGACCTCATATATCAGAATAATCAAGTCAAGCTATCAAGTCTCATCATGCTAGCAAGCATATCAAGGATGGCACCATATCAGTTTCATGCAATTGCAAGTCATCACTCATCCAGAGACTCATTTCTAATCACATAGTATATTCTGCACATATCTATCAATCATTTGAGCACAACAGCATAGAAATAAATATCAAGCACACATCTCAAAACAAGGCACAAGGGTATCCTCGTCACTAGGTCAAGAGGTCAAGGTAAAGTCTATGCTAGGCTCCATATAAAACGCAAGTAGCTCACCTAAAATATCTCCACAACTAGCCTGAATACTCTCCTAAGGGTGCTCTACCAAGGAATGATCAACCTCAACATGAAGATCAGAATAGCCAAGAATGTGGCTAGGAACGAGAACATATCAACGAAGCTGAGACACAAGAAAGACATCGTGCACTCCAGCTAAGAACGGAGATAAAGCTAAGCGACAAGCTACGTCTCCAGAACCTCACAAGGATCAACAAACCTAAGGCTCGGCTCGCCTATGATGTCAAAACATCAGACCCCTCGGGAGGTTATACTCTCAGCCATACGTGTGCTCCCACATCAAAGATAAGCTCGGTCTTGTCCATGCCTCGGAACTCGTGAACCTGTTGCCAGAATCTCGGAGTGAACTGTCCATCTCTATCGGGAACTATCCTCTCTGGAACATCATAGAGCCTCGAAATCCATCGGATGAACTCCTAAGCTAGCCTCGAAACATGCCACATCTCATGAAATAGCGATGAAGTGCGCCTCTCGCATGCTCTACCTCAAGTCCTGGGACCAGTGGGTTATGGGCCCACCACGCTTCCGCTGCGCTGCTCGAGTACTACCTAGCTGACCGTTCTCTTCTCCAAGTCTTCGCTCGTCGAAAGTACGCAGGGATACTAGGTTAATGGAGGTAAAGGAGAGGTAAAGGCAGACAACTCGGATTCTCTATGGAACCAAACATAGACCAGAACTGACGACGACGAGAATGAAAGACAAGATCCCAACCCGAGAACGACAATGGTGCCCTCATGGAATTTTATGAGGTCATAATTGCGGCAAGAAAATCACATATCAATCAATCATGAAGCATACTAGTCACATCAACACACACTAACATGTACCTATCTCACTGAACAACGACAACATACACTACTAAAAACGCAGGAAATAGCTACGGAAAATAGCAATGGATTTAGCCACGAATGTCCGTTGCTAACTGGTTTAGCCACGGAATCAGCCACGGGTGGGCCATCCCTTGTTATATGCCTCGCAGCTAATAGCGACGGGCGTCAGCCACGGATTTTAGCAACGAATATTTTATGGACGTGGCTACGTCCGTGGCTAATAGTAGATGACATATGCCGTGGCTGTGGCTACAAACCCGGTTTGTAAACAACCTTGAAAATTGAAGTCGTTGCTAAGTTCGTTGCTGGGTTCGTGGCTGCAAACTGGTGATGAACCTAGCTTGGTTCGTTGCTGATCCGTTGCTAAGGCCGTTGCTAAAGTTGATGTCAAGGTCATTACTAGTGTCGTTGGTGGGGTCGTTGCTAAAGTGGTTGTCAGGGTCGTTGCTAATGTTGTTGCTAAGGTTGTGGGTAGCGCCAGTTATCTTGCCGTTGCTATTTTGGAGGCTAATTTCATGTAGCATATTTCTTAGCCTGATATATATATATATATATATATATATATATATATATATATATATATATATATATATATATATATATATATATATATATATATATATATATATATATATATATATATGATACGAAAAATATTCATAAAAGTCATAATGTGACTACAGTACATCAAACGAAACAGTCATCCAATACAACAACAATAACAGAAGTCTAGACCAAAGTAGTTCGACAGCAAACGACACAAATTGAGCCGGTCATAGTTTTCGACATTCCAGAAGAGAAACATCCAAATCCAAACAGTTATAAGACACAAGCAAAACAACAAAAGTCTTAACCACCACATTCCACTGAAGCCTGCTTACTTTGATTTTGATGGGCGTTTGCCCTTGTAGAAATCCCTCATGGTGCTAATAAGCGTCTCCTGCATTCGATCTCCAAAGGATGTCATCTCTTCCCTGAGATTTGTGGCCACCTGTGTCTGCACTTGATCCCCCAACTCCACCATTTCTTTTCTCAAGTCTTCCTTGATTGTTGAGAGTTCAGACATCATGCAGTCCTTCAAATTGCTAGAACCAGCTGCAGAATGGTGGCGACCAGTGCGTGGATAATTGCCTGACTGTAAGATGGGTTGCGACTCCGATCCCATGCCGTGGACCCGGCCTTTCTTCGCACCACCTGTTGCCTTGAGCCAAAGCTGATTCGTGTCAACCGAATGGGATCCATTATCAAAGACTGCATCATCATCCAATGTTTCTTCTTCAAGCAGCTGATCATACTTGTCCTATAAAAGGAATGAAAATGAAATAAACAACCAAACCAAGGCAGTATCTTATAACATAAATACTTGCTTTCATCATCTGAGTAGATTGTAATGCAATTGACAGCACAACAGATCCCAACATTATATTATCAATCTGTTGGTGCTTTCTAACTTACCACAAACCAGTGAAAGTAGCATCACATGAATTAACCTATAGCCAAGTATAAAACACATGCACAACAACAACAAAGAGATGACAGTTCTAGTTCCTGATGACCCAACATTTGGATTTGGAAGAGACAACAGTAGCAGTTCACATGCAGTAACACCCCCCCCCCCCAGTTCAGAAACAAAACAACAATGTAGTAGCTAAGTAAATCAAAGAGGACAATACCAGTTTTAGCCAAACATGAAACACGTGTACAACAAGAAAAGAGGACAACACCAATGATCTGTCATTGGGGTTTGTAACAGATAACAACATTACGATTTGAAATGCAATAACAACAAGGCCAGTTTAGATTGTGGACATCAAACAACAAAAAACATTAAGAAAATAAAGGGTCAGTTAAAAATGAAGTTACCACAGTTTCTTGTCATTGAGCGCCCGCCCAAGAACCATCTCTCTTTTTGTTACACCTTTCAAAGGTCTGCTTTGGTGTGGGGTCCTTTCCAAGCTACTTCTTCTGTGAAAACAGAAAATTCGTTTAGATAACTAGGTAAATAAAATGCATAGACAGTAAAAGGGAAAACAAGAGGAGGACAGAAGACATATAGTGCATACAAGCCGATCCTTGATTATGATTGTGGAAACCGAATCGCCACTGAAAATTGGACTGCCCCTCTCTGCTGCTATAGCTCTGTTCTTCTTGTTCACTTCAGATTGGTGTAGAAACTTGTCCTCCTTTATCCATGCCTCCCACATTTTCACCCATATACATTGCTTTACCCACGTAGGCTTTTTTTTTTGTTCTTCCAGTGCGTGCCTTCCCGAAAACGTTCCTTAGGTGGTCCCCTCCCCTAGTGTTGAAAGCCTTGCGAACGACTGAATCTGGGTATATGTTTTCATCCCATGTACACCGATGTTGAACATATTGAGAAATAATAAGATGGTATATATACATTATGTATTCAGTCAAATAAAAGTAATAAAAGTATCAAGTTATGTAATTGTTTTATACCTTGAACATCTCCCACCATAGCTCCACTGTTGGTTCAGGAACATCACTCCAACGTATGTATGGACCATCAAAATGTGAATGAATAATCTGCGTCAGGACTCCAAATGCAGGATTGGTTGCATCGAATCTTCATCAGGTCATACAGAGAAAATAAGAGATGTATTACCATTGGTCACTTACTCAACACACATATAATAAACGGCTAATAATATGAATCCAATCGTACAAGTATTTATACTAGCATCAGTTGAATGAACACATAACACACTAACACATGAAAACCAAACCTAAATAACAACATAAGCACCCTAGCACTTGAAAACCAACCCAAACCAAACCAAAGCAACAAATGAAAACCAAACCAAACCAAAGCAAATGAAATAACAACAGAGGTTGAAATAACAACAAATGAAAACCAAACCAAACCAAACCAAAGCAACAGAGGTTAACTACATAAGCACCCTAACACATAAGCAACAGAGGTTACTTGATCGTTCAACAGATGAAAACCAAACTTACATAAAAACACATAAGCCCTAATCAGAAGCACATGACAACAAACAAATACAGACAACAGCAGATGAACACTTAAACTTCAACTCTTATAAATACAAATAGACAAGCAACACCAACTATAACCCCTAATCAGTAGACATAACCCCTAATCAGAAGCACCCTAACACATGAAACACATAAGCACCCTAACATTGATCATTCAACAAACATTAATCATAAGCAACATACATTGAACTTATAATTGGAAATTCAGAAACCGAACACATGTAAGAAGAGAAACTTCCATCCCACTTACGTTCCATTAACAAGTTGAATTGAAACTTTTCTGTTCCACTTGGAAGATTCCTCACTTCCGGTGGCAGCCGAGTCGTCCTTGTTTTCAGAAGCTGGTTTCTGTGTCCCTGAGGATGACTCATCTTCATTGTTGTCTGACACCAGTGCGGGTTGAGATTGGGAGGCCGGCAGAGTTGCCGCCGAGGATGTGGACGCCCCAGGTTGAGAGGCACTGGGTTGGGCGAGCGCAGAAGGTTCGGAGCTCACCGCTGGGGAAGGGGACGTCACCGGTGGGGAGGGGGCAGTGGGTCTTTTCCTTGGGTTGGTATTGTTCAGTGGGGGTTGAGACGGCGTAAGGGCAGGGGACGTCACCGGTGGGGAGGGGGCAGTGGGTCTTTTCCTAGGGTTGGTATTGTTCAGTGGGGGTTGAGACGGCGTAGCGGCAGGAGATGTCACCGGTGGGGCTGTGGTAGGGGGCAGTGGGTTGACCGGTGGAGTTGGCGCATGGGTTAGCGGTGGAGAGGGGGCAGTGGGTTGAAGTTTTCGGGGCGAAGATCTAATAGGAGGGCGTACCGGTGGTTTGGCCACAGTGGGAGGGCTAACCGATGGAGAGGGTGCAGTTGGTTGATGTCTCCGAGGTGAAGCCCTGGTAGGAGAGGCGACCATTGGAGCGGTCGTCCCTGGAGAGGAAGCAGCTGGCGAAGAGGTCGGCCGTACTGGCTTCATCGGTGCACTGGTCGGAGCCAGTGGTGGTCTGGAGCCTGCATTATTGCGAGAAGACCTCTGGGTGCACCTCCTCGCATGATTGAGAGAGAAGAGAGCGATTGAGAGAGGGGAGAGTTAGGGTTTCTCAAATTCGGAGGATGGAGAGGGCGCTTGAGAGAGGAGAGAGTTAGGCTAGGGTTTCTAAAATGTGGACAGTGATTGAGAGAGGAGAGAGTTAGGCTTTTTCTGAAATGGGCCTATCCGAAATTTGGATTTTGGACTTCCCTCCCAATTTTTCACTTTCAGAAATTTGTACAAGTCATTCGATACATATACACAAGTCATTATATATACAAATCACAATTGAACACAACACCATTAAATGAATACTTTAGGTTATTTTCATAATTACATAAGAAGCATTTGTAATATACAATTGATTATCCCTACATATATATACATATACATATATATATCAATTAAATTCCAAAAGTTTTTTCAAAAGAAAGGTTTTAAAAGCTACTTTAGGTTTTATATTAATTAAGTATAAAACCTTATACATTTGATCGAGACTCCACAATCGAAACAAAGTATCTTGATCTCTACATTAATTGAATACTCAACACTCCACCTATGTTGATCGAAACTACCTCGACCAAATGAACTATCTCGGTGAATGGAGAACAAATGTAAACTCTAAACAATTCAACTCACATTTTGTGAGAACGGAAAAAACTATCTCGATCACAACACCAAATATAAGAAATGTGCATGAAAAATGCTTTTATTTATTTCAACCCTATAACAAGCGCATATTTTATGAAAAACGAAACAGACTAGCTTGATCACGATCACGTTTGAGGAATGTGTATGAAATATAAGAATTACGATAACTCAGAACGAAATGCAAGAATCATATTTACCACTAGAGGTTGGAGGACGAACTATACCACTCGATCGATCTATATATTGATTGATCTATCTTCATCTAACCCTAAACCCTAAACCCTAAATCGGAAAACACGCCACGTGGACGTCGGAAAACACACGTGGCATCCATTTTTGCCACCTCATAATTACAAATAGACAAGCAACACCAACTATATTGATCACCACTCAATCTATTGAGTGATCTACCTTGATCTAAACCCTAAACCCTAAACCCTAAACCTAAACCCTAACCCTAACACTAACCCTAACCCTTATTTTTTTTCCAATTGCACCTATTGTACGTTGGAGAAATTACCATTTTGCCATGTCATAATTTTTTTTACAATTTTTTTTACAGAGGAAAATGAAAGAACGAAGATTGGCCGGAGAGAAATGTGTAGAGACGAACTAAGCTTGGCCGGAGAGATCTAGCAGTTACAGAAGAGAAGAGTCGACGACAGAGGGTTGGGGACGTACAACAAAGTGAAAAGGCTTTCTAAGGATGACGGAGGGTTGGGGACAACAAACCTCATCCATGAAATCAAATGCTCGGAGAAGAGTCGACGACGAAGCTTCAATTGAAAGGTGCAAGCATGGCTTCCCTGCGAGATTGCAAACTTGCAAATACACTAGAAATTCGGGAAGACAATTTTATGTTTGTCCATTATGGAAGGTATGATTCTAATATTTCGTCTAACTCCCAAGTTTGATCGAATTTGAATTTTGGCTTTTCGAATTGGGGAAACTGTTAAGGTTTTCGAATTTGATTTCAATTTTAGGGATTCCACTGTGGATATCAAACTGGCATTTCGAATTCGTCTTGAGTTTGTACAGGTTTTCGAAATTTATTTGAATTGGGGAATTTGTGAGGGTTTTCGAATTTGATTTCCACTGTGGATATCAAGCTGGTGTATGCATACGTACTGTGGTTGTGATTTTGTGTTAGATTTGCTATGTTTTCCATTATCGCCTTGAGTTTTACAGGTTTTCTCAGATTTTCTCAGATTTCTCAGATTTCATGAATTGGAGAATGAAAGTGCTGGTGTATGCATAATATGGTTGTAGAATGAGTTTTCTGTCAGTTTGCATCGCCCTGGTGTATGCATAAAATGGTTGTGTACATCTTTCAGATAACCTAGCTTGTATGAGTTTTCTGTCATAAGAGAATTGCTTCATATTTGCTTCATATATACATGTTCATATTTGCTTCATATTTGGTAGACTGTCAGAAGATAATTGCTTCATGTTTGCTTCATATTTGGTAGGCTGTCATAAGAGTTTTCTGTCATAAGAGGTGTATGTATAATATGGAATTGTAGAATGTGTACATCTTTCAGATAAGCTTGCATAATTTGATCTGGCTGGAAAATGCTTCTTTGTAGACTGTTGGTTTCATAATCTGGGTGGAAAATGATTTCATAATCAGCAAGTAAATTGCTTCTTATTTGGTAGATTGTTGGTTTGATATTTTGTTTTACTTATTTGTACGTAGGAAGATGAAAAATGCACCTACTTTAGATGGTTGGATGCTCATGACACTAACAAGAGCATGAAGATCCAAAGAGAGAGTTATGGTGTTGCTATCACAAATGAAGATCATGGACCCTCGGAATTTTTTAAGTTGAGCACTGATTTTGCGAAGATTCAAAGGGAGAATGTAGTGCTGAAAATCGTAGTAGGTGTCATGTTGGTTATCTTGTTCATTGTGTTGGTGAAAATTTGAAGAGATGTATTAGCATTATGTCTTAAGGGAATTGTGTTGATGTAAAATTGAAAATATTAGTAGCTTTCATGTTGTCATCAGTAGAATGAAGCTTTTATCTATATATGTAAAACTCATACAGCAGCCAAATAAAGCTGGAAGATTTACTCATGCCATATCTGATTGCATTCTACACATTTCTGATTTACTCATGGCATTTTTAGCTAAGTAATAAGGATATCAAGCAGCTAGCAGATTTTTTGTTACAGAAAATGAAATCTGATGCAGTTTGACGAAGTCAATAAAACAAACAGCTAGCAAGCGTATCACACATGAATGATCTCGCAAGATTGTCAATCAGAGCAATCTTCATAGCTTGTTGTGGCCTCAAAGACGTCCTCTTCTTGTTGAACATGAAACACATCCTCGACGTGGTCAAGCCCCACAGCGTCGGTGTCCTCACAGACTTCGGTTGCACCTGAAGGATCTCACAAGGTTGTCAGCGAGTTGTCCACTTCTATGTTGATAGAAAATTCCGGGGTGATGACTTCATCCGATTGGTAAGCATCTGCGGCAGCTTGGCCCTCGACATTCCATCGTTGTTCAATCCGGTTGCGAGGCCTTGTCTTGCACGCATGCCACCATTCCATATGCTCCCGTGTGGCTCCTGGATATTGAAGATAATAAACCTGAAGTGCTTGTTGTGCAAGTACAAAAGGCTCATACCTTCTATACAGTTTCTTCTGATTGATTTCGACAAACTGGTAGATTGGATGAACTTGTGTCCCACGTGTCGTTGGATCAAACCATCGACACTTGAACAGGACAACTTTCAGCGGATGATCAAGTGCACTTGGGTACTCAAGCTCGATGATTTCTTCGAGGAGACCAAAAAAATCCGATTCAGGACTCGCGTAGTTGGACCCTCGAACACAAACCCCACTATTCATTGTAGATTTCCCAGCACCATGTTGCAGAGTGTGGAACTTATACCCGTTGGAGAAGTATGCTGACCAAGAAATCGCTTTCACGTTAGGACCCCATGCCAAACTCCACAGCAGCTCTCCATGACCAATTCCATTTCCTCTATCTAAGGCCTACAGAACACATTTATACACATCTGTGAAACTTAAACATATGAACAAATTAATGTAAGCATTTTGGTAATTTAATAAAACTTACATAATTCTTAAACCAGTTCGCGAATTCATTTTCAATGAGGTCATCTCCAACATTATCTCCTGTGGCAGTCTCAACGATCCTACCGTAATAAAGTTGAGCAAGATAAATAAATATATTTACATACTTATATATATAAGCATAAATAAAATATGTGTTTTTCCTTACTGAATGTATGGTTGCACCTCCGGACAGTTGAGCAATACGTATGTGTGTGCGGCCCTCCACTCGTCTTCTTCTGTCAACCACCGTATTTGCTGCTTCCCACTACCCTTGCCTGGATAATTGAAAATAGAGAAAGCGCAATCGTCGCCGTCAACGATGTCGTTTCTCGCTGGTCTCCTCAACCTTGATGGAACATGCGAAGGGAAGTAGTGCACGAAGAAGTAAGCTATCTCTTCCCGTAAGTATGCCATCACGATCGACCCTTCCACATTACTCTTTTGAACGATCTTTTGTTTCAACTGGAATAGATGTCTCTCGAACGGATACATCCATCGATAATGAACTGGGCCACCTATCAGGGCCTCATATGGCAAATGGACAATGAGATGCTCCATTGAGTCAAAAAATGATGGCGGGAAGATACGCTCCAACTTACAGACCAACAGTGGAATCATCAATATGAGCTGCTCCATGACAGACACTGATAATGTCGACGAACAAATTGTTTCGAAGAAGATACTCAACTCAGTTAAAGGACCCCATACAGATGGATGCAATAACTCTTTGAAAGCAATCGGCAGGAGTCTCTCCATAAACACGTGACAGTCATGGCTCTTCATCCCTCCGAGGCTACAGTCATCACTCTGAACACATCTTCCTATATTAGAAGCATAACCATCAGGAAATTTAACGGTCCTCAACCATTGACCCACCTTTCTCTTCGCCTCTCTTGCCAATGTATATATTGCTTTAGGTTTTGCACCCTTGTAGTCATCATCTACCTCCAACTCAGGTCGATCACAATATAGGCGAAGGTCCTTCCGGGCATTCAAGTTATCCTTTGTCTTCCCAGGGATATCCATGACAGTGTTGAAAACATTGTCAAACACATTTTTCTCAATGTGCATAACATCGAGATTGTGTCGGATTAGAAGGTCCTTCCAATATGGAAGTCTCTAGAAGATGCTTTGTTTTTTCCACTTATGGGAAACCCCATACTCATCACACTGGAAGGATCCTCCATGACCGTTGGCAAATCACGGACCCGCTCCCAAATCTGCTCCCCCGATAGCAATGGTGGTGGCAATGCTGTTTCCACATGTCCTTTGTAGAAGTCCTTCTTATTTCTACGGAAGGGATGAGAAAGATCTAAGAATTTCCGATGACAATCGAACCAACAAGCCTTCCGTCCATGTTGAAGCCAAAAAGCATCAGATCCTGCTTCCATACAAATCGGACAAGCAAACTGACCGGCAGTGCTCCATCCGGACAACATAGCATATGCAGGGAAATCACTGATGGTCCAAAGTAAAGCTGCACGCATAACAAAGTTCTCTCTCCTCGAGGCATCATAGGTGACGACACCAACATCCCACAACTGCATCAACTCATCAATAAGAGGTTGGAGGCAAATGTCAATCAACTTCTTTGGGTTTCGAGGACCTGGCACTATCAACGACAGAAACATGTGCTCGGTTCTCATGCACAAATGCGGTGGAAGATTGTAAGGAGTGACAATCACGGGCCAACATGAATAATTCTGACCAGAGTTGTTAAATGTAGCAAAACCATCCGTGCATAAGCCCAAACGAATATTACGAGGCTCGTAGGCAAAATCAGGATGCTTTGTGTCTAACCTCTTCCATGCTGCTCCATCTGAAGGATGACACATCATTCCCTCCTCTGTTATGTGTTCTGCATTCCAAGTCATCTGGCTGGCTGTCACCTCGGAAGCATATAGTCTCTGTAGCCTCGGAGTTAAAGGCAAGTAGAATAAAACCTTCTGTTCCCGACGCTTCCCTGTAGCACTAACAACATATCTTGCATGACCACAACACTTACATGATTCTTCATTCGCATCACTCTTCCAATACAACATACAATCGTTGGGACACATTCCTATTCTTTCCACCGGTAGCCGCAAATTTCGAACTATCTTCTCAGTTTCATAGTAATTGGTGGGAATCTTGTGGTCATGAGGTAGCACTTCATCGTACAATTGCACAAAACCATTGAACAGACTTTGAGGAACATTATGTTCGCACTTCAAGCTCATAAGTCGGCTCACAAAAAAAATTGTGTATGTGACGTACACCCAGAAAACACTGGTTCATCATCTGCTCTCAACACATCTGCAAACCGTGTGGACAACAGATTAGCCTCCTCAGTTTCTACCGGATCTTCCCTCATTTCATCGACCTCATTAACTTCTTCTTCAGCTGGTTGGAATTCAAAACCATCTCCATTATTCGGAACATCATCGACATTAATATATGGGCTAAACCATGACGGAGGAACAAAGCTTGGCCCTGCAACATCAAATACCATCCTCTGTTCTGCAGTTAACTGATCATACATAGCCCATTGGTTACCCCCTACCATTTGCTCATGGTATGGAGGTGCAATAGTTTCACCATGTGTTGTCCAACGATGATGATCGAACATAAACCCACGATTATATAAATGCGCCTTCACAACATCTACTTTCTCGAATTTGTAATTCACACATTTCCGACATGGACACTTTATCTTACCTTCATCGACGTAATGCACTTGACTACAAGCAAAATTTATAAACTGATCAACCCCTGCGTAGTATTCAGGCTTCAATCCTCCACGATCCGACAAGTACATGTCATACATCCATGTACGATCATCCATTTTATCAAATTCTCAATCAATCTGTACGGTACATATACACACATTACAAATTAATTGAACATTCCTAAATTTCCAATTCATTATAAGTACACATTACAAATTCAACATTCCTAAATTTTCAATGCAACCGTACATATACACATTTACAAAAACCCACTTTCAAATAACTACCTATATAATATTCAATAAAATTGTAAATTGATATCATAAAAATGCAATTTCCATCAAAATTTTATATTACATTACATATATATATATATATATAAACATTTTTAATTCTTGTATAATATATAACGTACGTGTAAAATTCATTATATATATTATATATTACCCATATATATATATATAACGTACCAATATATACTCTCCTGAAATTAAGTTCAAAAAGAATAATATAGTGTAATATGTAAGTTAATTAAGACAAAAATTATATACTTACCTCGTACTGAGTATTGCAGGTTCAAGTTGAAGAGAAGCAAGTCATGTGTGTCCTTCTCTTCGAATTGCAAATGGCAATGTTCAATTCACCCAAGCTAGAAGACAAACACGTGGGCCGGCCCCAATTAATGCACCCAACTACTAGAAGACAGGTGAAGGACAATGCGCATTAAAGTCGACCTCATCCGTAATAGCAACGGATTTTGCCACGGATACAGTCGTTGCTATATCCACATTTCTTCCTACAGGCTAATAAGGTAATTGGGCCCATCATTTCTAATGGGCTATTGATCCATGCCGAGCCCATAACAATTTGTTATTTTCGTTGGCCACGGATTCAGCTACGATTCAAGCCCACTCACCCCATGTCCGACCCGCCTATAATAACCGATCGAAGCCCACTCACCTCGTGTCCATTCCATCGTCGGATTTCTGAAGCTGAATAGCCACGGATTTAGCCACGAGATTGATGTTGTTGCCAAATCAGCATCGAATACCGCCACGGAATAATATTTCGTAGCTAATGTCGTGGCTAATCACTACTATCACCCACTTCCTCAGCCACGAAATCAGCCACGGGCATTGCATTCGTTGCTATTAGCAACGAACTTGATGACGTGGCATTCTTGGGTGACCACCAGTCACGAAATTAGCCACTGTCAAGTACAGTCGTGGCCAATGTCATTGCTATTAGCAACCAAAACAGCATCAGCTGACATTCGTGGCTAAGAATCCGTAGCTATTTCCTGTTTTTTTAGTAGTGATATATTGATAATAAGGAACATGAGCGAGTTCTACACGGACGTACATATAAGACCATCTAGTTACCTATCATCTCAAGTAGTAGACGAGCTCAACATGTTTAAGAAACAAGGATGCATGATTTCAACAATAAACTTATATGGCACAAAGCTATGCAAAACATAGTAGTATCACAACATCACATATATGGTTAAATACTCATGTTCAACAAAATCCCAGAACATCATATATACTTATCATCATAACTAATTCAAGTCCAACTCCGTATAAATCATGGAATCATAAATCTTTTTTAAATCCTTTTTTCATCAAATCATATAGCATCACATAAGAATTCAAATCATATATATAAAATAACCCAACCGAGTTTAAACCAAACTCGAGTCAACGCCCAAAGAAAGAAGAGAACCAGCTCCGGCCAAGAGCCCAGACCTGATTTTCGTCGCGACGAATTGGCCGCTCGTCACGGCAAAATCTAGTTCTTCGTCCCTCGCGAGTGATGCCTCTCACTATCGCGGAAAGCATCTTTCTCTTCCTTTGTTCCTAGTTCTTGTTCGTCGTGGCGACCATGGTTTCGCCACGGCGAACAAGCAACCGCAAGCTCGCTTTTGATCTAAACTCGATCCTTTCTTTCCCACTACTCTCATCCTTTCCAATATCCTTCCCTAACTTCAACCAACATTTAAATAATAATCTTGAATAATAATACAACTAACAATTTGATAACCCCTTAAAACCATATTTTAAATACCTCCAGATTTAATATAGGATATTCAAATAACAATTAATTACCCATGCCGGATACACACATAGACAAGTCATATCAATATAGAATCTGATACTAAGATGCTCAAAGATGACATAGCATTATAAAAGAAACACATAGGTGGGGGCACAATAACTATCACATCATACAACAACAAGGTCTACATGATAAGATAAGTATGGCAGGTAATCATATGATGAGCTATAATCGTAAGGCATGTCCTACATGATCCCAATTGGTCATGTCGTGGCACAAGTATAACCAAAGATTACTACTGAGGTACAAGTTCAACATCAGATCATATTTCACGTATATGTGCATTTCATCATGTCATAGTATGTAACATGCAAGGTGGCACCCAATTACTAATTAACACAATACTCGCAATTATATGAGCTCAACAAGATAAGCATGGATTGACGATGTATCCTAAGCAAAATTATAACGTGTGAGCCTAGACATGATTTTAACCATAATAAGGGGGTGCGTAGTCAAACGAGGTGCAAGGCTACTAGAAGGCAATAAGCATCACAAGAGCATCGTATGGAAAGAACAACAATTTATATGAGATACACACATAAGCACGTCATTAGTCATATTATGCATGATACAAGGGTATCGAAGCATAGCATGATAACTTGATTACCAACATCCAACATCCTTAGATAGTCATAAGATCATATGAATGGGTATATCATGGCTATCACAACCTATGGCGAGAGTACTGAACGATGATAAAATTTGAGCATGGGATTACACAAGTCACATTTTTAAGGGCTTAGATTTCACATGATACTAATAGTGCATGACAAGTCGTAGCTATATGAAAAATAAGGTGCGTCGAATAACTTCACATAATGGCATGGGGAGTATATAAACAAGTGTAACAGCCCAAGCAAGACTACCATCGCAACCAACATCAATGTATATACGGAGAATATAACCATGTGTAACAGGTGAATCGTGCGCAGGTCATAATGCAAAACAGGAAAATGCTTCTAAGGTGTCATGTTTCGAGAGGACAATATGCTATATTTACACATATAAGGGTAATCACGCGAGTGTCTAGCAACCATCATGGTGGGTGTGTTCATGCAAAGGTCGAGGTCTCCACACTTACCCTTGAACTTTTAACAAAGTTCGTTCTATGTCCAAACTTTATTTTTTTAGGTTATCTTATTTTAAAAACCTTTTAAAACAAAGAAAAATTGCATTTGCCCTTTTTTCTCAAAATTATTCCAATTTTTTAAATTATACAAGTCTCTTTCTTGTATAGTTGCACAACACCCAGCAAAATGCATCTTCTTCCTCAACTACAGTTAGGGCCTGATTTTCTGGGATAAATTTCATTAAATTGGTTGAGGGGTTTAGTTCATTTTGATATCTCATTACCCCTCTCCACTGGATTTATTTTGAATCTAGGCTTTTGGATGACTAAAATTTGATTGGTTTTGCAAAGAACCCTATAAATTGGAAAAGGAGGAGGCGATGGGGGTTGGTGGTGAGTGGTGACTACGGATTGGTGATAGGAGTGGGAACCGAGCCCGGTGTCTATCGATACGAAAAGTCGGTGTCAATAGGCCATTTTCAAGCTAAAAAAGTTGTCAATACCAAAAGCTGGTGAATTAGTCGTGCATTTGTCAAAAAATTAATCGTGTCTATAATAAGTCAAATCTTTAGCAAGGTTATAACATTTTTTTTTTGATTAGGAAATAATTCGAGGCCAGACAAACCTGGACCTCGATGGCTGACAAGTCGGCAGACGGAAACCGTCAAAAAGAGACAAAATACAACGAAGGTGCAAGAAACAAGCACAGAGCTCTACAAAGAGAAACGGACGAGATGCGGACGTAGACGAACGAACGAAGCCAAGCGTCACCCACGGCAACACCGCAGGCCAGCGGTACATCAGGAAACACCTGTGGGCAGTGAAGACGAACCTCCAAAGAAGCAGCATTCCGGGAAAAGGAGACGCCTCGATACACACTGACATGACCCCAGCCTGACCCGACTCCGAACAGCCAGAACCCCATCAACCGAAGAAGAAAAGTCAATCCCCCCTAACCGCAGAGCAACACCGCCTGATCTAAAACGATAACTTACTATTTAGGAAGTGCGATGCATGAAACATGTATTTTAGTGAGCATATAGACTCGTTAAATGTAATTTGATTTACACAAAACATTTGATTTACATGTTTATTTTTAATTAATATTAAAAGTAATCAAACTTTTAGCACACATTTCTTATGGATTTAAGTTAGGTGACATAATTTTATAATTTTTTCATAATTAATTTTTAAAAGAAACTTTTTTATAATTCTTGTAAGAACCAAAAGATTTTAAAATTAAAAAAGGAAAAACAATAGCTTGCTTTCATATGGTGGACCATCGATCTGGTACATCAGAATTCAATATATTTTTAGAAATAAGCGTCCCCCAGATGTTGCTAGGGTAAAGCGAATGACTAACGTCCATCCGGAGATTCAGGAAAAGGTGTACAATTTAAATATACACAACTTAGATGTAAATCACCTGTCCTTTGGCTAAAGGTCATCACATGGGACCACGTGACGTAAAAGAAAGAGCTGCAAATGGAAAAGGCCCCCCTTGGTGTGTTCAAACTAAACTTTGATTGTTCAACAGTGACAGGCCTTAAGGTCGTTATGCCAAATCAAAGTAAATTCCTAAGGTGCAAACTATAACAAGTATAGTAGGTAAGTTAGGGTCGAACCCACAGGGAAACAGAATCAATTGTAAGAGCAAGTATTATTACCCAAAAGTAACCAATTCAAGGGGGAGTTTTGTGTGTAAGCAATAGTGACAGAACAAGTTGCAAATAGAGGTTGCGAATATATGATGGAAAAGTATTACACCAGGTAATTATCCGCACAACAATTGATATGGTTCATCATCGAATTCTATGAGTCTCAAGTTCTAATGTCCAGTAATTGTTCTCAATTCAGATCGTGTAATAGCTTTTAGTCCTACCAGTCCTAAAAGCGCTTATCACCAAATTACAAGGGGAAACCTTCACCGAATAATAAAGCAATAGCATTCAAACATGAATTATAATGAGATACAAGCGATTCTAACAACCCGTTAAAATAGCCTGTAATCGACTCTCCTTCACAATCCACCACAAGCAACCTGCTTATGATGATTGTGTTTGCTACAATGAGTCTACAACCCCAAACCTGGAATTGGAAACCCTAGCAATATGACTAGTATCGATAAACCTAGGTGATCAATCCAGATTAACCAATAATAAGCAATCAAGCAATAAGCTCAGGAGATCGAAACAATTAACAAAGGACGAACGAGAGTAGAATACTCACAACCAATTCAATCGAAGGCTTCAAAGAACCAAGTGCAACAAAGGAGAGTTAGTTCTCCATAGGGTTTGTGAGATGATAAAAAGAAAAAATACGTCTCTGGAAAATAACCTAATCCCAACTGCCTTCCTTCTCGGCAATAATATAACCTAATTAAAAGGGTTTTTAATCCCGTAAAAATATAAATTAACAACTAATAAGATAGGGGAAAATCGGATAAGAATCCGTCTCCAGGGACTGACGCGGGCGCGTCATGTAGCAGCGCGGGCGCGTCAGTGAATGTCTTGCTACTTTTCTCTGAGGCAACTACGCAGGTACTCCCTCCTAGCAGCGCGGGCGCGTCAGTAGCAGCGCGGCCGCGCCAAGCTCGCCTGATTCCAGCTGCTTCCGAATTTCTTCACTTCAACTCTTCTATAACTTGCATGATCCTATGATTTCTTCAACTTCTTCAATAAGTTCCGAATCACCAAATTCATACAAATATCTCTCACAATGACATGTAAATGATGACAAAAACTACTAAATGCGCTATAGAATATATCGCATATCAAATTCCCCCATACTTAAACCTTTACTCGTCCCGAGTAAGCATAGAAGCTAAGCCTACTCTCACCATAAATCTCAAAGGTTCACAGACAGTACAAGGGAAATGAACACTAAGTACTAGCAGTTTCCACCATCTCAACAATCAGCACAAAAGACAATCAAAATAGGAAATGAGACTTACAATTATATCTCAACCATCTACACCTTATAGCTCCCAGTGGCCTACCCGAAAACCTCCTTATCACTCCACTTCTTATGTCGCCTTCGCCAAGAGATCAATCCTAAACACTCAAAGTAAACGCTCATCTTGCCAAGGCGCCCTTTTGGGGTTTTCACCAAGCCACTCATTTTTTTTCCAAAGATGGTACTTACATAAACATTCTCACTTCCCTCAAGTCTCATATTGCCAAAGCCTAAGGCTCACCAGACTACCTGCTTTTTGCCTGAGTCGCCCTTTCGGGTTTTCAACTCATCCCAGGATTTTGATTGCTTTTTTTTTTTTTAGACTAACAAGTGCAGAATCTGTACAAAAATAATGCGGAAATGAAATATGTACAAGATATGTAAATCCTTTCCCTCCCCCATACTTGAATGAAGCATTGTCCTCAATGTGAAAGAAGACAGAAATAAGTAGGGAGAAAGGAAACAGAAGGACTCACTGAGGGGGTGGATAGTAGCGAGAGTAATCCTCCCGCATGCGGCGAAGCTCTTCCCTCATACCTCTGAACTCGCCAAAGCCTTCTAGGATGTCGGCCTGCTGGTGGAGAATCTGGTTCTGCACTCTATCTTGGTTTTGAACCACCGTCGTCAAACTCCCTACGTCTTGGCGCAGAAGGCCAATCTGGTCAACCAGGTAGCCCCACTGGTGAGGCTGTTGATGAGCATCCTGAAAAGCTTGTGGGGGCCAAGGGGCCCACTGATGTGAATCCTGCTGGCCCTGATATGTCGGGTGAGAATCCCAACCGTGAGAAGGGGTATGATAAGCAGGTACCTCCTGCTGTGGGTTCTGTGCGAAACCCTGAGTATCTGTCTGAACAAAAACCTGCGGAGCCACAGGCGCATCCTCAATCGTGGCAGCTCCAGCTGTGCCACTACTGCTACCCACTTCTAGGCGATGCCGTCTACCCAGAACTGATGTCGGAAAATAATCAGCCTCAATATACCAATCAGTCCAAGTCTCAGACCAAGGAAGGGGCTTAGGGAGCCTGAACTGATGCTCTTTCTTCTTGCCTGTACACCAAATGGTTCCCCCATCCGGCACAGTGTCAAGCATCAAACACCTCCGCAGATACTCCTCTGTGTAGGTCCTTGCTATGACCTGCTCCTCCAGCTCTTGCAAACCACCTGGCTCAATGCCTGCAGTAATGGCTACCCGAGTAATAAGTCCGCCTTGGACCATTTCTGGTCCAGCGACACTGCGATCCCTTCTGACCTTGTCGAGCCCATCGAAGAAGAGCCTAACCCAGTCAGGCGTATAATTTGCAGTAGGCACAGCGCTGTAAGCAAACCTCAGGTGTGTCATGGAGAGCTTGGTATCTGTGGTCAGCCCATAATATGTCCCAGCGACGATCTTGCACAACATACGAAAGACGGGATGAGTAATCCTGCTGTTGTACTCATTACTGGTTAAGAATTCCTCTCCAGATACCGCTCTAAAGAATGCAACGAGGTCTGTGTCGGTCGTGGCTGTCACCCATCCATCAGTTGGGACTTTAGTGATCCCCAAAGCAGCTCGCAACCTTGCTGCAGAAATCCTGTAGGTAGTGCCATTGAACCTGAAAGAAACCCCTCTAATTCTGTTATCCCCAAGGTACAGCTGATATGTCGCAAGGAACTCCTTGCACAGTTCTGGGTATCCTACAGCTCTCAACTCCAAAAAGTCACCAATACCAGCGTGAGCTAGACACTTCTGCATACAATCTAGCATCTGAAGTCTCTGAAGGGTCTCTCTATGCAGATATTTTGTAGAACTGACACAGTTTACCTTATTATAAATAGCCCACTCCTCTTCAGACAAATCTAACTCATCATCAGATCGACTCACCTCTTCCTCCGATGAACTCATATTCGACAGATAATAAGACTAGATCCGAATCGAAATAAGGACAGCGGAAAGAACTCACAAAGAACAGATGAGGCTCGGCTCAGGAGGCCGACGCGGGCGCGTCATGTAGCAGCGCGGGCGCGTTGAAATGTCGGCGCGGCCGCGTCGGCGATTTCTGCAGACCTCGAAAATCGTCGGAAGCGGTTGTCGACGCGGAGCCTCCCCACGGTGCCGAGGACGAAAGGAAAGGAGAATGGGGTAAGGGAGACGGGGTGTGGGGGTCCTGGTGGAGGGCTCACCACTGAAATAGGGGTGGGGGGTGTTTGTGAGTGTGAGTGTGGGTGGAGTGTGGGAGGAGAGGATGTGGATGTGGGGGAGGGTAGGGTTTTTGGTTGTATTTGAGGGATGGTGATGGGGAGTGATGATGGCGGGCTGGCCCGAAGTGGGTTTTCCAGCCCGTGGTCTTTTTTTTTTTTTTTGGCAGAAAATTAACACTGCGGATGCAGTGGGTCCGAAATGCGGATGCAATTCGTCACCAGAAGCTCCTTCTTTATTACCTACAAGTTAGAATAAAAACTAGTTAAGGGAAAGAATGCAATACCTTGGGTTGCCTCCCAAGCAGCGCCTTTATTTCAAGTCGCTGGCTCGACTAAGCCTTTTTTAATTATTCTAACTCTGCATTTGGCTCCTCCAAAACTAACTAATCCATAGCCTCCTTCGGGAACCCTTCATAGTATGTCTTAAGCCTTTGACCATTTACCTTAAACTTCTTGTGGCTATTTGAGTCATATAACTCTACAGCGCCATGTGGGAAAACTTCAGCAACAATGTATGGTCCCCCCCCCACTTTGACCTGAGCTTCCCAGCGAAGAGTTTCAGGCGAGACTGAAAAAGTAGGACTTTGTCACCGGCTTTAAAGTCCTTCCTATGGATGTGCTTGTCATGCCATGCCTTGGTCTTCGCCTTGTAGATTGCCGCATTATCATAGGCGTCCAAACGTAACTCCTCGAGCTCGCCTAACTGTAGCTTCCTGTGTTCTCCAACCCCGTCACTCTGCATATTGCATTGTTTCACTGCCCACCAAGCCTTGTGCTCCAGCTCAACAGGAAGATGACATGCCTTACCATAGACAAGTCTGAAAGGAGACATCCCAATTGGAGTTTTGTAAGCAGTGCGATAAGCCCACAGTGCATCATCAAGTCTCAAACTCCAATCCTTCCTGTTAGGATTTACAGTCTTCTCGAGAATGGCTTTGATCTCTCTATTGGACACCTCTGCTTGGCCATTCGTCTGTGGATGGTATGCGGTGGAAACTCTATGTGTGACATGATATTTCTTCAGCACGGCAGTCACTGTTTTGTTGCAGAAATGGGTACCCCTGTCACTAATCAGCGCTCTAGGAATTCCATGCCTGGCAAAAATATTGCTTTTCAAGAACCCTGCCACAACTTTAGAGTCATCAGTTCTGGTGGCCTTCGCTTCCACCCACTTGGAAACGTAGTCCACCGCAAGTAAAATATACAAGTTCCCACAAGAACTAGGAAAAGGTCCCATAAAGTCAATGCCCCAAACATCAAAGATTTCGCAAAAAATCATCGGTGATTGTTGCATTTCATTCCTTTGAGAGATATTCCCCATTCTTTGACACCTATCACATGCCTTGCAGAAAGAATAAGCATCTTTAAAAATATATGGCCAATAAAATCCAGATTCAAGCACTTTTCTAGCAGTTTTATTGGCACCAAAGTGTCCCCCACATGCTTGAGAATGACAAAATTCAAGAACAGATCGTACCTCATTATCTGGAAGACAACGACGAATTACCTGATCAGCACAATGTTTCCAAAGGTATGGGTCATCCCAAACATAGTGGTTTGCTTCTCTTTGAATCTTCTCCGTTTGAGCCTTGGTATGATCCGGGGGAAATTCCCCACAAACTAAGTAGTTTACAATGTCCCGGTACCAAGGGTTTACAGAATGAAGTCCTAGAACGGACTGAGATTGGCTGAGAATTAATAGCGTGGGCGCGTCAGGGAACGACGCGGGCGCGCCAGTACTCAGCGCGGGCGCGTCAGACTCCGGCGCGGGCGCGTCAGACTCCGGCGTGCTTTTGTGCTCGATTTTGCACAATGTGTCATCCGGAAACGTGCCTAAGATGGGTTTCTGTGACTCCGGCTTGTCCTCCTCATTCACCAACCTGCTTAAGTGGTCAGCCACCAAATTCTCCGCTCCTTTCTTGTCCTTAATCTCCACATCAAATTCGCTGAGCAACAGGACCCATCGAATTAATCTTGGCTTTGTCTCCTTCTTTGTCATCAAGTAGCGGGGGGCTGCGTGGTCTGTGTAGATAATCACTTTGACTCCAAGCAGATACTGTCGAAACTTCTCTAATGCAAACCCCACGGCTAGCATTTCTTTCTCGATGGTGGAGTAGTTGCGCTGCGCTCCATTCAGAGTCATGGAAGCATAATGGATCACATGAGAGGCTCTTCCCTCTTTTTGGCCTAGCACTGCTCCCACTGCATAGTCGCTAGCATCACACATGATCTCAAATGGGCGAGACCAGTCTGGTGCCTGAATGATTGGTGCACTAGTGAGGCGTCCTTTCAGCGAGTCGAACGCCTCTTTGCACTCTTGTGTGAGTACAAAGGTCACATCTTTCTTCAGAAGCTCGCACAAGGGTGAGGATACCTTTGAAAAATCCTTGATAAACCTGCGATAAAAACCTGCATGGCCTAGGAAAGAACGAACTTCGCGCACATTAGTAGGATAAGGCAAAGACTGAATTACATCAATCTTTGCCTTATCGACCTCAATACCCTTTGCAGAGACTATGTGGCCTAAAACAATTCCCTGTTCTACCATAAAATGACACTTCTCAAAGTTCAAAACCAGATTAGTTTCAACACATCTTTTTAACACTAGTGCCAAATGGCTCAAACAAGTATCAAAGCTATCCCCATGTACTGTGAAATCATCCATGAATACTTCAATGAAATTTTCAATGTATTCAGAGAAGATACTAACCATACATCGTTGAAATGTCCCGGGTGCGTTACATAGTCCAAATGGCATTCTGCGATATGCAAAAGTACCGAAAGGACATGTAAATGTAGTCTTCTCCTGGTCCTCTAGCGCTATGGCCACCTGAAAATATCCAGAATATCCATCCAAAAAGCAATAATAGGGGCGCCCAGCAAGGCGTTCTAGCATCTGATCAATAAAGGGGAGGGGGAAGTGATCCTTCCTGGTTACTGTATTCAGCTTGCGATAGTCTATGCATACCCTCCAACCTGTTTGTGTTCTGGTAGGGACCAACTCACCTTGTTGATTCTCCACGACTGTAATACCTCCTTTCTTGGGGACAACTTGTGTAGGACTTACCCATTGACTGTCAAAAATTGGGAAAATCATGTCTGCTGATAGCAATTTCAGCACTTCCTTCTTCACCACATCCATCATGGGAGGATTGAGCCTTCTCTGTGGTTGGCGTGATGGCTTAGCTCCATCCTCCAGCAGAATCCTGTGCATGCATGTAGATGGACTAATTCCCTTGATGTCAGCGATGGTCCACCCCAGCGCAGTTTTGTACTTCTTCAGAACCTCCACTAACTTATCTTCCTGCTCTGCTGAAAGCTTACTTGACACAATAACTGGTAAAGTGTCATCAACTCCTAGGAAAGCATACTTGAGATGACTAGGGAGTTGTTTGAGTTCAATTTCAGGTGCCTGCACAACAGATGGAACAAGCACTTCGCTTGGAGTCAGTAGATTGGGGCCAATGCCCAAAAGAGTAGAGAACTTACCTTCTACATCCATCTGGGCTACTAATTCCTGCATGTTAGATGTAATTGAAAAATCTGTATAGGACTTGTCAATAGCATTCTCAATAATTGACTGCAACTCATCTTCCCTAGAAATATCAAATAGATCTTGAGCTAATGGTTCAATCACATCAATAGAGCACAGAGAATGGTCATCAACAGGATGTTTCATAGCCTTGTATAAATCGAATTCAACCTTTTCTCCATCAAATTCCATTGTTAGTGTCTCAGAAACACAATCAATTTTTGTCCTAGCTGTTTTAATAAAAGGTCTACCTAACAGAATAGGCGCATCATGCTTATCATGTTCCATATCCAGGATAAAGAAATCTGCAGGAAAAATCAGTTTATCGACCATGACCAAAACGTCTTCTACTACTCCTTTAGGGTATTTATTAGACCTGTCAGCTAGTTGCACAATTACTCTAGTTTCATGCAAAGGTCCTAAATCTAGCGATTTGTAAAGTGAGTAAGGAAGCACATTTATGGAAGCGCCCAAATCAAGCATAGCTCTATCAAATTTTACATCTCCAATGACACAGGGGATAGTAACCATACCTGGATCAGTGCACTATTTCGGCATTCTCCTCTGAAACATAGCGGAGACTTGCTCACTTACTTTCACTTTCTTTTTACCTTTCAGCTTCTGATTTCTCTTTACCGTGCAAAGCTCCTTCAAGAACTTGGCGTACTTGGGCACAGTTTTTATCATTTTCAGCAGAGGAATGTTCACCTGGCACTTGCTAAATGTCTCGAAAAGCTCTGAATCATCGATTATCCTCCTCTCTTTGAGTGCCTCAGGGAACGGAGGTTTTGGTTTCTCCGACCCGAGAGGGGGAAAATCCGGTCGTACATATGTATCGACATAGGGCTCGGATTCAGGTGAGATCTTGTTCTCAGGTTCAGGACTCGACGTGGCCGCGCCAGTACTCAGCGCGGGCGCGCCAGTACCCAGCGCGGGCGCGCCAGTACCCAGCGCGGGCGCGCCAGTACCCAGCGTGGGCGCGCCAGTGTTGGGCGTTGCCACATTGGAGACCTGCGTGCTTTCCTCCTCATCTTCCTGACTTTGCAGCTCTTTTCCATTTCGAAGAGTTATAGCACTGACGTTTTCCCTTGGATTGACCACTGTTTGAGATGGTAGACCCCCTGACGTCTTTGCCTCCATTCTCGTGATTGCTTCAGCCATTTGCCCCATTTGTTTCTGTATATCTTTTATGCTCGATTCAGTTGTCTGAACATGCGCAGTAAAGTGCTGTGTCAGGGTATTGAGCATGGACTCAGTAGAGGGAGCGTTACCCTGCTGCCTCTGATTGTAGGGAGGTGGTTGTTGCTGATGTGGTTGGTTTGGTGGATCCCTCCATCTGAAATTTGGGTGATCCCGCCACCCTGGGTTGTAGGAGTTTGAGTAGGGGTCATGTCTGGGTCTCTGAGGTCCATTTCCACCTATAGCACTTACTTCAGCGGTGTCTTCCTGGAGTGTAGGACAGGAATCAGTTGGGTGGAAGTTATCATTGCAGATTCCACAAGCCTTGAGTTGTTGAGGAGTCCCTTGCAGAGTGAGCCTCTTAACCATTTCCTTCAATTCAGCAATATCTTTGGATTGGTTAGAGTCTACCGAATTGACTCCTTTCTTTCTGGTGGACTTCCCAAAATTTCTAGTCCCCTCAGCCATTTCCTGAATCTTCTCCATGGCTCCCTCTGGCGTGGCATTCAGAATGTTTCCTCCGCAGGCGGCATCAATCATTCTTCTATCAGATTCCAGCAACCCCCCATAGATGTATAGGACTAGTTCCTTAGTGTTGTAGCCATGGAAGGGGCAATTAGCGCAAAGCTTCTTGAACCTTTCATTGTAATCGTAGAGGGTTTCATCATCTTCCTGCTCTATATTGCTTATCGCCTTCTTCAAGGTGTTCTCCTTCTTAGCAGGAAAGAATTTCTCCAGGAAGGCCTTGTGGAGCTTAGGCCAAGTGTCGATGCTCCCTGTAGGAAGACTGTAGTACCAGTCATCCGCAGCATCGACCAGCGTGAACCCAAAGGCTCTCATCTTTATCTGTGCTTCATCTATATTGGCTGGTTTCATGCTCATGCACACATTATGAAACTTCCCCATGTGCTTGATGAGGTCTTCTCCAGCCAATCCATGGAATTTGGGCAGTTGATGAATCAGCCCAGACTTTAGCTCAAAATGGTTGTCATCCCCCAGAGCAGGGATTGTCACGGCAGGTGCCTGCTGTGTGATGTTTGCTGCTGTCAGCTGTCGCAGCGTCTGATTTACATTTCCAGCCATTGGATCAGGTTGTTGGGAATGTTGGTGTTGTTCTCTAAGACGGCGGTGGTATGTCCTGTCAATTTCCCAATCAAAATCAACAAGATGGGGATCAGTAGCACGAGTGCGAACCATGCAAGAGGTTCGCACCCAAATAGGTAATAAGACAAACAAGAACAAAGATAATCCGTTTCCCCGGCAACGGCGCCAAATTTGACAGGCCTTAAGGTCGTTATGCCAAATCAAAGTAAATTCCTAAGGTGCAAACTATAACAAGTATAGTAGGTAAGTTAGGGTCGAACCCACAGGGAAACAGAATCAATTGTAAGAGCAAGTATTATTACCCAAAAGTAACCAATTCAAGGGGGAGTTTTGTGTGTAAGCAATAGTAACAGAACAAGTTGCAAATAGAGGTTGCGAATATATGATGGAAAAGTATTACACCAGGTAATTATCCGCACAACAATTGATATGGTTCATCATCGAATTCTATGAGTCTCAAGTTCTAATGTCCAGTAATTGTTCTCAATTCAGATCGTGTAATAGCTTTTAGTCCTACCAGTCCTAAAAGCGCTTATCACCAAATTACAAGGGGAAACCTTCACCGAATAATAAAGCAATAGCATTCAAACATGAATTATAATGAGATACAAGCGATTCTAACAACCCGTTAAAATAGCCTGTAATCGACTCTCCTTCACAATCCACCACAAGCAACCTGCTTATGATGATTGTGTTTGCTACAATGAGTCTACAACCCCAAACCTGGAATTGGAAACCCTAGCAATATGACTAGTATCGATAAACCTAGGTGATCAATCCAGATTAACCAATAATAAGCAATCAAGCAATAAGCTCAGGAGATCGAAACAATTAACAAAGGACGAACGAGAGTAGAATACTCACAACCAATTCAATCGAAGGCTTCAAAGAACCAAGTGCAACAAAGGAGAGTTAGTTCTCCATAGGGTTTGTGAGATGATAAAAAGAAAAAATACGTCTCTGGAAAATAACCTAATCCCAACTGCCTTCCTTCTCGGCAATAATATAACCTAATTAAAAGGGTTTTTAATCCCGTAAAAATATAAATTAACAACTAATAAGATAGGGGAAAATCGGATAAGAATCCGTCTCCAGGGACTGACGCGGGCGCGTCATGTAGCAGCGCGGGCGCGTCAGTGAATGTCTTGCTACTTCTCTCTGAGGCAACTACGCAGGTACTCCCTCCTAGCAGCGCGGGCGCGTCAGTAGCAGCGCGGCCGCGCCAAGCTCGCCTGATTCCAGCTGCTTCCGAATTTCTTCACTTCAACTCTTCTATAACTTGCATGATCCTATGATTTCTTCAACTTCTTCAACAAGTTCCGAATCACCAAATTCATACAAATATCTCTCACAATGACATGTAAATGATGACAAAAACTACTAAATGCGCTATAGAATATATCGCATATCAAACAATTTCTTCAATGAATAGCTCGATTTGATACATCATTCGAGACTGGAATGGAAAACCTATTAATATTGGTTACAAATTGGCGGTTGGGTGGTCATTTACCAATAACGACTGTTGCACTAGCTCTGAGAGATGGGGTTCTCAAGGCTCTTGAACTAAAAATTACAAACCTTGCTTTCAAATGTGTTATTATACAGAAGTCGTGATCCATTTAGGGAAGGTTGATATTCGAGTTGAATGAGCTGAGTAGTGATCGTTTATATTCAACTCGTTTAGAAACAGGTTGATTTTGAATTGAGTTTAAATTTAGAGTACTCGAGCTTTAAAATGTGTTCTCACTCAGTTTGTTTAGTAAATGAATGAGTTTCAATCAAATTTCATTCGAGCTTAAAGCAACTCTACTCACTCATAGCATAGTATCAACGAAAATTTTTGTAAATTTTACAATGTTCAAGTTCGAATTGAGTCCAATTTAAACTCAAACTACTCAATTCATATAACAAACTTATTGAATGGAATGCAACACGGTTCCATAGTTGAGTTCTTAAAAGAGATAAGTTGTTATCGCAAATTAAAAATGTCTAAAAATCTTTTGAATAAAAAATACATTATTATAATTATAGATTCTAGGTTATTATAATTATAATTATAATTATAATTATTATAATAATTATTATTATAAATTAGGTTGTTTATTTTATTTTTGACGAAGGTGGTTTGGCTTTCAATCGTGCATTAAATGGGCAAAAAAAACCTCTTTTATATGTTATATAGATATATATATATATATATAGATATAGATATAGATATAGATATAGATATAGATTATTATTATTATTATTATTATTATTATTATTATTATTATTATTATTATTATTATTATTATTATATTAAAGAATATCAACTAGATATTACATGAAATTGGATGGGAGCCGGCTAAGAAGCTGATCTCCACAACCCTTCTGAATGCTAAAGGCAACTCTAGTCAAAACATGACAAGCATCCCCGCTATAGCCGGGTAGCCCCCTAGCAACCCCACACACCCGCTTGAGAAGACTCATGGCATCATCCCCTAAGTCGCCAATAGTAGAAGAAAACGGCAGAAAGTGATATCCTTTATCTCTGCAAACCTCCTCATACTTTTTTCTTTTGTTTTCAGCAGCCACTCTAGCCGCCCTACCTAGGATGAAACTTGAAAGACCAGAATTGCTAAAGATAGACGTACCCATAATGTCAACACAAGTGTCCTTGCCTTGAAACCAGTTGTAGAACAGAATATCAGCCGGACAAAGCTCACCTCCCTTGACATCAACCATACCAGTAGACGCCTCTTTACGAACAGAAATGTAAGCCTTCAAGCACTCATCATACAAAACATCGCGCACCATGTTATGATGATACTTGACACCAATATCAACAGCACAAGCAAGGGCGTGATCTCCCCACGAATCCAAAATGCCTTTCTCGCAGGCAGGGCATTTGGCTCCCGCATGGAACAACTCAATACCAAGACGATATTTAATAATGGACCGAAAGGTAGCGGGGTTCATAACCTGACCAAGACCAGGTATAGGTGCAGCCTTTAGCCATTGTTGAGCCATAGGGAGCTTCAGGTTTGCAATCAGAGCTTCTTGCCTCCCAGTAAGAGCAAACTCTATCTTGAGGTGCTTGTCAACATTTTTGTAATAACATCTAGCCAATTTCTTCATTAGACAGGGGGCTCGCTGTATCACACATATGTCCAAGTCATCCTTACCAGTGACATTACTCTAAATAGAAGTCGCTGATCCGAAAGCAGACCCATCACCAGACACTCCAGAAGCCCTCAAAATACAATCCTACAGTACACGCGACTGGAGCCTCGAAGCGAGAAAAGCATAATGTAGTGTGTTGGCAGCGGTGTAAGCTCCAAGCCCACCGCAATCAATCGGCATAGTAAAAAGACGTCACTGTAAAGGGCCAAATCCTGAACCCCCAAGCGTCACTATATGTTCAATTGACACCCTCAAAGAATCATCGAAAACACCTTGCGCATCTATAAAACATGAAGGTGGGGTTGTTCGCATTGCAAAGTAAAGGCGAGAGACTCCCGAGCAGGCACGCAGAAGCAATAACTCACACTGGGGATCTTCCAACCTCCTTATGGCCTCCATTAGGGCATTGGTTTTCAAAACCCTCTTCAACATCACCTCATTACAAAAGGAAGGATCCAAGCTAACAGGCCCACCAAGGAGTTTAACCCCCCTCACCGGGCGTGAAATATGCTCAGGAAAAACCCCCCAACTTCCCTACAGCGTGGGTCCTCACTCGACCAGAATATTTCTGTCTTATCAATATTAAGGTGAAGTCCTAAGGCTGGGCCATCCTCTTGGATAATGGCAAGTGCTCTACTAACCATCAAAGTGTCCCCAATCAACGTCCTATCATTAAGATACCAAGCATTAAGCTTCAACTCACAACTACCCATAACTTTACGAATCAACGGATGCAGTGCAAGCGAGAAAAGAAGAGGTCCAAGAGGGTTACCTTGTTGAACTCCTTGACACGAATAGAGGAACTGATCATCGTAATATAAATGAGCGGGACGTGCATAACAGAACTCAACCCAATGGGCGATAAAAGGGCACATAATCGAGGCTTCCCCTTCGGGTTTGTGCCTTAGTGCTCTTGAATTCAGTCCGCATCTGGCCATCTTCTCCTAACGCTTTTCTGGTGTTTTGTGGCTGGATTTTTTCAAGAAAATCACTGATTTTGGGTGGTCTTCTCCCTGGATCACCCTCTTTGTGCAAACTTTCTGGGGTTTGGGGGGTTTTTGATGGGCTTGGCCTTCCCTTCGAGTCTCGGTTCCAATCGGTTTCTTCAACTTTCGTCGTCTGCTCAGGGCCACAATGTCCGCAAAACCAAAGACCAAGCTGCATAAGAACCGCCTCAAACTTACCGTAAATCTCAAGATTGGAACCCAGGAGCGCCTTGAAACCGGACAATGCATCACCACTAAGATGGATATCCCATAAATGTCTAATAAAATAAGCAGAGGTGAGACCCTTACCACTACCATCTCTACATCCATCACACCCAACAAATGGGCAATGAACCCTCACCGGTGGACCACCCACCGCACCCCTCATTCAAAACACAAAACCGATCGAAACTTTAATTAAACACCACAAATCTAAATTAACTTTCAATACCACAATCCACCACCAACCTAATACGGCACTAGTAGAAGCTTTAATTAAAACACAAACCCAATACATAGTAATTGTTGTCGACTTGCAACACGCATTGAGCACCGGATTCAGTCGGAACAATTAAGACCTTAATTACCCGGGCACCAACAACAGAAAGCCGAGCACCGAGATGAAGGAAGGAAGCTAAACCTGAAAAGACGCCACCCTGAAGAGCCTAAACCCCGGCGACGATGAAGGGCCACAACGACGAGGCTCGCATTGCCGATCACCCTTCTGATCGCCAATCGCCCCCCTTTGCCCTAGCAGAGGATAATACAAATGGTGAAGTTAAAAAAATTTACTTTTGGTATTAGTTTTTCTATAAAAAGACTTTTGGTATTATTTCACATTGTAAATTTTAAGAATTAATTGGACATAGTGTTAGAGCATTATGTGGGCAAAAAGCTTTTTTTTTATATGCTATGTAGATAGATATAGATATAGATACTTATTAAATGAGTCAAATAAATCGGGTTTGGATCAGGTCATTCTAGTTTAGGTATGAGCCAATATTATCCAACGAGTTAAATTTGCATATTGATTGAGTTGTTACCGATTTGCATGTTAATGAAGTTGGATCATTTTTCAGGTTGAAAATATCTATTACTAACTATTAAAACAAAAGTCTTACCGATGACGTGACATCATCCCCTTAATCCTATGCCTTTTACCAATCACCTTATCCTAAATTACAATTTTAGCAGTTTTAAAAAAAACATCTATTACTAACTATTAAAACAAAAGTCTTACCGATGACGTGACGCCCTCCCTTTAATCCTAGACTTTTTAACCAATCATCTTAGCCTAAATTACAATTTTAGTAGTTTAAAAAAAAATATCTATCTATCTATTACTTCTATTACTAACTATTAAAACAAAAGTCTTACCGTTAACGTGGCGACCTCCCCTTAATTCTAGACTTTTTAACCAATCACCTTATTCTAAATTACAATTTTAGTAGTTTTAAAAAAACAATGGAATTAATTCAAAACACTCGGTACTGAATATTTTTGCCTTTTACTTTTGCCTTTTACTTTTGCCCAACTATTTTATTTCATTTTAAAATAAGGTGATTGGTTTTAAAAAAAAAAACAATCACCTTATCCATTTATGGAATATTTTTATTTGATTTTATTTGATTCTATCTACAAGATTTTTCTTAATTATCTTTTTGCCTTTTACTTTTGCTTAACTATCTTATAAATAATACACTCGGTACTGAATATTGTCAGTCATCCCAACCGTTTTCTATTATCCACTTTTGCTAGGTTGAAATGACAAGAATAGTTGCCTTGACTGAGCAGTTTGTAGGCGTTTACAAAATCATCCTAACCGTTTACATACGGCGTATTATACACTTTACTTTATTATTTTCTAACCGCAAATATGTGTATTTTTGTCGGCGAATTTTTGGTATTATTTAATATTCACAACTTTCCTATTAAATTGGGCGCCATTGGCGCGAATATAGGACTAGTTGGATTTAAATGCATGTTTGACATGTTTCAAGTTGATCAAATCAAGTAATTTTTTAATCGGTCTTTTTATGGCATAGGATAAAAAACCTAATTGATAAAGATTCCCTACCAAATAAAGCATGACCCTAAAAAACTAATTTTAAAAAAGGTTAAAATAATTAAACTAAGGGAAATCATTCTTGATTAGGCTTCTTATCCTATGCCCTTATAGAAAATTCGTTTTTGAATTCACAACCTTTTTTAGTTTAAATAGATCGGATTTGAATACAAGTTAGATTTTAACAACTCTAAATTTGAGTGTTAAAACTTACTAAATCTTAAAATAAAAAAATTATAAGGTTAAATAATATTTCCTCAGCTAATTAAAACATGTCGTTTTAGGAAGTAAATCTTGTTAAGAAAAAAAACTTGTCATTTTAGGTATTTTGTCATTCATTTTACGAAATTGCCCTTGCAATTATTAGATAGTTGTTTGTTGTAATTTTTGAGAAAGTGAGAAAAAAAGTGCGTAGATTTCTAAAATTATACTCCCTCCGTTAATTAAAACATGTCGTTTTAGACATTTGCACAATTTTTAAGAAAGCAAATAAAAGCAAACAAAAATACACTTATACCCCTAATTATTATTTTACTTTTCCACTTTATTGAAAACTACAACTAACAAATCCTTAATCATTACAAGGGTAATTTTGGAAAGTGAATACCAAAATACCTAAAACGACATGTTTTTCTTAACAAGATTTTACTCCTAAAACGACATGTTTTTCTTAACGGAGGGAGTATGTTTTAATTAAAAGAGAGAGTATAAATTTAATACTCGAAATATTGTTAAAAGTAAATCAGTAAATCTATTTCAAATATCTTATACTCCCTCCGTTTCAAAATAGATGGGCTTTTGCTTTTTAACACGCTTTTTAAGTAGCGAAAAACTCTATAAAATATTATTTTTTTAATTAAAATTTTTATACTATTTGATACTTATTACTAATAAGTATCCAATTATATAAAAGAAATAATATTTCATATATAGCTTTGCTTGTTAATTTTTTTACTATAAAATCCAATATTATTGTCATTTTTTTAACAAAAACTTGTATTGATAAACCTTACTCTGAATTACTCGCGTGAGACAAGATGAAAAGCTCATGTCATATAGATCAAAATTGAATATTTCATAGTTAAGATAAAAATGAAAATAAAAATATGTGGATAGTGAAATTGGTGAGACAAAAATAAAATAAAAATGGTGAAATGGTGAATAAATTTAATTTTCAGAAAAAAAATGGGTAATTCGTAATTGTGTGAAAAATAACCTTCCAACCAAACAGCCCCTTGAAAATTCAAGAGCAGCTCCAAATTTCAAAGGCCAAACCAATGCATTCGCTCTTTCAACTCCGTCGTTGTCTCCCTCCCCGGCTACGCCATCGATCACCCGCCCGCGTTTTCTCTTCACTCTCCGGTACTCTCTCCCTCTCTTTCTGTGCAAAACCCATTAACCCCAATTTTTGAGCTTCATTTGTTGCTAATTTCTGTGTTTTGATGAATTTCAAGCAGTCGAAAACGAGGGTTGTAGCCATGGTTTCGTCCACTCAACTGCAGTTGTGCACCCCAATGCAAATCTAGACGAGGTTGTTCTATTTTTCTGCTTCAGGGTTTTGATTCTTGTTGCCCAGAAACGTTAATTTCTGACCTATTTTGGATGATTTTATCTCAATTTGTGAACAGGGAGTTTCAATTGGCCCCTTTTGTACAGTTGGGTCATCTGTAAAGCTTGGCAATTCCTGTAAACTCTACCCAGGAAGCCATGTCTTTGGCAACTCTAAATTGGGTGATAATTGCACTCTCATGACGTGGGTCTCAATTTTTATTTTATTTTTCAATCTCTTGTACTTGATAATTTTTCCTAAAAGTTCCATCTTTTAGGTACCCTGGTGTTTGCAATAGGTTAATGCCTTGTAATTTGGGAAATTTTATTAAGCTACTCAGGCATTTGAAATCTGGATCATCTAATGAACATTCACTTCCTCTTTGAAGCTCATTAAGTGTACCGATTACTTATAATGAGCTTATTTGCACCGATAAGGGGCTTATAATAATCCACTTGGTTCATGTAAGCACTAAGCAGAGGATGTAATGGAGTTACCAATTATCAATTGTGATATACATTTTAAATGTTAAGGTGTTCGAATGACATTTCTTGAAGCAATTTATCTGTAAAATTGCAAATGTTATTATCTTTTTTCTTTTCGTAATGTTTTTACTGACAAAGAAACCCACCAATGTTGTTAATTTCTTGGCAGGGGTGCAATGGTTGGTGATGAGCTCCCAGGGTATATAGTTATTGGATCAAATAATGTCATTGGTCATCATGCTGTTGTGGGTATCAAATGCCAAGACCTCAAATATAAGGTTGTTCTTTGTTTGTTTAGTGGAAATCATTATTTATATTTGCTTTCTAATATATGGGAAATGTGTCCAATTTTTGTTCTATTATGTCCTGTTAGTATGTGATTTGTAAGAACACTTATATTTATGCAAGCTGTTCTGCTTCAAGCGTGGAGCATTGGGGATAACCAAACACAAAGGGATAAGCCAATAATTCAAAGCTTTGATTTCTTTGAATACGGGTAAACTTCAATTGGAGATTTGCATCGAGTGGTGCTTTATTGGTGCTGAAGAGGGAGTCTGAAGAATTTACTGGCATAGGATCCTCTCTAAGCATTAAGCAATAGGTCATTGAGAGAACTATAAGATTTCATTTGTTTTTGATTGACACAAAGAGGTGTTTTGGACGATGTTCTGTGGGTTTTATGTAACTATATCATGAACGAGAGTGAATGAGTGAGGTTGGAATGAAGTATCATTGTTAATTGTGCTGAAATAGGGGTGACTAAAGTCAGTGTGGGGGGTTAGTTTTCAGTGACAGAGTAATAGGAACATCTGTTGTTCTTGGATCTGAATGCATATATTTGGATTTAGTTTTAGTACTTTGGTGTTGGTGTTTTTGCTTTAATTATCCCTTTTTAGTTTCTCTGTACTAAGCTCTGAAAATTTTTTGTTCCTAATAACCAAATGCAGCTTCTTTCAACATTCACGCGATTCTGATTTTCTTATTGTGGATGTTTTCTGCACGCATCTGCTTATTTCTGCCAAGTCACCTGAAATTTTCCTTTCCATTTTTCTTTACTCTACTTTTGTCTCGTGTGAGCTCAGAGCCATGAACTTATGTTCATATTAAGTTATTCTGTTTCTTTCAGACTGGAGCTGAATGTTTCCTTGAAATTGGTGACAACAATGATATAAGAGAGTATACTTCCATACACCGATCATCAAGACCAGATGATCAAACAGTAAGGAACTGTTTGTAAAGTGCTCTTTTTACTGTCTTTTGCTAAAAAAATGTATGTGCACTTTGACTTATATCCACCTTTTAACTGTTGTGAATTTCCTAGCTTATCGGCAACAATAATCTTATCATGGGATCTTGTCATGTTGCCCATGACTGCAAAATTGGCAACAACAACATTTTGGCCAACAATACACTTTTTGCAGGACATGTTGTGATAGAAGTAAGTTGTCTTCTTTCTTGGGGCTCTCAATACTTCTATATTTGTATTATATTTGTTAGTTTGGTCTGTTCTACATTTGCAGGCGATTTCGATGTTATTTAATCGAATTATTGAATCTAGGATTATGTTGACACTGCTGGTGCTTCTGTTGTTCATCAACATTGCCATCTTGGCTCGTTTTGTTTCATTGGTGGAGGTTCCGTGGTATGATCAACAACGGCCTTCTTTCTCCTTATTCACCTAGACATCTACTTTTGTTCATCAAAACTTTAAATGTTTCTGAAAATGGGCAAAAAAAAGAAGGGAAAATATTTGGACTTCATGCTTGGAGATTGATTTTCTGAAAAATAAATATGTGATTGTCCTGGTAATTAGTGTTAATATTGTCCACCTTCCTAGCTAGATTTCTCAAGACGTTCCAAGGTTTGTTATGGTTTCTGGTGAAAGGGCTGAGCTACGTGGTTTGAATCTAGAAGGGCTTCGCCGCATGGGGTACTCACCATTGGAGGTTAGTAATGGTTTACGACTTTATGTTGCTGATATTTATTATTTAACATCTTTTCATTTTATGGCTTCTGTGGTATCCCGGAACTGGGTCTAAACTCTAAACTTGTTAGTTTTTTGCTTGGCATGTTGATAAATATCCATTCATTGAATATAAAAAATCAATGATATATTTAAAGGACCAGGTGACTCTTCACCCGTGTCTTCACTATGAAAATATTAAGAAGGGTGACAAAAAACTATACCCAACCCCTTCTATACCCCCACAAAACGAGACTAATCTATCCCACCTCAACACCCAAGGGCACTCTCTAGTCCGACACCACCTCCAAGGCCAAACCAACTAACTCCCAACTAACTACGGTTCTTACGTAAGACCCGTTGTTTGGTCTTACCTTTTGTAATTGGTTTTCCAACCATAGCTATATATTTACTTCTTCAGACTATGACAATATTAAACCTAAAAATCCTTTTAAAAACGAGCTTGCTAAAAATCCTCCCTGAGGTCAGACAGATCATTAAATGCTGTAGTGGGAACTTGGATCCTTTTTTTATTCTAGGCTGTGGTTGCAAGTGTCAGTCACTTGTGAGTCTTCAATCTTGTATTTTTTATCAGACTGCATGGTTTGTCTTGGATATAGTGAAGCGCTATAAACCAATTGTGCGTCTCTTGTCATATATTCTTAGGATGGGAAATCCTTACAACACGGATAATAATATCATAGCAAGGATATGCATCTTACTTCCATGCAGAGCTCATGAACTCTGCTCGTTTGGGAGGAAAATGGAACAACTCTTACTTTGACCTAGACATCTAATGGCTGATAAAGGGGAAAAAAAGAAAAGATTTTGCTATAGTCCACTGAAGTGTAAAACAAGCATTTTACATCCATTGCAGGAACGTGGATTCTCAGGGTTTTTTGGATAATTTGGGCAAGTGGAATTTAGAAAGTTCCTAGAACTCAATGTAATCTCTAGTGCAAGCTATCTAGAAACATTTATTACTGTGTTATTTTGCATGGGCCAGATTAAAAGCTTACGAGCAGCATACCGAAAGATATTCATGCCTCAAGATGCTGAATCACAGGCCATTGAAGATCGCCTCACTGAAGTGGTATGCTGTTATAAATACATTCAGCTCAGCTTCCATTTTTTCCTACTCATGTGAAGTTGCGAGCCCGGTTTTATCGTGTATAGTACTGCTTTTCAGGAGCAGCACAATGAACTGTCTAAAGTTCCTGCTGTATCTTCGATGGTCCAGTCAATTCGTGGGTCCTTTAGAGAACATCGTCGTGGAATATGCAAGTTTAGACTTTGGACTTAAAAACTTGATACTAGCATTCAATAATGGGGCATTGTCTTTTGGTAAGTCTCTTTTGGGCTTTGTTCCTGAATTCATGTTAGCAGCTCAATACTAAAAAACGTCCCCTTCTTCCAAGTTTCCTGTACCATCAGCTAGCCCTTTCACCGTTCATATATTGATGCTTGGTGCAAAAAATTTCCCATTTCTTTAGCAGTGCAAATTTTTTCTCAACATCATTTTTGTGCGACTTTTTCGGTGGATTAAGAACCCTGTATTAGCAATTTGGAAGTAAAGTAGAAGAAACAGATAGTTCCCTTGTCTCTTTGTCAATAGGTTGGAAGTTGGAACTGAACATACAACATGAGAGTTTTCCTGCAAGGCTTTGATCATCTCCAAACTTATGAATACGATCTCCAATTCTACAATTGCTCGGCGGATCTGCCCCAAATGTCAGATTTTACGCAAGTATCTATCATGGTTAGAACAAAGAAACAAGCTCTTTCAGCTATTGGTGCCTTTTTTGTTTTGTTTAGCACTTTCTATAGCATTCATCAAACAATGTATGTACGCAAGTATCTATCATGGTTAGGCTCGTTTCATTTGACCAGTGAAATGCTGAATTCCTTTTGCAGAATTATCACTGATACTCATGTTTTGAGAGTTCATTTCTTGGTACAACATCAGAGCTCCAAGAGGTGAAAGACCTAATCCGGTAATCCCTAGTATTCATGTTCGTTTGATTCTTTATTCGACTTTGTGGTGGAAAGGGGATCCTGAAATATCACTCCTATTATAACCTTGAAAAACAAATTTCCTATGAGCTAATTGGCTATTGTTTGGCCCTCGGATCTACTCAGCTGAACCAACGATGCCTGTTTGAAGAAGCCCTGTAGATTAAGATGGGATCAAGAGCTTTTGGTTGAATGCATCATGCATTCATGGATGCCCTTTCTTGATTGCACAAGGCTTTATGCTATTTGGCTTGAATACACTTTGTTGCTCCTTAGATTCAATGTTTTTTCAGAAGCATTTTTTAGTGTCATACTGTCATGCAACTCAAAAAGAACAAGAGACTATACAGGAGAGGTTTTGCCACTTGTCGGTTTATTATTGATCTTTTTTATTGACATTGGTGAGTATTCGGGTCCACTTTGTAGGTCCGACTAATCTGTTGAGGTTTTGCCACTTGCCAAGTAGAATGGTTTTTCTGTGGGATTCCAACTTTCTACTGCTATTGAGATCAAAGTTGAGATGTAATGCTATTAATTGTTGGGTTATTTCTGTTTTTTATTCAACTTTCTACTGATTAGTGATTAGTGCTTGATATTTATGCATAATTAATGACATTATAACAAGCATTAAGGTTTGCATCTTGGCCTGGTTGGAGTATTATAAGCACTTGAAAGGTGCATTTCTTTAATTTTCCTCCTTTGTTGTGATCTCATAGAATTTCTTTGTATGATGTAAGGGTATTTTTTAACTTTTTAAGGCTCTGATTGGTAAAATAAATGGTGGTTGTTTTTGTATTTGTGTTGTGATTACTTGGTGATGAACTACTTGGGAGAGATTTAGTGATCTTTGATTACTTTATAAATATTTATGAAAAAAGACATCACAGTTTTCTGAAAATCGGTTTGCCAATACAAGAGGTGTCTATTTGATAAATACAAGTAAATTATATGAGATCTGCAAGTCTAAGCTAAATTAAGTCTACTCTCTCTGCTAAGCCTCTGCATATTATGCAATGCTTTTTTCTACCCAAATCTATACACGCAGACCGAGACAGGATAAATCGAAATTTCCTATGGAACAAAGGCCCGAAACACAAACCCCTGGTTAGCTGGTATGAGATCTGCAAGTCTAAGTCCAATGGGGGACTTGGTTTGAGAACTTCAGAAGACATGAATAAGGCTTTGCAACTCAAATTAATCTGGAAAATCCTAGTAGAACCACATAACCCTTGGGTTACCTTAATTACAGAAAAATACCTCAAGGAACAGCATATCCTACAATATCGCAAAAAAGGACAAACTTCATGGCAATGGGCACAACTAATGAAATTACTACCACTACTGAAGGAAGGTATTCGTTGGTCCATAGGGAATGGTGACAGTATTAATTTCTGGTTAGATCACTAGGTTGGTGATTCCCCCCTGTTAACCAAGATTACAAATGACCACCAAATAGATACTACAACCAAGGTATCTCGGTTTATCCGGGGCGATAAAACTTGGGACACCAGGAGTTTGACTAATGCAATGAAGAATATTATACCACAAGAAGTCATAGATCTAAGGGCTTGTTTGGGATGGGTATATAAATATAGGCTATGGGTATAGAAAACCCAATATCTATATATCCTGTTTGGTATATTTAACCAAATTAGTACATAGATATGAATCCTATATCTCTCATCTACCTATTCTAGGGTTCTTCTCCTCCTTCCATCTGCTTGCTCGATTTATGTCTGATTTTTGTCCGCTTCTGCTCAACCCTAATTGCTGTTCGAATATCATCTGTTTCTCTCCAATTTCTGTCTGCTTTTTGTCCGATTATAATCTGTTCGAAAATTTTATGAAAGTGTGTTTGGATATCCGATTCAAATCGAACAGTTGCAAAAGGGAAGGCTAAATCCACACCTGGGAATCCCTTTCTCTATTCCTTCTTCCTCATGCTTTGATTTCCTCATCCTAGAACCTAAAACTGGAACTAACTTTAACCATGAGAAGGAAGCAACCACTAATTCAGTAGTTAGAAAATTATCTGAAATCCTAGAGGATATCAAAGATCAAGCAGAAGAAGAAAAATATGGAATGTATCCACACAGTTAAAACCATCGGCAACAAAGGTCTTTGACCGAGATCTCCAATTCTATCAAAAACCACCGGCAAAAAAGGTTTTTGATATTTATATACCCTTTCCAAACAACAGATATAGGATATAGATATCAATCTCATACCCATACTCAATACCCATAGCTTGATATCTATATCTCATACCCATAGCCTATATCCTATATCTATATATCCTTTCCAAACGGGCCCTAATACTGCAAACACCCATCCCGCAAAATATACACATGGACGGACTTTACTGGAAATGGAGTAAGAATGGTTGGTTCTCAACAAACTCCGCAATCGCAATGATATGTGCAATAAAACAACATCAACAAAGTGACATGAAGTGGATTAATTTGGAACCTTGACATACTACCCAAAGTCAAAAGTTTCCTTTGGAAAATCACAAAGAATGGAATCCCAACCTCGGTCAAGCTTGCCTCGCGAGGTTTGGGTATTCCAACTTCTTGTCCATATTGCGACTCTCAATATGAGGACATATCACATCTTCTCTGGGACTGCCCAATCACGAGAGCATCCTTAACAACAATAGACCCACATCTAACCATGAAATTAGACAAGCATTTCATTCAAGGAAATGCACAAGTCCCACTAATCTAACATGGGGAAATTTACAGAAAACCACCCTTTAAATATCAGGGTTTTCACTTAACCACCCATTAAATAAAAAATTACAAAAAGCCACCTTTAAATGGATTTTACTTACAACTCACCACCCTTTCATCTATTTTCGTTAATTTATTATTAAATATGTTATATTTTAATATTTTTAAACTCAAATTTGATTATAAATATATTCAAAATTTATAAACGAAGCTTTTTACCTTAAATTTGATAGATTTGTTGAGATCCCTACCAAATCTACCACAAGGTATGAGAGAATTTCTCTCTACCGTTTGTGACCTGTCCAAGTGAAACGAGGTATGAGCGTTGGTTTTTAATTTTCTTCTCGGGCAGATCTATAATTATTTTTTAGAATGAGAAGGACTTTTGTGCAATTTTGTGTAAATGGTATTGTCAATAGTCCTTTTCCCATCTTGTTTGTAGCCTTTATGTTTTTTTAATCTTATCTAAGGCTTGTATTGTTCAATCAATTATTATCGTTTTACATCATCTGGATTGGATCGAAACTCCATTTGGACATAGGAGAATCCCACCCAATATTATAACAAGAATTCATGGATAACACAAAATTCTAAAAATAGCCTAAACTCAAATCTACCCTTTAAGGTTTGGATATTGTTTTTAAAAAAAATTGAATGATAAATTGATTGTTCGCAAACAATGTCTTTTGTTCATTGAAACTAGGGTTACTTTTAACATAGTATTTGAAACAGAATTTGTTATACGGATGGCTTAAAATATTTCAAATAAGGAATAGCCATTCGGCGTAGGGCGTGTACTTGAAGACGCACATAACATAACATAACATAACAAACCCAAAGTATAATACAAGAAAATAACATAACATAATGGCACATAACAGGTTCATAATAATGTATACTACAAGAAAATAACAACATCAGCAAGCACATAAATACAATATGACTCGACTCGACCAGCCTCGAGTTTTCAAGATAGTTTTAAAAGTTATACATAATACCCAAAGTCTCATCTTATCAACCAAAGTCGAATGACGACTATCGACCATGACAACGACGACCACCCATTCGAGGTTTTTCATCGGGATAGGGATAGGGGTAGAGGCCAACCCGAAATCCACGGCTAGGGTGAATGACCGCTTGCCCCTTGTCGCCTACGCAGCTATAGCAGCCAGCATTGGTTTTTCCTACAAGGAAAAAAAACAATCTTTAGTTCAAACAAAGCGAACAAACCAATTGTGCGTAAGCGATACGACAACAACGAACCACCCATATACGATTCCAGGGCTTCTCCAATTCCGCAAAGAAGAGCTCCTTGGGAGCATCGTCATGTGTAGTCTGCCTTGCAAAGAAGTTGCAATGAGCCACCATTGATAGACGAAGGAGATAGCACTTATGTTATTTCTTATCCTATCTCTCTTCTAATTGCATTTTTCTAATGAAAGAAGAAAAAACGTGTGAATAATATAAGTATACTTTTGCAATGTGCTTTTTATCTAGGTAACCATATTTTGTTCAAGAACATGGTCCAAGCCCGGATTCGATGTGGGTGAGGTGGTTCATGGGTTGTGTCGTTGGGTAGGGTTGAGTGACCTGGTTAGGTGAGAATAAGGTCGCGACCTAACTGGTGGTTGGAGCTTCTCTCACAATATCCTCACGATTGAGCTATAAAGCCACACTCGGCCTTCTCATGCAACAATCCCTTACAAGCGAACATATTGTGCGTATCACAAGGCATTCAAATGAGAGCATAAAATGCACAGCTACTACTTAATTCACATATTGACACCAGATGTTTCTTCAGGGATGGGGCGGTTAAAGTTCAGATGTCTGTGAAGAAATGAACTTGTGAGGCCAATGGAGGACTTGTGATACGAAATTCGACACTGGTTACCAAAATTTGTGGCAGGCAAGGTCCCATTATTGGTGTTTGAAAACTGCAACAAGCTGCAAGGCACACAACAAACCGAAACACTGGCATTGCAGCATGTATTGTAAGTTTGGAATCTTGCCAAAGAGACCAAAAAAAGAAAGAACTGATGGATATCATCCTTTGATATGATGGATGATGGCAACAAGTTTACACATCATAGTCGGAGCTTTTCTCCTCTTTAGGTGGTGCATAACTTCTCGTAAGCTGCGACCTTATCCAAGGATCCAACGGTGCTCTTTGAGGTGGTTGTGGAGTTGGTGGTTTTGACTGTCTAAGCTCATTTTCTCTGTCAATAAACCTGTACATACAAAGCAGAGAAAACAATCATCAAGAAGTTTAAAGTACTGAAAATTATGATTGCTGCTGACTCTTATACATTGACAATAAAAAAAACAAGCAAACGTTATTGTTAGCATTTTGTGGAAATTCATAACGAGCTTACTCGATATATGCCATCGGAGCTGCATCGCCAACCCTAATACGTGTCTGAAGCACTCTAGTATATCCACCAGCTCTGTCTCTATTAGGACAAAGTTCAACAAAGCGGGCATTTTTTAATGATAAAAAAGGGCTTATTAGAACTATCAAATGCAAAATGCATTAATGATGGTAGATGTATTTACTTGAACCGGTAAGCCAGCTCTGTGAACAACTTGTGAAGGACATCATCTCCTCTTACAAAGGCTGTAGCACGTCTTGCAGCACATATAGAGCCCTGTTTCAGGATGTGTTCTTACAAGTGAGATTGAAGGAATAAACACACTGATACACTGTTCCATATAGGCTTACGACATATTGATCATATCCTCACCAAGGTTAATAGTCTTATTAAGTGAAACTAAAATCATGAAGACAACAAACATATATTCCATAAAATCGATATGTAAACATCTACCGAATAGGGGAAAAAATCAATGGTATAAAGAATAGCATGTATCTTCCCTGTATGATTTACCAAGTTATCTGAATATACAAGTCTTGCAGTCATTCGTACTTAAAAGTCTCTATTATCCCTTATAAGAAATCCAGTCGTCCTATCTCTAACTACTTTTAATTTTATAATCTGTTGATGGTTCTACTTCTTCCATCCAAGCTTCAAGGCTAAGAATCCATCAGAATAAAACAAGTCGAGCTGATAAAATAAGAGAATTTGATAGATGCATCCGACTTACATCTTTTCCAAGTTGAACCATGTTATCTGCTAGCCTTCGAACCTCTTTCGCCTACCAGTAAAATATCTGATACAATTAATCAGATGCACTACTGAGGAATACAATCCCCAATTCAGAAACAAAATTGGCAATTAAATGAAACAAAAAGGGAAATCAAACCTTGAAGCCCTAAAACCCTACACCTACAACAACAAAATCACCTTTGTAAAACACCTCAAAGCTGAATTAAACCCTAAATCTTCACAATGATTAAAATCACCTTGGTAATAGTGGTTTCAATACGCTCGTGCTTAACCAACTGCGACACCATCGTCCTAGGTTTTGATAACAACGAACAAACAACTCGCGATCAATCAACCATTTCATTTTCTTATGCAAATCGCTTAGAAAAAATTGGACTCGGAGAGGCTGAGAATAGAGATCATCAAGAGGTTACCTGAGCATGGACATACGGTGGCCAGTGGGCCGGTTAAGCTTCCTGAAGTTGGTTATGACGAAGAGATGGAGAGGAACTAGCAACGAAGAGGCCGAATTTCTCAAACACCTCAGTAGTTCAGTGAACAAGCAGAAGGAGAGAGGAAGCCCTCGAACTCGATTGAACGAAGACGAAGAGGCCGAAATGTCGGCTATTAGGAGAGAGAGCGCAGAGACGGACGGAAACATCGACGATCAAGGAGAGAGAGAGCACACCGATGGGGAAGACTCGGAGAGTCGGAGAGAGACGGGGAGTAGGAGAGAGAAAATGAGAAATCACTATACCTAATGGGCTTTTGGGTAAATTGGGCAGGTATAAAAGTAACAGGCTTTGGGATAAATTGGGCTTTATTTACCCTGGGGCAATTTTGTCAAAATGACGAGCTTTTGGGCTCGCCTCGGCTCGAGCTCTACTCGAGTTCAAAACCTTATTCAAGCTCGGTTTGTTTAAGGATTTTGAACGATCCTGAATCGAGATTTTTCGAGTCGAGCACGCTCGAGTTGTCCAGCTAACATAACAGCCCTATTGAGGGGTGATATTCGAGGCGAACGAGTCAAGTTTGACATGTTCAACTGCTTTGATACTACAATGAGGAAGGCGGGCGGGATCAGGCCAACAATTGGACTTGCGAGCACACAAAGCCAAAACAACCCGATTTCCTTGTAGTTGCTCACAAAAGTGTATTTGTTTTTTATAGCAATTCGTGAAATTATTACCACCTAGTCTTAGTATACAAACACAACATTACTACTATATTGCTACAATGGATGGATGCTAAATTCAATTCACAAATTCGAAATTCATTTCACAAAATTGATTCTCAAAATCACAAATCATAATCAAAATTTTACAAAATTGATTTTCTAAATCACAAATCCTAATCGAAATTTCACAATAAAACCACAAACCCTAATTTCAAAATTTTGGTTTCCAAAATCCTAAAACCACAAAATCCTAAAACCCTAGCTAAAATGGTGATCGAACAAAAGCACCAAGTTAAGCCAAGTTTTCCATTGATTTGATAATACATAGAAGTTAAAATATATCTTGCACTAAAATGATCCACCTTGTAAGTTTAATTGTAGCCTCCAAGCTTAGACACAAAAGGGAGAAAACCATGGGCAAAGTTCTAAGGGACGAACAAGTGGTTCTGAAATACCAAGATCATAGTCCCCCTCCGAGGATTGATCACGCTTAACTGTGAAACCTAAAATTTTCAAGGTCCTTTTAATAGGATCTTATACAAGTTAGACACATTACATATCATAAAACCAGACCCGGCCCAAGGACAGGGGCAGCATGGGCTACTGCCCAGGGCCCAATCTTAAAAGGGGCCCAATCTAAATTTGTCTATATATGTATAGAAATGTGTAAAAAAAATTAATTGGCCCAAAGGCCCAATAAAAGACAATGGAAATCAACTAAATGTAAAAGAATAGAGTGTGGGTCCCAAATCTATGACTTTTTACCCGTTTTTTATGTTCTCTTTTTTCAGAATTCTTTTTCTTTTTTGAATAATCCATATTTGATACTCCATTACAAAATCATGTATTTTTTTCATTTATGTATTTTTATATATAATTTTTTTATCAACAAGCGAACACAAGATGTGATTTTCTAGCGGGAATTAGACCTATGAATCCTATTTTCACTTCAAAATTTTCTATTGTTCTAGTTGATTAAAATATTTAAAAATCAAAAGATGATTTAACAGTTTAACTTTAATGACAAGAAAAGATATGGATAGTTTGCCAAGAGTGATTTTATACAATTACTTTTTTTTCTTGCTTAAGGATTAGAATAAAAAAGATGAATATTCATAAAAAAATATTTATTTGTTTTTATTAATTTCAATATCAATGGTTTCATGTACTTAATTTTATTTTAGGTTTTCTAAATTTTACATCGATATTATAAAAAAAAATTGATAATTGAATTGTTTAGAATATGTAGGGCCTCAATATTTTCTCCACCCTGGGCCTCTAAAAGGTTAGGACCGGCACTGCATAAAACTAAGCAAATAAAACCACAAAATCCATAAAAAGTTATAAAACCCCGGTGACCTAACGTTCATGAACGTTGGCCAAGTAACTAAGATTGCGCACCTTTAGTAATTACCAGGTTGATATAGCTTATATTCAGAATCATTTAGATCTGTTTGATTTCATTTGTCAAAATGCTCTCGACTGATATATGGTTCATCTTTATAATGCCACCTGATTCTTTTCTTTAGCCAAAAAAAAATTCTACATTCAACCCCCACTCGCTACTGGGTAAGAAACTCGTAAGTACTTGAAAGATGAACATATCCTAAGCTACGAAAGGAAAGGAAAAGCGTCTTGGCAATGGACAAAACTAATGGAGATAAAAGAAGAATTCTGTAAAGGCCTCATATGGCAGATGGGAGATGGGAAAACGATCAACTTTTGGATGGATAGATGGTTGGATGATGAAAATCAGGTTCTTGTTATTATTGGTGAGATTGGATCTGGTAAAACAACTCAGGTTACACAGTACCTAGCTGAAGCTGGCTACACGACCAAGGGAAAGATTGGTTGTACTCAACCCCGTAGAGTTGCTGCTACGTCTGTGGCCAAGAGGGTTGCCGAGGAATTTAGATGTCGACTTGGGGAGGAAGTTGGATATGCTATACGTTTTGAAGATTGTACTGGTCATGAGACAGTAATCAAGTATATGACTTAAGGTATGCTTTTTAGGGAGATCCTGATTGATGAGGATCTTTCTGCGTATTCAGTCATAATGCTTGATGAAGCTCATGAAAGAACTCTACACACTGATCTTCTTTTTGGATTGCTAAAACAGCTTCTAAAATGCAGATCTGACCTCCGTTTGATTGTCACCTCAGCTACACTGGATGCGGAGAAGTTTTCTGGATATTTCTTTAACTACAATATTTTTACAATACCTGGGAGAACTTTTCATGTGGAGATACTTTACACAAAACAGCCAGAGACAGACTACCTGGACGCAACTCTGATCACGGTCCTTCAGATTCATCTAATGGAACTTGAAGGTGATGTTCTGGTCTTTTTTACTAGGCAGGAGGAAATTGATTTTGCCTGTCAATGCCTGTATGAGAGGATGAAGGCACTTGGCAAGGATGTTCCAGAACTGATTATTTTGCCTGTTTATAGTGCTCTTCCCAGTGAAATGCAGTCTAGGATTTTTTATCCTGCCCCTCCTGGGAAGCGGAAAGTAGTTGTGGCTACCAATGTAGCGGAAGCCTCATTGACAATTGATGGAATATTTTACGTTGTTGATCCTGGATTTGTGAAGCAAAATGTGTACAACCAAAGCAAGGTCTAGATTCACTAGTTATAACTCCAATTTCACAAACATCTGCGAAGCAGCGAGCTAGGCGTACATGGCCAGGGAAATGTTACCGCCTTTACACAGAGAGTGCATACAGGAATGAGATGTCACCAACAACAATCCCAGAAATACAGAGGATAAATCTGGGCTCGACCACTCTGGACGTGAAAGCTATGGGAATAAATGATCTACTTTCTTTTGATTTTATGGATCTGCCACCTCCTCAAGCTCTCATTTCGGCAATGGAGCAGTTATACAGTTTGGGTGCTTTGGATGACGAGGGTCTTCTGACTAAATTGGGTAGAAAGATGGCAGACTTTTCCCTTGAACCCCACTGTCGAAGATGCTACTTGCCAATGTGGACCTCGGATGCAGTGATAAAATATTGACCATCATTGTAATGATCCAGACTGGTAATATCTTTTATAGGCCTAGGGAGAAACAAGCTCAAGCAAACCAGAAGAAGGCAAAAAATTTCCAATCTGAGGGAGACCACCTGACTTTGCTTGCAGTTTACGGGGCTTGGAAGGCCAAGAATTTCTCGGGGCCTTGGTGCTTTGATAATTTTGTTCAGTCCTGTTCATTGCGAAGGGCTCAGGATGTAAGAAAGCAGCTTCTCAATATCATGGACAAGTATGTCTTAGGTTCTTCTTAGCCTTTTATTGTTATATTCCTTATTCTCCATCTGTGATTTTGCTGTGTGTGATGCAAGTATTCAATTTCTTTTTATTTTCTTTGTTGTCCTAAATTGCTGTTTTCTTTCAGGTACAAGTTCAACATAGTGAGTTGTGGAAGAGATTTTACTAAGATAAGGAAGGCCATTACTGTTGGGTTTTTCTTCACGCTGCCAGAAAGGATCCACAAGAGGGGTATAGAACCCTAGTTGAGAACCAGCCTGTCTATATACACCCTAGCAGTGCTCTTTTCCAGAGGCAACCTGACTGGGTTATTTATCATGAATTGGTCATGAAAACAAAGGAATATATGCGAGAAGTTACTGTTGTGGATCCTAAGCGGCTGGTAGAATTAGCACCAAGATTCTTCAAAGTGTCGGATCCCACAAAAATGAGCAAGCACAAGCATCAAGAACGTATTGAACCTCTTTATGACAGATATCATGAGCCTAATTCCTGGCGTTTGAGTAAGCACCGCGCTTAATGTTGTCTGAGACAGTTTATGTCCTATTGGGTGCCACTCTTTCGCATCAACAGATCTAGCTTGCTACAGTTTGTACCAGTTGTAAATCCATCTCTCTCTTCTTAAGAAGAACAAAAAAGTGCTTACCAGAAAAGCTGATGAAACTTTTGCCCATCTCCTTCCTGATGTCTTCAATTCAGCGGCCTATTGCTAAACCAAAGCTATTAAATATGGAAGTTACTCTTTTGTTAACAAGACATATAGTACTGACCCTTTTTCATGCAGATGCAGGCAGGTTAGAAGCAATTATAGTTCTTTTCTGGTTACTTTTCTTTGATATTCTACTGGACCCATTTTGGTGCTACCTTTATGCACCTTGAAACCATTGATGCTTTCTATACTTGTACACCGTTTCAGCATCTTGTGAATGATATAACTCTTTCAAGTTTCTGTTCTTGTTAGTGAATTGGGTTGTTGTTTTTGTTGCTGTTTTTTAATAGTAAGTGACCCTGCAAGTCTGTCATGTCAAGCCTCTATCAATATTGCATATTTTGATTAAGTTTCCTTTCTTCAAACACATCTTGCTTATGCTTGTGTTTTTTTGGCTCTAAGTTGGTCATAGTAACCCAAAAATCAGGAAAAAAGGGGTAATTCCCCCCTTTCTGATTTCTTTTTTTGCTTGCGTTTTTTTCCCTTACTGACCTAATGTTCTCCATATTGGGTGACTTCATGTATGAGTTGTTTTTATTCAGCAAAGTTAAAATTCAATTGTGAAGAGTTTTGGTCCTTGACACATCTTTGTTAATGCCTTGGTAATTTAATACTCAAAGCCAATTGCTGATTTTGCAGCTTGGCATTAGCTATATGCGTATCTGAATTGGGTGTAGTTCGACTCAACCCATAAATGGGGGTGACGAGGAGAATAAGACTATAATTGACGTTCCTGTGTATTTTACTTCATCAATTAATGCTTGTAAAAAATGGTAATAGCGTTTATCCATATGCTTTTTCTCCAAAATGAGATTCTTAGTCTGAGATTGAGGGACCTGATCTTGATTTTTTCATGTAATACAGTTACTTTGTCTGCATGACACATCGTCTTCTGGTAACATTATGCAAAGAGGTAAGTGGGTATTTTGTTGAATCGCATCTTTTTATGAACAGGTATGTTCTCTGGTCTCCCTATGTTCTACCATTGATTGTGTACATTCTCCTTCCTTTTTCCCTTGTGCTAATTTAAGTCATCGTAGTTGCAAAGGCTCTCTCTCTCCTCTCTTATATCCTAGTTTGTTCACCCCTTGTGGCAATGTAGATTTAAAGCAAATTTCACCAGCATGGGGAACATAGTTTTAACACCAGCAAATTTAATTTTTTTCATGTAATACAGCTGCAATGTTTTTTTTTGGTATTTGTCTCCCTATTTTAACGAAATAACATTACATATATACATCACCGTCTGTACTTTTCGTATATCTGTAATCTATACTCGTATGATAAACTCTTGTCATGAAAATGACAAGAGTTATATTTATATATCATTTCCTTTTGGCTGTACATGTTTGGGAATCTTCTAACCTGCTTCCTCTTAGCGGGGCATTCTTTCTTTTCGAAGCTGCTTTCGCTTTTATGGCTGCTTCTGGGTACTTCCCTTTCCTTATTGGATGTCCTTTTCGTCAGTCATTGCATGGAAATTTCACACACATCTTCTAGATATACAATTAGTATTCACCCTATGAGCTTGAAACTTGTTGCATCTCTCATGTCATTTTCAGCCAATATGGTGGGATACCAATTACCATAGTTCCTAATATGGGTCATTTTTCATCATTAAGACAAGGTGATAATGTAAACGGTGCTCACTATGTCTGATTATAATGTTTTGATACCAAACACACCCATATGGTTTTGACATTCATCCTTTGAGCAGGATTTGATTTCCATCGCCGCATGTTTGATAGGTCCACCAGTAGGGGACCTTTAAGACCTTGAGGATTGATGATGATTTTTCTGCAGATTTGAAAGATTTAGCAATAATGGATTTTGTCTCAATCTAAAGGTATCATTATGCAATATGCAGTGATCACCTTTTGTGTGTTTTTCAATTGTGGCAGGCATTTCGCGAGAAGTCTTGATCGATCATATGAGAAGTTTCAGCAGAAAGTAGGACCCAACTCAACTCTCAAAATTCTTTTTGAAGAGTCTGCATTTGCAAGTTTGTAACATAAAAAACAGGTCAATGAAAAGGAAATCGTGTACCTATCACCTCTCTCGTGTGTGGATTTTTCTTGTGGTGCATTCTTATCCGAGCCTCATATTGGATTGTTGCAAATGTGAACCCTACCTGCCCTTGTCGAGAAAACGGGAGAAGCTTGAACGCGAGGAAACTGTGATAATGCAAACACTACCTACCCATTGAAACATGGTTACCTTTGTGTCTGATGCTAATTGGTGAATTCTTAACTGATTTGATTGTCATTCTGAGTTATGAGTTGGTAGTTTTGCAGATAAACTCGGATTTTGACAGGGTAGCAGTTGGATTGTTTGTTACTACAATTCTGTTTTTCGATCTGGACTCTTTCAATGAATCAAGGTTTCACATACTGTGAATTCACTTTGTGCAATGTGACAGTAGAAGATTTTTATGACTTGATGTTAACATCATTGTATATGTACCTTAGAAGTTAGAAGTACCTAACATCAAGGTTGTCAAGAAACAAGGGCAATGTTAATTGCCCAATGCCCAACGGCGCAGATGAAGGGCCCCTCACAACAGCTCTATGGTGCGTAACCAATGGAACCACCAATATCCCGGAATAGGATTTTGTACTCGACGATTCTAGAAGAATTAAAGGATTTTCTATTCAATCAAGGTTCCAAAATTTCCCCAACAAGGTAAATGCTCAGTTGCTACCACTGGATCTCAACCATTGAGTTATGCTATCATGGTTCTTTGGACGACGTTTTAGGCATTGATTAGGGATGAGCATGGGACAAGGTTGAGTTCATCCCATGTCTAGCTCTGACTGTTATATGCGCGATGAGATCATCTAGCATTGAGTATCATCAGACTCTGTCTCGCCAAAAAATTGAATATTTAGTCATGAAAAGATTCCAATCAAACAATCAACCTGTTTATAATTCTTATATAAAGGATAATATGAATTTGATTATCGTTGGAGATACAATGAGTATCCTCTAGTCCATAATTATAGTCTATTTTGTGGTTTGTTTCCTCACGTTTGTGGGAATTGATTTTTATTTATTTATCATAACAATTGGGGTATTTTTTAATGGATCTTTACTTATATAATGAGAAAAAAACGGACTATAAAATAAACTATGGTTGAACTAGATGATCTTCATCAAGAGTGAGATGTGGAATTAGGGCGGTTATTTGAGGAAACTTTTTTTGTATGCAAGTATGACTGTATGAGAGAGATTTTTTCACAAAATATATTGGGAAATATCAATGGTCTAAACGAATGAACTCATGATCTAAATATTAACACTCTATCAACTAAGCTAAGCAAGCTTTATACTTCATCTTATTACTCTTTTGTGCTATATTAATTCCAAAATTAGAGAAATTATAAAAAAAAATCATAATTTTTTTTCTTTCGAATCTGAGGAAAGCTTGAATCACCCCATGCCTCTGGCTCCACCCCTTGCTTTCAACCGTACGAATCGGTTTGGCCTCCAAGCATCGAGAAATGCTATCCGGTATCCTGTGTCAAACACACCCTATAGTTGAACCATAATTGTATCTTCCTTTATTTTCCATAAGTTTGCTCTCAAGGGAACAAAATTGTTTCCCTAAATTGACTAATCATTGTGTTTGGTACCAAAAAAGAAATCAGTATCAAGTTATTACTTGAAATGACATCTTAAAATTCTAACTACTAGTGTACAAAAAAGTGCATTCAAATTCCTTTGTAAATTGTAATGAGATGCACTTTACGAGAGTTGTAATTCTCAACCATTTCGTAGTGCACCACCATTCACTTTAAGGAGGGTCATGAAATTCACTTTTAAGGGGGTGAAAAATTCTGGAGATAATTTTTTTTTAAATTATAAAAAAGAAAATACAAAACACAACAAAAAAATTAGATGAAATTCTCAAATATAAAAACATACAACTGAAATTAAAAAAAATTTGTGTATGATTTATTAAATGGTTATATAATATTTCAATATATATAACCTATTAAATCGAAGCTATCAGATTTAATTAAAGTATAGAATTTAATTAGAAAATATATATAAATATTTCGGTAATTCAACCCAAAATTCAACGTCGATAATTCACCCCAAAATTCTCCGAGACTTACATATAATACTAATTGCACATGCGAGTGACTCATGGTTAAATATAACTTGGCTTCTAGTGCACCATGTGAAGTAAATCAGAGCAGAGTGGGTGAATTGGATATCCGCACCCGGTAACTTGTAAATGTCTTAAACTAAAATAACACAAATTTAAATAAAAGGGAAAACTGCAAAAAAAAATAGTCCAATCTTTAGGGGTTGTTGCGCTCAATAGCCTAAACTATAAAAAAAATGCAGAAAATAGGCTCAAGTATTTACTTGGTTGTAGAAAATAGCTTCAAGCTACATTCAAATTCAAATAATTAAAAAAACTACTTTATACTATATAAATTTTGTAAATATATAATTTTTTTTATCAATTCATCACTATTACCAGTTGCCTGCCCGCCAGGCATCTATCCGATCCATCTAATTAGCTGACTGATATCATTGATGTTTGTGTATTTGTGATGTAATTTTGAATCAACCAAAGTGCTACGGAGTAGATTAGATTAATTTGCATGGAAAGGATTTAACATTGATCAATATATTATTTGTCAACAATCCCAAGTCCAAACAACAATCTGGACATCAAGATTTAAACAATCAAATTGTTTGTTGCCGTCGATGTCGCTGAAGATGGGGAGCAATTTGAAAGGTTTTAACGTCCCACATAGGCTTCTAGATACATGAGAGGTTGATTTACAACAATCTCTCTTACGTTCATATGATTGAGAATTTGAGATATTATTGAGAGATGGAATATGGTGTGGGGATGCTCCTTAGATTGCAATGACAATTATTGGGGAATTGAGAAAGAGAGTGAAGGATCAAATTTCCAACCTTTTTAGTTTTGATGGGTTTTAGCAGTCCTTTTTAGTTTTCAACTTTTGATGGGTTTTCATAAATATATTTGAAGATCGAGTTTCGCTCTTAAAACGCAAATAAAAGACGAAATCGATAAACTGAAAAACTAGAAAACAACACGAGATTTGTTGACGCAGTTCGGGTTAAACCCTACTCTGCGGGATCTCAAGAGGTGAGATTCGATACCAGTATCCACTAAGCATCAGAAGGAAGTTACAAGTTTGGCTATGGCGGCAGAGCACAAAAACAAAGCAACCTAGGAATCTCAAACCAGAGATACATGAATGGAAGAAAAGAGATAAAAGGAAGGCCCCCTGATAAGCAACCGAGGAACTTCAATGAAGTTCCTCACGGAGATCGGGTTGTCAAACACCAGAGACACCCGTCGGACCACGGTCTTCCTTGACCGAGCTCACCTTAGAGCTATCGCCTCTCACACACACTCTCTCTCTTTCTTTCTCTGCTAGAGTTTACAAGTGAGGCTCAAGGCTCTACAGTAACCAAGAGGAGACCTTATAAAGCCCTCAACAAAGCTAGGGTTACAAGGTATCTCCAACGGTCACCTAAAGACAACCCACAAAAGAAGACACCAAGCATACAGATCCGGCCCAAATCTGTAAACCCGATTTAAGCCACTATGTGAGGAAACAATATACATACACATAATACATATAATATAGTCATCACTCTTAGGCAAAGTGATCCAAACCTAAATACCAAAGTATTTAGGAGTTCTTGCAACCTATAAGCATTAATGTCACATATTATAGTATACTTAGATGTATATTGTTTCATTACCCAAATGGTCCTAAAGTTTACTTATAGTTTAAGTGCTCATGCTACACAATAAATCTAACTATTACAATATACAAGTTTAACACAACATTATTTAAGTTTGAAATTTCTTCCCTTCCTTTTAATTTCTATCTGCATGTCCTTCTAGGCATAACTTTAATAATACGTGCTACCAAGGAAACCCTGATGAAACGCTTGAACACAAATATGCACGAAGCATCCAAGAAGATCCAACGCTTGAACACAAATATGCACGACGCATCCTAGAAGATCCACAAAGATTGCAGGTTAGATACCGGTATACCTGAGTATGTGCAGGCTTGGACGGGCTTGGATCGATCCTATGCAAATATCTTGGCCTAACATAGCAGGTCGGACTTGGGCCAGACCCGGTTTTTCGGCCAGCTACCTTGCTCAAGCCCACCCACATGGGCGTGTCGGGTAGCCTAGTGGGCCGTTCATTAAAATGTTATGAAATATTATTTTTTATTTTCTTATTTTTGCGCTTGATTCCAAAATTTTCAATATGTGCTAAGTATCTCAAAAGATTGAAATTTCATACAAAAAATACAATAGTTACACAACTTTGAAAACACGCACTATAATATTTAGTGTAGGTTCGTTTGAATTGAAAAAATCTTCAAAATAATTTATTTAATATTATTGTATTCCTTAATTTATATGTGATTTGAATACTATTAAGCGTGGATCTAGACGAGCCTAGGCGGGGTCTAGGCGACACTTAGGTGGTGCCTAGGCGGAATCCGCCTAGAAACCCACCTAGGCTTAAAAATTCCTAGGTGACCTCCTGCCTAGCGCATAGGCGCGATTTTTAGAACAATGCCCGTAGAGTTTGGATATGATGTAAGTATTGAAAACTTACGACCAAAGATACATAATCGTGTTGGATATGTTTACACAATTAAAAGATACTGTGTGAGATTGTGATCAAAGAAAAAAATTGCAGGCTAGATTCAAGAAGGAATGCCCGTAGAGTTTGGATATGGTGTAAGTATTGAGAAGTTCCATGTCGGTACATTATTGAGTTTGATTACTAAGTATGAGACAAATTTGCAGGCTAGATGGAAGCAATACATTAAACTCGGAACGTTAACAAGACAATGTGATTACAAATTTTGCAGTCTAAATGACAGCAATACATAAATAAGATTCAGAAACATCGAACGATCAGTGAGTTTCAGTTACATCGATCCGATGTCGGGCAGCAGGCAACCGGTAGCGGCAGATGGGGCAAGAGTGACCGTTGTTAAGCCAATGGAGAAGGCAAAGCCGGTGGAACGGATGGGAGCACGGCATCCTAAGCATCATGTTCTTCTCTATGCCCTCCATACAAATCCCGCAATTGGCATCGTCCTGATCAGGCGCCGCCTTCGCCTTCAATAACAACTCCGTGATGGAGGCCCTGGTTGCGGGCCTCATCCTAAGGTAGAAGTCCGCCTCCTCTTCTTCCTCTTCCTCGTCCTCGTCCTCTTCCATCTCCTCGCAGATGATGAGCTCTACCGGCAAGGGCACCGTGTGGCTGCGAGGCTGGAGCCTAAAGTAGAGTATGGTTGTGGTGATGAATTCGCCGAATTGGGGACATTGGTGGGAGGCGTTGGCTATCACAAGGAACTCAGTGAAGGTCTCGGCGACTTTGTTGGCGCAGAGGGTTGAGAGGTCCGGGTACTGAGACCGGAGCTTCGCCAAGAATTTCTGCTCGTATGCTTTGTAGTAGTCAGCTTCCTCTGTTGTGCCAGCTTGGCTGCTGAAGCAGAATATTTCACCAGGAAGTCTCGCACTGTCGATGGTGGTCGCAAAAAAGCAGCCACATGATCTCGAAGAGTTAAGATATCGAAGCCGGGCCTCCGAGTGCTCGATGCAGTAATCGATGGCGTCGGTTGAGTGCCAGAACTTCCGTTCACGGTACTCAACTCCCATTGCTTGCAGTTGAATTGCAGCACTGCAAATTATACAAGGAATTTGAATGGATCAAAGATTTGGATGGAGATTCAAAACAAACAACAAATAACTACCTATTGATGGCAATTTATAGCCTTCATTCTTTCCTTAATTAATAATTTTTATTCACCAAATCTAAATAGATATATATATGTATATATTATCTATATCATCTTAGGTGGATATATTATATATATGGTAATAAGATTATCAAAATCCCCAAATCAATAAACCCAAATCCGGGTACCCGGAACCCCCAACTCAATCAACCCTCAGGCCCCCCACACTCAATTTCTTAAAATCAGCCACTGAAAACCCAAATCTAATTAATCATAATCCGATTGATGATCTGGGGGCTCAGAATCATCAATCAACCCAAATTGAAGTCTGTTTGTGTGACTGACTTGGGAGCCCCCAAATCGTCAAATTCTTCAAATCAATCAACAATAAACCAATCAATCAATCTGTTTTCTACCCTTGAAATTGTATTCATGACTCAAGGGGTACCCCAGATCTTAGCAAATACCGAGTAAAAATCAATCAACAATAACCAATCTGTTTTCCAGGACTTCAATTTCTAACCACCCAATTGCTAATCACTCAAAAACAAATAAAAATTATGTAAAAAGAAAACATACATGTATATATTTTGGTATTCCAAACGCACTGCCCTGCAGGAGGAAGAGGCCGGCCCGGTGCGGTGGATAAGGGAAGGCTTCGACTTCGACTTCGAGAGAGGCTTTCAGAAAGGGGCTGCGGCTGCACTCTGCAGAGGTGGTGTCCCCCCGTTGGAAGTTCTTAGATTTATATATACTTAGTTTTATTGCCCGCGGTTTTTTTATATGACTTTTATTATTCATGTACAAATTGTGTAAGATCGTAAAAATTATATAAATATTATTTTTTGACATTTTAATTTCATATATATATATATATGTGAATACTTAATGATAAAATTTAATCTATAGGCCGGATTAAGGACATTTAATTTTAAATTTGCATGATGTAATTTCATTATTTTTTTTCTATTTTTTCATAACACAAAATTATTTTATCGCTACAAAGCAATATGTGTAATGGATCTAATATTTGTATAAATTTGGTTTATAAATTAATTGAATAATTGGTACATGAGCAATATTTGCATAAATTTGGTTTATAAATTAATTGTCTGTTAAAGATAAATACTTATTGATTTGAATTATTTCTATTGTTTAATATGATTGTTTAAAGATAAATAAAATTATTTGGTACGTGAGCAATATTTGCATAAATTTGGTTTATAAATTAATTATTTGTTAAAGATAAACACTTATTGATTTGAATTATCTTTATTGGTTAAAGTGATTGTTTAATAATTTATTAGAATATATATAAACTAATTCTCCCTCTATATATAATTTAATCAATTTTCGTTAGTGATATATATATATATATATATATATATTTTATAAAATCAATTTATTATTTAATAATAAATAGAGATTTTTTCCGTAAATCCATCTATCAAGTTTTTTAGCTTGATGTTTTTTCCATATCAATCTAAATTTATCATATTGAGTTTAGTTTAGAAAATCCTATACATCCGAGTTCCTTATCAATCTAAATTTATCATATTGGTTAAAGTGATTGTTTAATAATTTTATAAAATCCTATACATCCGAGTTTTTTAGTTTGATAAAATATGCCCCTATTTCAATTCGAAAAGTACAAATCTTAATCCGCAGTTTTAGAATGTATTTTAACTTGCGTTAAATCTTAAAATTCGCAACGCTTATCTCAAAATCCGACACCCATCTGAGACAATTCCAAAGGAGGTAAAATTGGTATAATCTCCGACCTTATAATAAGTAATTCGAATTTTAGTTTCGAATTAAATAAGTCAATTTCACATATGAAATACCAATTATTAAATCATTCTTTTTGTCTCGCATTTTATGTCTAGATGTGACTATCGATTTATTCAATTCTATCATGGAGTTCCTTGAAGTTCGTAGTTGGTACTGAAATCCAACAAGCTAGGCGAAAAAGACAAGTGACTTTCCGAGGTTTTCTGCTCATTTCGGTGGTTTCATGTCTAGTTGTTTTCTTTCCTTTGGTTGCTTGCCAAGTTAAATAAAAATTGTGTAAATGACTCAACTTTATGACTCCTCTAACGATCACTTCAATGTTTTTATCCACATTTATTTGTTTTTGTAATTTGATAATATTTAATTTAGTTATTTACTTGAAAACATAACTCATGAAATTTACATTACACCATCTTAATATGTGATGCTAATAAATAATGTGTAATACACTTTTATAAGGTGCATCTCAATTAGCAGTTATCCTTCTTAAACAAAAACAAAAAAATTGTAACTCCTGTATTAATTATTTTCTCCTTTCATTTACCTGTTTAAATTGCATGATTTTTTTTTTACTTTAAATCATTATTTGGGTATGATAGTTTTTTGAGATATTTTTAAATAACTTAATTTTAGTTTGTCTCATGTCCATATGTCTTGCTTTTAGTTTATTAATCATTGATATATATATTTTTCTATTGAAGATTTTCATGTTTGATTAGATGTTAGATTATAGAGTTAAATAATGTGGATTGTGGACTAATTGATGCTACATCCATTTTTTTTTGTCACTTACGATTTAATTTTTATTAATTTTTTTTATGAATAATAAGTATGAAAGCATTAAAAAAAAAAATAAACATTTTATATCAATTTTAAATGTAGTTATCTTATTGTCAAATACATTGTTTAGTTTGATAATATGTAGATCATGATCATGTTAATTTAAATCATCATTAGATTTATTTCATATAATTTTCTTTTAATTTGAATAAAAATATTTCGATTATATTATATAGAACTGTGTCTATATAGTTATCCCTTGACATAATACCAATTATAATTCACTATATAATTATAATTATTTTAAAAATGTTATTAATTAGTTCACAAGTTACAACGTTTCGTATTCCATAGCCATTAATCAAATTACTTTTTCCACCAAAAAAAACTAAAAACATTTAATATTCTCTAGATATTAATGAAGTTAATTTAGAATGAACTTATATATTTGAGATATAATTACATATTTAATTGAATCCAATAAGAAATCAATGCAAAGAAGTTGATACCGGCAAAATGAATAGACCCAATAGGAAAATCATTGTTCTACTTATAACAAAATAAAATAAAAGTACAAACTCAAACTCATCAGTTTAAGTGTACACTTTTTTTGGTAAGCTCAACAGATGGAAAAATTGATAAAAATCTAAAACTTTTGAGTCAATTACTGATCAATGTAGCAAATATTTTGTGGTAGCATACATCTTAGATTAATTATTCAATTTATTAAATAGGATTCACTCACATATAATTTTCTTTTGATTTGAGTAAAAATATTGGTCACTTTGGTGTATTTCACAGGAGGGGAAGAAAGTGGTGGGAGTAATTTTGTAATTATTAAAAAGATAAAGGGTAATTTGGTAAGTCAGCAAAAGATGAAGGCCAATTTGGTAAATAAGCTTTTAACCCCTTTCTTTTTTAAAATATATATATATATATATATATATATATATATATCTTTACTACTATAAGACTATGGGAGAGTTTGTGCAATCCAGTCCATCCACTTCTAAATTCCTAAAACTATCTACGGTTGACCTTACTACTATAAGACTATGGGAGAGTTTGTGCAATCCAGTCCATCCACTGCTAAATTCCTAAAACTATCTACGGTTGAGACTAATCTGAGTGTTGAATGACTTATTTACCCTAAAAACATTGAATTTGAAATTATTAATTTTTTCTTTTCAATGTCCATTTTCGTCCTTTCACCTAAAATTATGTACAGGTCCAGAGAGGCTATCTTGTACCGTAGCTTGCTGCACCAATTCACCGACCTCATTCCTTCCATTCACAGGCTTCCGATTTTGAGGCTTTGGTTGTTCCTGTTCAGCCTCCTGCTTCGTTCTTCCCCTTCACCTCCTCCTTCCTCAATCTCATCGCGGTGGATAAGGGAAGGCTTCGACTTCGACTTCGAGAGAGGCTTTCAGAAAGGGGCTGCGGCTGCACTCTGCAGAGGTGGTGTCCCCCCGTTGGAAGTTCTTAGATTTATATATACTTAGTTTTATTGCCCGCGGTTTTTTTATATGACTTTTATTATTCATGTACAAATTGTGTAAGATCGTAAAAATTATATAAATATTATTTTTTGACATTTTAATTTCATATATATATATATATGTGAATACTTAATGATAAAATTTAATCTATAGGCCGGATTAAGGACATTTAATTTTAAATTTGCATGATGTAATTTCATTATTCTTTTTCTATTTTTTCATAACACAAAATTATTTTATCGCTACAAAGCAATATGTGTAATGGATCTAATATTTGTATAAATTTGGTTTATAAATTAATTGAATAATTGGTACATGAGCAATATTTGCATAAATTTGGTTTATAAATTAATTGTCTGTTAAAGATAAATACTTATTGATTTGAATTATTTCTATTGTTTAATATGATTGTTTAAAGATAAATAAAATTATTTGGTACGTGAGCAATATTTGCATAAATTTGGTTTATAAATTAATTATTTGTTAAAGATAAACACTTATTGATTCGAATTATCTTTATTGGTTAAAGTGATTGTTTAATAATTTATTAGAATATATATAAACTAATTCTCCCTCAATATATAATTTAATCAATTTTCGTTAGTGATATATATATATATTTTATAAAATCAATTTATTATTTAATAATGAATAGAGATTTTTTTCCGTAAATCCATCTATCAAGTTTTTTAGCTTGATGTTTTTTCCATATCAATCTAAATTTATCATATTGAGTTTAGTTTAGAAAATCCTATACATCCGATCTAAATTCAATATTTTCAATAGTTAACATTACCTCCATTTTCAAATAGATGGACTTAAAATAATAATTTTTTTTATAATTTTAACTTATTAAAAAGCATATTAGAAAATAAAATAAAAAATAGAACGGTGGGTGGGAGTATTTAAATTACATTTACTTATTTATCAAATATCTTTATGGTTAAACTTTAAAGAATTATTAGATTTATTCAAAAAATTTATCAAAATATAACGATATGATAAAAGTTTATCATTTAAATTAATTGTTGATTGTTACTAACGATAAATTAAATGATGTGGCTAAAAGATATGAAATCATTATTTGGATGTGAGCAATATTTGCATAAATTTGGTTTATAAATTAATTTTGATAAAGATAAACACTTATTGATTTGAATTATTTATATTGTTTAATGTGATTGTTTAAAGATAAACAAAATTATTTGGTACGTGACCAATGTTTGCATAAATTTGGTTTATAAATTAATTATTTGTTAAAGATAAACACTTATTGATTTGAATTATCTCTATTGGTTAATGTGATTGTTTAATAATTTAATAGAATATATATAAACTGATTATCCCTATATATTTTAATAAATTTTCGTTAGTAATAAAACTAATCTGACCTTTTGAAAAATAAATTATTTTAATTTTCTAGTATTTTTCCTAGTAGTGTCGATATTTTTATATGGTAAATATTTTTTTTCAATTAAACTATTTAAACTTTACCATCTCATTCTCAAGATGTCTTTTTTATGTTTTGTTTTTGAAAACCAACTCCCCATGAAATTAATTTAAGTCACGTTCAATTACATCAGCTAAACCATAAGGAAATTGTAAATCGAAGCAACATATCAGCTCGGCTTCCGGTCTAATGCTTGCCATGAAATGAGCTGCTTCGTTGCCTTGCCTCCTCACAATGCTCCATTGGATCATGTCAAATTGGTCCGCCAGCCTCCCCACAAAGCTCCATTCTCAAGATGTCTATCATAAGCAATTACCGTATTTAAATTTCCAGCAAGATTTGAATGAGATTAGTTCATTTGCTGATTGATGATCCATCTCTCATGTGCCAGGGGTACGGTGTGACCTGCCATATATAAACTGATTCTCTATATAATTTAATCAATTTCGTTATTGATAAAACTAATTTAACGTTTTTTCATATAAATTAATATAATATAGATTTTTTATAAATAAAATACTTATAAAATAATTTAAGGTAAAATGATAAGATTTGCAAGATATGAGGTTGAATATTTATATGAAAAAATAATTTTATTATTAATTAAAATTGACACATAGGATGACACATGTATATATAGATGAGATTATCGTCTAACGTGGCTTAAATTTATTGGATCATCATTAATTGACGTGACAAAAAAGCCGGCCAGATTTCACCAGAGAACGACACGTAAGCGAATTCGACCAGAGCCCGCCACATAGGATCCTAGATTTCTAAACTCTTCCATGAAGTTAATTGACGTGACAAAGCACAAATGTAGATGAGTTCAGAAAATCTAAACTTTTTCTATGATGTTGAAGTCTAAACCTGTCTTTAGGGGTGGGCATGGGACGGGACGGAATTAGGGTAATCCCACGTCCCGTCCCGCGTATTTTTTACGGAACGGGATCGGGACGGGATTGATTTTTTTTTTCAAATCCCACCGGCCCTTATCCCTCACGGGACGGGACGGGATCGGGACGGGACTTGTCCCTTGTAAAAACAAATTTAAAAAGCAATCCAATTAACTACAAGTAGCTTATGATAAAATACCCGCGTATTTCCATTTATTTAATTTTAGAAATTAATTAAATAAAAGTCGGAATTATTTCTTATTCCTATTATTTCCATGTGTCAAGTTCGTAAAATAGTTATTTCACATTTTATAATGTGAAATGTGGGAAATTAATTTATTTAAATTATTTAAATAAATTAAAGTTTCACAAATAATATTTAGATATTATTTATGGGTAAATTAGTGGGTAACTAGTTATATATTTAGGTATAAATATATTTGCTAAGTATATTTATAGATATAATATACATATATATATATGGGTATATATAAATATATATTAAGTATATATAAATATATATTAAGTATATATATATGTGTGTGTCAAGTGGGCCGGCCTCACAACAGCAACTCGATATTCCGAGAGGAGCCCAGCAGCGCAGCAAAGCACACGGGAGGAGAGAATCAGATTTTTATTTACAAATCCTATCTCTAACTAAAGGATAACTAGTGATCTTTGGCTAAATCTTTCCAACCTAAAATCTTCATCTTTAGGGGATCGGATTAGGTTAAATCTTAGAGGACGTTACCAGCTTCCCATCCATATCAAACACACGCCATAACTTCCTCCCCATCATCCTCTGCAACCCCATAAACATCAGCCGAAAATCACAAACGAAAACTATCTTCGTTCACCCTCGACCACGATTCCGACGATCCCAAGGCCGACGACCACCACTACAGGTCTCCTCCAACACCAAGGAAACCACCGTGCAAGCCCCGACGCAGCAGCTCACCGGAAAGACGTCGGAAACGGCGTCGGAAGTTTCTGCAGAATAGTGATCGAGAGGCCAACTTCGAAGCATTGTCACCACTACCACAGTGATTCAAAGCCATCAAATCCAAATCCACGGTAAACCTTGCAATACCCTCTGTCAAACACATCTTTTCGTTTCCTCAAATCTGCTCAGGGGTTCTCGTACCATAGCCCCGAAATTGACTGGTGAGCAGTTTTTCTGCATAGCAGAAAAACGTGATTTTGATGAACGTTTCTTTATTCATTCGATTCAGGGGCTGATAATCCTTATAAATCATTGTTTTTCAGATTCATATCATACCAAGGGATCTTAGGTTCGAAATTTGGACATTTTCGAGTCCCATTTGGGTAAGATCCGCTCCGTTCATCGCAAATTGTCGAGTTTCGATTAAGTACGCGATGCTACTCTAACCTATATACTGTATTGGTACAGTTTTGAAGTTATATTGCTCCTGATATTGAGTGGGTACAGAATTGGGTGAGCTTTCGAGAAAAGCTAGGATAAGTTTGGTACTTTTTAAAAGTTACGGGGCCGTTTTTGTAATTTCTAAAAAGTTACTAATACCCTTTTTAAATTCTGTAAAATATCAGGTCCATGATCAAATTATTTTCCTCAACCACAAATAAGCATTTCGTCGGATTAAGGCAAGTGGTTTGGTTCAATCAGTGCATTTTTGCAAATTTCGTGCCTTTTTCGCAACTATTGTCTTTTTGTGTCTTCTATATATTCCATGCTATGAATTTGTGACAAATATGCAAGTTAGATCAGTTTGTTGCTAGTTATCAAATCCGAAATCTCACATAGCATGATAACTCGGGTAATTATAGTTTGATCCCATAATTTGAGAAAATTATATTAAATGCCCGAACTTCCTAAAGAGCATGATTTGTTCATTTTGTTTCCTTCATGCTAGTTAAGTATGGTATATTATTGGTTTTGAATATCCATGCTTGTTAGTTATTTTATTTTGTGCACTTTATAGATCTAAAGTGTACATTATGCCTTTTGTGGTCACCTAGGATGTAATTGTGGATTGGTACTTATACCGTTTGTATTATTATTATTGTCGTTGTTATTATGATGTGTGTCTTAAATAATGGAAAAAGGGTAAAGTCAGGTCAAGGTTCGGTTATACCTTGCTCTATAAACGTCTCATGAGATGCCCCTTCGAAATTGCAAATCTCTCGAATGGGTACATCTACCTATGGGTAGTAGGTCATCCGCCCAGTATATGCGGCCGAGGCCAGTATCACTTGTCCTAATGAAATGATAACGTTGTTATAAATGTATTATTATTGTTGTGTTGTATATTATTTTACTAATAGGTGACCCAATTTCAGCGATGTTATATCATGTTCTTTCCGTACTCGGAATATGATTCCTTAGGGTCTTCGGATCCGCATCCCATTCAAACACTCGGTCCTTTTTTGGATCATCCTTTTACATTATTTTTATTTAATCAAACGAGTCAGGCTCCACATATATATTAACTCCTAATTTATATTTTAGTCTACCATCACCAATACCCTTTTATGGTCAATGGGTGGTAGACGGAGTCTTGAACATTTTATTTTCTGCTACTTGCTAGTCGTAAAAAGACTAACTGTCCTATTTTCTCCTTTGGACGGTTGGGGTCCCTGGTCTGCATACTACACCTCAGCCGTCGATCTGCAGGTTTAGGTAAACGGTCTTGAGGCGCTGAAGAATAAAGGATTTCATTGTTTTTCATCATACAAACTTCTAGAATTTATGTGATTTATTTTATTCATACCGCTGCTACTATTTCATTAATTTGATAATTGTATTTGGACCCCTTTGTTTTGGGTAACTTTATTTTGGAATATTTTATATTTAAGTCTTCCGCTTATTTAATGTTTATTTATTATCATCTTGTTTATAGAAGCATGGTTGCATGTCCCTATAAGCCTAAGACGGTTACAAAGACATTAAAGTCCGCGTAATTACTGGCGCTGGATTTTGGATTATGCATGTGTATACTACTAAAATTGAAAACGAAGTGCCAGTGTATTATAAATTTATAAGTTATTGTATTTTTAGAAGTATACTAAAATTGGGAACAACACTAAGGTCTAAGCTACTGTATTCTTATAAGTGTATTCTTATAAGTTTATACAGTAATACTAGTTCAGTACCCGCACTGTGTGCGGTTTTTTATTTTAAATAAATTTAATAATAAAATCCATTTATTCAATTAATTAATTTCTTCCGTACTTGTGATTTCTCAAATCTGAATGAATTTATACTTAATTAGTATAAAAGCTAATTTCTCCTTACTCCGGTCTTACTCCTTAATCCTTGCTAGTGCATATTAGTGGAAACAACATATGAAAAGCTATAATTTCTCAAATCTGAATGAATTTATACTTTATTGACAATATATGAAACAACGTGTGAAAAGCTAGTATATATTAGTGGAAACAACAAAATAACATACCTTGTAACCACTCAGCACATTATTTCGAAAAGCTTACCAAGGAAATCGTAAACAAAGTCGTAAATAACTTGCAATAACAACACCAAAAAGAAGGGAAAAGACGTCAACGTTTGTGAAATAACATTAACAATCTAAACTATATATAGGTCAAAATATAAAAATCTATCCATAATGATATATATAATCCAAAAATATATCACATAAACATATCAATACCTTCACGATATATAGGAAAATTTTATTTCTTATTGAATTCCATAAGTTGATAACTTTTACACGGCTGAGTATTATTTTTTCAATTTACCCAAAACCTTTTATCTTCTTCATATTGATAAAGTTATTGATAAATTTATTTAATTATTATGACCATGCTAAGTATTATTTCAATTCAATTCGTCAAAACTTTTTATCTTCTGAAAATATTTTCATATTGATGAAGTTATTGATAAAGTTATTTAATTAGTATATCCATTTAATATATTGATAAAGTCATTATCTTCTAAAAATATGTTTATATATAGTGAAAATAGGTAAAATCTTATCTTATATAATAGTCTTTAAAATTAGTGAATATCTTCTAAAAATTTATCCATATCTAATCAAATTGGGTCAAATTTTATCTTATGCATATATAGATATATTGATTAAATAGAGTTAGAATAAAAATTTATCTTATGCATATATTTTAAAATTAGTTAATATCTTCTAAAAATATATCCATATCTAATCAAATTGGGTCAAATTTTATCTTAGACATATATAAATATATTGATTAAAGAGTGTAAGAATAAAATTTTATCTTATGCATACATTGATTAATTCAAAATTTTGTGATTGGTTCATATAACTATGATTAAGGAGAAGCCGCCATGTGTCTCAGGCGACTTCTCCTTTATTATATATAATTGATTTTTAGTTTATACAGTAATATCTTTATGCAGCCATTGAGCAAAAATGACCAAGTTCAACCATCCATGATAGCATTATAGTAAACGAGTACATATTGACAACTAAGATATGATAGCATTTTGATCCCATCGAACTTCTGTGATGAAAGAGTGTTTATCAAGCTAATAGCTCAAATGTGTTAAATAATCACCTAATCCTTCCCAGCAAAATGATTTTCAGGGGTGAGGAAAAAGTATACAGTGACACTCTTTCCTATTAAAATTACAATCAACACTCTCATAATTAACCAAACAAGTGTAACGGCCCAAATATAAATATTCGGGTTACGTTTCGAAGGATTGGACACCTTCGTTCGGATCTTGCAATTCGAGTACGGGTTGAGTTTTAAAACAAAGTTTTAAAAGTCAAAGAAGGGATTCGCACCCTAAAATTCGCGAAAGGACCGTTAGGTCCTCCGAACTTGTCCTACTTGCCTAAGTCGCTCAAAACGTTTTAAGGTCGCAAGCATAAGGAAGAAAATAACGTAACACAAGTTGCCACGGCAGAGCCGGGTCAAAACCAAGTACGAAGAAATAAGTAGCAAAAGTGTGGAGTCCAAGTTGGTCTTTCTCTCCCTCTCACTGCGCCATGAGATATTCCCCCATAACTGGCCCGAATGCTCTCCTCGGTCTCCCAGGTAGCCTCCTCAGGACCCCGCCTAGACCACTGAACTAAAAGTAAAGGAACCTCCCTATTCCTGAGCTTCTTGACACGACGGTCAAGGATCCTAATAGGGTGCTCTATAAAGGTATGGTCGGGCTCAACATGGAGGTCAGAATGATCGAGGATATGGCTAGGATCGGGTACATATCTACGGAGCTGAGACACGTGGAACACATCATGGACTCCAACTAAAGACGGGGGTAGGGCTAATCTATAGGCCACCTCACCTACACGCTCTAGGATCTCAAAGGGTCCGATATACCTAGGGCTCAGCTTGCCCTTGATGCCAAATCGTCGGACTCCCCTGGTGGGTGACACTCTCAGCCAAACATGAGCTCCCACATCGAAGACGATCTCTGTCCTCCGTCGGTCAGCATACTTCTTCAGGCGGTCCTGAGCGATCCTCATGTGCTCTCTGATGCGGCCAACCTGATCCACTGTCTCTCGGACTAGCTCTGGCAAGGACGTGACTGTATCTGCGGGCTCATCCCAACAAACTGGTGACTTGCAGCGCCTCCCGTACAACGCCTCATAAGGAGCCATCTCGATCGAGGAATGATAGCTGTTGTTGTACGAGAACTCGACCAGCGGTAGGTATTTCACCCACCTATCACCCCACTCTAGCACACAAGATCGTAGAATATCCTCCAATGTCTATATAGTCCTCTCGCTCTGTCCATCTGTCTGCGGATGGAAGGAAGTACTGAACTGTAATCTAGTCCCTAGGGCCTCGTGCACATGCTGCCAAAATCGTGAAGTAAAGCGGCCATCTCTGTCAGAAACAATCGTATCTGGCACTCCATGCAGACGAACAATCTGTCGAATGAACTCCTCAGCTAGTCTAGATACCGGCCATGTCTCCTGTATGGCGATAAAGTGTGCGGACTTGGTCAATCTATCGACCACAACCCAGATGGCATCGAACCCTCTAACATCTCGCCTCAGTCCGGTGACAAAGTCCATGGAAATGTCAGTCCACTTCCACTCAGGGACCGGAAGTGACCTAACAAGTCCTCCTGGCCGCTGGTGCTCAATACGAACCTGCTGGCAAATCTGGCATCTAGCTACGAAGTCAGTGATGTCTGCTCTCATCCTCTGCCACCAGTAAGACCTCCTCAAATCCTGGTACATCTTATTTGTCCGGGGATGGACAGAATAAGGAGTGGTGTGCGCCTCTCGCATGATCCTCTGTCTAAGATCCTGAGTAGATGGTACCACAACGCGATCCTGAAAGGTCAGCATCCCGTCCTCCCTCTCTGACAACTCTCCGGCTCGTCCCTGAGCCATCCGCTCTCTAAGAGTCACAATCTCTGGGCAATCTGTCTGGGCTCTGCGAATCTCCTCCAACAGATCTGGCTGCACCTCTAAGAAGGTCAGCTGTCCGCTCTCTCGCTGAATCCAAACCTCAATACCACTCGATCTCAAATCTGACTGTAGTCGCTCCTGAGTGGTGAGCCTAGCTACCGTCACCTCCTGATGAGTCTTCCTGCTGAGCGCATCTGCGACCACGTTGGCCTTGCCAGGGTGATATACAATCTCCAGATCATAGTCCTTGAGCAGCTCCAACCAGCGCCTCTGTCTCATGTTCAGCTCCTTCTGTGTGAAGATGTACTTCAGGCTCTTGTGATCCGTCATCACCTTGCACGACGTGCCATATAGATAGTGCCTCCAGATCTTCAGAGCGTGAACTACAGCTGCTAGCTCTAGGTCGTGGGTGGGGTAAGACAACGAAATCCTCGGATGCATCTTCAGAGCGTGAAGTATGCACCCCAAACCGGCTCTAGATGCATCAGTGTAGACAACGAAATCCTCGGTCCCATTTGGCAAAGCTAGAACTGGTGCAGTGGTCAGCTTCTCCTTCAGAAGCTCGAAACTGGCCTGACACTCCACGCTCCACTCAAAAGGAACGTCCTTCCGCAGCAGCTGTGTCATCGGTCGTGCGATACTCGAGAATCCCTGAACGAATCTCCGGTAGTAACTCGCTAAACCAAGGAAGGAGCGGATATCCCTGACGTTCTTGGGCACCTCCCAAGCTACTATAGCCTCTATCTTCGCCGGATCCACGGCGACACCCTCTGCTAAAATCACATGACCCAAGAAGGTCACCTCAGAGATCCAAAAATCACACTTGCTGTACTTTCCATACAGCTGGTGCTTCCTCAGCGTCTCTAGCACGATCCTCAGGTGCTCCTCGTGCTCCTCCCTACTCCTCGAGTACACCAGAATATCGTCGATGAAGACAACGACGAATCGATCCAAGTAATCGATGAACACTCGGTTCATGAGCTCCATAAAGGCTGCAGGTGCATTGGTCAGCCCAAATGGCATGACTACGAACTCATAATGTCCATAACGAGTCCGGAAGGCGGTCTTCGGTACATCCTCCGGCTTCACTCGAAGCTGGTGATAACCGAATCTCAAATCGATCTTAGAGAACACCACTGCTCCCTGAAGCTGATCCAACAAGTCATCAATCCGAGGGAGAGGATATCGGTTCTTCACCGTCGCCCGGTTCAACTCCCGATAATCAATGCACAATCTCAACGATCCGTCCTTCTTCTTAACAAAGAGGACCGGTGCTCCCCACGGTGACGCACTAGGTCTGATGTAGCCCTTCTCGGCCAACTCCTCCAACTGAGCCTTCAACTCTGCCATCTCGGTCGGCGCCATCCGGTACGGTACTCGTGAAATCGGCCTCGTGCCTGGCTCTAACTCTATGGCGAAGTCGATCTCTCTCTGCGGAGGGAGTCCTGGCAGCTCGTCGGGAAACACGTCCGCAAACTCCCGCACTATAGGTACATCAGTCATGCTGGGCTGCTCACGATCCACCTCTAAGGCATAGCACCAATACCCCATGCATCCCTGATCCAATAGCCTGGCTGCTCGAACTGCGCTGATAAGCGCGCCGTTCCGTTTGGGGTCACTCCCCCAAACTTGGTGCTCGGTTTCGTCATCAGCTAAAAGCGTCACAGTCCTCGTCCGAAGGTTGACGATCGCTCCATATCGTCCCATGAAGTCCATGCCGAGAATAAGGTCATCCGTCTTCAGAGGCATCACAATCAGGTCCGCAGGCCACTCACGCTCTCCTATACGGACAGGGCATCCTAGGATCTCTCGACTAGTCCTAACCCTAGATCCATCCGGCATGCCTACTAAGAGGGATGGACCACTCGTGCAGCTAAGACTCAGCCTAGCAACGCACGCCTCTGCTATAAAGCAGTGTGTAGCACCAGTATCAAACAGCATACGCAAACACACATCATAGAGAGAGATGGTACCTGCTGCAGTCGGAGCGGAATGATCATCAACTCGCATCTGAAACACGCGGGGCGGTGGGGGCAATGCGGAACCACGGCCTCCTGAAGTCTGTCCTCTGCCATAACTCGACCCAGATGGCCCAGCTGAAGTCGGTCCTCTACCTCCGCGGCCAGAACCTCTGCTGCCTCGCAATCCTCCACGGCCTCTACTAGGAGCAGAACCTCTCCCCTGACCCTGGGGGTAAGTCAGCTGTGGGGGTCTGGGAGCCTCTGGAAGTCGGAGGGCGGGTGCAGATGGAGTCCCTCCGCTCTGGGGGCAGTAGCGAGATCTATGCCCTAAAAGTCCACATGAATAACACCTGGTATCTCTCATCGGACATGCAGCAACATAATGACCCTCCTCGTAGCAGCCGTGCCAAGTAATGCTCCTAACTCGAACCTCCCTACTCGGAGTAGACGGTGCTGGTGGAGTCCTCGATACTCCTCCGAATCCTCCTCGGAACCCTCCTCTAGGTCTCGTCTCCCATCTAGTCTCAGCAGGTCTAGGTCTCTTCCCCTCAGGGCGGGATGAAGCATATGCAGTCGCGGAGAGGATACGCTGCTGATCGTATAGAAGAACCACCTCCAGGAAACGCTGGTGACAACCTCATCGACAACAATCGAATGCGACACTCGTCGGTGGGACACAGGTGTGCGCAGTAAACCAACTCCTTCTTGAACTGGCGGACGACATCAACAACAGAGAGAGACGGGTTGTAGGTCCCAAGATAAAATGCCACCTCGTGAGCAATCTGGGTCCCCGGGGGACTATACTCCTTCAGCATCAAAGTCCGGAAAGCATCGTAACTCCACTCAGCCTGGTCCATCTTGTACACGGACCAGCGATCAAAGGCGTCCCCCCGTAGATGTCCTGCTGCTAGCCTCTGTCGCTCTGTAGCTCGCACATCGATATGGTCGAAGATCCCGTCCAGCTGACGGAACCACATCTCTATATCCTCTCCCGCGCCTCCTGAGAACTGCGGTGGCCTACACTGCCCCATGACCTTCACCCAGTCGATGCGCTTCTCGGGTCACGCAACGGCCATAGGAACAGCTCGAGCGGGCTCAGGTGCTGTAGGCGGCTCGATCGGGATCTGGGCCCCGAGTGCTGCAGACTGTGACTCCCCAAGAAACTCTAGTAAGACCTCCAAGATCGCAGCTCGGTCCATCTGCCTCGGAGTAGTCTGCTGAATGGGGACCTGAGTCTCGCCGCCCTCAGGTGTCGGAGTGTCATCGTCGGTCGTAACAGTAGCTGCCCTACGATGGGGTCGTCCTCTACCCCTACGCACTGGGCCCCCACACCCGATTCGTCCACCTCGTGTATCGGCCATAGTGGCTGCAATAGAAGGGCGGGGCTTAACTCACAGCACAGAAGCATTCAACAGAAATTAATCAGATCCCCTTCGAGGGAGACCGCCCTCAGGCCCCATTCATAAAATCACAGAAACTATCTAGAAGCTGCCCTTCGAGGGGCAACTGACCGGAGGGGCAACTATCCTCTCGGCCTCTACATTCTAACCCCGCTACTCCAACCACCCCGGTGCAAACTCCTTGGAGTCTTCCAGGCCCTCTGTAAGGTACAAAGCTAAGTTTTGCCTACCCGTTCCCAAGACTACATCCAATAGGATGGTCTATCGCCTTTCTACCCACTCGATTTTCCCTTTTAGGATTTTCCTTATTTTAAGTCAAGTTTATTAAGCTTTGTTCATCAATTTATCCATATTAAATTCATTTTGCCCTTTTTAAAACTCTTAAAAATCTTTTAAAACATTGGGCGGTTTTACAAATCATACTTCAACCCATTTTACTCGAATCGCGCAACCCAAGCTCTGATACCACCTTTGTAACGGCCCAAATATAAATATTCGGGTTACGTTTCGAAGGATTGGACACCTTCGTTCGGATCTTGCAATTCGAGTACGGGTTGAGTTTTAAAACAAAGTTTTAAAAGTCAAAGAAGGGATTTCGCACCCTAAAATTCGCGAAAGGACCGTTAGGTCCTCCGAACTTGTCCTACTTGCCTAAGTCGCTCAAAACGTTTTAAGGTCGCAAGCATAAGGAAGAAAATAACGTAACACAAGTTGCCACGGCAGAGCCGGGTCAAAACCAAGTACGAAGAAATAAGTAGCAAAAGTGTGGAGTCCAAGTTGGTCTTTCTCTCCCTCTCACTGCGCCATGAGATATTCCCCGCCACATCAGCACATGATCAAGTAAGGGTACGGGTACCTGAAACTAACCACGAAGTCAAGGTCGAGCCACTCATGCGGGCCCTGAAGACCTCACTGAGGACATATAATATGCCTATACCTAAATAAAGGATGCTCTAATGCAGTACAAAATATTAAACACTCAAGCATGCTAGCAGTTTGTATATGTATATATGCAGAAAACGATTAAATGGGATCCCGCATAGAATGACAAGTGGCATGTCCCTCTCCTACTCCCGCACCCATGCTCGTTAGTGCGGGAACCGGTCGCGTTCAATATCATAACATCATCAATCGTATCAATATTCATGCTCGTCAATTTAACAGTCTGACTCGATGAGGACTAAGCCCGCTGGGACTGGACCGTCCTATGACCCTAGCAAATGACTCTAGGACTCACAATTTAACGGCCGTTCTACCATACGCAAAGAGAATACGGATGCTCGATTAATTGTGCAACCTAAGCATGATACTACATGATTATGCGGGATGCAACACCTACACACTATATGACACATCAGGCATGAGGTTCTAACTTGAGTAAGCCCCGGAGGACTTACCTGGAAACGCAGAGCAGCAAAATAAGGCAGCAGGGGTGAGCAATCCAACAGATCAGAAATCACCTAGAAGTTTCATAAAATAATATAATAAGTTTATGTCTAATTAACACAAGCACACAGGTTACATATGAGACATATATAAGGTACACATAATAACATAACCCTTCTATCTCATCATTATCACCATATTCCGATATCTTTCTCAATGCGATCATAATATCATCATCATCATCCTTAGTCAACTCATCACATTCTTATTTTCATGAATTATTCCAATATCCCAAATTACCCATTCAAATATCAAAACTTAGGAATTAGTTTAATTATACCAATCATTCTCAACAAATTAGTTTAATAATTAAATAAATAAATCGAGGAAAGATAATCAATTACTTGACCATATAAAGGATCACAATCCATAAAATAATTAAATAACATTTACCCATTAAAATAATATAATCAAGCAACTAAGTAATATTTAAAAAAAACAGACTTTAAATATATATTAAAATAGAAAATTAAATGCTCCAATTTATTCCACATAACATTAAAATAAAATTTTAGAAAAATATAAGTGAATAAGTTAGTAAATAATAAAGAGTTCACAAATTGTGAAACTATATCCTTAAAATAATATAATTAGTTAATTATTCAAATAATTCAGATTTTTAATAATTAATAAATAAGTAAATAATGAAATAAATAAATAAATAAATAAATCAGAAAAAAATAAGTTTAATGATAATATTTTAGAATGAATGTAAATAATAATACATTTTAAACAACAAAACCAACCCATTCCATAAAACAACCCGGCCCAAAGGAGGAGCCCATCCCACTCCCCTTTCCGGCCCAGACCCGAATCCAACATCCGGCCCAAACCCGGATCCAACACCCACACCCATCAGATTTTAAAAGGAAGGGAGTGAACCGGATTCTTTTTTTTTGTGAACCGGCCAGACAAAAGAAATAAAAGAAAAGGAGGGAACCGGGTCTGAACCGGTCTCCTTCCTCCCTCCCAGTTCACCTGCGCAATCGAAAAACCAGAGAAGAAGAGAGGAGAGGCGAGCTGCTCGCCGGCGACTCGCTCACCCCACCCCGCTCTCAGGCTCACATTCCCCGACCCAAACACACCCAGAACGGACCAAAGGAGAGGAGGGAAGGTTGGGCTCACCGAGAGATTCCGAGGTTGTCGGGCGCGCCGAAGCTTCGTCGGAGGTTCGATTCGGCTCCGTCGAAGAGAGAGGAGTCGTGGGGAGGCCTAGGAGAAGTGAAGGAAGGTTAGAGGTGGAGCTTTGCAATGAATTTGATCGGGAAAAGGGGAAACGAAGCTCACCGGTGGATTTGGACGGAAACAGGGGAAGCGGAGGCGAGGCGGCTCGGCGGCGGCGCTCCTGGGTTCCGACGACGAAGGAGGAGGCTCCGGGGTGCTCCTCCGGGTTTGGGGTGCAGCTGCTGCTCGCCGAGGACAAAAGGAGGAGATTGTGGTGGTGCGTGGTGGTGTATGGGGATGCCAACGACGACGACGACGGGGGAGTGGTGGCTGATCGGCAACGAGGGGAGGGGAGCGAGGGGTGTGCTGTGGCTCCCGAACAGAACAGAGAGGGAGAGGTGAAGGGGCAGCTGGAGGGTGATGGTGATGATGAAAAAGGAAATGGAGATGGAGGTGATGAGAAATGGAGATGGAGGAATGAAGGTGAGGGGGGGTTGGGGTAGGCCTCTAATCAGCCGGGCTAGGAGGGGGTAGGGGATGGCTTGAGGGATGATGGGATTGTGTGTAGATTTGGCTAAAGAAAGTCAAAATTATTACCCGGAATTAAATCCCGAAATCCGCTTTCCGACCTTAACCCGATGCGTTTTAAAATAATTAATCGAGTCTGAATTAAATAACGAAATCCAAAAATATTTTTAAGCCTTGGGAAAATAAAGCGGAATTATTTCGTTTTCAAATTTGAGTAACGAGTTTATGCCGGAATTATTCGAAAGAATTTAAATCAGTCGTTGGCTCGAGAACGGAAATTTTTGAAAATTTTCGTAGTCTCGGAAATTGAATAAATTCTTATCAAAATCAAATTTATAATTATAAAAATATTCATTTAAAAATCTCGGTCTTTACAACAAGCAACTCCCTTAGCAGACCAAAACACCCCCACCTCAACAAGAAAACATGCCATAAAAGTCATCTACCCCATGGCCAAACAACTCCCAAGGAACCAGCTGACTAAAGCAGCCCTTTGGGGGACCAAAAGCAACCCATGAATGCTTCAATTGATCCTTTCCGGAGAATTAGACATCATACCCCTAAATTACAACTTAAAATATTTATTTTCTACTCTCTAATTCAAAGATTACTTCACCCTCATTGTAATTCAATAGCTCGTGCCTGATGCAAAAGTGGATATATAAATCAACTTCCACAAGAAAGTCCAGGTGTAACGAGGGGAAAAATCAATAGTGGTAAAGGAAATGCAAATTTCTTTGTTACTATCTATATATAGAACATTCAAATTGCAGTAGTATTGATTCAAAATTACCATTAAAATTTATATTGCATTGATTATATTAAAAATTCAAAATTAGCAAGGTCAACTCGTCAAGTGGAGGTATGATAATCAAACATAAAAGCAGGCTAAGAAAACCACCAGATAGAAATTAAAGAACTAAGGAGAATATTCTCAAAATTCAAATGCACTATCGATCAAGTGAAAATTGAAGATTAGGTAAATAGTTGTCGGTCACCGTAAAATAAGAACCATAGCCAATATAAATCTCAATATCTCAAATCATTTCATATTTAAACAAAAAATAAATACAAATCAAAAGAAACATAAAGTAGGAGTAGATAGAAAAAATAAGAACAAGCATGGATTAAGAAAATATGTGATCATTAGAGACTTAAATACATAAGAATCATGGAATGGAATTGCCTCAATCATATTGTTGCAGTTTGTTTCTCATCAGATGAGCACAAAAATACATAACACCAATCACACGAGAAAAAAAATGAGTAAACACAGCAACTCAATTTGTTACTAAGATAATAGGAAATTATGGTATGAATAAATACCAAATTGCTATATCGGTGTAAATATGACATTGATCTTCATCGGACATTAATCCAAATAGCTAAATCAGTTTTATCATTTACAGCACTAATCACAAACTAAAGAGGCTACCTAAACTATTCGACAAAATTTCGTCAACAAATTCAGCAACGCAAATATGTCAAATTGTATTCCATTAAAGCAAAACTCTGAAACTTATAAAGCGACGCATACAATTACGAAAATAATTTGTGGAAAAAAAGTCTCACTCACCTCCGGTCTCGCAGAAGGTAGGAACTGGAGGAGAAAAGGAGGATACGGTGGCACAATTCAACCGATCAAATTGAGATCCATCATTAGGCTTGTCCAATTCACCCAATTCGAACCCAAAACAGAAAAACCTGAAACGAGATTGAAAACTCGTAAGGCAATTAATGAAGATTTGTATAACCTACGAATAGAAGGTTGAATTGGAGATATAAAACCCCTAATCTGAATAAATATTAAGGAAACAAGTGCAGCAAAATGAAAACTAAAACTAAAAAATTAGGGTTCAAGTCTAACTTCAATTCGGATTAAACAAAGCATCATTCTATATTGCTATATTAAAACATAAGTAACTCATCTAGATTATTAAAAGCTTCAATCTTAATCATTCAACTAAATTGAAACAACAACCAATCCATAAAAGAAAAATCAAGACGAAATAAGAGCTCCAAAGGCAAAAAGCAAACCTAATCTAACAACAGCAACAGAAGAAGGGAGTGAGGGGAAAATTTCTGATATCTCTGCTCAGATTAAGAACCGAAGTTCCAAGAACACCAAATTCGAGACATGAGAAGAAAAAATGCATGCAAAATCGATTCCAAAACAGAAAAATCAAATCCACTAATAAACTTAATCCGATTCATTGAAGCGAAAACAATTTTTTTTTAAAAGAAAAAAGAGTAGGTCGAATTCAGGATTAGACAGAAGAATTGGGAATTGGGGACCTCCAAAGGCTGCAAGGCTGACAAAGAGTCGATTTGACAATAAACCAAGAATTAGAGCTAAAAATCACAAACACATCTCATTTCAGAATGATAAATTCAGTTCAGACAGACCAAAAGGAATCAAATTCAACCAAATTGATCTAATGCACCACCAATAGCAGAAATGTCCTCCACCTGGGCATTGACACACATTATGTATAAATTTATCATTATTAAAATTAATCAATGAATCAATGCAATAATTGTTGATCAATTCCTTATAGCAAGTCATCTTTCAAAGGAAAGTGGAACAATGCGATGATTGATTCAAAATTGATTTCAAAAGTCTTGAATCCTCAATTTGAAGGTCATAGCCCTTAATTCCAAAACCCTAATCCTGGATTTCAATGTTACAACAGGCAATAAAGTTCAATTTGAAGTCCTCATTGCTCAATTTCAAGACCACAATCCTCAATTTGAAGAGCATAGCCCTTAACTGCAAGACTCCAATCCTTGATTGTTGCAAGCTATGTTTATTCCCTCAGCATTAATCGATAAAAAACCTAAAACAAAATCTATGTTGAGCATTTCTACGAACACCTTGGAGGCATAAAATCAAACACCTACAACTACAACTAAAGCAAATCACGAAGCATAATTATTACAATGCAATCCTAATTCAATATAGCACTACAGTTCAGACAGGGTAAACCTAAGCAGCGAATATGCAGAAAGTGAAATAATGAATCTGGTGAATTGCTGAATCAGAAAAGAAAGAGAAAGAGACCGGGTAGAGAAATAGGCAATTGGAATTATCCGATCAAATTCAGACCAATATATCAAAAAGAAGAAGAAGAAAAATTCAGACCTGTTGGTTGGGGTTAATGGCCAGCGAACGACATGTTTGAAAGAGGGGAGAGCTGGTGTAAGATGTGTAGATTTTAATGGAAGAAGAAGAAGAAGAAAGCAATTAAAAAAAGAGAGGAGTTAGATTGTCTGTACCTTTCCGACACTAAAGTTGTCGACGACGGCCGGTGGTGGCGAAATCCAGACCCGACGACTCGACTGCGATGTGAAGATCAGGGAAGGAAGAGATTAGAAAAGGTGGACAGAGGGTTTTAGAAATCAGGAGGTGGAGAGGCAGCGATGACGATCGATTAGGAAGTAAGAGGTTGGAAAGAGGATATAAGGTGGGGGACAAAATAAGGTCGAAGGCGGCGAGATTGAGGAAGCATGAGATGGAGAAAGGAAGGCGGCGAATTGTCCAAGACGGCAAGATTGAGTAAGCGGGAGGTGGAGAAAAGGCGATGAGATTGAGGAAGGAGGAGGTGAAGGGGAAGAACGAAGCAGGAGGCTGAACAGGAGCAACCAAAGCCTCAAAATCGGAAGCCTGTGAATGGAAGGAATGAGGTCGGTGAATTGGTGCAGCAAGCTACGGTACAAGATAGCCTCTCTGGACCTGTACATAATTTTAGGTGAAAGGACGAAAATGGACATTGAAAAGAAAAAATTAATAATTTCAAATTCAATGTTTTTAGGGTAAATAAGTCATTCAACACTCAGATTAGTCTCAACCGTAGATAGTTTTAGGAATTTAGCAGTGGATGGACTGGATTGCACAAACTCTCCCATAGTCTTATAGTAGTAAGGTCAACCGTAGATAGTTTTAGGAATTTAGAAGTGGATGGACTGGATTGCACAAACTCTCCCATAGTCTTATAGTAGTAAAGATATATATATATATATATATATTAAAAAAAGAAAGGGGTTAAAAGCTTATTACCAAATTGGCCTTCATCTTTTGCTGACTTACCAAATTACCCTTTATCTTTTTAATAATTACAAAATTACTCCCATCACTTTCTTCCCCTCCTGTGAAATACACCAAAGTGACCAATATTTTTACTCAAATCAAAAGAAAATTATATGTGAGTGAATCCTATTTAATAAATTGAATAATTAATCTAAGATGTATGCTACCACAAAATATTTGCTACATTGATCAGTAATTGACTCAAAAGTTTTAGATTTTTGTCAATTTTTCCATCTGTTGAGCTTACCAAAAAAAGTGTACACTTAAACTGATGAGTTTGAGTTTGTACTTTTATTTTATTTTGTTATAAGTAGAACAATGATTTTCCTATTGGGTCTATTCATTTTGCCGGTATCAACTTCTTTGCATTGATTTCTTATTGGATTCAATTAAATATGTAATTATATCTTAAATATATAAGTTCATTCTAAATTAACTTCATTAATATCTAGAGAATATTAAATGTTTTTAGTTTTTTTTGGTGGAAAAAGTAATTTGATTAATGGCTATGGAATACGAAACGTTGTAACTTGTGAACTAATTAATAACATTTTTAAAATAATTATAATTATATAGTGAATTATAATTGGTATTATGTCAAGGGATAACTATATAGACACAGTTCTATATAATATAATCGAAATATTTTTATTCAAATTAAAAGAAAATTATATGAAATAAATCTAATGATGATTTAAATTAACATGATCATGATCTACATATTATCAAACTAAACAATGTATTTGACAATAAGATAACTACATTTAAAATTGATATAAAATGTTTATTTTTTTTATTAATGCTTTCATACTTATTATTCATAAAAAAAAATTAATAAAAATTAAATCGTAAGTGACAAAAAAAAATGGATGTAGCATCAATTAGTCCACAATCCACATTATTTAACTCTATAATCTAACATCTAATCAAACATGAAAATCTTCAATAGAAAAATATATATATCAATGATTAATAAACTAAAAGCAAGACATATGGACATGAGACAAACTAAAATTAAGTTATTTAAAAATATCTAAAAAAACTATCATACCCAAATAATGATTTAAAGTAAAAAAAAAATCATGCAATTTAAACAGGTAAATGAAAGGAGAAAATAATTAATACAGGAGTTACAATTTTTTTGTTTTTGTTTAAGAAGGATAACTGCTAATTGAGATGCACCTTATAAAAGTGTATTACACATTATTTATTAGCATCACATATTAAGATGGTGTAATGTAAATTTCATGAGTTATGTTTTCAAGTAAATAACTAAATTAAATATTATCAAATTACAAAAACAAATAAATGTGGATAAAAACATTGAAGTGATCGTTAGAGGAGTCATAAAGTTGAGAGTCATTTACACAATTTTTATTTAACTTGGCAAGCAACCAAAGGAAAGAAAACAACTAGACATGAAACCACCGAAATGAGCAGAAAACCTCGGAAAGTCACTTGTCTTTTTCGCCTAGCTTGTTGGATTTCAGTACCAACTACGAACTTCAAGGAACTCCGTGATAGAATTGAATAAATCGATAGTCACATCTAGACATAAAATGCGAGACAAAAAGAATGATTTAATAATTGGTATTTCATATGTGAAATTGACTTATTTAATTCGAAACTAAAATTCGAATTACTTATTATAAGGTCGGAGATTATACCAATTTTACCTCCTTTGGAATTGTCTCAGATGGGTGTCGGATTTTGAGATAAGCGTTGCGAATTTTAAGATTTAACGCAAGTTAAAATACATTCTAAAACTGCGGATTAAGATTTGTACTTTTCGAATTGAAATAGGGGCATATTTTATCAAACTAAAAAACTCGGATGTATAGGATTTTATAAAATTATTAAACAATCACTTTAACCAATATGATAAATTTAGATTGATAAGGAACTCGGATGTATAGGATTTTCTAAACTAAACTCAATATGATAAATTTAGATTGATATGGAAAAAACATCAAGCTAAAAAACTTGATAGATGGATTTACGGAAAAAATCTCTATTTATTATTAAATAATAAATTGATTTTATAAAATATATATATATATATATATCACTAACGAAAATTGATTAAATTATATATAGAGGGAGAATTAGTTTATATATATTCTAATAAATTATTAAACAATCACTTTAACCAATAAAGATAATTCAAATCAATAAGTGTTTATCTTTAACAAATAATTAATTTATAAACCAAATTTATGCAAATATTGCTCACGTACCAAATAATTTTATTTATCTTTAAACAATCATATTAAACAATAGAAATAATTCAAATCAATAAGTATTTATCTTTAACAGACAATTAATTTATAAACCAAATTTATGCAAATATTGCTCATGTACCAATTATTCAATTAATTTATAAACCAAATTTATACAAATATTAGATCCATTACACATATTGCTTTGTAGCGATAAAATAATTTTGTGTTATGAAAAAATAGAAAAAGAATAATGAAATTACATCATGCAAATTTAAAATTAAATGTCCTTAATCCGGCCTATAGATTAAATTTTATCATTAAGTATTCACATATATATATATATATGAAATTAAAATGTCAAAAAATAATATTTATATAATTTTTACGATCTTACACAATTTGTACATGAATAATAAAAGTCATATAAAAAAACCGCGGGCAATAAAACTAAGTATATATAAATCTAAGAACTTCCAACGGGGGGACACCACCTCTGCAGAGTGCAGCCGCAGCCCCTTTCTGAAAGCCTCTCTCGAAGTCGAAGTCGAAGCCTTCCCTTATCCACCGCACCGGGCCGGCCTCTTCCTCCTGCAGATTGGTTATTGTTGATTGATTTTTACTCGGTATTTGCTAAGATCTGGGGTACCCCTTGAGTCATGAATACAATTTCAAGGGTAGAAAACAGATTGATTGATTGGTTTATTGTTGATTGATTTGAAGAATTTGACGATTTGGGGGCTCCCAAGTCAGTCACACAAACAGACTTCAATTTGGGTTGATTGATGATTCTGAGCCCCCAGATCATCAATCGGATTATGATTAATTAGATTTGGGTTTTCAGTGGCTGATTTTAAGAAATTGAGTGTGGGGGGCCTGAGGGTTGATTGAGTTGGGGGTTCCGGGTACCCGGATTTGGGTTTATTGATTTGGGGATTTTGATAATCTTATTACCATATATATAATATATCCACCTAAGATGATATAGATAATATATACATATATATATCTATTTAGATTTGGTGAATAAAAATTATTAATTAAGGAAAGAATGAAGGCTATAAATTGCCATCAATAGGTAGTTATTTGTTGTTTGTTTTGAATCTCCATCCAAATCTTTGATCCATTCAAATTCCTTGTATAATTTGCAGTGCTGCAATTCAACTGCAAGCAATGGGAGTTGAGTACCGTGAACGGAAGTTCTGGCACTCAACCGACGCCATCGATTACTGCATCGAGCACTCGGAGGCCCGGCTTCGATATCTTAACTCTTCGAGATCATGTGGCTGCTTTTTTGCGACCACCATCGACAGTGCGAATTTGTCTCATACTTAGTAATCAAACTCAATAATGTACCGACATGGAACTTCTCAATACTTACACCATATCCAAACTCTACGGGCATTCCTTCTTGAATCTAGCCTGCAATTTTTTTCTTTGATCACAATCTCACACAGTATCTTTTAATTGTGTAAACATATCCAACACGATTATGTATCTTTGGTCGTAAGTTTTCAATACTTACATCATATCCAAACTCTACGGGCATTGTTCTAAAAATCGCGCCTATGCGCTAGGCAGGAGGTCACCTAGGAATTTTTAAGCCTAGGTGGGTTTCTAGGCGGATTCCGCCTAGGCACCACCTAAGTGTCGCCTAGACCCCGCCTAGGCTCGTCTAGATCCACGCTTAATAGTATTCAAATCACATATAAATTAAGGAATACAATAATATTAAATAAATTATTTTGAAGATTTTTTCAATTCAAACGAACCTACACTAAATATTATAGTGTGTGTTTTCAAAGTTGTGTAACTATTGTATTTTTTGTATGAAATTTCAATCTTTTGAGATACTTAGCACATATTGAAAATTTTGGAATCAAGCGCAAAAATAAGAAAATAAAAAATAATATTTCATAACATTTTAATGAACGGCCCACTAGGCTACCCGACACGCCCATGTGGGCGGGCTTGAGCAAGGTAGTTGGCCCAAAAACCGGGTCTGGCCCAAGTCTGACCTGCTATGTTAGGCCAAGATATTTGCATAGGATCGATCTAAGCTCGTCCAAGCCTGCACATACTCAGGTATACCGGTATCTAACCTGCAATCTTTGTGGATCTTCTAGGATGCGTCGTGCATATTTGTGTTCAAGCGTTGGATCTTCTTGGATGCTTCGTGCATATTTGTGTTCAAGCGTTTCATCAGGGTTTCCTTGGTAGCACGTATTATTAAAGTTATGCCTAGAAGGACATGCAGATAGAAATTAAAAGGAAGGGAAGAAATTTCAAACTTAAATACTATTGTGTTAAACTTGTATATTGTAATAGTTAGATTTATTTTGTAGCATGAGCACTTAAACTATAAGTAAACTTTAGGACCATTTGGGTAATGAAACAATATACATCTAAGTATACTATAGTATGTGACATTAATGCTTATAGGTTGCAAGAACTCCTAAATACTTTGGTATTTAGGTTTGGATCACTTTGCCTAAGAGTGATGACTATATTATATGTATTATGTGTATGTATATTGTTTCCTCACATAGTGGCTTAAATCGGGTTTACAGATTTGGGCCGGATCTGTATGCTTGGTGTCTTCTTTTGTGGGTTGTCTTTAGGTGACCGTTGGAGATACCTTGTAACCCTAGCTTTGTTGAGGGCTTTATAAGGTCTCCTCTTGGTTACTGTAGAGCCTTGAGCCTCACTTGTAAACTCTAGCAGAGAAAGAAAGAGAGAGAGTGTGTGTGAGAGAGGCGATAGCTCTAAGTTGAGCTAGGTCAAGGAAGACCGTGGTCCGACGGGTGTCTCTGGTGTTTGACAACCCGATCTCCGTGAGGAACTTCATTGAAGTTCCTCGGTTGCTTATCAGGGGGCCTTCCTTTTATCTCTTTTCTTCCATTCATGTATCTCTGGTTTGAGATTCCTAGGTTGCTTTGTTTTTGTGCTCTGCCGCCATAGCCAAACTTGTAACTTCCTTCTGATGCTTAGTGGATACTGGTATCGAATCTCCCCTCTTGAGATCCCGCAGAGTAGGGTTTAACCCGAACTGCGTCAACAAATCTCGTGTTGTTTTCTAGTTTTTCAGTTTATCGATTTCGTCTTTTATTTGCGTTTTAAGAGCGAAACTCGATCTTCAAATATATTTATGAAAACCCATCAAAAGTTGAAAACTAAAAAGGACTGCTAAAACCCATCAAAACTAAAAAGGTTGGAAATTTGATCCTTCACTCTCTTTCTCAATTCCCCAATAATTGTCATTGCAATCTAAGGAGCATCCCCACACCATATTCCATCTCTCAATAATATCTCAAATTCTCAATCATATGAACGTAAGAGAGATTGTTGCAAATCAACCTCTCATGTATCTAGAAGCCTATGTGGGACGTTAAAACCTTTCAAATTGCTCCCCATCTTCAGCGACATCGACGACAACAAACAATTTGATTGTTTAAATCTTGATGTCCAGATTGTTGTTTGGACTTGGGATTGTTGACAAATAATATATTGATCAATGTTAAATCCTTTCCTTGCAAATTAATCTAATCTACTCCGTAGCACTTTGGTTGATTCAAAATTACATCACAAATACACAAACATCAATGATATCAGTCAGCTAATTAGATGGATCGGATAGATGCCTGGCGGGCAGGCAACTGGTAATAGTGATGAATTGATAAAAAAATTTATATATTTACAAAATTTATATAGTATAAAGTAGTTTTTTTAATTATTTGAATTTGAATGTAGCTTGAAGCTATTTTCTACAACCAAGTAAATACTTGAGCCTATTTTCTGCATTTTTTTTTATAGTTTAGGCTATTGAGCGCAACAACCCCTAAAGATTGGACTATTTTTTTGCAGTTTTCCCTTTTATTTAAATTTGTGTTATTTTAGTTTAAGACATTTACAAGTTACCGGGTGCGGATATCCAATTCACCCACTCTGCTTTGATTTACTTCACATGGTGCACTAGAAGCCAAGTTATATTTAACCATGAGTCACTCGCATGTGCAATTAGTATTATATGTAACTCTCGGAGAATTTTGGGGTGAATTATCGACGTTGAATTTTGGGTTGAATTACCGAAATATTTATATATATTTTCTAATTAAATTCTATACTTTAATTAAATCTGATAGCTTCGATTTAATAGGTTATATATATTGAAATATTTTATAACCATTTAATAAATCATACACAATTTTTTTTTAATTTTAGTTGTATGTTTTTATATTTGAGAATTTCATCTAATTTTTTTGTTGTGTTTTGTATTTTCTTTTTTATAATTTTAAAAAAAAATTATCTCCAGAATTTTTCACCCCCTTAAAAGTGAATTTCATGACCCCCCTTAAAGTGAATGGTGGTGCACTACGAAATGGTTGAGAATTACAACTCTCGTAAAGTGCATCTCATTACAATATACAAAGGAATTTGAATGCACTTTTTTGTACACTAGTAGTTAGAATTTTAAGATGTCATTTCAAGTAATAACTTGATACTGATTTCTTTTTTGGTACCAAACACAATGATTAGTCAATTTAGGGAAACAATTTTGTTCCCTTGAGAGCAAACTTATGGAAAATAAAGGAAGATACAATTATGGTTCAACTATAGGGTGTGTTTGGCACAGGATACCGGATAGCATTTCTCGATGCTTGGAGGCCAAACCGATTCGCACGGTTTAAAGCAAGGGGTGGAGCCTTGGTCTTATTTATTTTTAGATATGAGAGTTGGATAAATAATTGGTTAAGAGTTTATTTTGATTATTTATTGAGATCTTGATGTAATTTTTGAGTTGTTTTGAGTTATGTTGGAAGTTTTAGGAATCTTAGTTCCCGGAATTGAAAGCACCACATGACCAAATACAATTCATTTTCTTTATGTTTTTACCAAGCCCCATTACAACCCCGCCGAATGGAGACTTCTTTGAAGTCTTCCATTGAGCGAAAGTCCTCGTGATGTTGCTTATTTGCTTTGACGTATTTGGTGGAGAATTTGTGATATAAATGTCAATGCTTATGTAGATTTTTGTATAATGCATGAGTGGAGACTTCAAAGCCTAAAGACATGAGAGCAAGAGAATCACATTTTTCCTGTGAGGTTGGATGGATAAGCATACGGGCTACTTGGCCATCTATATACATGCTAGGATGTTTGTCTACCTTGTTCATGTTTGCACTCAATTGGGATGTTGCTTTTGATGAGGCGAATGCATGATGAATATGTTTGTGGTGTGTTTAGTTATTACTTTGTTTTGATTTGCTTGAGGACTAGAAAAAGCTTAAGTGTAGGGGAGCTGGAGTTAGGACAATTTGTTTGCTTCAATCATGTTTTTACTTCCTATGATGTTTTTTTTATGAAGTAGTTCATATGCTCTACTCTATGTTCGCTAGAGGACTAGGAAAGCTTAAGTGTGGGGGATTTTGATAATGCATATTTTGTATAGGAATTATAAGTAGTCTTAGGTGCATTAGAATGTCCATGTTGCAAGTTTAATAAGCTAATTTGCATTCTTGATCATTTCGTATTCGAAGTTCGAAATATGTTGTTTTTAGTGCTTATTTGTAGATCATGAGTTGGAGAAACCATGGTTAAAATGGAGCTAATAAGAGATAAGGAACAAGCCATGAAATATCCAAGACAAGCCAAGGAGCAATGGAGAAAGGAATCAAGGTCCAAGAGCTGAAATGACAGCAGGCCGCAAAAGCTGTCCGCGCGGCGAGCTGAACTTAAAATGCGATTTCCCAAGGCCTCGGATGTCTGATTGCCTATTATGACCATGCATTGGAAATCTCTCGACGACCTCTACATGTTTGGAAAAAGTGAGAACGGCGCCCACCGGTTTTGAAAGCCTGTTTTTCGAATCTGTGCGAGCGGCCCAATTCTATCTTTATGGAAACTGTATCTAAGCTTTCTAGGGTTTTTGCCGATGGTAGTAGGCTATTTATTAGACATATTTTCAGTAGGTATGAGGCATTCAATTATTGAATAACTAAGAGCTAGAGATGAGAGGATTGAAGTTCACAGATCCAAGGTACCTTATGAGTACTAAGGACACTTGTGGTTTTGCCTGCAATTCAGGACTTGGTTGGTTGAATTCTGAGACTTAATTTTTATTGTTATTTCATAGTTAATTCATTATCCTTGTGCTCATATTATTGATTGCATACACTCTCTCTTGATTGGCCTCCTCGACAGAATTTGCATTCATGCTAGGTTTTAATTGATTCGCAAGAATAGTTAGGCCGTAGTAGCAAGCACACGAAGGTGATCCCTTGAAAGCATCAATTGGTTGTGCAGGGTAATGACACTTGGTGAAATACCGGTTTCTAAGAGATTAGGGTTGAAGGGGTGACATCCTTTGACGCATACTAGTTGATTAGGAGTGTTGGTACTGCCAAACTGCTAAGATTTTGGGAATTTGTGCTACTTTATGTTTGAATCCAACTAGGATGAGGGTCACATATTGTGTAAGGGATTGACATGCCTGTAAGAGATCTTAGTCTATTTAAACCAAAGTCGGAATAACACTGATTGTATTCATTGTATTAGAATAACTAGGGATTAAGTCAAGGATCGAGTAAGTCAACAAATGTTGCGAATTGTAGAAGAAAGCACACTGATCTTCCATCTTTTATTCGTTCTTATTAACATTCCTCATGGTTTATTTGCATTCTTTACTGTTTATTTACATTCATATTCTCTCTTTGTTTACATATTAGTAAATACACATTGCAATTGAGATACTTGGTTCTCTGTGGGTTCGACCCCTTACTTACTTATTATACCAGTTTGTTGGTTTGGGTTATTATTATTTCTTTGGCAAGGTGAAACCGATGACATTTCGCCCCACCAAATCTCTCATTTCGAAGCTCTTGAGATGAATTATAGTATGTAAATGTTAAATTTAAATAAAATATAAAAACATTATAGTCTATTAATATACCTAATGTAACTTCAATTTTTAAACATTCATAATTGTTTACTCAAATATCGGATTAGGGTATGGTGTAAAACGAAATTATCGATGAGGAGAATACATGGTAAATAGTCAAATGAGAGGAGGGGCATATGACCCTATAAGCCTCGGCCCCTAGCTCCGCCCTGCATGTAGACATTTTATCCAATGCACTAACTTGGATCTTTTAATTTGGACACATAAAGTTAAGCTCTTTGACTTATAACTGTCACGGATTCGATGCATCCCGGTGTATATAAATATACTAGTTATTGGAACCGTGCTTCACACGGTGAAGATTTTATTGCATGTGATTTCTTATATAAGATATGAAAATGATAAAAATTATAAAGAGCAATCTTCAATACTCACAATAACAACAACAAACATACCTACAATAACAAAAAAAAAAAGATAAAGAAACATGAGTAGCTAGGATCGTAGTTATATCGTCTCTCGTTCCAATAAGTAATGAGGCAGGCTTTCCTCCAAGACGGAACCATAATTAGAATATTTGGTCCTAAGCCAAAGAATGCAATCAAGAATCTCACCAAACTATCCAATTATCATATTTTTAGTGCCTGAGTGTACGTCCAGCTGAAATGTCAAACAATGGTACTCAACTCAGAACTCATGAAACTTTCTTGCAAATTTCAATTTTAAAATTAGGGTTCATTGACAATAAGAACAAAGAGGAGAAATCAAACCAAATTGCACCTCTAATTGAAATTAGGGTTCATCAACAATAAGAACAAAGACAAGAAGTCAAACCAAATTGCACCTCTGACTTGAAGAGCTGAGCAGAAGTTTCACTAACTCAACCAACCACTGGTGAGGCGACTCTTCCTTGCTTCAGGGGCTTCAACAAGGGAGTTTTCATCTAGCCTAAGATAAATTTCACCTAAAGAAGTTTAAATGATAAATACAAATAATGAAATAGTAGAAAAATGGGATAATTGATAAATAAATGGATAAGAGATCTGTTATTGAGCAGGAAAGATGCATCTAGCTTGAATTTTAAAGCAGGATAATTGACCTTACACCTGAACCATTGGTACTCTGAATTGTTGATATCTTTAGGGAAAAAATATGAAAAGTGAATGGGGTAGATTGCACACCATGTTCCTGCATCTTTTACAGAGCCATTGTTGTATGCCAACTAAAAGGAGTCATAGGAGCATCTATGGGAGATCAAATCTGAAAAAAAAAGAAGAAGAAGAGAAAACAATGGAAAAAAAAAGACAAGAATAAAATACTATAGAAATGAAGACCACACGTCAACAAATATGGTCTCATCTTTATTAAAATCAATAGTATCATCTTACACCACAGTCCCATGTTAGTTTTAATAGCTTTATAAAGAATAACCATCAATTCTTTCTTAAAAACAACATAAAATAACAAGTGGTCCAAATTTAATAATCAACAAGTAAAAGTTGCAATTTTCTAGCTAAAATTTAATCTTCTAGACTTGCCTTGACCAAGGAAGAAATGAAATTTAACCCTATCTAATCTTTTTCCAAGGAGAAACAGCTTTTAAAATTAAATTAAAAGTTCTATCATGTGAACCGCCCCTCCTCAACAAAATTGCAAAATTCAATTCCAAAAAGTAGCTCATAATTAACCCACATGGCTACATTTCAATTAAGAGAAAAGCCTGCCTCTTACGAAGCCATGTCCAGTTCAACATGATATTTAAAGAAAAAGGTAGATAAGATATCTAACTACAGAAACAGTAACTTGAAGTCCAATTGAGCAAGATATTTAAAGCATTAATACATCAAGATAAGCACATTAAAATTGAATAAAATATTCTCACAATATAAAAGCATCAAAGAGCAAGTTCTGTTGCGAAATTTATCATGCATAGAAGGAAGTGCTTACAATCATTTGTTAAAATATTGAAGTTATTCAGTATGTATATGGACGATAATGGTTATAGACGATAATCAACAAGTAGAAATAGATACTAACACGCTAATTAGTATATAAATGATTAAATAATAAAATATAAAAGGGTTTGTTATTTTCCTTCTTTGTCTCTCAAAAAGCTCAAAAATTGACCCAACAATCACAATCATTTGATCACATCCTGGAAGCCACATTAAATATGAAAAAATATCCATAAGCTTTTTATTTTAAAGTTGCATTGTTCAATTATGACAGAACATGAAGAGACTATTTTAATTCACCAATAATCTACCTTTACTAAACAAATCCACTTTTTATACTACCCCAATTTATCATCTTGTTGAAATCTTTATAAAACAATGTGGCTTTTGAATGGCTACCAATGGGCATGCTCATCATGCAAAACCACAAGGAAGATTGAACCTGTATATATCATGTGAAATTAGGCAAGACAAAACTCAAAGCTATGTAGGGGGAATACTTATTGATACAGATGCAAATGCAAAAGGAAGAACTGTGAGTGAACATCTATAGATTAGATTAACTTGCTCCTTGACAGAGTGAATAACTTCTCCCTGTAATCCAGGATTGCAACCAAAAACACGCAACAAACTCAGCCCATGCATAGCAGCAATAAACAACAATTGACAGCAGCAAAAAAAACTCAGCTTATGTACAACAGCCAGGGGCGGCCCTAGGGTGGGGCGGGCGTAGGCGGCCGCCCCACCCTTCGACCTACGTGTCCCCGGACTTTGGAAAAAAAAAATTATTTATATATATAGTAGTGTTGTAATAAGTAAAACTAGGATGAATATAGAATCAACTACTCTACTTTGTGTAGTTGATTGGTGGGTTGGTGGGAATGAAGGTAAGTAAAGTGAGAGACCAAAGGTTAGGGGTTCAATTCCTACTAACCTCCCCCAAAAAAACTTTTTTTTTTGTTCAACTTGCACCCCACTCTCTATGTTTCTACCCACTTATTTAATTATATTCTCACTTCCCGACCTTATTTAATTATATTCTCACTTCCCGACCTCCCTATTAGATACAAATTATCTACCTATAACTAATTAAACCTCATAAAATTGGTGAAATTAGCCTCTTTTTAAAAAAAAATTCACTTCCCTCAAAAAAGCTTTTTATTCTTTGTTCAACTTGTATCCCACTCTCTATGTTTCTACCCACTTATTTAATTATATTCTCACTTCCCGACGTCCCTATTAGATACAAATTATCTAGCTATATCTAATTAAACCCCATAAAATTGGTGAAAGTAGCCTCTTTTTTTAAAAAAAAATAAATAAATTTCACCTCCCTCAAAAAAGTTTTTTTTTATTCTTTGTTCAACTTTCACCCGCTCTCTATGTTTCTACCCCCTTATTTCATTATATTCCCACTTCCCGAGCTCCCTATTATATACAAATTATCTAGCTATAAACTAATTAAACCCCATAAAATTGGTGAAATTAGGATTTGATTATGAGAATAAATTTTGTGAAATTTTCATTAGAGTTTGTGATTTTGAGAATAAATTTTGTGTCTTAATTATTTTGTATATATGATTTTGAGAATGAAATTTATTAATTGAATTTGTGAAGCTTTATGCAATATTTATATTTTCGTACCCTACATGTCTTTGGGAACCAAAAGATATTATAAAGTTGATGAGTTTACAATCCTAGATAATATGCAAAAGCCTTGAATTTAGCATGATTGAATTTCGATAAGTTTACACTCCTAAATATGACAAATGCCTAAACTTCCAATGAATGACGAGAAACCACTACCATAGCAATCAAGCAAATGTAAGTCTACTTTTCTACAATCCATTGTTAAGTTGAAAGTTGTAGCTTAGGTAAAGGAGTTTATTCAAGGCCAATATCTCAGTACACACTAGAAATTTCGCCCCACCTTTCGGAGGATCCTGCGGCCGCCACTGGTTGTAGGCACGCTCGGCCGCTCGCAGACCTGGCCAACACCGATCCTTTCATTATCTCCTCGTCGGCAGCACCGCTGCCTCTGATCGGACTTGTAGGCGTGGACCGGACATTCCGCGGGCACTCGAGGCTCCGGGGAAAAATCTGGCGGACGGCAGTGATCAGGTGCACAGTTGGATCGGTTTCCGGCGGCCATGGGAGATTAATTAGGGAGAGGACTGGCGTCCATGAGAGATTAATTGGGGAGGAGTTTGGAAGTTGTGAGATGCGTACCAAGAATTTAATCATAGAATAGAGGTAAAAATGTCGAATTATGACATTTTTCAAAATCCATTATAAAAATGGACATTTAGCAAAACAACCCCTATTTTTTGGACAGTTACCAAAAAAATCCAACTCAAAATACATTTAATAAATACTAACATAATAATATCTTTTATAAAATTTATACCACATCCAAATTATATTTTATCCTCTCTTGGAATATTATAAATAATTATTGTCTAAATATATTCAAAATAACATTTGAGATTTTAAAAAATGATTATGATTAGGATAAAGTCATCCTTAAACTTTTAATTATAATTAGCATTAATATGCTAAGTCGGGTCATAATTCATAATATTTTTTTACATAAAATGATATCACGGAGACTCGGAGAGTGCTGAAATAATTTAAGTAATACACCTTTCAAAAATAGTAAATTCACATCAACCATTATATTTGTAAAATTAATTGTATGAAAGAAAATAATACTAATAATAATAATGATAATAATAATGCTTTAATTTAGTTAAAATCAGTTTCACGATTAAAATAATAATGTCAAATAAGATTTTATAAATCTTGTTCTAAATAGTAAGAATCGAATACGATATATATATATATATTATAAAAAAATCTATAACTTCTTTTATATCAAAATTTTAACCTTATTTTTATTTAAATTAAAATAGAAATACCCAAAAATATTTGGGAGTATTTCAATTGTAGCACACCAACAAGCCCTCACTCTCCTCATTATAATCTGAAATGTCAGCCCATAACTCACAGTCTCACACCCACAAACAAACTCAACCCTAAAAGGCTAAAACACTGCACTTCCCTCTTTCCTTCTCATTTCTTCCCTTTGTTTTGTCGTGAACCACCAACACCTCCTCCTCCATTTCGCCGTCGAGCACCACCACCACCACCACAACTCCTCAGTCCTCACCTTCTCCTCCACAACACCATTGTCGCCTTCATCTTCATCCTCCTCTTGTGAAGTCGAGAGCTTCAAGCTTTCTCAGTGGCGGCCGCATGACTCTCTGAAAGGTGGGGCGGAATTACAAACTTAAGATTTGCAAGGTCGTTCAATCAATTTTGGAGGCCTTGTGCAATTATTAAAATGAGGCCTATGATATTATAGTAATTCTTACAAATAAATATTATTATGTACAAAAGGGCACTTGAATTCTTATACAAATTAATATTATTATGTATGTAAGGGTATTCGAATTCTTACAACACTAAATTAATTCTCATTATAACTTTAAAATATTTCCGGCTATAAAGTTCATTGTAGAGATTTTTTACAATAAAAAGTTTATATTTATGTCATATGATATAGTAAAAATATTATAGATCATTATACAATATGAATTATTTTTTTCTACAAAGATTTCAATGAATTATAAGTCTCTTTTCATTATAATTTTATTAATTCGCCTATTTATGGGTTCTAATTAATTTTAAGTAAATTTAATTTGTTTAATAGGATGTTGAAATTTTGAATGTTTTATTTTTTTTAAGTATAAAATATTTATGAAATCTTATATATTACTAAAGTTGAAAAAAATAATTTGAAATGTCATCATCCTATAATTGAGTCTTTTAGAAAAAAAACTAAAATATCCACAAGGAAAAAGGGGAAAAAAAGTGGGATAAAAAATTCAAACAAGAAATAATTGAGTCTTTTAGGAAAAACTAAAACAACATCCACAAGGAAGCACAACACAAGGAAAAAGGGGAAAAAAAAGTGGGATAAAAAATTCAAACAAGAAATAAAAGGGGAGCAGTGGGGAATCGAACCTAAGCCTTTTGGTATCATTTAATTTCCTCTCATTCCCATTTACCAACTGAGTTAAATGAATTAATTAATTTAATATCCATTCTAATTTTACTTATTACAAAAATACCATATATATAAATAAACTATTTTTTTCTCTAAACTCCGGGGGCTCGTGGGTCGTAAGGTGGGGCGGCCGCCTACGCACGCCTCACCCTGGGGCCACCCCTGAACTTTCTTCCCCCTGTTTTCGGAAGTTCCAAGCAACCGAGCTCATACAGCACACCTCCTTCTTTCTCGACGAGCAGCCCGTAGCGCCAGCACCATCTTCACTTTCTCTGACATCGACGAGCACCCAGGAGCCTCCCAGGAGAGCCGGAGTCTCCGAGTAGCTCTACCGTCTTCCTTCTCCCCTTTTTTCCTTGTTCGAGCTCGGTAAGTGTCCTCTCTTTATCCTTTCATTTTCAAACCGCGTAAAGGTCGACCTTTAAGCCTTTCCCTTCCTTCCTAGGCCGATCTTGGTGTCGATCCAGCTCTGACGAAGCCAAAAGAGCCACCACGAGAGTTTCCGGGCGAGTTGAAGACCTTGGTGAGCCCACCTCTTTTCCTTCCCTTCCATTGATGTCGTTTTGCTTCTAACATGGTGCTTAAGTTCGGGGAAGAGTGTAGTGAGGACGAGAGAGGTTGAGAGTGAGAAAGGAAGCTCCGACGCTCGAAAAAGCGAAAACTCATGTTTTGCCGCGATGAAGATGAGTCTCGCCACAACGAACAAGAACAAGCCCGAGCCTAGTGACCTTTGCCACGGCGAAACCAAGATTTTGTCGCGGCAAAGACGCGGGCGCGGCCATAGGTGCGCTAGGTCATACGGGAGCTCCTAGGACGAGTTTCGTCGTGACGAGAAACCCTCGTCGCCGCAACGAACATGAATTGGGTTGGACAGTTGGGAGCTGAGCTTCACCACGACTAAAGCTAGCTCACGGTCGTGAGAGCCACTGCTCGTGGGGAGTTCGCTGGAGGGCTTTGCCACGACGAAAGCCTACTTGGTCTGTTTCGTTCATTCTTTTTGTCCGGTTTGGGTTGGTTTTATTTGAATGTTTTTAAATGATGTGTTGTGTTTAAATGTTATACATGTTACTTATATGACTATTTGAGATTTTAAGATGTGATTTAACTTATGATTTAAAAAGAGGTTTTTTGGAAATGTTCTAAACATGCCGGATTATTTTGATTAGATGAGTTATGAGTTGGCATGGTATAAAGATCTTATGTTTTATATATGAATTTGGGTAAGTATGATTTGAAAGGTTGTTTTGAATATTGAGTTGACTTAACCTGAGATTCAAGACTTTTAGGAAACTTGGGAATTGACTTACTTAGATTTAATCCGGTGAATAGCTTGATGAATTTTATGTGTGGAGTTATGTGAACTATGATATGAGTTGCAAGCATGATTGATATCAGGACTTCCTTGTGATTTCCTGCGTCAATTTATTCAGGGAGATTAATCTAGTTACATATAAAGTGTGGTACATCTTTGGCACATACTCAACCATAACCCTCCAATGTCTCAACCTAGACCTGTCAAAACACAACCCGATCCGATCAACCCGACCCGAACGCCTGGAAGATTTCCGACCTGAACCCGAAAATTTTGACCCGAACTTTTTTACCGACCCGAACCCGAACGCCCGAAAATTTTCTAGGAAATCTAGGTTTTGACCTGGTGACCCGATTGACCCGGTAATTTTGATCCGATTTACCCAATTGACTCGGTTGATTTATAATTATATATGATTAATTTTTTTATGGAGATTCCAATTTATTACATTTTATAATCACAATCACTTGATCTTTCATTTTCAAATCAACATTTATATTTATTTGTATTGTATAATACTTCGTCTGATCGACAGTATTTGATTTTTTATTTTTCAACAAACTTTTTTAAGAAGAAAAAATTCTAAAAATTATTAAAATATTAAAAAAATTCTATACTTATTACTAATCGCATGAAATTATTTTAAAAAATTATTTGAAAATTTGATATTTTATATATTATTACATTTTATTAAAAATTATGAAAAATAATAAAAATCAAATGTTTTTTAATAAAATGTAATAATATATAAAATATCAAATTTTTAATAAATTTATTTTTTAAAAATTATTTAAAATTTTGATATTTATATATTATTACAATTTATTAAAAATTACGAGAAATAATACAAATCAAATATTTTAGATCAGATATAGTATATAATTACAAGCACTAGAACTTATGAACAACGTCTTTAATTTTACAATTTTAAATTTATCGCAAAATTATCAAATCATGATTTTTTTTAATTTAAAAAAGAAAAAATTGACCAACCCGAAATGACCCGAAACCCGGTCAAACCCGGGTTCGAGTCAACCTAGAAATACCCGAAACCCGTATTACCCGGGACCCGACCTGAACCCAGCCCGAATGACCCGTTTGACAGGTCAATCTCAACCTGATATCTAGATTCTCGTCCGAAAGGGCGTTCTTAGGTGATGGGTCAACAAGGTCTGACACCACCAAAACTCTTACATTGTTTAAAAAAAAAAAAGCTGATTTGAAAACAAAGATCGAGTGTTTGTTTGTAAATATAATACTACGTATGTAATAAATTTGAATCTCCATGAATAATTTTAATAATATATAATTATAAATAAACTAATTTTAATGATATATTAATTATCAATTTTAATTAATTAGTCAAAGTTTTGTTTTAATAAACCGGGTCAGCCGGATCACCGGGTTGAAACTCATTTGACCCAGAAAAATATCATTGTTTCAGTTTCGAGCCTAAAAAATTTCCCAAGTCAAAATTTTCGATTCTTAACCTAAAATTTTTTGGGTGTTTGGATCGAATAGTTGGATCATATTAGGTTTTGGAAGCTCTATAGACGGGGGTTAAAGTTTTTTTTTTTTGGAAAAGGAAAAAATTTGGCCAAGGGGATTAACCCTAGAAGCCAAGAGCATCCTTACGGATGAGACTACGAAGCAGAGAATCGTCCAGAGCGATCGAACTGTGGAGAGCATAGGTCAGATGCGATAAGCGATCTGCTACCTGGTTAGCCTCCCGATAGACATGACGAATCTCGACGGAAACAAAGAAACCCAGCGAGACTAGACTGTCAGAGACAATCATTTCAGAGTCTCCAGTAGGCTTCCACCCAACACCTTTAAGACTATTTATTATGGTGAGGTTGTCTCCTTCAATTTCGATGTTTGTTAGGTTCAGTTTTTGGGCTGCTGAAATCCCATACCATAGTCCCAGGCATTCGGAACAAGCAACCGAAGAAGCCTGGCAAGGCCTTGAGCCATAGAAAACCGGATATCCCCTACAATCACGGATAATGAAGCCGTAGGATCCCAAGTTACTAGTTGAAAGAGCGCCATCAAAATTGAGCTTAAAAGCACCCGGCTTTGGTGGTTTCCATCTTGCTTTCTTTCGTTTGTTTTCTGTTGTTTTACTCGTAGGTTTTGGCGTATCCAATCCGTCATTGTCCTCGCTGGTTTTGGTAGAATTCCGTATGCTTATTTGGTCTTTTGTGAATGCAACAATGCTTCTGTGGTCCGGTTTTATGTTGTCAAATAGTACTTTGTTTCTAAAATACCAGACGGCCCATCAAATAAATGCTAAGTTTGCGAAGCGAGGGAGGCCTAATGTTTCTTTAGCGTTGTTGATGATTTTGTTAAGATCCAATCTATCCACAAAGTAATTGTTTAATTTGATGAAAATTGTTTGGTCTATTGATAATATGGTTTCACGCGTAATTGGACAGCTCCAGAGTAGGTGTTGTAAGTCTTCGTAAGCACTGTCACAGTGCGGGCAGTTTGTTGGTATACCCAAACGGCGGGAAGCGAGCTTAACTGCGGTGGGTACCCCGTTTTTGGTGATTTTTCAAAGAAAAGCTTTTACTTTTGGCGGTGCGTCAAGATACCAAATCCATCTAACGTCGGAACGTTGGTGATGTTTCATTTGGCTTATCATATCAATGGCTGACGTGGTGGAGAACCAACCATTCTTGCTCCATTTCCAATATAATCTATCTAGGTGAATATTTTTAGGTATAGGTGTTTTCACTAAGGAGTCATTTATTTCATTAGGCAGTATACCATGAGTAGTGTCATATAGTTTTTCTCGATCCCAGGATTTATCTGGTTTTAGGAGTTCAGAAACTCTAATGTTTATGTTTATCGAGTGGATTGAAGAGGCCAAGTCAATACGAGGACCATTTCCAAACCAATTGCCAGTCCAAAATTTTATATCACTTCTGTTACAAATTGACCAGCATAAGCCATCTTTAAATAATGGAAGTAGCTTAGTAAGTTGTGTCCATTGCCATGAAGAGTTCCCACTTCTGGAGTAGTTTAGGATGTCTTGGTGTTTTAGGTATTTTTCTTTAATTATTGTTACTCATGGGTTGCTTGGTTCTGCAAGGATTTTCCATAGTAATTTGAGTTGTAGTGCCTTGTTCATATCTTCTGATTTGCGGAGACCAAGACCACCATCATGTTTGGCCTTGCAAATGTCAAACCAACTGATGAGCGGTTTATGCTTTGGACCCTTATTCCAAAGGAAATTTCTGTTTATTTTATCAAGGTCTGTGTTAAACTCTCACCGTTATGATTAAAAAAAACCCTACATTAATAATTAGCCGTTATAACTTATAACAAGGAGTATTTAATTTCCCAATTCAGGTTTCCCCGTTCCCAGTTCCCCTGCCGTCTTCCGAGAATCCCATCTCTCTCAGAGCAATTCCCCTGCGTTTTCCAAGAATCCCATCTCTCTCAGAGTTTAGGGTTTTGTCTTTCTCTCTCACAAAATGAAGATTAAGGTTCAGTCTAAGGGAACTCTTTCCGTCGATTCAACTGCCGATACGTATGTGTATGAGATCAAGCACCATCTGCGATGAGAAATCGGTATCCCGGCGAGGCATCAGATGTTGTCTTTCCAGGGGAAGACATTAGAAGATCTCAAAACCCTTCGAGATTATGGAATCGAAGATGGAGAGACTGTGGAGTTGACTGTTGCCCCACCAAAAAAGCTCGTGAAGGAGGCCTGCGAAAACTGCGGTGTGGGTGGACACACGAAGAAGGTCTGTATGGAGAGACTGAGAAAGGTTGCTTACAAGTTCTTGCCCACAAGTCAGTTCCTTTCTTTTTTTTATGGAATATTTTACCTTAGTGGTTACCCATATCTTATAAGGATAGATCTATATATGTAATTGTATTATATGATATATACTCAAACCGATCAATGAAATCCATCAGATCTTTCCTTTAAAACTTTGTTCATATCTTATTTGTTAAGATAAAAGATTTTGTGTAAAGATCCTCTATTAGGATAGATCTATATATGTCATTGTATTATATATACTCAAACCGATCAATGAAATCCATCAGGTGTTTCCTTTCAAACTTTGTTCATTCTTTGTTAATCTTTCAATTTTGGGAATAAATTAAATTTAGGGAAAGTTGTTAAATTTTGGGAATAAATTTAGGTGGCATGCAAGTCTCCCTGGAGAGGAAGGATGGGAATGGGGATCAAGCCTCCCTGGAGAGGAAGGATGGGAATGGGGATCAAGTCTCCCTGGAGAGGAAGGATGGGAATGGGGATCAAGTCTCCCTGGAGAGGAAGGATGGGAATGGGGATGCTGAACCGAGGGAGAGGGAGAGGGACCAGAGACCAGAGAGGAAGGAGGCAGGGAAAGTTAAACTTGGTATGTTCATGCCTCTTTTCATTCTTTGGAATAAATTAAATTTAGGGAAAGTTGTTAAATTTTGGGAATAAATTTAGGTGGCATGCAAGTCTCCCTGGAGAGGAAGGATGGGAAGGGGGATGCTAAACCGAGGGAGAGGGAGAGGGACCAGAGACCAGAGAGGAAGAAGGAGGCAAAGCGGAAGGAGGCACCACTACTGAGCAAGGAGGCACCACTACTGAGCAAGGAGGCACCACCACTGAGCAGGGAGGCACCACTGAGCAAGGAGCCACCACTGAGCAAGGAGCCACTGAGCAAGGAGCCACCACTGAACAAGGAGCCACTGAGCAAGGAGCCACCACTGAACAAGGAGCCACTGAGCAAGGAGCCGCCACTGAGCAAGGAGCCGCCACTGAGCAAGGAGCCGCCACTGAGCACTCCTACCTATCTTATTAAGACGTCCCGAGTCACATATTATGACCGGGCGTCTCGTTCATTGTTCCCTCCATCTAGTCCAGATGAGGGATTTTCCCCCAGTTCATTCTAATCACTTGTAGAGTTCATTCTAATCACTTGTAGAGTCTGAGAGTTTCAATGTAATAGTGGAATGTAATGTAAAACTTGTTTGAATGCTGGCAATTTTTGTGCACTGATGTTCTGTTCTCTTCCATTTTCATGAATTGCTTTTCTTTTTTAAAACAAAAATCATGGATACAAGTGTAATATCAGGTGCTCTGTATATTAAAGAGGATTTTGAAGTTGTGGCTGAGAGCAGCTTCCTACAGGTATAAGAATTTGCTTGACCTAATAAAATGTTGCCCTTTATCCTCCTTGGTGACAGTAATCGGATTTTAGCTAGTCTAGTTCCTTGAGTATGCACCCTGGATTTTCATTATTATTGTTGAAGTAGAATGGATTCAATAAGTGGGTATTTGGATGGTTTTCCTCCTGGCTTGGATCTTTTTGGTTTCTAATGATAGGTGTTGGAGTGGCTTCGGTTACTGCACCAGTTTAAATAGCAGAAGCATCTCCTGCAGAAGTAAGAGGAGGTTTAGTGAGCACAAATGTGCTGATGAATACTGGCGGACAGTTTCTTTCCTACCTTGTTAATCTTGCTTTTACTGAGGTCAGATCTCTTGTAACCAGCCTGTACTTTGAAACTAATAATATTATAAACTTTATATTTTATCAAACAAGTAGTTAAGAAATTTTATATCCTATATACCATATATGATCCATTTAGTTCTCAGTGGTGACTGCCACTAATTGCGAAGTCCTTATTTTATTTGGGTTGGAAGGTTCTGTCTTTCCATTTTTGTGCTTGTTTATCATTATGTTTTTGTTCTACTCTATTATCATCAAACAAATGATAGAGTGCTCTAGAATAAAATTAAGCTTGAGTTGCTTTCAGGTTGCATAATTCTAGCATCAAAAGATTGTTTGACTGTGAACAACTTTGTCACTTATTATAGGCTTGCTTTGTAATGTGATAGATGCTCTATGGATATTATTGCATTCACTCTTATAACCATCAGTTTGACATTTATGGACATTAAGAGAGTGTATGAGGTTTGTCAATTAAGTATTCCATGTCCATTACACGTAACCTAGTTCTGCAGCTGACAGTAACTGTGTGCATGTCTTGTAGGGAAAATATTTGAGAAAGTGCAAGAAGCCCGAGTTTTTCCTAGTTTCCTTGGTAGATTGGATGTGGGCAGGAGCAATCACTGCAATTTTATGGCCTCTACATGTGTTAGCTGAGAAGATCATCTACAGCAGAATTAAATCTGCTATTGGAATTTCAAAGGTCTCCTAAACCATGTACACGATCTCATAATATGTATAAGATGAAAAACTTGTACTCTCTTTGTAGAAAGCTTCATGTGTAAGGTCATCTTTCTGTGTCAGAAGATGACCATATAGCCAAGCTTATTTGCCTCTCTGTAATCTACAGGCTGGCATAACTGGAGGTGGAAGTCTGCCTTTGCACGTTGATAAATTTTTCGAGGTCTGATGACTATTGACTACACATTTTCTTGCTTCCTTGAACATGAAGTTTATGATTGTGCACCTCAAGTTTTTTGCACTATTGCAGGCTATTGGTATCGTCGTTCAGAATGGTTATGGTTTGACAGAGACTTCTCCTGTTGTTGCCTGTAGACGGGCCTCCTGCAATGTAATATAACATAGAAGGGCCAGAAATAGTGATGCATCAGTTTTTAATTTAAGCCAGTTTTATTTTCTAATCTTACACAATGCCTTTCATTTCACTTGACCTGAGAATGAGTGTTACTTGTGTTATGAAGGTGCTGGGGTCAGTAGGCCATACACTACAGGGCGCTGAGGTGAAAGTTGTAAATGCCGAAACAAATGAAACTCTACCTCCTGGCTCGAGAGGCATAGTCAAAGTGAGGGGCGAATTGGTGATGAAAGGCTACTACAGGGTAACCCTCTCTTTTTCTTTGCTTTAATTATGTACTCTTTATCAGTGTTCTTGTTAACTTCATTAGATGAGTGAATATTCTCATAGTCATCAAATCAATCATAAGCTTTGAGAGATACTCGAACTCTAATGAGGAATTTGATGTGAATGTTCTTAATCTAGAATCCACTAGCTACAGAGAGTCCTAGATGAGGATGGATGGTTAGACACAGGTGATTTGGGTTGGATTGCACCACATCATTCAAGAGGACGAAGCCGACATTGTGGAGGAGTTCTTGTCCTTGAAGGACGGGTGAAAGATACTATTGTTCTCAAGACAGGTTTTTAATGCTGCATTGCTGCCAAGATTTAACTATACTCCTTATATGAGTTTGTATCCCATAAATGAAAATAAAGTTCTTAGACACCTTGTAGTTGAAAATGTGGAGCCTACAGAGATTGAAGCAGCAGCAATAAGAAGTATACTAGTTCATCAAATCGTCGTTTTTCTGTTGAACATGCAGAGCTTGAGCTACCGAACACCCATTTATTAATTAGTATGTCTTGTAATGTTCGATCTTGTGATCCATTTTTGAAATTTCATATTGATCAGGTCCAGGGAACTTAGCGATGGATGCTGGGGGGTATCAGGCGTGCCTGCTGTGATTCAATTTGTTATTGTGCTTTTTTTGCCGGAATCACCACGCTGGCTCTGCATGAGGGTGCAGCTTATTTTGGACCATCTCTTTTCCCTGCTTTCATTTGACATTCTTGAAGTGAATCCATGTCTTCCAATTTGTGTAGCAAGACAAGTCCAAGGCTGTTGCAGTGCTCTCAAAGATTTATGACCCTTTAAGGCTAGAAGACGAGGTTGATCGTCTTGCTGCAGCTTTGGAACAAGAGCAGAAATCCAAGAAGCTGAGTTACTGGGACATTTTTAAAAATAAAGCGATCAGACTTGCCTTCCTAGCTGGAGCCGGTCTCCAGGTGAGACTTATTTTCAAGGATGCATCTCTACATTTCTTTACCAAAACATTGGCTCTACAAAGGAAGTAATTATACATCTTCTTGGATTGACTGGTTATGTAGTAAAATGGGGAAAAAGATACATTCACTATTACTGATTAGTCAGTTATTAGCTCGTCGTTTTTCTGTTTTCAATCAACCGAATTGCAAATAGCAGGCTCTTATTTCATTTCCCTTTCCAAATCGATCTGCAGGCATTTCAGCAGTTCACAGGTATAAACACGGTCATGTACTACAGCCCAACAATAGTTGAGATTTACCCCGAGGCTTACCGTGGGAAATGTGGGGGGATGTCAGCAACGGTCAACTGGATCTCAAACCTTATAGTCTCACAGTGTTTTCTCTCTTTGGCTGATGCTGTAGGAACGGGCACAACCTTTCTCATAATCGCGGGTATTACTGTGCTTGCGTTCATCTTTGTCGCCACATACGTTCCAGAGACAAAAGGCCTGACATTTGTGGAGGTAGAACAGATATGGAGGCAGAGAGCATGGGGTACCAGCGGACAAAATACCGATGGGCTTCTTGAAGCAGGGGAAGGATCTTCCTAGGTTCGAAATCTACACTCGAGCTATTGGCTGTCGCAGTTTGCAGCCACATCTGTTGTTTGTTTTATACACAACATTATATGTACAGTGTAATGACAAGTGATTTTCAGCCTATCTTGTCAGCAACCAGGAAGGGGACATAGAACTCTGATGATAGCTTGTGGGGATGCTTAGCTTTTAGAGTATTGTAGCTTAACATATAACCCAATCACCAACAGGGAATTCTCTATGAGATCTGGTAATGCCCACCAGTTGCTTCATTCTATTTTGAGCATGCATTATATGAAATTAATTTAAATTAAAAAATTAATTTACAATTCTTCAAAATAGAGAAACCGTTGAATTTGCACGAAATATTTTTAGGGAAGATGCATTTTGATTCCCCACTTTGTAGAAAATTTGGAGAATCTGCTTGGCATGTCCAAGGCCCCCAAAGAATCATCTACGCTACCGGTATTCTGGTAATGCCTAAAAAGTGAAAACTCTCCATTTCGGCCTGCACTTCTAATAGTCGGAAGGAACATGAGGTTGAAATGCATTCAATAACTTATCCAAGCTTGATTTGGAGTCCTCTAATGCAAATCCACGTTCAAATTTCACCATCCCTCGACCATTTTCTTTAGCAACTGAAAAACATGCATCCTGTGTTGCTTGAGCTCCACGTTCTGCTGTTGCTGATCATTCTACAAACAAAACCAGTGCAAAGTCAAAGGAAATGCAACGCCTCAGCAAACCGAGAAAATTCAGGAATAATGCCTCTTAGGATTCACATTTTGGGTTTATTATTGGAAATTCCCAGTTTAATCAGAAACTACTGTCTCTTGTCAAAACATTACTTCAAAGCAGCTGATTTCTGTGCAGATTCTGTTTTCTTTTTGCTTTTGTGATGCTTAATGCTGAAAAACATCAATAACACAACAAAACAACTAGTAAAAAAAACATAATAAGTTCATAGCAAATGCACCATATTTGCAGAATAGCGGCTCCTAATGCCTAAATCCTTGCCTTATGGAGTTGTGGTGCCAAGCTACAATTCCAAGTGGGGTTTCCTAATTAACTTACACTTGTGTGCAAATGTATGCATCACCTTAAAAGTTATTATATAGTTAATAATCCTAGTGTTTATAGTTCACAGTTGAACCTTTTTTACTATAGCCTATACATATTAGCTATCATTTCTCTAATTACCCTTGTACATTTTTCATCACAGGTGCTCCCATCATTTGTGTCAAGGAAGCTACGGGAACCTGATAACAAAAAACATGATTATGATGATCATGATCACGAGGCTCGTTCTGTTGCTCCATCGTATCCTCCCTAGATTTTATAACTTACAGGTATTTTCAATTTAGGCTGGTTTTTTAATTGTCTTGAATTTTACCAATTTGCTCTAATTGATGCCCGCAACATGGAATGAATTGAACTATTGAAGACTTTGAAAAATGATAGTGGGGCTGCATACAAGCATCCAACAATGCCCAAGACAAGTGACGACAGTTGCATCAACTCCTGCTTTTGAATCTACAGAACGTCCTAAGAAAAGAAAGGAGGTACCAACTCTCGTACTCCTCCTGTTGCCTGACTTGAAAGTTGGAATGAACTTCTTACTTGCTAGTTGCTATGCATATGAGACGATGGTATGTATAACAGAAAGTCATGTCCAGCTGATTAAAAAGTATTATTATTTCCAGTATAATTCAAAATTGGAGGACAAATATCAAGCCTTAGAGGCTGAGAAACTTAAAGTGATGTGAGGACCAAGGTAATACGACTTCATGCTTCCATTTTGTGTCAAGGTTTAATCTCTCAATTTGACAGTGTCCTACTAACCTGAGAAGCAGAAGATCTTTTGGGCATTGTCCCTGCCTATCTTCACCAAGCTGGACATGACACCAGTAAGGGACATTTTTAAGAAACCCCTGAAACAAGGAGGTTACATTATTGCTTCAACTACAGATGTCAGTATGTCACATTAAATTACAAGATAAAAGGTATGATGAGACAATCAGTAATAGTTCATTTATACCAAGTTGAGAGATTAACCTTTTCACCGGAAACTGGATGAACACATAACAACTTTGGTTCCTTAACAGACTTGCCCATATCAGGAGCATCATCATCTTCCTCCTTGTCATATAAGGTCTTGGATACGTGCTTGATAGATTACATAGGTCTTCTCATGTATAGTGGGCCCAAAGTCCCAATAAGACCCAATACCTTTGTAACTGTGATAAACCGAAAGAATAGAGAAGAGAGGCGCAGAGAAGAGGGGAGAAACTGATGTCTTCATTAGGGTTCCAAATGACCCATTATATAGGAGTACACAAGGGAACTAGGGTTTCTAGTGTTTATCCATCCCAATATAATAATACAAGATAATATTATAACACTCCCCCTTGGATAAATATCCCTAAATGTTACAAAACTGTCATATTAAAAACCTCGCCTAGAAAACCCAATGGGACCAAAACTAGGACAAAGGAAAAATACAAATGACATGCGATATGCTTTTGTTGATCCTGCCTCGTTAAAAACCTTGTCAGGAAAACCCAATGGGACAAAACCTGATCGAAGGGAAAAAGAGTGCAGTGCGTAGGGGTAGGCACAAATCCCGCAAATCCCGTCCCGTCCCGCATCCCGTCCCGATCCCGGCGGGATTTGTTAAAAAAATTTCAATCCCGTCCCGATCCCGTACCGCAAAATATGCGCGGGACGGGACGCGGGACGGAGAGTTCTCGTCCCGCAAATCCCGTCCCGTCCCGCATATATAATATATATATAATTAAAATTTATAGAAACATCTAAAAATATATTTATATTATATATATTAACATTTAATTATTAGACAATATGATTATATAGAAATTATAAATTATGTAATACATAATACTTTATGCCCACCAAAAAAACAGTAGGTTTATTTTCGTTGTTATTTTTTTTAGATTTGAGTATTGTATTTACTCCCTCCCAACTCTTCTGTTGCTAATGATTTTTAATCTAATACGCAGTACCTTATACTAGGCCGGGGTTTTCCTAAAAAAAAACAGTAGCATTTATTCCTAGTTTAGGATTATATAGAAAAAAAATTGGAATTATGTACTACTTTTGCCAAGTATATAAGAGTTTAAGAGTATAGGTAATAATTTATTTTTGGAGTTTATTGAATTATTTTGGAATCTTTTTTTACGAGGGACAAGTCCCTTCCCGTCCCGATCCTGTCCCGTCCCGTGAGGGATAAGACCCGGCGGGATTTAAAAAAAAAATTCAATTCCGTCCCGATCCCGTCCCACAAAAAATACGCGGGACGGGACGCGGGATTACCCCTATCCCGTCCCGTCCCGTCCCATGCCCACCCCTAGCAGTGCGTATATACTCCCCCTAAATTCAACGCCTTTGTTGCAGTGTTCTCATTCGGGTAAGCTCTTCGAACTTCTTGATGGTGCTGATTGTATGAGCTGCTTTCAATGCACAAACATCAGGTACTTCAGGACCTAGTGTGCCATTTGATCACGGGGGATCTAGTGTATTAAATGGTGTCTAAGTTGCCTCGTTAAAAACCTTAACTTGGAAAAACCCAATGGGATAAAAAACCAAGGTCAAGGAAAAGAGTACAACATTGTATGGTACTTCGGGACCTAATGTAATGTCACCATTTTCACAATTATAAGTACTTCTGGTACTCTTATAAGGATCTTTAATCAATTGAATGTGATGGGGCTTTGACATTAATGCTTCAGGCATATTCAGTCGATCTTTTTCATTTATACGTGTATGCAAGTAACACGTCCGTCATTTACATTTAGATCCAAAATTATATTCACTTCTGGTGAATACATTCTCCATATAACCTTTGATAGGTTTTTGTGCAATCAACTTGGCTTTATATTTTATTTTGTACGAACACCCACTTAAAGCCAAATGATGTTACACTTTCCAGTGTTGGAACTACAGGTTCAATGCCATCATGCTTAAAGAACTCATTCTTGCATGAATTTCCTTTTCTAGCTCTTTACTATCATTTCGATGTCGACATCCATTTGTTTGATGATCATCATATTCTCATTGGCTCTTTCCACTTCTAGGGAATCATATACAAAAAGCCTAGTGATCTCCAACACTTCTGGTGTACTTGAGGATCACTTGCTATTCATTGAGTTGGAGTTACTTCTGGAACTTCCAAATGAGCTAGTATCTGTGACTTTGTCACTTTCTTGGCCTTTTAGTAAATGTTTTCAATGGCATATTTGCTAAACCTTATAATCATTTCATTCATTGAACTTCTGGTTCACTTGTATTTATCCGTGGATATGAAATGATAGAGAAGTTGCTTCCGTGCAATCTCTTTCTTAATTGTCTCATTTCCTCTCCCCCTAAATACCGAGCATTTGATCACCATTATAAAGCTCTAGGTATTTGATATCAATAGGGACTCAAACCCCATGTATCATCCAACTTCTTTGTGGTCTCATTGTAGTTCATTTGGAGGAGGTACGTCTCGGAACATGTGCTGCTCATTCAAGACCTTTGAATGACATGCTCTCTTCTGGAGATAATTAGGGAGATGTTATTGTGTCAAATTCGAAATGCAAACTAGCTTGCATGGGCCCATTTGACTAATGACTCTTCTGGGTCATCGTGAGCTACCTTATGCTCAACAATGTTTTTGATAACATTCTCTACCTTATATTTCATATGACCAAAGTGTTGAGGCATCTATAATCTTGGAATTACACTGGTCTATATGATGGTGTTCCGTAGCTGTCTCGTTGAATCCATTCAAGAGACATTAGAGACTTTGCAATTACTTTGAATTTAGAATACGGTCTTGTTGTTGATTTACCAAGATGATAGACCATATATGTTCGGTCACCCTTATAAAGGATCTTCTGGTCCTTTTTAGTGGGTGTCTATGTGAATTTCAATGATCCCGCACATCATCGATTCACATGAGTGACCGGATGCCACAAAGAAAAAATATTTTATCATTAACTAACTTCTGGTTAGTGATGAGTTTCAATGAGATAGATGAGTGTCAAATAAACCATATATATACATTCTCATTTCTGTAAGACTTGCTTCTGGCTAGACATATGAGATATTGGTGTTCAATACCATGTCAGTTCATAAATATGTGTCATTGTTACTTCAGGTAACAAGATCAATGCTCTTCTGGAGCTATATGGTATTCATCTTGGTTTTTTTTTCATTCATGATTGGTTGCGAAAACTTCAGGTTTCTAAATTGTATGACACTACACAGACTTATAGTTAACACATTGAAATTATATGGTGATCCATTTATTTTATTTAGATGCCATTAAGTGGGTATTTTCAGAACTTTCGTTGGTGACATACTTCAAGTATGAAACTAATGACCAACTATGTATATTTAACTTTATTCATAATGTTCTTCAAGACATTAGAAATTAACCGTACAAAGATGACCTAGTTATAAGCCACAACAATAACACTGGTTGCGCGCTTAACCATTACCTCTTTTACACCCTCTACAGGAGGGGCATGCTTCAGGCTATGCTTAGAGGATTGTCAGGAAGTGGCCTTGTAAACCAGATCATATTTGTGGTTATTTATATTGGTTGTACGAATCGAATGATAATCGTTCTGAACTTCATAAAAACCCACATTCCGTGTATTTCTTCAAGAGTACAAATGATTAAATTAGGATTATATACTCTTCTGGAGTTTGTAAAATATTTTACTCTTCTGGAGTTCATAAAATTATTTACTCTTCGGGAGTTAATAAAAATCCATCAACAGAGTCTTCAGGCTCTTATGGAAATGATGATTATTCTCATAATTTATTTGATTATTTAACCATTATATGTTTAGAGTCTTCAAGCTCTTATATATGTGCTAATAATCGTCATAATCTACTGGATTATGATAAACCTTTCTCCCAAATTGTTCATTTGCCAAACAAAACTTCGTATTAGACACTCATAATAAGTTGTTTCTTCGGGAAACACTTTGAGCTTTGAATTACAATAAGAAAAATCATAATAATTGTATTCAATATAAAGCAATGAATAAAAAAACAAATAAATAAATAAAAGAAATTTGTATTTGTCAACTTCAGGTGGAGTCATGGAGAAACTTTTCAATTTATCATTTTCTTCAAGAAATGATTTTATTCATAAGATGATTCATTTGTCAACTTCGAGTGACAATTAGTCTCTATTATGTATAACTCATGTACTCCAAAAAATAATAAGTTGCATTCCAAAATATAGTAAGTTGTCCATAAACTTTAACCATATTCTTCAAGAAATAGTATGATTGATTATTACTCACTTCAGGGAGAAGACAACTTGTATACATCCACTTCGGGGGTTATGTCTATCTTTTAGATCATACACACTACTTCATGGATTATTTGTGCAACTTTAAAATAAAACTCATACACTTCAGGGTATGATTTTAATTCATATTTCGAAGATTATACAAACTTATTATCAATTTAGTTCAAATAATTAATATTGTCACTTCAGGGACAAATATGTATTGATGAGAGAGACATTTTATGAATTTTCTTTTCATATATCTCTTCAGGAGATTATTATCGTCACTGCAGGAACGATTTATGAGCATAATGTGTTCATCCTCTTCAGGGGATGAGTTTATTTATTTCGAGAGATGATCATAAATAAATAAATAAATAGTTGATACATGTAATAAAACTATAAAAACATAAATAAATGAAATAAAATTAGCATATTGTCAACTTCTGGTGACAAACAATTAAACATCCCTACAAATACATTTCGTCTACTTCCGGAGACTGTTGGAGATCGAAACCATCTACTACAGGAGATGAATTTCATCATGATATATAACCTAAAATATTTTATCTTCTTCAGGAGATAAATAAGAATTTAAATTTTATATCTTCTTCAGGAGATAAATAAGAATTTCATCTTTTTCAAGAGATGTAATATATAAGTTGTGTTTACTTTATCTACTTCAGGAGATAAACTATCACTTTTGAGATGATATGCAAATTTAACAATTTATATCTACTTCGGGAGATAATGTTTGTCTACTTCTGGAGACAAAAAAAATACAAATTGAAATAAATAATAAAACTAAAATAAATAAATAAGTTCATCACTACGGGGATGATTTTCAATCGTTCACATCTACTTCAGGAGATGGTCCGTTCATCTATTTCGGGAGATGAGATGTTAATCTGCTTTGGGAGATAAGGTTTTATCGATTGTTCATCACTTCGGGGATGAGATTGATTTATCGTTCATCGCTACGGGGATGATATTAAACCATTTATTGGTTCATCTACTTCGGGAGATGTGATGGCTCGTTCATCTACTTCGGGAGATGAATATTAAACAAATATAATTTAAATAAATTAAATTAAATAACATACATATAAATTAAAAAACATAAATAATAAAAATAATTTCATCACTACGGGGATGAAATTTATCGGCTAAATCATCTCAGCGGGGATGATTTTCAATCATTCACATCTACTTCAGGAGATGGTTTGTTCATCTACTTCGGGAGATGAAGATTAAACAAATATAATTTAAATAAATTAAATTAAATAACATACATATAAAATAAATAAACATAAATAATAAAAATATAATTTCATCACTACAGGGATGAAATTTATCGGCTCGATCATCTCTGCGGGGATGAGATTTATCGTTTCATCACTTCGGGGATGATTTTCATTCAATTGATTCAACCACTTCGGGGGTTGAAATTTGTTCGATTAATTCAACCACTTCGGGGTTGATATAATTTAGGTTTACACATCATCTTCGGGGATGTGTTTGTACTTCACACTTCACAGGGGCAAAAATATGCAACCTGCAAGTTTTAGGTCGCTTTTTGTAATTATACAAAATGTACGGACCATTCTGCGATTTTAAGAAATTTCGTGCCAGTTTTGTAATTAATACAAAACCTGCACATCGTCTTCTTCGTGATTTCGCAGAGGGCATAGGCGGCGGCCCCTCGGCCTCAACAGGTCCTCGGTGACGGCAGGCGGAGGCCCCTCGGCTTCAACAGGTCCTCGCTGTCGGAGGCGTCGGCGTCTCCATCGACCGAATCTGGCCCCGGAGAGTTGGAGATGCCGCTGGATGTAGTCGGACGAGGTTGAGGACGGGGCCGAGGTCGCCGGGGAAGAGCCGATCCATGGTCAACGGCTCCATCACGGTGAACGTGCTCGTTGAATTGCTGCAGAGCCTTGCCGAGTGACGCGACGAGGCCCTCCTTCGTAATGCCGGGTTCGGTGGGATTTCGGTCTCGGTGGGGTTGCCGCCGAGTGGAGATCAATGGGAGCGTTTGAGTGGGTTTGGTTGACGGTTAATTTGTAGAGAGGTTTTTGGGATCGAGATTGGTTCGATCTTAGTATAAGATTTTGTTTTTCGGAGCAAATTCGTGCTGATAACGTGTGATAAACCGAAAAAATAGAGAAGAGAGGCCAGAGAAGAGGGGAGAAACTGATGTCTTCATTAGGGTTCCAAATGACCCATTATATAGGAGTACACAAGGGAACTAGGATTTCTAGTGTTTATCCATCCCAATATAATAATACAAGATAATATTATAACAGTAACCTATATATATGTTTATCAATGAATGGAAACCCTAAGGAGGATTTTACATCAATTCTATCATTCTACATGGTATCACAGCCTCTAGGGTTTCATCTAAATTAACCCTAATTTTTTTTCCGATCCCTCCACGCCTAATCTCCTACCTACTGCCGGCACCGGACCTTCCCCACCCACAGCCGCTGGTCATCCTCTTCCTCAGGCCTCCCTCTTGATCTCTCGCCTCTCCATCCCCCATATCTTTCCCTTGCTCTCGATCTCGTCTCACTCGCAATGGTCGGCCACCACAGTGCTCCTACACACCGTCGCCGGCATCCCGCGTCTCCCCTGAGCCAAGTCGCCTCCGCAGATCATCACCGCCGGACCATCGCACTCGCCTCCGTCCGCTGTCGAGCGCCCCTTCAGTGCAGCCTTGCCGGAGATCACCCAAGGCCAAGCCGCAGCCTCCGCTCCTGTTCGACGCCGCACCCACGGTCGACAGTTCGAGCGCCGCCTCCGAGTGCCGTCAGCCATCACTGCTCGAGCACCGTCTTCGATTGTCGCCGCCCATCACCGCCGCCTCCGATCACTAATTGTGACGCTATCCTCGCCGCCGAAGGAAGAGCCGAGCCCTTCACCTGCTCTTCTCCTCTGAAGTTTGTACGTATAACCAAAGTTGAGATTTTTAATCTCTTTTGGTATAATTACAGAAACTTCCCTTATTCTATATACTATTCTCATTTCTGGCCCTAACTTAATTACTTATTAAATTAAGCGGTCAAAAAAAAATGTTCAGCTCCGATTCTAGCCGCGGCCGCGGCATATGCAGCGTCCGCGGCTCTACGCAGCGGTCGCGCCACTCGTCGCCTCACGGCCCTCGTCCTTGGAACGCCTCCTATGTTCCGCCTGCTCCTGCTATGCATCACGCCTTCTCCTCTATGCAGCCGACATCTCCCGACTCTTCTTGGTACATGGACACTAGTGCCACCTCCCACATGACGAACTCCTCAGGTAACCTCTCATCTATTTCCTTTAAGGGTCCTGCACACTCTATTATCGTCGGTAATGGTGGTCATCTTGCTACTTCAGGGATTGGCCACGCCAAATTACAGACCCCAACCCACCCTCTATACCTTAACAATGTCCTCATTGCCCCAAAGATTGTCAAAAACCTTATCTCTGTTCGTCGGTTCACTACTGACAATAACGTTTCCCTTACGTTTGATCCCTTTGGTTTCTCTATGAACGATCTTACTACGGGGGTTACTCGCATGAGATGTAACAGCACTGGGGAGCTCTACCCTGTCATACCACCTCCTGTGTCCAGTCAGTCGTGCCCGGTCGCCCTCTCGGCATCATCGTCCAGCCTCTGGCATGCACGCCTGGGTCATCCCAGTGCTGCCGTTCTAGATGTCCTCCATTCTCAGAGTCTCGTCACCTGTCCTAAAGACCTACGCTCTACTCTATGTTCGTCCTGTCAGTTAGGCAAACATGCCCGACTACCGTTTCAACGGTCCTTGAACTCTACCCTTGCTCCTTTTGACATCATTCAAAGTGACATACGGACCTCTCCTGTGCCTAGCAAGGAGGGTCACAAGTACTACCTCTTATTATTAGATGATTACACTCATTTCTTATGGGTCTTCCCGTTGCATTTCAAGTCCCAAGTGTTTCCTGTCTTTGCCCAATTCCATGCCTACATCAAAACACAGTTTCACACATCCATCAAATGCTTCCAATGTGATAATGGTCGTGAATTTGACAACAAAGATTTTCACTCTTTCTTCGCCATAAATGGGATCTCCTATCGGTTGTCTTGCCCCTATACCTCCCAGCAGAATGGCAAGGCCGAACGAATCATCAGAACCATAACCAACATGATGCGCTCTCTCCTCTTTCACGCATCTATTCCCCTTACCTATTGGCCTTACGCATTATCCACCACCTGTTATCTCCTCAAATTTCTCCCATCTACCACCCTTCACCATCGCTCGCCAAGTTAGGCCCTCTATTGCACTTTGCCTAGGTATGATCACCTTCGTACCTTCGGGTGCTTGTGCTTCCCAAACCAGTCCTCCACCGCCCCACACAAGCTTCACCCGCGCTCCACTCCTTGTGTCTTCCTAGGCTATCCGTCTGATCATCGCGATTACCTATGCCTCGATATCAAGACCCATAAGCTCATTGTGTCTCGACATGTCACCTTTGATGAGTCTCGCTTCCCCTTTGCTTCTCCTCCCCTCCCTTCTTCTACACCTCATGTGTCTCAGTCTGAGTCCGAGTCATCGTTCCCTCACTTTCTTCTTCCCCAGGGCTCTCCCGGTGCTCCTGCCTCCCCCCCTACACCACCTCCACCACCCCCTACCACCAGACCACACACCCGCAGCGTCTCCGGTGTCTTCTGACCCCTTCAGATCGTCTCCATGAACACCGAACATCACCCCGCCTCCTATCTCCCTACATTCTCCCCGCTAGCCGCAGCCATGCCGCGGCCCCTACCCTAGCCCCACCCCGCTGCCGCGGCCGCAGCCTAGTGCTGCGCCCGCCGCACAGCACACCGTCTCCCAATCCCCCCTGCCTCCACCCCGACCTCCCTTTCCCCCATTCCCACCTCCCACAAAACAGCCATCCTAGATCCGAATTGGCAGGAGGCTATGCACCATGAATACAGGGCCCTTACAAGGAACGGTACTTGGGTTCTGGTCCCTCGCCCTCCTGAGGCGAATGTCATCCGATGTATGTGGCTCTTTCGTCACATGTTCCGCTCTGATGGGACGTTGGAGCGTTACAAAGCCCGTCTTGTGGTCAACGGTCGTTCTCAGCAGGTAGGTATTGATTGTGATGAGGCCTTCAGCCCCGTCGTCGAACCTGCCACTATTCGAGTGGTGTTGAGTTTAGCATTGTCGCGCAACTGGGCCATTCATCAGCTGGATGTCAAGAATGCTTTTCTTCATGGTCATCTGAATGAGACAGTCTACATGTTTCAGCCGCCGGGGTTCGCTGATGCTGATCGTCCCAAGCACGTCTGTCTCCTGAAGCGATCTCTGTATGGGCTGAAACAGGCTCCGCGGGCTTGGTTCCAGCGCTTTGCTTCTCATCTGCTTCGCCTGAGCTTCATTGGCAGCCGCTCGGACACGTCTCTGTTCATCTATCGCAGAGGCTCAGACATGGCCTTTCTCTTACTGTATGTCGATGACATCATTCTCACCGCCTCTTCTGATGCTCTTCGGACGTCGATTATTTCACAGTTGAGTGCAGAATTCGCTATGTCCGATCTGGGTCAGTTATCCTACTTCTTGGGGGTTGCTGTTCAGCGTCATGCGTCTGGTCTGTTTCTCTCACAGAGTAAGTATGCTGCTGAGATTGTTGCTCGGGCTAAGATGGTTAACTTTAATCCTGTCGTCACCCCGGTCGATACATCTAACAAGCTCAGTGCTCATTCTGGTCCTTTGGTTGATGATCCGACACTGTACAGGAGCCTCGCTGGTGCTCTTCAGTATCTCACCTTCACCAGGCCCGATATCAGTTACGCTGTTCAGCAGATCTGCTTGTTCATGCATGCACCCAGGGAACCCCACTTTCAGGCCTTGAAGCGGATCATTCGGTACATCAGCGGCACCCTCGAGCTAGGCACCACGATCACTCCTTCCTCTAAGCTTGACCTTGTTGCTTACACTGATGCGGATTGGGGTGGTTGTCCTGACACACGTCGCTCCACGTCTGGTTACTGTGTCTTCCTCAACGACACCCTTGTGTCGTGGTCGGCAAAGCGTCAGTCTGTCGTGTCTCGCTCCAGCGCTGAGGCAGAATACAGAGGTGTGGCCAACGTTGTCTCCGAGTGCTCTTGGCTCCGCAATCTCCTTCTTGAGCTCCATTGCCCTCTTCAGAAGGCCACTCTGGTCTACACTGATAACGTCTCCGCCGTCTATCTGGCTAGCAACCCAGTCCAGCATCAACGCACGAAGCACATTAAGCTCGATCTCCACTTCGTCAGGGACAAGGTTGCCATTGGACATGTCCGATTTCTACATGTCCCGTCCTCCTATCAGTACGCTGATATATTCACCAAGGGTTTACCACGACAGTTGTTCATTGATTTTCGCTCTAGTCTCACTGTACGGCCCCCTCTAGTTTCGACTGCGGGGGTTTGATAGATTACATAGGTCTTCTCATGTATAGTGGGCCCAAAGGCCCAATAAGACCCAATACCTTTGTAACCTATATATATATATATGTTTATCAATGAATGGAAACCCTAAGGAGGATTTTACATCAATTCTATCATTCTACAGTGCCTACCAACAAAGTCCATGGCTTAAAAATCATGATGTGCATTAGTCATAATACCACTTGGCTATGTGCTGCATCCAACTCTTACATCTCACATACATAAATTCCCTGTCATTTCTTAGCGACTGAACAAGACCGAATTGACGAAATCCATACGAATTTGTTTGAAACGTCCACAGATAAAAAATATTTCAACTCACAATCATCACAGTCATCGAAATAAAGAGTGTCCTAAAAAATTCATAATTTCAGAATCTTTTGAATTGAACAACCTCAAGGAAAAATAAGTAATTCCGAATCTAAAATTGAAACTATGTCAAGAAGAAGATGATACCTTGGAGGGGGAAGAGAGAATCCGAGATCACAACACACCTCATCCTCTTAGAGAAAAGTCTAGAAAATTGTCTGTGACTATACAAAAGGGTCTAATATGATACTCATCAGCCTATCTTTGAAACCCTAGAAATTTTCAAATGTAAATTTAGGGAAAATGTGAAACCCTCGAAATCAATGTCTGCATTCGAATAAGAATTGAAGTGTCCCGATGCCGAAATAAAACTGGAGATCGGAGAATGATGGCGGAACATCTCCTTTATTGATGATGAAGGTCGGGGATAGGATCAACAGACGACAAAGGGGGAGAAAGTAGATCAGGTTAATAGTGTAGACGGAGGAGGAAGCACAGACAAAAGCCAACAATCACGGAGGAGGATGGAGAGGCCGAAGTGAACTTGGGGAGACAGATATTGTTAGAGATGATGGACAATGGATTTGGCTTCAGGAAGGGAGAGAGCGAGGATGGAGGAGACATGGACAATTGGACAATGGATTTGGATTCATGTTTTCAAAATTTTTAAAAATTTAAAAGTTATTATTATTTTATAAAATATAATTATAAAAACTTTTAAAACATGATTTTTTTAATAAAAACTTATAAACATATTAAAATGTAGGTTTAGAATATATATATATATATATATATATGTAATTTTATTTAAAAAAAATTAAGATTAAATAAATGTTAAAATAATTTAGTGAGGTAGGGAGTGTTATAGGATTGAACGGTCGCTTATTCGCTTAGGTTTAAAAATACCTAAAATCTATTAATAACTTGATTTTTGTCTTTTTTTTTTTGAACCGATAAGAATTTGATTAGAACACCAGAGGCGTTTAATCAAGAGCGTCCAAATGGACGAGATCGATCAAGGATCGATCAGGAGGCAAGCTCGAATGAGAATAGGGGGACCTGTAGTGGGATAAAAGATCCGCAACTCGATTGGACTCTCTGTAAACATGGGAAACCACCACAATACGGAAATGTTTGAGATGGAGGAGGCAATCAGAGATGATGATTTCAGCTTCCCAGGGACATGTTCCAGCTTGCTTTAGGCAATTGATAACAGAAATGTTATCGCCTTCAACGATGATATTTTGTATGTTTAAGTTGGCAGCTTTCTTGAGACCTTGCCAGAGTGCGAAGCTCTCACACCCGAACACGGTCCCGAAAGGGGAGGGTACGGTCCAGCCTCGGCGTGGATAACAGAACCATCATGATTGCAGATAATAAATCCATAACTTCCAGTTCTGAATGTTGAAAGTGCTCCATCAAAATTTATCTTAAGGTGATTTTCTGGTGGTTTCTTCCATTTGGTTATAGGCCGTTTCTTAGGTTTTGGTGAGGTCTTATTTGAGGGGGTTGTCAAACACCAGAGACACCCGTCGGACCATGGTCTTCCTTGACCGAGCTCACCTTAGAGCTATCGCCTCTCACACACACTCTCTCTCTTTCTTTCTCTGCTAGAGTTTACAAGTGAGGCTCAAGGCTCTACAGTAACCAAGAGGAGACCTTATAAAGCCCTCAGCAAAGCTAGGGTTACAAGGTATCTCCAACGGTCACCTAAAGACAGCCCACAAAAGAAGACACCAAGCATACAGATCCGGCCCAAATCTGTAAACCCGATTTAAGCCACTATGTGAGGAAACAATATACATACACATAATTAGAGCTGTCAAAATCTAACTCGACCCGAAAACCCGACCCGACTCACCCGAAACCCGAACCCGACCGAAACCCGAAAATCTGAAGTCATCAGTAACTCGAACCCGAGACCGAACCCGACCCAAACCTGACCCGACTCGAAACAGACCCGAACACAGATAAACCCGACCCGACCCGAACCCGACCCGACTTTGAACTCGACCCGACTTTAAACCCGATCCGACTCTGAACCCGACTCTCAACCCGACCCGACTTTGAATCCATATTCCATAATTTGTATGAATTATGATACATGATTTTTTTTGCGGAAAGAATTATTTATATCCAAACCAATAATTTTGTAGTTGTTATTTTATTTTTATCTATATTATTATATTTTGATAGAATTAATTATTTATATCTAGATTTATTAAAAACTAATAATAATAATAATGAAAAAAAACTAATGGGCCAAAAGCTAAAAATGAAATGGGCATTGAAAATGATATGAGTCAATAATATAGTCAAACCACAAATAAGCCCATTTACAACTTGCTAGTTAAAATAAGGTTAAATCCTAAATGTACAATTAATTTGATTTAATTATAGCATCGATCAATTGGTTTAAATGTTTAAAAAAGACGATGTTGCCGAATACCAAATTTCCGATTATGACTTTTTTGAAAATCGGTCGACAACCGATGAGTCAATGACAATGAGTGTATTCAACCGAGTCAAAATTACATATTCAAGTATTCAACCGAGACAAAATCATTTATTTTAAATAAATTACATATTTAAGTATTCACCCGAGTCAAAATCATTTATTTTAAGTAAATTACATATTTAAGTATTCAACCGAGGCAAAATCAACCTAATTATCCAAACGGGTCGAATATGATTCGACCAAAAACTCAAACCAACTATACGGCTATACTCACTTTGATTCGAAACTCAAATGAGACCGACCCGCCTCTTGACCCGAAACCCGAACGAGCCCGACCCGCTTTGACCCGAACTCGAATGGGTATGACCCGATTTAACCCGAAACCCGACCAATCTGAAATTCATTATGACCGAACCCGACCCGAACCCGACCCGACCAGTACCCGACCATAAATTTTACCCGAACTGACCCGACCCGTCTGTGACCCGATCCGAGCAAGCCTGACCCGAACCCGACCCGAACGACCGAATTGCCAGCTCTACACATAATACATATAATATAGTCATCACTCTTAGGCAAAGTGCTCCAAACCTAAATTCCAAAGTATTTAGGAGTTCTTGCAACCTATAAGCAATGTCACATATTATAGTATTTAGGTAAAGTCTTTAGTTGTTACTTCGGATTTGATTTCGTTAAGCAGAGTATGGACTGGGGAGCAACTGTTGTGGAATTTAGTTAGAGATCGCGCTATTTTTGGATTAAACAGCTGGATAGTTTCTTTGGTGATTGGGCAGTCAAGTAGAACATGGTTTAGGTTTTCTGTGTTAGAGCCACATGAAGAGCAGGTGGTTGTATTGCCGCAGCCACAAGAGGCCAATTTACAAGAGGTGGGTATTCCGTCTTTGGATATGCGTCATAAAAAACCTTTAATTTTTGGGAGTTTTTGTAGTTTCCATATCCATTTTAGTTCAGAAGGTTCATGGTTTTTTTTTTATGATGGATTAGTTGGATTGCAGAGCTTGTTGAAAACTAACCGTTTTTACTAGGGTGCCAGTATAGCCTATCTTGTATAGTTGAGGTTGGAATAGGGATTTGTGTGATAGCAGAGATTAGGTCCTGGTGTAGATGGTCTTTAAGATAATTTTGTAACCTAGGACTGTCCCATTGCTTGTTTGAAGTAATAAACCATGACACTTTAAGGTCTACGTTTATTGTTTCTGTGTTATCAGCTAGGTGTATTAGAGGTTTTTGGTTGACCCAAGAGTCAGTCCAGAAGTTTATGGTTTTGCCATCTCCCACACTCCACCGGAGGCCCTCCTTGAAGAGGGAGATTAGTTTTGATAACTTTGTCCATTGCCAAGAGGCGTTACCCTTTTTTGTGTATTCAAGAAAGTGAGTTTCTTTAAGATATTTTTGGGTGATGATAGTGACCCAAGGATTGTTTGGCTCCGCTATGATTTTCCAAAGTAGTTTGAGTTGTAGAGCCGAGTTCATATCTTCGGAACTGCGAAGACCTAAACCTCCATTAGTGCGAGATTAACAGATGTCGAACCAGTTAACAAGCGGTTTGTGTCGCGGTCCTTTGTTCCATAGAAAGTTCTTATTTATTTTATCGAGTTCCTTGTGTATCGATGCGGGTAGCATAAAGCATTGCATTAGATGCAGGGGTTTCGCAGCTAGGTTGCTCTGAATAAGAGTTCTTCTCCCTTCTTGGGAAAGAGAGTTTGCTGTCCATTTTGATAATTGATTTTTTGTACTGTCAATAATGGTGTCAAATGTATTCTTTGTGACCTTTCCAGAGATAATTGGACATCCTAGATAAGATTGCAGATTTGTGGTGTGGGGGATTTGCAATTTTGTCCGTATTATATTCTTATTTGCAGTAGTGATGTTTGTTGTTGTTTGGAATAAAGATTTTTAGAAGTTGATTTTTTGTCCAGAGTTGTTACGATATGTTTGCAGAATCTCGTTGATTTGGTCACACGCTTTTTCGTTAGCGTTAGAGAAGATGATGATGTCGTCAGCGAAAGCCAGAAAGGGGATCTTAGGACTCCCTCTACAAACAGAGATACCAATCTGAGTGTCTGATTTCAAAGTATGCGTGTGTAGTTCTCTAGCAAGTACTTCTGTGATTAGTATAAATAAGAAGGGGGATAGGGGGTCTCCTTGTCGAAGCCCTTTTGTAGGGGAAAATATTTCTGTGGGCTCATTGTTGACTAATACTGAATAAGTAACCGTGGTTATACATTCCTTAATCCAAGAAATGAAAAGTGGGTCAAATCCAAATTTCGTTAGGATTTTAATAAGAAAACTCCAAGAGACCATATCAAAAGTCTTTTCCATGTCCAATTTGATGTCCATCCAGCCAGATTTACCCTTTTTGTTATGAAATGAATGAAAGATTTCATGTGCTATGAGGATGTTGTCTTAAATAGCTCTGCCGGAGGCAAAGGCACTTTGTAGAGGGTGGATAAGTTTTGGTATTATTTTCTTAAGTCTTTTTGTAAGAATTTTGGAGATTATCTTGTAGAGGGTGTTGCATAGACTAATGGGTCTAAAGTGGTTTGTTGTTGTTGGGTCCTCTCTTTTAGGTATAAGAGCGATAAATGTGTGGTTTATTTGTTTCAGCAGATGCCCGCCGTTGAAAAAGATTTTGATTGCCTTCAGTACAGTAGGGCCTACTATATGCCAGTAGATTTTAAAGAATCCGGCAGGGAAACCATCTGGTCCCGGTGATTTGTCATTTGCTAGTGAGAACACAACTTTTTTGATTTCCTCATTCGAGATGGATCTCGTAAGCCAGACATTATCGTCCGAACTTACCTCTAAGGAGATTAGATGCCGAGGGTCCGAGGTTGTGTTATGGTGGGCAGTTTCTTCGAAACGCTTCAGAAAGGCCTGCCGGATTTCTTTCCCTATCTCATTGTCATTTGTAAGAACTTGCCCTTCCGAATTATGGAGAGTTTTGATTACATTTTTATTCCTTCTTCCTGATGCAACTCGGTGAAAGTACTTTGTGTTTGTGTCAATTGATTTTATATGTGTGCGTTTGGCGCGCTGACCCCAGTAGGTTTTCTGAAAGTTAATTAATTCAGAGTGTCTTTTAAGGAGTCTTTTATGCTTATGTTCAAGGTTGTCATCATAGTGTTGGTATAGGCTATCTTGAATTTTTTTCCAGATTTTTCTCTAGAGTTTGTATTTGACGAAAGGTGTTATTTAGGGTGTTCTTGCACCAGAGTTTACTCCTCTTTTTTAATTCTAGAAGCTTCCTGGTTAATTTAAAAAGAGGAGAACCCTCTGTATCCACTCTTCATGCTTGCTTGACTATTAATTCATAATCTGATCTTTTAGTACAAGCCATTTCGAATTTAAAGGGTTGTAGTTTAGGTCTTTGGTTATCTTTGAGGTCAAGGGATATGTGACAGTGGTCGGATGTTGTAAATGGGTGGTTCTTAGTGCTTAGATTTTGGAAAGGTGTTTATGAGACTACTATGAATTAGAACTCTATCTAGTTTCTTAACCGTGTTATCAGGCCCGAATCTTTTTCGACGCCAGGTGAATTTATTACCAAAGGTTGGTAAATCAATAAGGTTGTGTTGGGTAATGAAGATTTGTATTCTTTGGAATCTATGGGTTTGGGCCGGGGGACCACCTAGTTTGTCAGCATCATAGGCAATTTCATTCATATCTCCAATTATCATGAAGGGTTCAGGATAAACATTGATTATGGTAGAGATTTTGTTCCAGAAAGCCAATTTCTGTTGTGGATTTGGTGATTTTTGTCTATTAGCAAGATGGATTATAAAGAATTGCAATTTCGTCCTTTTTATTTTGTAGAAAATATGTATAAAGAATTGCAATTTCGTACTTTTAAAACATGATTTTTTAAAATAAAAACTTATAAACATATTAAAATGTAGGTTTAGAATATATATATATATATATGTAATTTTATTTAAAAAAATTAAGATTAAATAAATGTTAAAATAATTTAGTGAGGTAGGGAGTGTTATAGGATTGAACGGTCGCTTATTCGCTTAGGTTTAAAAATACCTAAAATCTATTAATAACCTGAGTTTTGTCTATTAGCAAGATGGATTATAAAGAATTGCAATTTCGTCCTTTTTATTTTGTAGAAAATATGTACGAATTTGTCTAGAACTTAGAACAACCCATCATATTTAACCTCTTCAAACACTCATTGAGCCTCATTGAGCATCTCCGATCGCCTACTACATGCTCCAATCAACACAAAAGTAAATTTAAGCATTTCATTCGATTGTCTCATTGATTTTGTGGGTATTATTAATCAAAGTTTGAAAAAAATGAAGAAATTAAGCGATTTTCTAGTTGGTATATTTTTTCGTTTCCTTTGCAATGTGATGTTTTCTTGTATTTGCAATGAATTTATTAAATGATTGTTAAAAAATCTTATATTTGTTAATTTTTTGGGCAATTGAGGAACCGATGGTGTTTGGCGAACTGGCCGGGTAGAGGTTATGCTCTAATCTCGGTTGTGTTCTTCAAGTTTATGTCGTTAATTACCTCGGCAACATGGCCGAGCTAACTATTTCAGATCAATGAATTTCGCGGAGGGTAATTTGTTACGTCATCCCATGTCATTGAGTCCATTCCCGATTAATTAACCCCCTCGGAAATCTATAAAAGTTGTTAAAAACCAAATCAATTAAGGGACAAAGTCAAAAATATTGTCTTTTAACACGTACAATTCAACAAGATTATTGTTGTTTTTACAACTTTGGAATTTAGATACAAACCTCAATCTCTCTTATCTCGGGCTCATACGTAATTATTTAATTAAAAATAAAAAGGACTCAATTGTAATTTTATTTGAACCATCTTGCTAATAGACAAACCCCATGTTGCCAATAGACTCGATCCCCTTCAAAATAAGCGTCTTATTTCTCGTTTAAAAACAATCTTTTTTTGAATTTGCGTTAAATATTTAGCACACTCTTTATAAAACCGAGTTAATGAGAAAAATAATAAGCACGATTTTGATTAAAAACCGTGCTTAATTTAGAAAAATCGATCAAAGCTAAACACGTTCTATATTGTATAGCCATAACCGTGTTCCAATCTAGATTTTCTTTTATAATTTGCAACTCGGTTTAAACATTAACCGTGCTCTAACAATCTAGATTTTCTTTTTAATTTGCAACTCGGCTTACAATCTCATTCAAGGCCAAGAAGGTGCGAAGAGAACTTAATGCATCTCTTCAGATATTGTAAAAAGGCCAAGGAGGTGTGGGAGAAGCTTACCGCCCATCGCTTTGACACTGAGTTCTACGAAACTTCGTTCGCGACGTGGATGAGAGGTAACCCGTACATCTCTAGCACCGCTTCCTTTAATAATGTTTGTATGTGGAGAGATATTTTTGCAGTTACCCTCTGGTGGATCTAAAAGTGGCGCAACGAAAGAGTGTTCGAGGGCAAAGAGAATCATCACAACAAAGTGGGCCACATTATCAAATTAGCCAAGGACTACAAGATCAGCTGGAATAAATGCATGAGTAAGCATGCATGAGAAGAGCGAGAAGAAGATGGTGAAGATCGGGTGGGAGAAACTGCAGGAAGGATGGGTCAAAGTCAATACCGACGGAGCTGACTGAGAAATGGCCATGCTACAGCAGCAGGGGTGTTAGAGGGAATGCGTGGGAATGGCGTCGGGGGTTCCTCGTGAACATTGGAACTTGTACAGTACCCAAAATCGAACTTTGAGGAGTGTACCAAGGGCTGAAACTGGCCTGGTAGAGTGGCTATAGACAAGTGATTATGAAAACGGATTCACAACTCATAGCGACCCTCCTAAGGAACCAAAGAATCCCTCGGGGCCATTCCCTTGCTAGCCTTGTCCGTAACTGTCAAGGTTTAATTAGTAGAGACTGGATTGTCCAGCTTCGACATGTGTATCGCGAAGTCAATGGCATCGCGGATCACTTAGCTAGCTTACCTTTCAATTATGACATTGGCCTTTATTTATTGTTTGACCCGCCAGAGAGTATTTTATCTTTCTTGCACCATGATGTTAGGAGTCGGGCTAAAAAAAACAATTTTTTAAGCATTGGTTTTTGAAACCGTTCCCAAATTAGCATGCTCTTGTCCCTTATTTGTACTAGTGCAAGGCATGGGATCATTGTAATGACATGGTTATAGCAGGATTTTAAAGTGAATGACATTTGGAGCCGAGTGATCTTCAAGAATGGTTTGATCAATCCAATGATTATATGCAGTGGCGGCCGCAGGATCCTCCGAAAGGTGGGGCGGGCGTGAAATTTCTAGTGTGTACTAAGATATTGGCCTTGAATAAACTCCTTTACATAAGTTACGACTTTCAACTTAGCAATGAATTGTAGAAAAGTAGATTTACATTTGCTTGATTGCTATGGTAGTGGTTTCTCGTCATTCATTGGAAATTCAGGCATTTGTCATATTTAGGAGTGTAAACTTATCGAAATTCAATCATGCTAAATTCAAGGCTTTTGCATATTATCTAGGATTGTAAACTCATCAACTTTATAATATCTTTTGGTTCCCAAAGACATGTAGGGTACAAAAATATAAATATTACATAAAGCTTCACAAATTCAATTAATAAATTTCATTCTCAAAATCACATATACACAATAATTAAAACACAAAATTTATTCTCAAAATCACAAACTCTAATGAAAATTTCACAAAATTTATTCTCATAATCAAATCCTAATTTCACCAATTTTATGGGGTTTAATTAGTTTATAGCTAGATAATTTGTATATAATAGGGAGCTCGGGAAGTGGGAATATAATTAAATAAGGGGTAGAAACATAGAGAGCGGGTGCAAGTTGAACAAAGAATAAAAAAACTTTTTTGAGGGAGGTGGAATTTTTTTTTAAAAAAAAAGAGGCTAATTTCACCAATTTTATGGGGCTTAATTAGTTATAGCTAGATAATTTGTATCTACTAGGGAGGTCGGGAAATGAGAATATAATTAAATAAGTGGGTAGAAACATAGAGAGTGGGGTGCGAGTTGAATAAAGAATAAAAAAGCTTTTTGGGGGAGGTGAATTTTTTTTAAAAAAGAGGCTAGTAGGAATTGAACCCCAAACCTTTGATTTCACTTTACTTTCCTTCCTTTCCACCAACCAACTAAACAAAGTAGATTAATTGATTCTATATTCATCCTAGTTTTACTTATTACAACACTGCCATATATATAAATAATTTTTTTTCCAAAGTTCGGGGACGCGTGGGTCGAAGGGTGGGGTGGCCGCCTACGCTCGCCCCACCCTAGGGCCGCCCCTGATTATATGTCAACTTATTTATGGTTAGAAAAGAAAAAGAGTTACAAAAAAAAAAAAAGTTACAAAATAAAAAAGAGTTATCATACTTTATTACCACCTCATTCAAAGAAGTGAGTTATTTTTCTTACAATTGAAAGTGTGGATATTTTTTTACCACTCTAAGAATTGAGTTACTTTAATTAGTTTCTCCTACTAACAAGTATGAAATTGTATTTAAAACGAAAATTCATATTTCATATAACTTTTAGCTTAAAAACGTGATATATTTTTATTTGAAAAAATGCCCTAATGTACATGTATATATATTATCTAACCAATACCTTAGAATAATCCTCCAACTTATACAAACATGCTAGATAGGAATAAAGATTATTACATAATTAATGAACCCATAAAATGATCTCATCATCATCTTCAATTGAATATCCTCTGGCCAGGAGACAAAATAATCTTGGGATCAAACCTTGTTTTCCTTTGCTCAAATCTTGGCCATTGCTTCCCAAAGTGCTTCCTCCAAAAATCAATTAAGCTTGCTTGAAGCCAAGCCTTCAACACAGTGTGGGAGGTATTGCTTTACCATAATCCCCATCTCCTCACAAAGCCTCAATATCTCTTTGTTTTGCTCATCCAAGGCCTTCCACTCTTCGTCGGTGCTCAAATGTAGCAACCCCACCGTGTAGAACACATCCTCTTCGGGTATCACGGTAGTCATCCTATCGTCCCACCTATAAATAAATCACCCGAATACATCAATGGTTGATCGATCAATATGATCATAAGTAGGTATAATGGTGTTGTGCTACATACTTGTCGCGGTTCATTGGATAGACTAGCATCGGTCCTATGACCTTATCTTGCTTCGCGATGATGTTGACAAAGATAGCGGAGTTGAACTCGCTTATTTGAGATTTTGGAATGAAGAGGTTCATCCATGGGTGTGGAACATCCCATAGGCCTTTGGCTTGGAGCTCTATTTCGCCTTCTCGGACCCTATTGAGAAATTCGACGTACGTCAAATCCTTTGTAAAGATGAATCCCGGGAGAAAGGATAAGCCCTTTAGAAGCTCATCCACTTCCTACAAGCAAGAAAGCAATTATAAATAAGGCCTCAAATTAGGGTTCATAATCGGATAAGTTAGGGTTTCGGTTCATATCTACAACAAACTTACCTCATTGATGGATGTGTTGTAGGAAGGATCATAGTATTTTGCGACCTCCAAGCAATAGATGATTCCACTAGGAGCCGGTAGAGACGAAATCCTAATCTGATCGGAGAGCGAGAAGAAAGACGATCTCCAGTTGTTAGAAGGGCTGATTTTCGGCATCAGAAGAGTGCCTTCGACGTAGTTGATGCCGTTTAAGATACCTTGGACATCCTTGTTGTTAGAGATGAGGAGCTCTTGATCTCTTGCAAAGCTTTCGAAGTCATTGTACAACATTCGGATCCATTTTACCTGTAAATCATACAGCCGATCGATGAGTTCAAAATACAAGCCAAGTTATGCGTCATATGAATCTTAATTTTACCATGAAAATCATTCAATTTATTATTATTTTTCTTACAATAATCCCAATGATAAATTGCACTTAATACTCCGTAACATTTAGGAGTAGTTTTGGTTAATATATATGATGGCATTGTAATATTTCAGAAAATATCCCAAAGTTAAGGATAGTCCTGGATAAAAAAATCACCTATATGTATAAAATATAATTTTTTTTCAAAATATAATAATCGGTCAAAAACATTAGATTAATTTCTGTATTTAAATAGTCATTATTAGTTATAAAAACTAAGAAAAAAATTAAAATTAAAGGCTAAAGAGGTTTAAACTTATAATCCAATTCCAATGGTCTAAATATCAACACTTTCCAACTAAGTTAAGGAAATTCTATGTGTGTTATTACTTCTTTTTATACTATATATTATTTATAAAATTAGTAAAAAACTATATATAAAAAAAGACCCATAATAATAATAATAATAATAATAATAATTATTATTATTATTATTATTATTATTATTATTATTATTATTATTATTTACTTCCGAACTAGAGGAGGGCTCAAGCAATCACATACTCCTTACATATATTTATAAAATATTTTCAATTAACTTATAATTAAATATTCAATCAAAATTCCAAAACGTAGAAATTTCAAAACCAAAATTGAGAGGGCTATGAGAAGTTTAAAAGTAGGTTGTTGAGAGAATGAAAGGATGTGAAGAGACCAAAAGAGTCCCACATCGATAATATGAACAAAGAAACCTTAGTATATAAGTTAGTGGGTTACTCCTCCTATTGCCAATCGGTTTTAGGATGGAACCCCGCTCGGCTTATGTGCTAGACTATGAGTGCAAGGGCACACGTGTGCACATGACCTCCAATCCCGAGTCCCAACAGACGGTTTTCTCTTCTCCCGCTCTCGTAACTTCTCTACCATGGTGGTTTTCATTTTCCACTAAATCAAATCCTCATATCACATGGTATCAGAGCAGGTCCGAGACGGGCAAAGGTCGAGGTCTCCACACTTATAGAGATATTGTCTCAATGAAAGGTGTAACAAGAGATGTAACATATCCTAGCTTAGTCATATCGAGGTCATCAGAGTATAAGATCAATGATGACAAGATGATCATCTGAGGTGCCACTAGGTACTAAGATGCAAGGGAACAACATGACATTAGGAATGCAATATTCACATACATAAACGAGACAATTAGAGCACATATCCTCATAAATAGTTACATTTTAGAAGACATGCGTCATGTATGATACTAATAGCACACGCAGAATCTACTCACAATGTGGTGTGTGAGCATGCACGGTGTCAGACTATTCATTCTTAAAGGCATAAAACAACGTCATGGGGCATGAGGGAACATTATGAGACAAGTAGATAGGCATGATACTAGTTGAAATCACACAAGGCATAATGAGTATCAAGGTGTAACACCAATCATCTTTCAATGACATAAGGAATGAATGTCAATACTATCGAGGACCTATTTTAAGTAGGATCATATCATCAAGCAAGTAGGGCATAAATGTACACAAGCCACAAGTCATGGGTCCTACAAGATACTAATGTCTCGATGAAAGGCGTAGGTATGCAGCATACGACACATGTACATTTAAAAACTTAGCACCAATATACACAAGAGGCCAAGCCAATCATAACGCATCCATATGGGAACAAGGAAGAAAGATAGAGGGGGACGACATGAGCCTAAGAGGGTATAACACTATATGGATATAAAGGACATATGCACATGGATACGACTCAATAAATATCAGTACACGTCATGTATTTAACTCAGTAATGTATCAAGTCATTCATATAGTAATGCATCAAGTCATTCAACCTAGTAGCAAGTCATGTAAACACATATAGTGCTACCATTATAACCAAACAGAGATTTCCAAGGGTAATGCCGACTTATCCCCACAAACTCAAAACCCCGTTTCCCGTGGAATGCTTGTGTGACTCGTTTCGAGAACATAGAAGGGTACTCAAACTACTCCGGAAAGAAGATGTCAGAGTTCAGAGAGAAGTTAATGACAAGGAGACATCAGTCGACCACTGCGAGAATCGAGGAGGATGACCCCATAACACAACCCATTCTATCTACTCGGAACCGTTAAAAGTTTGATACTCTAGCACACTGACCATCTCGCGGCATGACCTATGGTGTCAAGTACCGTACTCATCACACGCTCATGTAGTCAACGTTCTCGAACCTAATTCTCGGATAAGATTGGATTCCCAATTCCATTTCCCATAAAGACATCAATACCATAAAGAACAACTCGATCAGTATACCAATTGAGACATGAAAGAAGATAGAATGGGAGGAAATCAGAATGAACAAAATAGGCATCCCTCAACCATCACTAACCTTTAACCAAACTTCTTCGAACCAGAGACAAAACCAAAGGGAAAGACACCAACAAGTGAATCATGGAGGAGACTGCTCTATAAGAAGGAAATTTCGACTATACCGAAAGGAAAGGCTTCCTCACTAATCCCACTTACATAGATATGCAACACTCAGTCTAAGTATATCAACAGATTTCTGATTCTACCATAATAGCACTCAGCACAGAATCAGTCAGTGATAAATATAATGATCTCCTTCGGGGGAGATTGCCCTCATGCTCAATTGATATAAAAGCACATCAAGCTATCTAATGCCGCTCTTCGAGGAGCGACTGATCGGAGGGGCAAATACCTCACGATCTCTACCTAACTCGCCACTCAACCACCGCGGTGCAATTCCTTAGAGTCTTCTAGGCCCATCTGTAAAGAATAAGCTATATTTCTCCTACCCGTTCCCAATCTACATCTAATAGGGATGATCTAACGCCATTCTACCCACTCGATCCCCATTGTTTGATTCCTCTTACTTAGTAGGCCGAGGTCACATTTAGTCCATTTGAGTTAGTCATATTAAGTTCATTTTGCCCCTTTCAAATCCTTTCGAAATTCGTGGGCGGCTTTCAAAACATACACTCGACCTTTGCTTACCCGAATTGCATAACCTGGCTCTGATACCAAATTTGTAACGGCCCGGATATAAATACCCGGGTTACGTTTCGAAGGTCGGATACCTTCGTTCGGATGTTGCAATTCAGGTACGGGTCGAGGTTTCAAACCTCTAAAGATCAGTATTTAAAGCGGGGATTTCAAACCCAGAGTAATCGAAGTCGCGGAAATACAATTGAAAGAAACTGCGAAAGCGGAATTAAAGTACAACTTGCCATGGCAAGGCTGGGTCAAAACCAAATCCATAAAACATAGATTCAGGAAAGCCTTTAGCCAAGTTAGCGGGTTAGTCCGGTTCTTCGCATTCGCCGGGGGGGGGGGGGGGGGGGGGGATTCCCACTCCATAGGAACATAAAACAAGCATACCTAAAAACAATTTGTGCGAGCGGGGTCAGACCGAGTCCCCCCAACGCACTCTGTCCCGCAAGCAAGTATACACATACGCTATACCTATAATAAAGATGCTCTAATGTAGTACGGAAATTTAAATCACACTAGCATGCTCCTAGTTGGAAGAATATGCAGAATAACTGTAAAGGCGCCCAAAGAATGTCAAGTGGCATATCCCTCTCCTACCTTTTCACCCCTTCCCGTTAGTGCAGAGACTGGCCAGTTCGAGGCCATAACATATCATATCTCATCATAGCATATCATATCTCATCATCATATCATATATCATGCTCATGCCCGATGGTTCTGGGCTATCTCATCATCATGCTCATGCCCGATGGTGCTGGGCTATCTCATCATCATGCTCATGCCCGATGGTGCTGGGCTATCTCATCATCATGCTCATGCCCGATGGTGCTGGGCTATCTCATCATCATGCTCATATATCGACAATGCTGACTCAGGGCACCCGATGAAGCTGGGCTACCCTATGACCCTAACAAAGACTCTAGGACTCACAGATAACGGTCGTTCTGTTCTCAAACACACTGAGTATCCGAATGCTCAATCACAAGTGCAATTCTAGCATGATACTACATGGCATGCTTTAAATGCATATGAAGAACCTAGTATGTCATATGATCACAAGCAGGAGATTTCTCTTTCGAATCTGAGTAAGCCCATAAAGGAACTTACCTGGATAAGCAGAACAGCAAAAGGCAGAATCGATGTATACAGCAAGTCATGCATCACAGATGATAACCTATCATATATAAGTAATGTATATGAGTCTACTTCTAATTTACACTAAGCATATCTCAATCACACAAGGCGCCCCCAACTATCACATATAAGTTCACGAAATCATAGAATATCGCATCTTAACATTAATTCATCATTATCATCTCAAATCACCTCGTCATGCATCGCATACCATCTCACATCTCATCTCATCTCAATATCTAACATCCCATAATCTCAACATTTGATCATTTCAACTCATCATTATACCATATATCGACCATTTAGGAACATGCATCATTATCTCATATATAAGTCATAATATTCATACTCTAATGAATCATCATATAACATATCCATAATCATATGTAAGAACATATCATGCTTATCAGATTAAGATATCACCATAAATTATATATATCATAACATGTCACAACAATATCAACATATCATGATTTATATACACACAAGGTAGAGAAGTAAGTCAACTTCCCAAGATTTCCCAAAACTCTTTAATCTCAAGTTAGACTAAAACATTCTTTAAAACATAATCTCAAATCATACTCGACCCAAAACCCCTTTACAAAGCACTGCCTTTTAAATCAATTTATTCTATTATTTTATCAAAATAAACCCGGCAAGGTTAGAATATTTCCGAAAATCTCCTTTTCAAATGATTAATTCAATTTCCGACCCTTAAAATATTTTCCCAAATTCATTTTCTAGCCCAAGTCCAATTAAGATATTTCTAATCCGAACAATAAAATCATATAATATTTTATATCCCATTTATTTACTAATTAAATTTTAAAATTATATATATATACACACACATATATCAAGGTAAGTCTTAAACCTTATAATCATTTTAACACATTTTAGAACACATTTCCAAAATCACAATATAACACATAATATATCCCAATAATCTATTTCTAAAACAATATATATAATATATATATTAAATTTTCTGGAAAATATTATTTATCTCAAATCTCAGAATAATATATAATAATAATAATCTTTTAATCAAATAATAAATATATCAAACTATATAATAACATAACAATATAATATACACATAACATAACACATATAAATAATAAAACCCAACCAAATGGCCCAACTGAAAGGAACCCAGAGGCCCGACAAAACAAGCCCAAACCAAAACCCAGAGAAATGGACCCGCCCCAGCCCAAGACCCGGCCCATACCCAAATCCTCAAATTCAGATTTTAAAAGAACCGAACTGAACCAAGAAAAAGAGAATACAGGCTGAACCGGACCCATTTAATAAGAAAAGGAAAGGAAGCAAACCGGATCAATGAAATAGAACATGAACCCAACCCGAAATCCATTGTTCATCATCCCTCTCCCCAGGCTCGGTTTCAAATCGGACAAAAAAAGGACGGAGGGACGTTGCCGCCGGCGATGCTCTAGCCCGACCACTCTCACATACCCTTCCTGACTCTAACAAGATGAACAAACCAGAGAGAACCAAAGGAGGGGGAGAAGAAGAGGCTCACCGAGGCTCGGAATGTTCGCCGGAAATCCGTCAGGGTTCGATTCGGGAATCGTCGATGTCGGAATCAATCGATCTTGCCTGGGTCGGCAATGGGAGGTCAAAAAGCAAAGCTTTACTTTTTCGACTGAAAGGAGGATGAAGGAATCTTACCAACTCGAACGGAAACAGGGGAAAACGGAGGGGAAGGTGGCGTCGGCGGCGACTCGGGGCCGCTCGGCTCAGGCTCAGCCTCACCTGGAACGTCGGCGTCGAGGAAGACCATGGAGTTGTTGCTGTTGCTGGTTGTGGAAGGAGGAGGTGGAAGGAAGTGTTTGTGGTGGCTGGTTTTGGCTTCGCAAAACAGGGCTCCATTCCCTCGGCCCTTGGCTCGAAATGGAGGTGACGACAATGATTGTAGTGGAGGTGGAGAGGTGGTGCAGTGGGGGTGTCGGCAAGAAGGCAGAGGAAGGAGGCGTTTGAGATGAGGCTGGTAAACAGGGAGTTGAAGGGAGAGAATGGAGAGAGAGATGCATTTGGGGCTAAAAGAAACCGGTTTATAGATGGGGTAATGGTGGTGAGATGCTGTGTTTGAAATGAAATAAAGAGGAGAGGGGTTGCGGATTGACAAAACAGACAAGAGCAGAGGTGAGTGTTGGCACTTTGCCAAGAATGGGAAGGCAAGGCCTTGGAGGTGGAGATGCAGGCTAACTAAAATGGGCAGCTAGCTGCCTACTACACGGCAAGGAAGGGAGGGAGACCACTGGTGGTCTGATCAAGTAAGGAGAAGAAGACAAGGTGTAGAAAAATACAAAAGTGGTCCCAAAATCACATTATTTAAAATTCCGGAATTAAATCCCAAAACCCACTCACTAGACCTTATCCCGACGCGATCGAAGTAAATTTTCAAATTTGAATAAATAAATAATTCGATAAATATTTTCAAGTCACAAGACTTGAAAGCAGAAATAAAATCCGTTAGGAAATCCGATTTAAAATGATGTCGGAACTTGCTTCAAATTTTATTTTATTTTTATATAAAATAAATTATTCGAGAACGAAAATTTCTAAATTTTCCTGAATATCAAAATCTATCCATTATAAATTATTGTTTAATAGGAAATATTATTATAAAATCTTCCGGTCTTTACACATACCAACAAGGCCATCATCCCTCCAAGATTTGGCATATGATAGTGTCTCTGGAGTCAGGCCACTTTGAATACACAACACCATTTCTCTCAACTCATCTTGGATACCCTGCGAGGTACGGTCGTCCAATAGTGTTTTCAATCTTCTGAGGCAATGGTGAAAGTATTCTCCCTGGTATTGTAATAACTCCAACTCCATTGCAAACAATTAGTAATGAGGTGTAGTGAACCGTAAGATAGGATCACGACTGGGTTAGGTATATATACAAATCAATAAACACACAAAACAAAGAAATAAACTTGATTCCCCGGCAATGGCGTCAATTTGACGGAGGGAAAGTCGTTGATTTCCCTTATCAAAATAATTTTCAAACAAAACAAACTAGTATAGTATGCAAGTAAGGGGTCGATCCCACAGAGAAACAAGTATTTCCAAGAATCGTGCAATTATTGAATGAAAAGTAAAAGATGGGATAAATAAAAGTAAAAGAAAATAAAAGAAACTAATACTACCTCCGTTGCAAAATATAAGGGTGTTTACTATTTGACACGTTTTTTAATGAGCTAAAAATTCCATGAAATATTAATTTTTTTAAAATTTTTTCACATAGTATTATACATATTAACAATATGTATAATACTATGTAAAAAAATTTAATAAAAATTTAATATTTCTTGGAATTTTTAGCTCATTAAAAAAACGTTCCAAATAGTAAACGCCCTTATATTTTGCAACGGAGGTAGTATAAACTAAAACAAGTAATAGATAAAAGAGATGTTTTCACCCACAAATTCTCGACATTGTTTTGCTTTATTGGTCGTTGAATCCAATTAAAATTGTTCTCAATGAATTCCTCCCATCTTAGTTTATATAGATTAAACCACAATGTGTAAATTTAACCACTTACACCTTTATGTAACCAAAGCACGACTGAGATTTAACATAAAGATAGAATCTAGTCACATGAATAACACCAAGCAAACAAGGTAACCGATATTTAAGACATATGTCGAAATCCCCACTTAGTCATGATCAAACAAGGTTCTCACAATCCTAAGCATGCTACTACGGAATTCATTCAATGAAGAAAGAACAAATACCTTGGAAGATACTATCATGGTAGCTAATCACAATAATATCAACAATAAACACAAGAGAAATCGAAAGATATCAAAGAGAGAAACAATAACTTATTAGAAACTCACAACCAATCAACCAAGTCTGAAAAGTGTTGATGAAAACAACGGAGAATTAGCCAAGCATGGTTTATCTAACTTCTCTCTCTTGAATGGAAAATCAAACCCTAAAAACCTAATGAATTGAATAAGAAAAGATGGATGTAAATCTGAATGTTAGTCAATTAGATGATTAGATGATTCATAAAGCTACTGAAAAATATGTCTAATAAACAGCCTCAAGTCGTCAGCCAAAACCCTAGAAAGGATAAATAGAGATTCCATAAAGATAGAATTGGGCCGCGTTGGCACAAATCCGGAAACAGCGAAATCGGCGGGAGCCGCTCTTTCGCGGTGGTGAGTTGGTATTTAGCGGCATAAAAATCTGTGATTTTCCAGACATGTAGAGCTCGTCAAGAGCTTTCTAACGCATGGTCATAATAGACAATCAGACATTTGGAGCTCTGGGAAATCGTGTTTTAAGTTCAGCTTGCTGCGAGGACAGCTTTCACAGCTCGCTGTTGTTTAAGCTCTTAGACCTTGATTCCTTGCTCCATTGCTCCTTGACTTATCTTTTCTCTTTTCTGGCTTGTCCCTTAGCCTCTTTTTTGGTCTCTTCCCATGCTCTTCAACATGTCGGGACTACGAATCTGCATAAATATAATAAAATAGCGTAGTTTCCGAACTTCACCACTAAAAATGCACAATATGCAACAAACCATAAAACATGATTGTATGACAATGAAATGCATCTAAAATTAGCCTATAATGCCTACTAAAATATGCCTTATCAATAATCTTGCAAATTGAAAATACTCCCTCTATGCTCTTAGCTCTACCTCGAGGCTGATTGGTTTTCTGGTGTTGTGGGTCCTTGACTCATTGTTTCGTAGTTAGTTACGGAAGAGGAGTAGTCATGTGGCCCTCACTAGTACAAAATTGATCTAATATCACAGATATTTAAGGTCTAATATCACATATTTAAAGAAATAAAGGTTCGGGCTTCAGCTCAGTGGGCTAATAGGTACGGCACTCTAATATCACGGATATTGCGGATGATGAAATCAACAAGAACCTTTTAAATCAACAACAAGATACAAATATTTATTTTGGAAGAAACAAAAACCTAGGCTTGGAAGAATATGGGAAATGTACAAAGTCTTATAATGCTAAATAATTCCCTTTAAGAATGAGTTAACAAATTAAGCTATTTAGTTCACTACTTGGATTTTCAATCAGTAGGGATGCTTGAACGTTGCTTCAAATTACGGAAGACAAATGAGAAAAGGCTTGAGTTCTCTTTCATGCTAGTGAGCTTAAATGTTTGTTTGCAAAACTAGCATTGCTAGTGGAAAACTAGCATTGCTAGTGGAAAACTAGCAAGGGAGGGAGGAAATGCTAATTTTGCAAAAAAAAAAAAAAAAAAACCTTTTCATCCGGTTTTAGGTTAACAAAGTAAAAAAAAGGCATAAAGCAGGTGTATGGAAAAGGAGAGGAGAGAGGGATTATTCCATGTGCATTAAATGTCGGCCCCCACATGCATTGAATGCACAACCAATTCCCGCCTAAAAATAGCAGGGAGAGATGATTGGGAGGAAAAGTAACAGAGCCATCATTGAAGCTGATTGGGAAGCAAAGGTGGTCTCAGTTACTAGTTATATGCTAGACAATATGAATTACATGCCACGAAAAGGGTGACACGTGTCAAATACAAAAAGCATATATTAACGAAAATGGGTAAGAAAGCTTATGGTATTTGTTTTACATGTCGGATAAAATTTATGTGCTAGTTATTATGGTTTACGTGCCACCAACATCTAAACTTATGCCATAAAAATAAAATTTCATGCCAATGATATTTCGATGTCTACGAATTGCTAACAAATCCATGAAGTCCATGAATTATACGATGGGGAATCATAAGTTGCTGGCATGGTTTAGCGTTCGGTCAACGCACAATATTAAGTTTTTGGCACATATTTCATATTGGTTGACATATGCAACTAATCACTGGGTTGTCCGTATTTCCGATCCTTCTTCAATAACACCACTTCCACTTTCCCTCTCTCCTCTGCGAAAAGCTGATCTCCTCTCTCTTTCCTCTCTCTCATATGCATTTAATGATCCCCTATACCCCTTTTTCATTTTTTTCTCTCTCTCTCCCCCCTCTCCCACCATTTGCAAATGTCATATCTCTTTCCTCTTCCTCTCTCTTCATTTAAAGTACTCCATCATTACATTTAACTTGTGAAAGAAAGTCATATCCACTTGCTATTTCTGCAATTTTTCGGACACAACTACTACTTTTGCAAAATTTGGAGGGGAGGAATAACTTTTGCAAAGATTTTAACTTTTTGGTATATTCAATGCTATTTTCTCTTTTAATTTTTTTTTCCCTTCATGTCTTTCACTCTAAAATAGGCGTGGCCACGGGTCCGACCCGACGGGTCGACGGGTTCGACCCGCCGGGTCAAGGGTCGGGGAAGGGTGACCCGAACCCTAACTCGGGAATCCCACGGGTTGGCGGGTTCGGGTCACCCGGCGGGTTCCAGGGTCGACGGGTCGACCCGGCGGGTCGAAACCCGTCGGGTATCTGGCGTGTCAACCCGTCGGGTATTATTTTTATAAAACGTAAATAAACGCAGAAAAAAAACGTAAATAACTTACTAATGTCCATATTTTAACTGAGAAAGAACACTAAATAATAAAGTTACAAATATTTGGTCATAGCTAGTTTCTGTGGATGCTTTAATTGGATATGACGACTGAAGTTCCCATATCCTCCTCTATTCGGGTGCATGAAGACCATCCCGTAGAAGTTACAACTGATTTTGCAACTGTTTTCATCCCTCGGGTGCTTTGTGAACCAACATGTGAAAATAGCGGCCCGAACTTGGGACACACTCAACTGACTCAAGAGCATGTGCGTTTCTTGTCGCGGGACTTGGCCACTGGATTCGCCCTCCTCATCATCGTGTCACGGGCCTGAAACTCTGGATTTGCAATCTCTTGTCCTGCTGCTCATCACGTCGCGGGGCTTAATACAAAGCGTTTTTCAGAGTTTGAGATGAGGTGTGAGTAAAATGGGAGGGAGGTGAGACTTATTTATAGTCAAAATAAGGAGGCAAAAGAAGAAAGGAGACCATTGGGCAACGTTCGACCCGGCGGGTCCAACAGTCGACCCGGCGGGTCGAACGTTGGAATATCGAACGTTGCCCCTTTTTTTTAAATTTTACGGATGGTTTCGCACTTGAGCAGTTTAGCTTCGTAGCCTGATGGTTTTGTACTACGTTTTACAAATATTCAGTTTATTTTATGTCATTATGTCACTCGTAAATCGTAATACGGTTCGAAAATTGAAACCGTGATTACGTGTACATCGACATTCGACACTACACACACTGACATACACATACCATGAGTACATGACACTAACACGAAGTCTCTAATAGTGTGACACACTCACACTTCACACACCTGCACTGCTAGAGCCTAGAGTCCTAGACGACCTAGACACATAGTCACCTGAAGCCGAGCCCGAACCTCCTTAGATTTGCATCTTGTCGGGATGCTTCCTCGTCATATGAAACTTTAGATTTCCGTAACCGGCGCCTCTCGTAACCTTGAACTTGTGACCGCAATGACGACAAACCGCTTCGACCTTCCCTAGGTCTAGCTCGACCTTGTCGAAATGGATTTCAAACAAAGTCACGGATTGATCGGACATGATAACGTTATTACGAAAATGAAATGTATGAGTGTAATGAAATGAAATGAACAAAGGAGACAAGATTTATAGGCGTATTGGGTTGAACTAGCCGTTGCACAACGGCTAGAAATTTCAAAAAAAAAAAAAAGGTTTGACCCGGCGGGTCGACCCGCCGGGTCAGCGGGTTTTAAAACTCCCGACCCTAACCCTAACCCGCAACCCGCCTTGACCCTTTGACCTGAGAACCCGCACCCCCGGGTCACTGACCCTACGACCCGGCGGGTCACGGGTCGACCCTTGACCCGTGGCCACGCCTACTCTAAACTACAAAGGACTTCTTCTATTTTATAAGAGGTATATAAGATCCAAAACAGACTTCTGCCGTTAATTACGTATAGGGGATGTGCTTATGTGGTTGAAGATCCATGTACTTCTTTGCAAGCCCAAAGCAGATAGCATATACCTGCATTTGAGATGAATAAAACATCATTGTTAACTACTTCAATCAGACACCAAAATATCAGCTGCCATGTTAGAAACAACATGAATTGAACTTCTAAAAAAGAATTAAAACGGCATAGACACAATTAACCAGCACCGCTGAAAAAACAATGAATCCCCCCATTGGTAGTTTATACCCAACAACATATACAGCGAATAAAATCAAAATCAAAATCATACGAACTACGTGGAATTGAAATGTGATATAAATTTTGTAACTAACTTCAAGCTATTGACGAGGGTTTTGAATTCGCTTTCACGAATTTTGGACACCCTGATGAGTTGCACATAAACGAAGGCAACAATTTACAGGAGCTATTGCAAAATTGACCAATCTCCGATCGGAATCTTTAAAGAAACCATGGAAGGGAAAAAGGGAGCTAATTTAGAGCTTACAGCCCGTCTGCTAGTACTGACTACTGTAGCAGCATCATATATATGATAACAGTAGTATTGTATAGCACTACGCCATTTTGCAAGTTAGGTGACGTACATTTGTGGATTCGTCGCTTGAGATCCCTTGAGGCGACGTACCATATACAACTTCGTCACCTGATTCGAATCCAGGAAAAGTCAAAGGAGACCGAAGCTCGGGTGACGAAGTTATCATTTGTTCGTCGCTTGAGTAAATTCAGGTGACGAACATACATAGAGTCGTCACCTGAGTAAGAGTCGGTAGGCCCACATTAAATTGCATGGTGTTGGGGCGACGAAGTTATTATTTATTCGTCGCTTGAGTAAATTCAGGTAACGAACGTATGTAGAGTCGTCACCTGAGTAAGAGTCGGTAGGCCCACATTAAATTGCATGGTGTTAGGGTGACGAAGTTTGAATGAGTACGTCGCCTGAAGGAGGGGTAGATCTGACACATTTATTACTATAGTACATCTACTGTGTTGGTTACATGTAACTTGCAAGTGTGAAGACACCGTTTTAAAGATTACCAAAAATTTGCAACACGCGATTATATTCAAGAATCAAGCATGGGGAGTATTCCAATCTTGCACGGAGGAGTCCTTCGAGCGGCGCCGTGGTTGCTTCACGTCCAATGGCGGTCCGTACCCGAGGTCATGGGGTATCTGGAATCAGTATGGCTCATCCATCGGACAAGCCTTGTCAGATGTTACACCGACCACATTCTCAACTTTAGAATGAGGACAACAAATAGGTACGCATATCCTTTCCTCCTTTTACCCATGTATCTTGTTCCTAAATTTTGAACTTCGTTCACCGCGGTCACATCATGCAATATGTGTAGGGTTGAAAGCCAGCATAAAGTGTTGAAGGAAGCATTGCACTCATCCATAGGTGACTTTGGTGTCATGGTGGATGTCATTCACTGAGTTAATGAATGTCAGATGCATGATCTCCAGACTGCTTTGCAGATAGATCATTTCAAATGGCCAACTAACGCAAACAACGCCCCCTTATTTGACGAGGTTAAGCACGTAGCTTTGAAGAAGTGTTTCAAATATCTCTACGATCAATGGAGGGTCGTTGTCGATGGAAAAGTATCTGAACAGCGCACCAAACGGTTTTGGAGAGTTTTCTATGGGCTATCGTGTGTGCACGATGTTCAGCGTTGTGTTGTTGAAGGAGCTCCAATATCACCGGACGACATCCACCCATTTTGGAAAGATCTGTCGTGGGACGAATCTAAAAATGCTGCCTTACCCTATGCCATGTCGTCTTCGTACACTGCGTCCAATGAAGCCTGTGACTCGGATCTGTACCCACCCACGCTTGGTAGTGTACGTTCAAAGGGGATACCCAAAGGGGGAAGGAACCCTTGCAAAATGAATCCCTTGCGATATGAGGAATATCGGGCGGATTTTGAAAGGGAGGAAGCCAGAGCAGGTCATCGTGGTAGAGACCGAAACTCCCGACCTCCGTCTGTCACACAATACTGGGGTTTTAGCTAGGGTCACAACAGTGTGGACCTTTTTATGTTCAGGCACATTACAACAGCTGTGAACACCATAGGAGATGGTCACTGCGGATATCGAGCTTTGGCACAACTGATGTTACGGCCAGGGGAGGCACGGTTCGCAGATATGAAAGGGTTATTGTGCAACCATTTGGAAGAGAATCATCAACTTTACACTGGTTGTTACATGAGAGGGTATTCGCTGCGAGAGTTTGTCGACCTGCATAGTTACTCCGGCATAGTGAGAGGTGACAGAAGATACTGCATCGAGCTACCGATCATGGGCCTTGTGTTTGCGACCGTCTACAAAGTGCCTCTCATCGTCTTATCTTGGCACCAGCCCTTTACATGCCTCCCTATATACACCGAACAACCAAATAATGCCCCTCATGAGGCCACACTAGGGTTGGCATGCATCGGGAACCAAGATCATTTTGCGGCGGTGAGAATGGGATGTGTTACTCTCGCTTCAATTGAATTTCATCCTTAATTTACAAAAATTAACATTGTACTATACTTTTTGCAGATGTGGTTACGGCCCAACGCTCCTTTACCTCCTCCAACACATCAATGGACAACATGCCATCATCCGAGTGTCAATGGATGGGATACTCGCTTCCAAGTTCCATTTGATAGATTTAGAGCATTGCGGGTTCAGGAAGGTCCCCCCTACATTATGTTTAGCAGTCTTGACACGATGTTTAATTATCGGCGTTGTTTATCAGGTTTAATCCGCGTATTTGCGGTGGATATAGGGACACCCTTAGAAAATATTCCGTACTAATCTAATATCCCGGTTTATTCCGTCCGAGATATTTTGACGAGATATTATCTCTAATATTCCGGGCGTATGTTATAGTTTGTCCCCCGTAATATTTGATTTTATCATATTTTCTCATTTAATCCTAATATTCCGGTTTTGTTTATTAATATCCGTGATATTAGGTCTTTAACTATTAAAATTTTCTTTTCATAACCTTGAAAGGCATAAAATCACGGATATAATAGATCCATGATATTAGAGGTATGTGATGAAATTGAACTTTTGTACTAGTGCATGTTGATTGGGTTGATCTAGGCCGTGTTTGTGATCTCTGAAGATCCCTCATCTAAGTGAGGGGACGTCGTGTGATTCACATTTCTCCAAGATTCGTCCATTGCCCACTGAGGATTTCCGTTTTTCGTCTCTTCAACGGTGAGAGATCGCGCCAGTGTCAGCTTTTCCATGTGCTTACTATCCACTTTCTCTCGCCAAGTCTTCCATCCTCGCTCAACTGGATTCCTACTTGGTCCATAGTTTGAGGGTTTTTTTCCTCGTCTTACTTAATCGATTGGTTCATAAACCGATTGTGAATTGTTTTGAATTTTTTTTTATTATATCATGACGGTTTGTTCATCTTACTCTCATTGCGCCCTCTCAATTTACTTGTATCCGATATTTTGAATTTTTACTTGAAAGAAAAATTTCGAAAGGCAATTTCTTTTGACTTGGTGTTTGAACATTTTATTTACTTAATGTTATTGTCAACTTAATAAGTATCTGTCAATCCATAATTTTTTTGGTCAGCGGCATATTTGATATTTGACAATTTTGATTTAACTTGTTGGAGCTCCGGAAGGTTTGGATTTTGTTTAATAGGTAAGGATATCCTTGAGGGGGGGGGGGGGGGGGGGACGTTGACCATGAGTACACATGGCATCCAGCGTGGCAGTGGGCCAGCTGCCAGCACATACAGTAGCTCGTTCTCGCCCATGCATGGCACGAGCCAAGCGTACTTAATTCCTTAATTGTGTGTCCTTATTATTAATTACCATAAATCAAAAAAAGAAATCATTAACTACTAATGTAGAAAGCTTCTCCACCACATTTTTAATTTATTGCCTAAACTCGACCCAGATAATGTAAATTAAGCACGACCAACTCTCTGAGACAATGACATACCTTTAATTATTATTATTTTTATAGTAAGCAATACCGCAATAAGTAAAATGTATTTACAAGCATAGATCATTTTTTATCCTCCTTTAAAAATATGATATTACATAATTCTCTACTAAAGAGGAGGTTCATCGTATTACAAATACTTCTTGCTTTAGCAATATAATTAATACTTGGGTTGGACTCTCTATAGTAGTAACTAAATTTGATGTTATTGAAGTTGCTTTTTTTTATTCGTATCATGTCCATTGTTCTGAGGATTTTTCAAGGGATATTGTAACATATGTAAGAGATAAAAATAGGATTTACACCAATCTAATTTTCAAGGGATATTTTGATCCTTTTAAACTATATAAAATTATTTAATACAACAATTCAACGCCAGAGACACATATATGACCTTATAAATTTATAATCTATTGGGTTTTTATTCACACAAACAATTTACTTACTGATCAAGTAAAATAATTAATTAAAGTGCTACTCATTGGCATAAGATAATGTCATGTATATGTGTATTAGCTAGGGCATTTGTACTAATACCCTAGCTAATACACATATACATGACAGATAATTTAAACAAGATTTGTAATTAACTTTGATGATATATTTTTGCTTTGTTTCGGCCTTCAAAATTAATCAACAAATTCCTCAAAATTAAAAAAATACATTAGTTCACAACTGTTAGAAATTATTTTCTATCGTTTAGATATCTTAACTTATACAATAATAAAATAACTTTTTTTTTGATATAAGTTATCTTATAAAAAAATTCTTTGAAAAAAATTTCAAAGTAGGTTTTGCCATCTCATTAAACGGGCGTCACATATTTATAATAATTTTAATAAAATATATATGTCTTCCAATTCTATATTAATTATTGGATTATAAGTTTATAACCCAATTATCGTAATCATCACCATTATGAACCTATAAATCACATATGTTCATTTTTAAAACAATTATGTATTCAGGATTAGAAGTATATTTTAATAATGTCATTATATATATATTATCGATGAATATTTATCTACTCTTTTTTTGTTGACATGTTTATAATTGAGACATTACTTTTTGGTTAATTGAGATATGTTAAATGATGGACTATACATATTTCTAGTATTCAATACCAAAGTCATAATTGATGTTGTCACATGCCATCTTCTAGTGAAAATATTTCTACTCGGAAGTTTAATTAATGATATTTTCACATTTTATTAATAATACCATATATTAAGCTACTTATTTATTATTTTTAAAATTATTTTATTAATAACAATTTTGAAAATAGAGCAATCTATTTTTTGGCATAACTAAATTAATTTTATTTATATAATTGAAAATATCTAATTATTTATGTATTTTGTTTGATTTTGACAATGTTCAATTGTATCATATACTTTTTAAATTTGGATAAATTTTCTAAACATGCTTAATCGAATTTAATTTTTGTTTTAATCAATTTTTCAATATAAAAATATGTTTCAAATCAATATTTTTATCTTACAACATTTCATTCATTTTTAAACATTTCCATGCTTTATTTGATTCTATTTACTACATTTGTTAATAAATATGAAATCAAAATTAGAAGTTTAGGTTATGTTTGGCAAAAGGATAGCTGATGGGCAGTGGCGAAACCTGGACAAAAGTTTTGCAGGGGCCAATTTTTTTTTGTAGGGTTTGGAACTTAGTCAAGGTAGGAGGCTCGTCCCTACGTCTTTTTCATTTATACGAAAAAACAAAGTACATATATATATCGGAGGGGACTTGATGCCAAAACTCCGTACAAAAAAATAATTATAAATCTATCTAAATAGTACTTTATGTTCTTTTATAGAAATAAATTCATCTATAATTTCGTTTGATGTAAAGGTCATAACCATTTCCCTTCAACGCAAACAACTAAGTTGTTTGCCTAAAAATCATCTTCCATCTTGTTGGAGTAGTAGCGTCTTTGACTTCTGTTGGAGTTGGAGGATTGGGAGATGCTTCTTCTTTGTTTTCTTTTGAAAAAAGAATCAATGGTTTTCATCCTCTTCATTCTGAATTAGGATTTTTTGAAATACTCTAGTATTCCACCGTTTGAATTAGGATTTAGGAGGTATGTATTTTTTTTCAATTAGGATATAAGATATTAAGTAGTTAGAGATATTAAAAATATGGAAGTTCAAATCTATTAACGTGAGTTGTGAGGAAATCTAAATGTTATTAAAAAAAATAAAAAAATAAAGAAAATCTTTTTTGATTCGTAAAAAATAAAGGAAATCTAACTACTTTATTAACTAATACTCCATTCTTTTTTTGTTTTTTGGTAAGCCACTAATACTTTATTCCTATTCCTGTTTACATACGGAGTATATATGTACATGGCCCCACCCGCCCCCAACAGCTTCCGCCTCTGCTGATGGGGTAGCTGAAGTTGATGAATTATTTGTGTTAAATATAGGTTAATAAGCTAGTTTTGTGTTTAGAAAACCTAGTTTTAAGTGTAGATGATGAAAAATTGTGAATAAAAAACCAAAAACTCTAAAAAGCTTGGGTGAGTAGTTGTTGAAAAGTTTATATTTCAAAAAATTATTAAATTAAATCTTGTATCCATTTCATTTAAAACTATATAATATAAAAAAACATAAGCCCTAAAAAGTTGCTTATTGTTGCCAAATGGAGCCTAATCTTGAAATGAGTATTGTAGTAGTTATAGGGTTATTCTAGCCAAGGTGATTTGAGATCTAGGTCGAGTGATAACTGGTTACTCCCTCCGTTCACAAATATAAGTCGTTTGACTTTTTTGCACGTTTTTTAAGGAGCTAAAAACTATATAAAATATTAACATTTTTATTAAAATTTTTAAAATAATATTATACTAAATATTTATAAATATAATATTGTTTTTAAAAAATAATAAAAAGTTAATATTTTATATACTGTTTTTACCTCCTTAAAAAACGTGTCAGAAAGTCAAACGACTTATATTTATGAGCGGAGGGAGTACATTATATTATTAATAAGTGTGCAACATATTTGGACAATTTTAGTATATTGTTTTTGATAGAACACATTGGAGGACAGTCATCCACGTCGGAGAGGGTTAGACTACGCCACATAGGAGTGACAGAGACCATATCCCCATTCGCACATCATCCCATTATCTTTTTTAGTTTCGCGTTTTCTATGTTTTTCTATGAGTTTGTATTTGTTGATGTCTAGGCCACTAGGAAACACTCTCTCGACGACGTCGGGGAAAGAGTGTGTACAATTTGGCCCCCAGACCCTGCTCCGGCGGGACATACTAGGAATGTTGTTGTTGTTGTTGTTGTTGATTCCACCTTGATGATATGCATATAAATGTGATATATTTTTATATGATGAAAGACAAATAATATCAATTAGTATTTATTTATTGGGATTTATATTTAAATTAGTTGTTGGAGATTTTGTGCAGGATTTGATTTGGTTATTGGAGATTTGGAGTTGACTTTCTAGAAGCTTCTTTGAGGATTTTGTGGAGCAATCTTCAAATTCTAAAGGTTGTTGGTTTGTTGAGATCTTCAAGAGATTTGGTTGAACCAATCTCCAAGTTGTCTTCAACGTTTTAAAACAAACCATCAATACCAAAACAGAGTCAAGGCCTTACTGATTGATAATAAGACCTTATTAGCGGAAGATAAGGCCTTACTGACACTGTCTCAAGTTTTACATGAGCTCGGTTTTAAGGGGCCTATTTTAATGGGCTTCTATTTTCGACATTACTAAGGACCAATATATTATTGGGCCTTGGTTTTAATTAATGGGCCAGCATTGAAGTTCAAATACGGAAGTCAAACTTTGGCCATTATATTGGGTTATATGTTTTTAAATCCTATCTTATCTAACCAAATATTTGTTTGTTTGACTTGAGATTTTCCAGGGATTTGTTTGAACAAATCTTCAGCCCTTTCAACGTTTCTATTTCAACGTAGCTTCTGGAATAATCGTTCAAACGCTAAAGCTCCTCCCAGGCGGATATCTCGCAACGTATCTCAAGCAACGTCTTCAACAAACATTCAAACGTTTGAATTCTTTCAATTCGAACGAGACGGCCTATTTAAGGAGAAGAGGAAGATTGCAGCAAGTAGAAGTATACAGCGCATATCGATCTACTGCAATCTCGTCTCCTGCAAGCATCGGATCTCGCATCTCTCCATTGGTTTAAGTGTTTTATTTCTTTGAGAGTTTGTGAGGTTTACATTGAGCTTTATCGTACAATTCATTTAGAGTTATACACTCAGGGTTCTTTACCCAATCATAGAGGGTACTTCGGTATCCTTAGAAGCTTTATTTCACTAGTGCGTTTGGGTTGCTAGATAGGAAGTTAGTCTAGAAGAGGGAAGGTCTTCTAGAGGTTGTATCTAGGGCTCATAAGATAAAGTGAAATAAAGTTGTTGAATCCTACGGGCTGGATAACCCTAGGCGGCGACGTAGGCGGTTGTGCCGAACCTCGTTAACAATTCGCGTGTGCTTTACTTTCTGCGCTTTATCCTTATTATTTTCGTTTGCCTTGCTTCTTATTCGTTATTCTTGCTTAACTTGTTTCTGAGTTTCAGATAAGGTCTTACCTCTGGCTGGTAAGGTCTTACAGTTTCCTGCATTTTTGAAAAGTTGTCATACTCTATTCTTCTCCCTTTGCTAGAGTATTTGTTAGCCTTTTATTTGCCTATTCCGCACTTCAGTTGTTATTGTTGGTTTTTGATAGGTTCACAATGTCGTCTGATAGCATGCATTTAGGTAGGCATAATAGGTTGCATTTAGCTTAGTTAAGATGCATTTCCTGCATGATTTAATTACGATTTGCATATTAGTTCTCTATGTTAGTGGAGTCGGAATCTACACACTTTTATTGATTATTTCAGGTAATCGTGGATCCGATGATGAGACAGGAGTTGTTAACGCATTAGATGAGAATGTCTAGTTGATTGGAGAAGCTTACATGAAGATCTCAAGAGGTCCTGAGAAGAAGAAGCGGACCTAAACGAAGAACAAGTCTGCAGAAGTTGTCGTCAGACATGCTGAACTTGTTTTGCTCCCGAATTTGCTCTTCTTGTCAACAGGAAAGTTGTAGTTCTCTGAAAGAGCTTTCCAACGCATGGTCATAATAGTCAATCGGACAACCGAGGCCTCCGTGAAAAGCCCCTGGCTGCGGCCGCAGCATGTATGCCGCGGGCGCCGCCAATCAATTTGCAGCGGGGTACGAAGAAACAGTGTGCTGCGGCCGCAGCATATATGCTGTGCCCGCAGCATTGGTCGTCAGCGTATTTACGCGTCGTTTTGATTATAAAAAAAACCTAGAACCTATTACTTTATTTTATGGCCGACTTTGGATGATATTTAAGGCCACTTTTAGTTATTTTTCCAGGACTTCTATTCTATTCTTTCATCAGACACTTTAGAGATTTGAGCGATGTCTTCCATGAGGAACTAAACTCATCTATTCTGCCTGCAATTTGAAGCTTTATTTGGATTGATTGTGAGTTTCTAATTCTCGTTCCTTGTTTCCTATATTTGAATGTTTCAACTTCTTTGTGCTTAATTGATTATTGATTTGTTCTATCTTGTCTGGCCAACTTGTTAGATCAATTCAATTGCTAAGGTTTTGTAGATTCCTGGTTGTGAACCTTAACCTAAGTGGCAAACTTGTTCCTTTAGGGCTGGTTGAACTAATTGAATGAGTAGGAAGTTGAATGTGTTGTTAAATCCCTCTTTAGGGACTGCAAATACCTTGGCTAATCTCTGAACTTAAAGCTATCAATTGGGTTAAATCCTTCTTTAGGGACTGTTCGATTGATAAGGGTTGCTAGGACTGGTTGGACTAGTAACTATATTAGGTCGGGACAAGGGCATTCATAGGAAACCTTAATAGGACGAGAAGAAGTTACAAGGATCGCTTCAATCAAATAAAGTGGAAAATTGTAGGTATAATTGCTTCTCCTAATTGTCTGAATTAAAATCATTTACTTTTGTTTGCTTCAATCCGCTTTGATAAAAGGCGGAACTTTCACACTCAAAACCCCTTTTTTTTGGTTACTTGATTGGCATCTAAATCACACTTGAATAGCGAATTTCCCTGTGGGATCGACCTCTTGCTTATTACTATACTAGTTATAGGTTTGAGTTTTCTTTGACGGATCAACGACAGGTTACCCCTCCGTCATCGTCTCTTTGAAGGGGTGAGCTAACTATAATGGGTCATGCATGCATGGTGTTATTAGCTAAATCGGATATTCAATTGTTCAAAGGGGGTCACACGTCATACGTTATCGTTGAATGTCAGGCAAAAATGTTGTCAAGTGGGGAAAACTCACGAAAAAATTCATACAATATATTCAGCTGTAATACTTCATTTTGTTAACACAAAGGGAGTACGTGGTATTGAAATTATTGCTCTACATGAGGAGAGTTAATGGTGCATATATTGTTGATGACGATTGTGACAACTATTTAAATGGACTCAATCGTACCTCGAAGGTGGTAGATGCGGAGGCAATCTTTTATGTTTTTCCATTAGCATGAAGTGATAGTTTGACGCACATATCTTTGTGGATTTTGATGGTTAGATTGTTAAATTCACTAGTAGAATAAAAATTATTTTGATGAATGTGTTGGATTTTATTTTGAAGAAGGTGGTTCCTGATATTAGAGATTTTTGAGCTTGCACAACTGATCTTTTGTTATAGGGCAGAAAATTAAATTGCATGTATATTTTTTCGCTCGAGGTAGATTTGTTTCTCTTTTTTACTCATTTATATTTTCATAGTTCTCCTGTACTTTTTAAATTTATTTTGATTTTGTTAAAGATTTATGATTGTTATTTAAATAAGTTTTTTTACTAAACTATTTCAAAATTATCATAAGATTTAAATGATCCTTTTGTTATAAAGAAATATACTTTATATATTGTTTTTAAGGTCAATATTTACTTACAATTAAATTGAATATGAAAACAAATACTGTATTATAATTTTATACTCACTGATATTTTTACATTAAATATGTGGAAAGCATAGGCCAGTAGCTTGAATAATCTCCTTCAAGTGGAGTATTTGCCTAATTAATTTTTTTAGAATTGGCAAGCTAGACATCACTTTCATATGATGTATTTTTCCAACTGGGCGCGTAAATTAACTAATTAATCGAGATAAATGAAGGGAGATTAAATTAATACTTGTTGTTTTGGTAGTTTAAAATTGTATATGAAGGCAAACACGTGCCCTACGCATTCCCGCAACGTTCAATTTTGTATAGAACAATATGAATTTGTCTCATATACAAGAGAAATTGTAAACTATATATGAATTTTAACAACCGAATATTCTCCAAACAGTACTTACATGAGAGTACGATATCAGATATAATTTTTTTATTGTCGAATTAGTGGTGATCCATTCTCCTAATTAAGTTTACACCATCTGAAGAAAAAAAATTTTTAATTAAATGTCATTGTTTTATGGTGGATTTAGCTCAACAATGTTGAAGTTGAAAAAATGAATTAAAAGTTATTGGGAATATATTTTTCTCAAAAATAAAAATAATCCTTAAAATAATTCCAAGATTATAAATTAATTCCTAAAATATATTTAACAGGTCGTTAAATTAAGGGTAAATTACACAAAATCACCCATTAAATATGACACTTTTCATTTAACCACCCGTTAAATGTGATATTACATAAAACCACCCGTTAAAGTATCTTTGTTAACAACTTACCACCCTCCGTCAACTTTGGGTTAAGTCTTTGTTAAAGAAATTGGAAATTACATTATTGTCCCTAATTCTACCCTCTCAAATGCTACACCTTTTATACTACGTATATTTTTTGTTATTTATAATTTATTGATAAATGTTATTTTATAATTTTCTATACCAAATGCAACAAAGTATATTTCCAGTACTTTTGGGTTGTATGTTTGACGGTTCGCCGTCTGTCGATTTCGTCGGCCTCTCGATGAGTCAGGTCTGTCTGACCTTCAAATTATTGCCTTATTAAAAAAAATATTTACAGTACTTCGAAAATAAAATTGGTGAAAGTAAAAACTCCTAAATTGAAAATAATAATAAAAAAATTTCTTTAATTTGCAACCTTATTTTTGTTTGAATCGCACTAGATTCATAACGCAATTTTGATTTGAAATATAACAAAATCAAAGCAAAACCGAATCTTTTTTTCAAAATTGTGAAAGAGAACACTTCACTAATATTTTGAAACAATTTATAACTTTTGAGTATTTAAACACAATTTGTTGTGTTGAAATTAGATTGTCATTCAAATTAGTGAAATAAGGCTAAAAAATAGGAATTTTTTTCAAAATAGTCATTAAAAAAATTTAACAAAATATTCATCAATTCAAACTTATTACAAAAATATTCATTTTCGTCAGAGGGGATAGAAAAACGCGGGTTCAAACCGCTTTTTATGCATTTTAAATTCTAATTTCTTAATTGTATTTTGAATCTGTTTTAATTTTAATGGTGAGGGGTGAATCTTAGGAAAGATTAGAATTATTTTTAGAGAAACTAATAACCTTTCGTTGTTATGATTTTTCACTTTTTCATAGTAATGGGTGGAAATTTTGATTCACAAACGAGGGTACTTTTGTCACTGCACTTAAATTATAGTAGAATCTTTTATTTGGGTGGCATAATGTTAATAGACGCCTTTTAAAAGGTGGTTTTATGTAATATCCAATTTAATGGGTGGTTAAGTAAAATCATCTATTTAACGGGTGGTTTTGTATAATTTACCCTTAAATAAAAACTATCATAGTTAAAGGGTGGTTTTATATAAATTTTCCAAAAATAAATCCATCCATATTTCTAATTAAGTTTGAAATGGAAAGAAAATGTGGAAGCAAGTAGATAGTACTTGGGGTAGCTACTCTATATATATACCTACTCCAACATTCAATATTCCTCAAAATTCAAATCCAAATCAAGGAGAAAACAAAATCCCATTAAAGTAGAAAAACATCAACCATGGTTGCATTATATTCTCCTTCCTTCCCAACTCCTACTTGTGGCTTAGGAGGATTCACAGGCTTTGATGTGGACCCTACCATTTTCCCCCTTGAAGACGACTTGAACAACTCTCCTTGCTTCTTCCCAAATGACTATCATCTTCATCCTCATGATCATGAGCATCCATATCTATCCTCTTTAAATCTGGTTCCTTACTCTAATTGCAGCTGGGATGTTGATCCTCAGCTGATCATCCCTTTTTCCTCCGCCCCAACCCCTAATTTCTCTGACCCCGCGCCGATGCCGCCTTGTATGGTCAGCGGAGACGGGTACGCCCACCTCTCCCCACCCGCGGTTTCTAGCGGCTATAGTGGCGGAGGGACGGTTGGTGGTCCGGAGTATGGCGCGCTGGCCGGGGATTCCAAGAATAAGAAGCAGAATCATAATGCAAGTGAGAGGATGCGGAGGATGAAGATCAATGACTTGTACGCCTCCCTTCGCGCCCTCCTCCCCTCCGCCGATCATGTGGTATGTATTATATATATATATGTTCGATCCCTTCATTTCAATCTAAACTTATCGTACAATTATTAATTTGGACTTAAAACAATTTCAATTGCAACAGAAAAAGTTGAGCATCCCATGTACGGTTGACCGAGTGGTGAAATACATACCGGAGCTACAAAAGGAAGTGCAAGTGCTTATAGAAAGGAAGGAACAGCTTTTGCCTGCAGCTAAGACAAATGTTAATTTCTCATCTCAACCAACACCTACAGCTTCAAACAAAGCAACTCCAGCTACTTGTTCTTGTTCAGTCCAAGCAACCCAGGTGGGGAATGGAGAGATTTCAATCCAAATCTCAACTCCCAAATCACATGTCAATACACTCATCCCGATTTCGGAGGTCTTGCGACACCTAGAAGAGGAGGATGGCCTTCTTGTCGTCGATGTATCTTCCTCTGAATCCTCTTCTGGAAGAGTCTTCCACCACATTCATCTCATGGTAAGCTTCAGAATGTTCGTATATATATATATATATATACTTGTGATTATATATAGGATCCATGAGATTCCAATTCAAAACCAGACCAGATCAAGATTGATGTGGGTTTGATCGAATTGCAATTGGACAGGTGCAAGGGAGCCAGAAGATGTTGAAATGTGAGTCGTTGAGGGAGACGCTCTTAATTCGGTGCCAGAAATGGGAGGAGCTTTGCCTCTGGATGATCACTCAAGGCTTATAATACTGCAGCTTTTGTTAGCCTTTCAAGTTGATCTTCAATCTTTCTTAACTTAACTCTATACCGTTAGCCAGCCCCTGGCCTATATGTTGATCCAAAATATGAATAGACCTTTAATTACAGATCAGTCATCAATCTCTCGTACATATAGTCAATATATAAATGTAAATTTGTACACCTAAAATGAATTGGAAAAATGGGGCTATTTTTTTTTTTGATATAATTATGTCACCGGTTTATCATATACACGTTATGTTTTGCCAACTACACTGTCTGTGGGTTTACCGACTTTTGGTGTCTATACGCTTTTTTTTTATCTAAAAAAAACTTGTCGAATTAAAAAACGGGTGAATGGCCATGCATTTGACAAAAAATTAGCCGTAAAACAAGATCTCTACGTAATTAAATGTCCATTTTTTTAAAACAAATTAGGTAAATATTAATCGTAATTTATATTTTTACCCTTCCTTTCCCTTCTCCACCCTTTCTCTTTCTTTCCACTTCTTTTTTTTTTACCATTTATAATTTTGATCTTGACCGGTTAAATGTACACTTTTGATGGAAGTTGTTGGTGATAATTTTTTTTTCTTGATAATTGATTTTTTTTGTGATATTTGTTGTTGACGTTATTTTTTCCATGATATAATTAAAATAATTAAAATTTTCTCCTAAATTTTTTTTATAATGGCAATTCTCGATGATAATTTTCTTTTGGTGATAGTTGATTTTTTTTGCTAACATTATTAGTTTTTATGACAGATGGTGGTGATAATTTTTTCCAGTGAAAATTATTTTTTTTCTAGTGAAAATTGTTGGTGTTACTACGATATTATAACCTTAAAAAACTATCACCGCAACATTATTACATGCCATATATAAACCACAGTAAGATGAAAGTTGATTGAAATCGAACAAGTGATATGAAAGTTGATGATGTGCTTGCCGAAACAAAGTTGATCTAGTTAGAGACCCCAGAGCACCCCCAGTCAGGGGTGCTCCGGTAGTAGGTTCCTATGCGACAAGTGGGAAAATGTCATGGGTGTAGTGTAACTCAAGTAAACAAGGGTGTACTAAATACTAAAAGGCCATTGCAAATACGTGTCCAACTTGTGGCATGCACAACTAGCATTGATTAAGTGCCTCGATGCCCAGATTGATCCAATTGAAATATCCCTGGAACATCATGAGTCTTCTATCGACTCATAATCTCCCCATTAAAAATAAAGCAATATATGGTTGACACCATTACGAATGAAGGCTCACTTCTCTCAACATTGCTCATCAGATTTGAGGCTATGCTTCTTCACTAGTCCAATAGAGTGAGCTAATGCTCGGAATCCACAATTTCCAATGGCCCTCATATTTGTCACTTGGCTCACAAATGCAATCGTAAAGCCATCAATGTTGCCATTACCAATGTTGAATGACATGTTGACAACCTTTAGTTGTTGGCCTCGTACTCCTCGATGCCCCATGGCTTCAATGCTCACGAGAGTCGAGATGACTCTTTTGGCAAAGCATCTATTGCATTCGATGAACCTCTTCCTCATTTTCGGCCCCTCAGGGGATTACCACGTGGTCCGCATGAACTATATATGAGATTTGTGTGTACTTGATTCGCTTCGTGTTGGAGGTTGTAAGCCCTCCTCATTGGACAACGAAGCCTCCATCATTTGTCTCTCAAGTGAGACATGCTTAAAGAAATATAGTCGATGTTGGATACTATTATGGCTCTTGTTAGTGGGTCGCTGATAGGCTAAAACCTACACCCACAAGTGTATGGGGTTCAATTGTAGTATATTGAGTGTCGTATCACAAGGACCAATCAAGTATCGTTGTCAATTTCAAACTAGTTCGACTAAGCCCAAAAGTAACAAATAAATTGAGGGAAAATGTGTGTGTAAAAATAGAAAACACCGATAAAAAATTTGAGAAATATATGTATGGAAGATATTCTAGGACTAGAGATTCACCAACGATGCATCATCAATAGACTAAAATGTATTCTCGCTTGAATGATTTAGAAAACAAATGTGAAGGTAAGTTGTCTAAGGTAATCGCAAATCAACTTTCGGTTTCAAAGCGAATGTGTCTAAATTGGTTAATAATCTCATTTCGAACTCAATAAACCAATTCTGACCCTTTAAGTTCTTAGAATTCTAGGTGAAAGATATACTAACTTCCCCTTTTCGGTTCTGATCATATCAAAATCACCTAAAATAATTATAACAACCTATGTATCATCAATAAGCTTAATTCACTTTCAAACAATCAAATTTCAGGTTTAATCCTATATAGTTCCAATGGATCTAATCTTCTTTCGGTCTCAATTCAGCATCTAAATTCCAATTTAGAGTTTTTATCTTTCGATTTTGAACCCTAAGTCAGTTTTAACCAATTTTCATTAATTAGGGCTAGCACAATAGGATTAAATAAAAAATAAGATTCAAAATCATTTGACAAATATGAAGAATGAGTTTATTTCCGCATCATCGGGATCACCCCAACCCTAGAACGAAGAGAACTAGCCGATCATGACAAGATCCATGGTAGATTCAATAAAACTCTGTATAATCAACAAGAGAAAGGGAAGAAAATACCGAATTTTGATCGAATCAATCCAGTCTTCGATTAGTGTTATCAAACCCTTCCAAATCTGAATCAACACTATCATCTAATGCCCACCAAAAACTGACCTAAGACATCCTTAAAAAGACCATGAAAGGAATCTGAAAAGTTAAGGTGAAAACATAACAAAAAATTCGGAATGTGATCGGTCACAAGGATCACTCGACCGAGTGAAGAACCCACTCGGTCGAGTGCCCAACTTAGTGAAGTTGAAGCACTCGGACAGATCACGACTCGAGGGCTTTTGCACTCAGTCAAGTGGACTTCAGTAGGGTCGCCTTAAAATGCACTTTTTGGAGTCCTCGTTAGTCCAATTAATATGTATAAATATGTGTTGGAAAGCTATTTTTGAGGACTACAACTCTCATGAATACATTAGGACTTGATTTGAAGTGTTGTAGGGAGAAAATAGGAAGTTTCTCCATACTGCTCCACCGCATCGACTTTGTTTGGTTCTGCTTCGATTCTCTTTGCACATTTCCTTGATCCCGTGCCTGCTAACTCATCTTTGATGACTCTATAGTGCACTGAATGACCTATAACCACCTCTTCCTCCTTTAGCTCATGAATTGGCTCCAAAACCACTCCAAAACACTTGAAATCAGAATAAACTCATGGTAGACACGGATTCCATAAATAAAACTAAACAAAAAGGGATAACAATATATATAATTCTCAACTAAAATGCCCTAAATTAAATTTAAGCAAGCCCTATAAACATGACTAAATAGACGCTATCATTCGCCCCTTCTTTATTGAGTTTGTAGCAGGCAAGGAAATAGATGAAGTACCTAAGATCGTGAGTGTCATGTAAAAGGTCAAAAATCTTGTCACATGTATAGATGATATCACTCTCAATGAGTATGACTTCAATATCCATCTTATATTGAGATAGTGAATGTTGGTATTTAGGACACTGACAACAACATCCAACCTTTTCCCGTACAACTCCACTTGCTCCCAGAATTGGGGAACATTGTCCATTCTGAATTTATGCTAAATAAGCATAATCTTTTTCACCTCATGGATATACGAAAATCCATAACTTGTTCTTCCCAACTGTATGTGCATTGCACGGGGAATTCCCCCCGTCAAGCTTGATGGATGTTAAAATGCAAGTATAAATTCAACGCATGCTTTGATATTTTTCAAATGAGATCACAAAATATAATCTCCTCACGATGGTCATTGATTTCCTCAAACTTGGTCGAATTCAGTGTTCGCAATCTTTCTATTTTGGCGTGGACATTATAGAGGTGATTAACAATTATTCTATCGATATGCTTAAAGAGTGTGTCGATGCAGTTGGTACTCAAATTGTATTTGTCTCTTAAGGACAGGATGAGCTGATTCAACTCAATAGAACAGTCAAAAACTTTTTTAGACTATTTGAATATGATTTAGAAATAAATGCAAAATATATAAAAACTCATGAAATCACTATATTACCTTCTAAAGCTATTATGTCTGAAATGAACGTAGTTTTTCATCCAACAATCAACCAACTTCTCTTAATGTACAAGCCATGTTTTTTCCAAGTACCTCAACAATTCATTTGATTAAGTTTCTCATTCTGCCTTCATTGCAGCTAGTCGTTGATAGTATATTTCTTGCGTTCTCGACCTGATAGAGTTAAAAATAATTCCTAAAACATGATTTCAATTTATAAAAATATATATAATTAGCAAATTTATACCTTATTAAGCATCTGGTTTTCAACGCGAAGGTTTTTTGGATATGAGTTGTCTGCGTTGTCTTCCTACCAACCATCACATATCACTCACACAACATATGGTGGGCATTAAAGAAAACATTTATTATAGCATTTAAAAGACCGAGATTTCTATTAGTAACTATATATCGTCCCTAGACGATGCTCGCACACTCCTTCCATTTGACACAACACCCAAGTGTATGTTTCTTTATTTTCATTTGTCATAATTGTGCAATCCAAGTGAAATGATTGTAATGTGCTAGCTACGCCCATCATATCTAGTAATGAATTTTCAACCATATGAGACAAATGTTTGTATAATCACATAAATAAATATTGCTATGCAAGATAAAATATGCATTTATCCCAATAAAAAAAATATGCATTTAGTATGAAAAAGAGCATGAATAACATACTTGTTTGTGTTATAGGTCATAACCATCACTAGCACGCACATACGAAAACATATTCCATAACCTCAAGGAATCTTTGTCGAAAAAAAACTAGATCAGCAATACACTCTTCATCGTCTAATCTATATTGGAAAGGGTATTCCTTGTGCACCAGTTCTAACAAAAGATATTGAGTTGATGTTTGATCATCCAATAACTTCTTCGCTCGAGCTCGTTTATCATATGTTTGATCCCATAAAGTAACGATTGTTGGCTCTTTGTAACGCAACTTCGTTAGCACATCTTTCGGTCTCGCTCTCGCCTTAGTGTTGTTTTCAATGTCATTCATTTGCACTTCATTCAAATGCTCGACGAATGAATGACCTATCAACATAGGAGGATCATCGTGATTGTGAAAACCAGTTACCATTATGACGTTCCAATTACGTACCTTTTGGATACTCTCGACAATCCAACTCAAATTTACACTTCCTTTTTTGTTATTCTTGTATCGAGATTGGTATCTTCATTGTCTACATCATCATCATTGCTAACAACTTGCCGACGACCTTTTCGATACTTCTCATAAGTTCACATGCTAAAATTATTTTTCCATATCTCGTATCCGAACAACTCTATGACTTGAAAGTTAGTGGTATAACAAAGTTTCTTCTACGAGCTTTCTTACATGCCCAATTCCATGATTTTCTATCAGACCACGCTCTTTAGGTTGTGAAACCTATCATATTATTTATTCCTTCATTTATACTATTATGGATCTACACAAACATAAAAAAAAATAGAACATCTAGTTACAGTTTAATCACCATTACATTAAATTATAATATAATTATTTTACTTCAATTTTTATTCTTTATAATTATTTGGTTGCATTATTAAAACATTTAAAAAAGTTATAAAATAATTACATTATTATTATTATTATTTTATTCTCCCTAATGTTAATTAAAACTTGTCTTTTACTATCCATGCATGCTTTTTTAGAATGATAAAAACTATATGAAATGTTAACATTTTTTACATTTATTTTTTTATAAATTCATACTTAATAGTAATAAGTATGAAATTATTTTAAAAAATTATTTAAAAGTTAATGTTTGATATAGTTTTTAACAGTAAAAAAGAGTGTGTGAATAGTAAAACGTCAAGTTTTAATTAATGAAGGGAGTATATTGGCAATCCAAACACACCCTAAGTGCGTACAAAATTATACATAGAAAAAGGCCCAAAATTGCTAGCTTCCGGAAGGACCCAAAATAAACCCGGGCAAATTTTCCCCCAAAAAAAATGAACGGGAGAAAGAGTAAAGAAAGAAACTCAACGGAAACGGGGACCCAATTTCACAACAAACAAACGCAGGCGTTGCGATGACAGCCTCAACGGCGATCCTCTTAACCGCCTATGCCTACACCGCCGATCACCGAACCCTAATTTCTTCCGTTTCATCGTTGTCTATTCTTCAACTTTCTCCTTATCCGCTTATTAGTTAAGCCGCGATCGAATTTCTGATTTCTATATGTCGGGATCCTAGATCTGTCGAGGTAAATTTCTTCCATGATTTTTCTTTCACAGTTTCGAAGAAATCGACCCCCTCTCTCTCCGCCTTCTTGCTATCATTTTTTAATCTTTTCAAACGTTTGATTTGATCTCATTGATTTCAACCCGTTGTTTGATCGGTCTCTTTCACCTATTTCGGGATTGGACTGATCTCCTGCGTTTCTAGGTCAAATTGCGTCTGATTGTCTGTTAACGTGATTTGCCGATTCTATAAAGAATCAGGCTTCGTTAATTTAGCTGTTTTTTTTTCTCCCGTGTTTTTGGTTTCAATTCTTGGTATATAGTTTCGCGGGAGCGTGTTCACGCGCTTGTTAACCGTAGGTAATTGAGAATTTGGATTGCATCTGTTGGATATCATTCGGGAAGTTTGGATGCTGTGCCTAGGAATTTATATGATTATGTGGAATGGAAGTGGTTGACTTGCGTTTAACTATGATGTTAAAATCAGAAAGGCTAACTGCTGGATATTTCTTATATTCATTCAGTAGTTTCTGGCCTCTAGAATTTGCGAAATACCTATCTGCAAAAGATTATGCCTTTTCTGAAAATTTCTTTATTGATTGAGTAGAATTTTGGAAGACGATGCCAAGGTCAATTCCTGGTGGATAATCACGGAGGGAACAAACTGTTAAACGAACAAAACATTATTGTGGTTAAAAAAAATCTTTACCAAAATTGTGAGAGAAAGTTAAAGAGGTTTAAAGTGCGGAATGGATGATTGCATGCATATTCGCCCTGAAGTATTTTTGCTGCATCATAGCTCTCTTGTTTATTTAAGAGTCTGATATTATTTTGGTTATGTATTATGTTAAACATTTTCTTATTTGTGCCTGTTTGCATTCACTCTTCCTTCCAATCATTGCGAAAAACTGTTGGTAGCACGAAAGCTGATCATATTCCCGTTATCATATTTTACTTGATATCATGGACGACAATGAAACTATTTTTGTTGGGTTTTGTTTTCTGCAGATTAAATGTTGATCATCAAAACAGAAGGCATAATCTCAAAAGTTCACTTATTCAGGTCTTTTGTAATGAACTATGGCTGTACCCATGGATAATGCTTCAGAACTCTCTGCTAGGGATCATGTCCAACGTCTATACAACAAGGCATGTCACTGAATACTATATCTTTCACTTTTTCTCCATGAAATATCTATTTGATGTTTTCATAGTTCATTATATGGCATCCTGCTAGTTTGAGTCCCTTTTGCAAGTGCCAGATTATTTAGGCTCCTTGGTATAAGCTTGATATTGTGGCAGTTGTTCTCTTAGTAGCTGGTTAGCTCCAAAACAATTTTTTGGTTTGAGTAACTGAAGTGCTTTTCTTCTAGGCCTTTTTCCTAGATTCTAATTTTTATATATAAAAAAAAGGTTATGGAGCCCGAAACAATATTGATGTGCGTGTGCTCTCATTGTTTTGTAGAATGTGGAGTTGGAAAATAAGCGCCGTAGGTCAGCACAGTCCAGAATTCCCCTAGACCCTAATGCATGGTGCCAGATGCGTGAGAATTTTGAGACTATCATCCTTGAAGATTATGCTTTTGCTGAACAACATGAGTTAGAGTTTGCATTATGGCAGTTGCATTATGGGCGTATAGAGGAGCTGCGAGCATATTTCAATGGAGCCATGGCTTCATCCAGTTCCTCTCAGAATGGACAAGCTGAAAAAACTGGCTTAGTACATTCGGATCGAATACCAAAAATTCGGTCTCAATTTAAAACTTTTCTTTCGGAAGCGACTGGATTTTATCATGATCTGATGTTGAAGATCAGAGCAAAATATGGTCTGAGTTATTTCTCAGATGACCCTGAAGATGAGGCAGCTGCATTGTCCAAAGAGGGAAATGGATCTGCTGAGTTAAAAAAGGGTTTGATTTCATGTCATCGTTGCCTGATATATTTGGGTGATCTTGCTCGTTATAAGGGCATATACGGGGAAGGGGAAATGAAATCAAGAGATTTCGCAGCAGCTTCCAGTTACTACATGCAAGCATCTTCTTGTTGGCCTTCAAGTGGCAACCCTCATCATCAGGTGATTGGTATTATGCATTTGTGTGAAATTACAGGGTTATTTTTATTTATTTATTGGTTCATGTAATGCTCAACCAATCGTGCTTCATGCTCTTAGCTTGCAATACTGGCTTCTTATTCGGGTGACGAGTTTGTGGCATTTTACCGCTACTTCCGGAGCTTGGCTGTAGACAACCCTTTTTCAGTGGCAAGGGATAATTTGATCATTGCATTTGAGAAGGTATTTTATGCAAGCAATGTTTTCATTATGTTTGTTTACTAGAAATCAAATATTGAAACTTCTATTAAAATCAATCAGTGAAATGAAATGATGGTGAAATAAATCAAGATATATAAGCAACTCGGAACGGTAATAATGCTGATTTTGATGTTGCTCAAGTATAATTGTTAGAACTTTTTTTCCAGATGATAAGTCTATTAATGCAAGATTTTGCACATGTTGGAAATATGATATTTTTTCATATGTGGTTGATAATAAGATGATGCTGGAAAAATTTCAAATGAAATTTGATAATTAAAGATCCATGTAAACCTTGCTGGTTTAATGTTTGTGTCCTTTTATTCATTCATTTGAAGGAAATGTCGAATTTTGATGATAAAAGAGAAGGCTAACACTGGTCCTCCTTTTCTTGAGTGAATCTATTTTACTAATAAGGAATCTAGCAAGTGTGCTTAAGGTACAAAGTTTTAGACTTGTGGGTAACTGAGTGCTGATGAATTTGACCAATTTCTTGGCAGAATCGTCAGAATTTTTCTCAGATGATAGGTAATGCCAAAATTCCTACTGCCAAGCTTGTAGTTGCACGCAATGGGAAAGGAAGGGCTAGAGCTGAATCTAGGTTTTCTGCTAAAGATCAGAAGAAAGTTGAGACGAATCCTGTTAAAGAAAGGCAGTCTAGTACAGCTGATACTTTGAAAGCCTTCAGTGTTAAATTTGTTAGACTAAATGGTATTCTTTTTACACGTACAAGGTATATATGCTTTTAATTGGATTTTTATTCATTGGTTCTGATTATTTTCTGCATATTGACCCTGATATAATCATATAACAATACTTTTCCAGTATGGAAACCTTTGAAGACGTGCTGTTGATGGCTAAAAATGAGTTTGTGGAGTTACTCCTGTCTTGTTCAGAAGAAGTGTGCAGTTTTGGCTCTGATGCAGCAGAAAGTGAACTGTTTATTATCAGGCTCGTTGCCATCATAATCTTCACAGTTCACAATGCAAACAGAGAATCTGAAGACCAGTCATATGCTGAGATCTTACAACGAACTGTTGTACTTCAGAATGCATATACTGCAGCCTTTGAGTTTATGGGACATATTTTCGACAGGTGCATAAAATTCCATGATTCATTGTCAAGTTTTTTGTTGCCTGGTGTTCTAGTGTTTATTGAGTGGCTAGCTTGTCATCCAGAGTTAGTGAGTAACAGTGAAGAAGAGAAACTGGTCAATGTTAGAACATGCTTTTGGAATAGCTGTGTTGCCTTGTTTAACAAACTTGTGTCCAGTGGGCCTATGCATGAAGATGAAACCGGTTTTTCCAACATGAGAAAATATGAAGAAGGTGAGACTGCCATTCGGCTAGCACTATGGGAAGATTTTGAGTTGAGAGGATTTCTTCCCCTTCAACCTGTGCAACAGGGTCTTGACTTTTCAAGGAAGCATTTTGTATGGAATGAGGGTGGGTATAAGGAGAAAAAGGCCCGAGTTCAGAGGATAATTGCCGCTGCAAAAGCTTTCTCTAGTATTGTTCAGGTGGGGCAAAAGGTTGTCTACTTCGACCCCAAGTTGAAAAAATTTGCAATTGGTGAGCCTCAAGTTTCATATGAATTGGTGCCCAGTAGTGGTGAGATACATGAACCAAGTGAAGATAATCCAGTTGAGAAGAAATTGAACTCAGTGCTCCTTGAACCAGCTTCAGTTATGTGCTTTGATGGAGATGAAGAAGAAGAAGAGATTGTTTTCAAGCCCTCTATGGCTGAGAAGCATCATGATGAAATAATTCCTATTTCGGCATCTAGTGATGGTCTTAAAACAGTTGCTAATGCTCCTTCGTCTGATGTGGGAAATCATGTTGGATCTGTTTCTTCTATTCATGATGCTATACATGTACATGATGCTTTTGGTACTAGTCCAGCTACACCTTCACTGCTCTCGAATGGTGTAGCTCAGCATGCATTGCCCAACCAACCGATTTCCTCAAACTGGCTTCTTGAACACAAAGCTTCTGTCATGAATGGATTGAGGAATTTCAGTCTGATGGAAGATGAACATTCAATGAATGTGAAACTGCAAGAGCAGTATGGAGCCTTGAAGCCTCCATCAAATTCTGATCCTTTTGTACAACATGTTAAACCTGGTACTGGAAGTTTGCACTCTGTCTCTGAAGCTTTAGTGCTATCCAAGCCTCAGTTAACTTCTTTGTCTTCATTCAATGGTGCTTCCATTAGCACTGTGTCAGTGTTGCCTTCTGGTGCTAAAAAGAATCCAGTGAGTAGACCTTTGAGGCATATTGGTCCTCCCCCCGGGTTCACTCCTGCTTCTGCCAGTTTTGCTGCTGAGGTGACCATGAAGGATGCCAATCCTTTAATGGATGATTATAGTTGGCTAGATGGATACCAAACGCCATTATCATCATTAACCTCAGGGCTCAGCAATCTTTCCAGCATAAGCAGGGAGGCTTTTAATGGTGTGAGCAAAGGCAGCAGCATGAATGGGATAGTTGCTTTCCCTTTTCCAGGAAAACAGGCTTCATCATTTCAGGTTCCATTGGAGAACTCTAAAAGGTGGCCGGACTGCCAATTTCCTCAGACCCTGAACTTGTACCAGGAACACCAGCATATGGATCAGTTCCTGCACAAAGGAAATCAGCAGTCTTTGCCCCTGCAACAGCAGTTTCAAGGCCATTCACTGTGGGAAGGCAATTACTTGGTGTGAAATCATATAACATGTTAGTTGGTAAGGTTTTAATCCGTAAGATTTGAATATACTTCAGCACTCTGCTTTTCTTTTTATTTCTGTTCTGCCAATTAGCCTTATTTGTTCCATCTGTGAAGAGATGAATATATCAGGTGCAATGGAGATTACCAGTTCAACCTTGCTTTGGTCCTGCATTGGTTGTGCTTTTTCTTGAAGCTTGAATGGTCTTGCAGTGCTGCAGGCAGCAGGATCAGACCAGGTAATATGATCCTATTTTGCATCTATGTGTATGATATGGTCTTGCATCTGTATGATATGTGTATGGGTGCTTGGCCGCAGTAATTAAGATACAACCTGCTAAATTTAAAATGCTTTTTGGTGCTGCTGAACCTTCAAACATCTTATGTATGTTGACTCCTAATTGTATTGATTTATTCAGTGGTGACAAGAGAGAGTTCCAGACTGCTTGGCTGTAGATCACAGGCAAATGAATCCTAAAATTCAGGACTTAAGGATCGACTTTTGTCTTAGTTGTGGCTGGCTTGAGGATATGTGGGTTTGACTGTGCTTGGCTTTGCCTATCTTATCCTGGATGTTTAATAGCTTTCGCTACTTGTCCGATATGTTTAGAGTCTGGTACTCCTGCCATGGTCCGCCCTGCAAATTCTGGACTTTGAAGCAAAACATCTACTACGAAGTGCATTGGAGCAGCCTGTACAGGTTGCGCCTGCCAGTCTTCCAGTGCATTATGATATGAAGTTTTATGTAGCAGATTCGGAAACTTGAGCTGAATTGCAGTACTGGATTGAGGTCTTTGTGCCCTACAATCAAGATGTTTCTTTCAATAAATGGTTGGCATCAGGATCATGTCCCTGGGCCTAATACTCTGGTTTCCCTTGTTTTCTTTTCTTCTTTTTTCAGTTGTGTTTAGACCGTAATGGATTGGTTTTGTGTTTGTTTGGATAACTGCACTTTGCAAAAAAACATATGTTTTGCCTTCTATATAATATTATATAATAACATAAAACATACCTTATGTCAAGTTTGGAGTGCTTTTCTTTATCCTGGTTATTTTCCTCAACTTGTCCTATTGCCTCTTTGTATGTCCTAGGAGCATTAGATTTCGATTTGCTTCTGTGTTTGCTCATTTCTAATGTATCAAATAAGGCATGTATAATTGCACAGCTGATGTTTTGACCCAAAAAAAAATTTGCACAGCTGATGCAAGCATGGCCATATTGGGTATGAAACTAGTTATGACCCACTTTATGTGGGATTGGCCCAAAAAAGGGACAACCATTGGCAACACAAGTCGCCTCATTATGGGGCATTATTTTCAGAAATTTACCATAAAGCGTTGTCAGAAGACACCTTATCATATATGCTAAAAGTACCTTGTTAGCAACTCACCCCAAAAATGCCCTAATAAGATTCATAAGTACATCATGGGCTCGTTTGGTATGCCTTTTTTATAATAAAAAATTCGAATCGGAATGGATGATTCCCGATTGAAGTGAACTTATAATCGGAATGATTGCCGGAAATCATCCATTCACTATTTTATGACTAATGACTAATTTCATTCTCATAAAAAATACTAGGGAGTTACTCATCCCATTCCCAACTCATAAATCCATCCATTATCTATTGTTATAATTATTTATTATTATATAATATTTATACTTATATTATTATTTTTTATCATTATCACTATTTTATTATAAATATATATTATTATACTATTATTTTTAATAATAATATTAAATATTGTATTCTATTTTTATTACTATTATTATTTTACCACTATTTTATTATTTAAAAATATTTTTATTTTATTATATATTTTTAATATTATTAATATTATTTTTATTATCAATTATTGTACCATATATATTACTATTACTATTTTGTCATTATTTTTTTATCTAATATATAATTTATTTTAATTGTTAATAATAAAAACTTTTACTACTACTACTAATAATAATAATAATAATAATAATAATAATAATATTATTATTATTATTATTATTATTATTATTATTATTATTATATTTCAATGGTTCATTCCAACCCTACTAAAAACAACCAGCTTCGGGAATGAGTCCAGGTAAGTAGGTTAGTTTAGTGTGATGTCTGATTGTTTATAATTAAGGTGCTTATAACGTGCTTCTTTGGGCTAATAAAGAACTTGAAAATGGACAATGCAGAACAGTTTTCGCATTCTTATTGCTTGGAGTTGTTCCACGAAAGAAAGGGGATTGTTTTGGCCTTTTGGGCGATGCGTGGATCTTGATGCGAAAATTGCAAGATCAGTTAGAACAAAAGACAATAAGCAAAAAAAAAAAAAAGACAATTGCCTTGAAGAAGTGTCTGTCTGCAATAGCTTACAAATAACTCTAATTAAAAAGTACACCTCAAAGATCTTTCTTCCTCCCCTAAAACTAATAATTCCAAGCACTTAACACAAATTAAAACTTGATTAACACTAATTTACAAAGGTTGTTTTCTCACAAGAGCACTAATTAAATCCAAACAAGAGGAAGAAAGAAAAAAAAAGGTTTCATGATACATATCCCGTCTTGCCCCCTATAGTTTAGTGTATTCTTTTAATACTTCTCTTCCTTCATACGAAATCAAAAAATGAAGGAAACCAATGGGAAAGATAAGTAAACATAAGAACAAAATAGTACCAGTGTGATCCAAAAACTTGATCTATGGAGCAAGGAGATTTGACGATGGCGGGTAGGTGAACTGCCCCTACCAATCTTTCATATCGTTGGTTGCAATGTTTCATCTTTGTTCTGATTGAAAGATGCCATCTATGACGGAAAAAAATGTATGTATTGGATTCATACGTCCTCTGCAAAAATCCTGAAAATGAAGTCTCTGAAGCGTCTAGAGTAAGATTTTGGGTCCACTGCTGATATGGAAGTTGGATCATACTGCATGGACTTGTACGCATGCTCGAGCTTCTTGCTAATGTCGTAGTCTTGGAGTATGTCAATGATGCCGAAAAACATCACCACTTCATAATACTCTCCTGTTGGCTCCATCACATGAGCTAGTTGTTCCCCATCTGTTTTCCTCGCCGCTCTTTCAACTCGAGCAGGCATGTTATTACCTAATCCAATGCTAGCCCACCTGCATTATCAATTTCCACAAGATTTATACCATAATCGAGTTATCATTTGAAAGCTCTAGCAATGCTAATTTTAGTTTTCCGGGAGATTTATACCAAGCCGGGTCCACCTGTGGTTTCAAAAGGCGAGGACCTCCATTATTGTTGGTTTCATCGCGACCTAAAAGCATTACAACAGAGTATTTTTTATGTATGTATTCTATAAAGGTAACTTAAATCTTGTCAAGAAATATAAAACTGACCGGCGTTGGTAGGAGTACGAGCTCCAGACGGAATTAGGTCTCCTGCTTTTGTTGCTTCTCTGAAGTGGATGCCTACTAACATGCTGTAGTCCATAATCCTCTCATTCTCAAGCAATTCACAATCTCTATCTACTTGTCTGTAAGAGATCTCCAAGTGAAAAGTCGATAAGAGAAGTCGCGTAAAGAGGTCATTAGTCATAATCATTGCCTAAGAAGAAGGTTTTACCTACAAAATTCTTGAAACCATGACTTTTGCAGTCGAAATATGAATGTGAGATCAAGGTCCTTGAGTATAGTGCTTGCATCAAGCTCTTCCTCTGGCTTGTCTGTTGATCTTCCTAGTGAAGATCCCTTCAAGTCAAAACGTCTATGGATGGTGTACTCTGTGCACATAAGATTTCCCATTATAATGAATCTTACCTGCATACTTAAAAGGGGGTTGTTAGCGTCCCTATACGAACACCTAGAGCTTACCAAAACTAGCTTTGAATATTTGTTCTTACTTTCTTTTGTGTTGTTCCGGTTAACTTCACGCAATGTAGGCCAAAAAACTTGGTCACTAGGGTGTTCTCGAAATTCCTTACATGATTGTAGTATGGCGATAACATTCGTATAAGTACCTAAAACATAACCATTGTTCGATCTGACAATGATCAATAAAAAAAAGACAAGATCATTACTAAATGAATGAATAAGAATGATCATAAAGAGTTTACTTTTACTTCTGCCTTTTTGACCGTCTTTATCATGTATCTATCATCATTGCTCAAGTAAAAGAAGCTTCCACTCTTCCCAGGAGAGGATAGCTCACGAAGCGCATCATTCCCACATATAGATAACATGTAATCAGCTGCATCCACCTTGAAGAGCTTCCTCAGAGCTCTAACAATGAATTGACAAGTCTCAAAGAAAATGACTTTTCAGGCCGAATAACATGATACTCATATAGTAATGGATAATAGAACTAACCTAAACACTAAAGGACAATAGTCTTTCCATTTAAATTCACATGAACTATGGGGTGGTGTTTGCTTTGATCCTTCTTTCGGGAATTTCGTCCAATACTTTTCCTTGGGATCGAAAGCTGAATTCTTTAGATCAAGGGATGTAGGAGGAGGGTGCTTTCCTACAGCATGCCTGAGTAATCACTCCATATAAACGTGACTTGTGTCATGATAGTATAACATCAATCAACCATAGCATAACAAACCATGAAAACAAAGACAATGAATGTATGTTGATGGGCAAATTACCTGATACCTAATTGTAGATTGAGCATAAGTTCATAATTCTTATGGCCTTTAGTGATTGTTTCTCCTTGTTTCTTTCCTACCTTGGGTATTTTAAGAGGTCGCCCGGGAGACGCCTTTGGAACCAAATGCTCAAGATTTGCACTCCCTGGAACATCCTCTCTACTACCAACTGAATTCCTATAGCTCCCTTCACTAGAGAAGCTTCCTTCAGTAGTATCCCATGTCGGTGTTCTATTCGTGCTTGCGGTTAGCCTAGAATCAACCGACATCCTGCCAAGCCTTACCCTCGGATTAATCCCTTTCGAAGACCTCCAAGTGGCTAGCTTTTTTTGTGATGGGAAAATGGTTATCTTCTCAATAGGACAAATATACACATCTCTTGTGATATCCTTGTACAATGTTTGAGGATCCCAATTCAGGCTCCTTCCCGCACATGCCTCCGATGGATAGAAGGTCCCTATTTGATCCTTGGAATCTTTACTCCAACAACCCTCATAGTAGCTTCCATTTTGCCACCTGAATATGCCCTCTCCTTCTGGAACTCCATCGACCCAAACCCCTTCGAAGTGATTCCCACCTGCCCATGTCATTATCCCTTTTCCACAAATCTCCCCATTCTTCCATTCCCCTTCATACTTATTACCATTCGCCCATTGGTACTTGCCATCACCTTCTTGTAACCCATGCTTCCACTCGCCATCATAATCATCCCCGGTTTCATAGCTCATTGTCCCATTCCCATGCTTCATGTTCATCACCCAAAAGCCCTCATATGTCTCTCGATTTGGCCCTGTGTATGTGCCCTTCCCATCCATATAACCGCTTTTGAACTCGCCTTCGTAGATAGCCCCTGAAGGCCAACTGAACCTGCCTTTGCCGATTGTTTGGCCTCTAAACCATTCCCCTTCATACATGCACCCATCTGCCCATAAGTACCTGCCATTCCCATGTGGGCAATTCTCAAGCCATTGCCCCGTGTAGTAGTCCCCATTCGCAAGGAACTTCTCTACTTGTTGGGTATCGACATATCCTATTGATGCGTTGCTCTCTTCTTCAAGATCGTCGTTCACATGAGCCACAGACATTGAGCCAAAGATGAGTTGCGCGCGTTTCTTAGCTGCAGCTTGTGTTCTTCTTATTGTAGCTTCCCAAGCTTTTGCCATGCCAAAGGCATGCCTCACCGATCATCCAATGATCAACTTCAACCTTGCACATCCGCTTCACCTATCATATGTCGTAATTCGATTCACCACTTGGTTGTTTGAGATCAAAAATCCCCTTTTCCCTCCAAGATTTTGTTATAACAACATAAAATGATGTATATTTCATATGAATCTCTCTCTCGCTTGCTATCTCTCTCTCTCTCTCTCTCTTCACCTTAGGGATTATACAATGACACATCAATCAAACTACTCTAACCCCAATACCCATCTCCTAGAAAAAATGAGAAAATTTTCTAAATTTTTTGTCTTTGTTTTTTTATTGAAGGGGATGTTTTCTGTTTTCCAAGTTTAGTCAACGTTTTGAGTTATTTGATTTTTGGAACCGTCAATTGGAGGACTTGTTTTTACCAAATGGAAGAGTGGTTTCTAAATTGCCACATGTAGAAAGTAAGGAGGAAATTCTCAGATGTGAGAAAGACAATATAATAAGTATTTTTTTGTTGATCAATTTATTTTCCCCACCAAATTCTCCTTGCCTTTGACATCCAACATCGAAGCTTACGTTAGGACTTTGATTTGTCTATTTCCTCCTCCAATTCCTATGGCCCTCTATCTCCTTTATAATTTACCGGGAATATATCCCTTGTTTTCTTTTACTTTTTACTTTTTTATTTCTTTATTGTATTTATATTTCCTAAAATACAAAATTGGCAGACTAATTAACCCACTTTTATTATTAATAAAATTGCATTAGAAGCATGGAGAACAATGTCTCTCCTTTTGACTAAAAAATTGGGCTTTGTTGCTTCAACATTGCATAGAAAAACTAATGGTAATCATAACGTTAAGATGTGTTTTCCCATATCGACTATAAAGTGAAAACATGAACAAAATATAAGGTTGATGAACTATTTTGCATTGTAAATTTAGTTTAAGATAGAACCTGATAATAAATATATTGCATTTATTGTATTTTGAGGTCAATAGTAGTTGTGACAAGTTATGCAAAATTGCAAGTTAAACACTTCATCTAACCCCGAACCCTAATAGGAGAGAAAGAGATTCATGTCAACAATGCCACCCTCCTTCGACAACCTTAAAAAAAACATTCTATTGACGATAATCTGAGCCTTTTTAGTGAAATTGAGTATGAAGATGACCAAAATCATGAGCCTAAACATTCCAAGCCCGAGAGTATTGTTGGGGGGTGGGAGGGATTGCAGAAGTGGATGCAAAACACTCCATCTAACCCCGAACCCTAATAGGAGAGAAAAAGATTCATGTCAACAATGCCACCCTCCTTCGACAACCTTAAAAAAAACACTCTATTGACGATAATCTGAGCCTTTTTAGTGAAATTGAGTATGAAGATGACCAAAATCATGAGCCTAAACATTCCAAGCCCGAGAGTATTGTTGGGGGGTGGGAGGGATTGCAGAAGTGGATGCAAAACCAAGTCCGAGAGTATTGTTGTTCGTACAAAAAAGGGCTTTCAAAGCGCAAACAATCCAGAGCCATACCTCTGCAAGCTCGACCACCGGACATATTTTAACAGCTTGATAAGCATCTTTTTCAAGAATTGGTGATGGTGGATGGAAGATTGGAGGCTTTCCCCTATGGGCATATGGTGGGATGAAATGTCGTGGGTTTCACCACGCTAAAGATAATAATAACCCTAACTAACAAAGTAACAAACTAGTATAGTAAGTAAGGGGTCGAACCCACAAAGAATCAAGTACCTCTACTGCAATGTGTATTTATTAATTATGCAAATAAAGGTAGGATATGAATGTGAATAAGGATAGACAATGTAAATAAACTAAGATGATGATGTTAATAGGAACAAATAGAAGATAAAAGAGAAGAGTGTGGTTTCGCATACAATTCGCAACATTTGTTGGTTTACTTGATCCTCGACTCAATCCCTAGTCATTCTAATGCAATGAAATGAATGCAATTGATATCAATAGTTATCTCGATTTTGGTTTAAATAGATTGATATCCCTTAAAGCTTACCAATCCCTTACACTATATGTGATCCTAAAGGATTCTTAAAACAAACAACAACATGAAATCCCAAAGTACTTGGCCAATTGGCAACATCACATCTCAATGCAATTAGAATGTCAAAAGAGTGTAAATCTCTCAACCCTAATCTTGTAGAAATCAATATTTAACCATAAGTCATTATCCTGCATAGCCAATCAGTGCTTTCATGGGACCAATTACCTATTGCTTGCTACCATGGATTAACTATTCTCAAGAAATCATTAATCACTGGCATGAATGCAAATTCTGTCGAGGTGCGCAATCAAGAGAGAATATATGTAGTCAACAATATGAGCACAAGGATAATGAAATAACTATAGGAATAACAATAGGAATTAAATCTCACAATTCAACCAACCAAGTGTTGAATTGCAACGAAACCACAAGAATCCTAAGTATGCATAACGTACCTTGAATCCCTAAACTTCAATCCTCTAAAGTGTTCCATATGAATGTGTTATTGAATGATTGAATTAATAATTGGATGATTGCAAACCTACTTTAATAGGTCTTAATATAAGCTAAAGTCGACGGGTAAAAACCCTAAAAAACATTTCCATAAAGATAGAATTGGGTCGCATTGCACATATTCAGAAAATAACAAAACCGGCGGGCGTCGTTCTTGCCATGGCGACAACTTCGACAGTATGAACTTGTAATGCACTTTCCGGAGTCGTCGTTCGTCTGATAGACACACATGAATATGCGTTGGAAAGCCTTTTTCAAGGACTACAGCTGCCATATAGTAGAATCTAATTCGAAGTTCTCAAAAGCTTAAAGAAGAGATTTCTCCATATTCTTCATTTCTGCTCTTGTTCTTGTTCTCCTTAGCTTCCCAATTCGACTTCTAACCCTTCTTTGGCTTGTCTTAGCATGTTCTTAAATCTTCTATGGCTTGTCCCTTAGCTTTTATTAGCTCCATTTGATCATGATTTCTCCACCTTTCGAGCTCGGATCTTATAATCTACAAATAAGCACTAAAAACAGTAGATTCCAAACTTCGAATACCAAATGATCAAAATGCAAATTAGCTATTTAAACATGCAATATGGACACTCTAATGCACCTAAAACTACATATAATGCATATATAAAATATGTGTTATCAAACTTCCCCCAACTTAAGCTTCGCTAGTCCTCGAGCGAATTGAACATAAAGTAGAGGATAGAGATAGGAAACTTCTTCATGTGTAAAAAATAAAAAAAAATCATCATAGCAAGTAAAAACGACGACAACCAAATGCTCACTGCTATCCCGACGAATGGGGAAATAAAAACAGCTGTCTTCGGCCTTGGCAGAAACAAAGCTCCGGGCCCTGATGGCATAACTGCTGAATTCTACAAGGATTGTTGGAATATCGTTGGCCCATCTGTCATTCGTGCGGTTAAGGGCTTCTTCTTGTCCAGACGAATGCTAAAGCAAATAAACCATACCTTCATTACCCTATTACCAAAAACCGATAACCCGACCTCCACAAGTCACTACAGACCGATAAGCTTATGCTTAACGATCTACAAAATCATATCAAAGATCCTAACAGAAAGACTAAAAAAGGTCATGGGAAAACTCATAAACCAGCTGCAAGGGGCCTTCGTCTCTGACAGGACCATCCAAGACAATGTCTTAATAGCGCACGAGATATTCCACTCCTTTAAAACGAGAAAGGGAAAGGAGGGATGACTGGCTTTGAAACTTGACATGGAAAAAGCCTATGACATAGTTGACTGGGAATTCACTGAAAAAATCTTGCGCGGATTCGGGTTCCACCCTACCTTCGTTAGGTGGGTAACAGAATGCATCTCCACAGTATCCTTCTCGATACTAGTCAACAACGGCCCCTCTAACCCATTTCTCCCCACAAGGGGTCTCCGCCAAGGAGACCCGCTATCACCGTATCTATTCATCCTAGGAGCAGAGATCCTTGCCAGACGACTTGTTAAGGAGGCCTGTACCCCTGCAAAGCCCATTGGTTTCACCTTTGGCACTAAGGGTCCCACAATCCCGTTCTTAGCATTCGCTGACGACATCATCGTATTCTCAAAGGGCAGCCTGTCTGCCTGCCAAAAACTACGTCAAATTCTTGATGAATACTGTCAAATTTCGGGACAGCTAGTCAATTACCACAAATCAGCTTTCCAGGCCACTAAAGGCATTTCCAGATCACGTATATCAGACCTCAGCGGAGTTCTAGGCATCTCCCACACAAACTCCATCGAAAAATACCTGGGGTGCCCGATCATTAATGGGAGGGTAACCAAAGAAACATTCGGAGAAATCATCTCCAAATCTAAAGAACAGCTGTGTAAATGGAGGGCGGACGCCCTTTCCTAGTAGGGCAGGGCAACCCTCATAAGCTCAAACCTATCAGCCAAACCACTATACACAATGCAAAACTTCATGCTGCCAGCATCCATGCATGAAGAATTAGACAGAATAAATAGATCATTCTTCTGGAACAAGGACGCGCAACATAAATCACTTATTGGGTGGAGTAAAATCTACAGACCCAAAAAGGTGGGCGGGCTAGGAATAAGGCGAGCTAAACAGATGAATGAATCACTACAGCTAAAACTACTATGGAAGATCCTTGCTGAGCCACATAATACCTGGGTTCGCGTTATCACCCACAAATACCTTAGAAATACTCACCTGCTGCAATACAAACGAGCAGGACCGACATCATGGCAATGGGCAAAACTCTCCGCCCTCCTTGACAGATTCAAAACTGGACTCATATGGTCCATTGGAAATGGAAAATCAGTTAAATTCTGGACTCACAACTAGATTTCAGAAACAGCCATAAACAAGCGATCAGATTGTCCGCCAACGTTTAATGCCCATGATCTGGTCAATGACTACACCATTGGCGGAAAATGGTGGATTGAGAAACTGGCCACTGTCCTCCCTCTGTCCGTGGTCAATGACATCATCACCATCCCCCTTCCTGCCTCCAAGCTGGAAGATCGCCTATACTGGTGGCCGGACAAAAACGGATGGTTTACTATGACATCTGCCTATAACTTAATCACCGGTGGCCTCCCCGAGGGTCCGCATACATTTGGTTGGATCTGGACCCTCAATCTACAACCTAAGATTAAGAACTTTCTGTGGAAAATGGGACTTCACGGCCTCCCAACAAAAAGACAGATTGGCTAACCGCGGTGTTCCCTTGCCAACAACATGTTCGTTCTGCTCGGACTGCAGAGAGGACGACCTTCATGTACTCATTGAATGCTACCCAGTACTGACAACGAGGAACCTTACCCACAATGAAAGACATGAGTTACAACAAAAGTGCCTGAATAACAGAGATATCAAAGATATTCTAAAATGGATGAGCGTATTACCGAAAAAGAAATCGGAAAAGATCGCCACCGCTTGGTGGGCAATCTGGTACTTTAGGAACAATATTTCATTCAGAAACCTCCCACGCCCAACCCTAAACACAATCACCAATTTCATTGAAAACCAGATAACAGCATGGAAACGGACGTCATCTTATCATAGTCAACTAGAGGTTGCACAACAACAAGGCACCTCACGCACAGGACAACGGTCCCGTCTGACCTCAACACGCGCACCTCGCAGCAGAATAAAACCAGCTCCAAAACCCCCAGACCAGAAATGGAAGCCACCACCGGTGGGGGTGCTAAAGCTTAACTTCGACGGCTCCTCCTGGCAAAATAGGGAGGCCAGCGCGGGAATCATTATCCGCGACTGGAAGGGTGACCCCATCTCTGTAGCAACCCAAAAAATTGGACCCCTCTCCCCACTCAGGGCTGAGGCACTAGCCCTAAAATTGGGTATCCTCGAAGGGAAAAAACTACCCAGCGAAAACTGGATAATCGAAGGAGACTCCAAAATCATCATTGACTACCTACAACAAAAAGCGAAGTGCCCTTGGGACATTGAAATGATCATGACGGACATCCAGATTCAGCTGCAAAGCCTACTGGGAAAAGTAACTTTCTCTCATGTTCCCCGCTCTTGTAACCGAGTGGCTGACAAGGTTGCACACCTTGGCCACTTGATTTTTGGGGACAAATCAAAGCTTCATACAGATCTTTGGGATCTCATCCGCCAGGATGCTCTTGGATAGGCTCCCTATCCAAATTATTACCTTATCAAAAAAAAAATGAATGAAGCAAACAAATTGTCATAACTCCAACTCCCCCACACTTAAGCCTTTGCTTGTCCTCAAGTAAAACAAAATAAAGCATCAACCAAACATCCCACAAACATATTCATCATGCATTCGCCTCATCAAAAGCAACATCTCAATTGAGTACAAACATGAAAAAGATAAACAAACATCCTAGCATGTATATAAATGACCAAGTAGTCCGCATGCTTATCCATCCAACCTCACATGGAAAATGTGTTTATCTTGCTCTCATGTGTTTAGGCTTTTAAGAACAACTCTCAACTCATTCAATATACAAAAAGCTACATAAGCATTGACATTTATATCACAAATTCTCCACAAAATACGTCAAATCAAATAAGCAACATCAAGAGGACTTTTGCTCGATGAAAAGCTTCAAAGAAGACTCCATTCGGCGGGGTTGTAATGGGGCTTGGTAAAAAAAAAGACAATGAATTGTATTTGTTCATGTGGTGCTTTCAGTTCCAAGAACTAAGATTCCTAAAACTTCAAACATAACATAAAACAACTCAAAAATACATCAAGCTCTCATAAGAACATAAACTCTCAAAATATACTTCACAAAATAAGCTCTTAACCAAACATTTATCCAACTCTCATATGCAAAATAAAGCTAAGGCTCTTTATTTCATAATATTTTTTTCTTTTCTTTTTTCCTTTTTTTCAATTTTTATTCTTTTCTCTTTTTATTCTTTTTTTAGCCATATATATGAAATACAAATATGAGGAAAATTAGCACATAACATTACATCTTTCTCAAAGCTCTCGACAATAAGCACTCACTTAAGCTTTTCCTTTCACTCAAAAGATCATCCCTAACAAACTCTAAATCCTAATTCCCGAAAGGGTAATGCTTATCATAGGCTAGGAAATAATGAATTTTGTGGAGCTACAAAGAAATAGGCTAAATGCTCGAATTGGCTTCAAAAGAAAGGCATAACATAAGGTAGGTATGGATAAATATATGCTAAAAGAAATTGCCTCTATCATACGCACCTCACAAGCAATGAACAATGTATATAATAGGTCTCAAAAATAGATAACCATGTCAATACTAAGAGGTAATTGCATAAGAAGAGTAATTCACACAACAAAAGAAGAGAGAATATAGATGTAATCCCTATAAGGCGAAAAATTCTCACTAGGACAAGGTTTTGTTGGATTTCAATCATGCCTAGGAACTTAAATCGTACATGCTCAATAATATCCACCTAACATATTTCACATGAAAATCAAATTTTATAGGATAAGGCTAAACAATCCAAACATGCTTTGAGATTTCTTATGGTGATGCTAAAATATATAATAGAGGATAATACATAAATGTAATGCATGATATTTTTGGGTTTTTGACATTTTACATTTTTTTTCTTTTTAATGCAATAAGATAACGAAAAAGTAAACATGAATACAAGGACTATGATTGTGTAATAAAACAATGGAAAAAATAAACATGAATGCAATGAATATATGAATGCAACTTTTCCCCACACTTAAACTATTCATCGTCTTTAATAAAAATCAAATAAAGACAAGAAAATTTTAAAATAAAATACCAAGTGAGGGAAAAGGGAACCTACTTGATCATGGTGGTGGTGATTGCAATCGTTGGACAAGCTCCTTGAGCAAAATCAGTTTATGTAGAGACTGTCGCCACGACGAAAAGAGATTTTGCGACGGCGAGGAAGAACAAGAACCGAGGAGGGTTGTGGCTCAATCGCGACAGTGATAGGAAGTTTCACTGCGGTGACATGACGCGGGCGTGAAACTCATGACACGAGCGCGTCTACTTTGCTAAGCACTACTACGACTTCGACGCGGTGATTCCTCTCCTTTCTTTTCTTCTTTGAATGTCTTTTCCTACATGGTTAGCTCACTTTCCTTCCAAAAACACTCATCTATAGATATGGAACTCTATAATTTATTGAAATTTAAAAACTAAATAACTAAATAAGAATTGAAAAACTTGAAAACTAAAAAACTTACCTTGGGTTGCCTCCGAAGAAGCGTCCTTGGTTATCGTCATAGACTCAACGGTTTATTCTTCCTTCCTTCAAGACTCATTCAGACATTGTCAATGCCCTTAAAAGCAAATCAAACTCTTGTGCCCAACCATAATTTGAATACACACTAAACATGAAAAAATTGAAGGCTAAAGATGTGAAATTGAAGAGTGTCTCCAACTCATGCGCTCAAGCCTGATTTCTTGCTGCATGAATATAATACCATCAACACAGTTCTGTTGGTGGCTTGCAAAAGTAATGCTCCCAGGGGACTACATATTCACCAAAATTACCAAAAGTGTTAGAAATTTCATTACCTTGCTCAGGAGCCATGAAAATCATCTTTGGACTTGGTTCCTTAGTAGGTACGATGAGAGTAGGATCTTCATATGAATTAGGGACTAAAATACATGGATACTCAAAACACATGAATGCGTCAGATGGAGTAGGAGACATAACAAACGATAGACAATGAGATATAAACTGTGATGGAGACATAATAGAAGAAACCTCATATGTCGACTCATGAGACTCCGTGTCAGGAAGCACTAAATCTTCTTCTCCATCATAAAAAAGGATATCATCACTTGCGAAAAGTTCCTCCTCCGTTCGTAGATAGCGATTTTTAAAATACATAGGAGGGATTTAATCAAAATAAATGGCTTTGATAGGCTCTTCCACTTCTTCTTCACATGTGTCCGAGCTGTCTGCATAAAAAAGCGGACGCCATTACTGAGTATGGCGGGCGTCGATCATCAGTGACAGGCACCAGTTCTGCATAACCATCGTCCTTCTTGTTTTGCTCGGCCACTTCCTTGCATTCTTCCTCTAATGTTTGGTGAGTTAGCTCGAAGAAAAAATCCCATATTCTTGACAATCCTGGGTTGCACACGCCATCGTCAATAAGGTCTCTTATCTCAAGCTGTACACCCTAATAAATGCAAAGCACCTGATCTCGCTCACTATCATGGATACCCCGTGAAACACGATAGTCCACTAAGTCTTTCACTCTTGTGAGGTAACAATGAAAATATTCTCCTTGGTCCTGATATAGTCTCAACATCTTGAAAGGAAAAAATTAGAAGCGGGGTGTTGTAAACCGTAAAATAGGTTCACAAAAGGGTTAGATATATAAACACTACTAGAATTTTGTCATTTAACATCGGGTAATAGCCGATGTCTTTCAAAAAAAAAATCGATGTCTATGTGGGAGATGTAAAAAGTCAAAACTTTTTAACATCGGGTAATAGCTGATGTCTTTATATGTTATAACATCGGTTATATTTTTAAATCCGATGTCTTTGATCTGTTATAACATCGATTGCAAAATATATCCGATGTTATAACATACAAAGATATCGGCTATTTCCCGATGTTAAAAAGTTTTTACTTTTTACATCACCCACATAGACATCGAATTTTTTTTGAAAGACATCGGCTATTACCCGATATTAAATGGCATATTTGTAGTTTTTTTTTAAATTATCGTAGCCTATGCGGGATTTGAACCCACATCTTTGTGTTTGAACACAGTGCTCTACCATTTGAGCTAATAGGCTTTAAATTAGATAAAATGTTCTTACATAATAGCAAAAACAACATGATTTAGATTCATAACAAATAGCTAGAAGCAAAACACTAAAAATAGAAGTTTAGGCGAATGTAAAGCACATGATTATATGCCTAATTAACTAACATGTTGTAATGAACACAAACATGCTAGAAATACATCCTTTCAACGAAAAGAATCAATATGAATAAGCAGATCGAGGGTGTCCAATGTATCTAAGCACTGAGTTGCAAAGTTTGCCCACAAATTAAGATAAAGTGTTTAAGTCTCTTAGCTCCATTAGCAAGACAAAAATAATAAGAATCTGTCATCATCAATAACATTAGAAGATCAAATGTTTAAACAAACCAAACTAAAATTAGTTATCATTCACATTTTAGTATTTTCCCTGCATTTTAGTATTTTCCCTGCATTCTAAGATAAAGTGTTTAATGGTACCAAACTGTATGCTAAGATTTAGTTATCATTCACATTTTAGTATTTTCCCTGCATTTTTCAGCTGAAGTACAACCAAAAAAAGGAAATGAAAAGGAAGAAATTAATGATCATTACAAGAACCAAAATGGTGACTGATTCAGAAGCTAACTCTGGATGAAATTAAGTGACATGGAACAGAAATACAAATCCTATATAATCTAATCATTCACTGGACAACAAGAGTACAAGACCGAGTAAAAGAATAAAAGGTACCAATGTTTCAGAATCTAGAATCTAGATATGCATTCGTAGTGACCTTCATCTTAAAAGCTTTTTTGTTTAGAGTTCATATATTGATGAAGACAGTATCTACTGTTATGCAAGAAAAAGATGAGCAACTGATAATGAGTTATTCTTACTATGTACTTTCAGATTGTAAAGAATAAATAAATTAAAACCTCCTTACGAAACCAAGTATATCCTATTACCGGATTTCATTAATAATTTCCACTTTGTTCATTGAGATTAAGTAGAGTTTTCTTAATTATCTTTTTTCAGATGGGGGAAAGAGGAAAGCTGGATAGCATAGGAAAGAAAACGAAAACACAAAGGAAATTAATCTCAAAGAAAAATGTTGACCACTAGCCTCCAACTACTAAGCAACAGATTATTTCCAATGTTGACCAGTAGCATCCAACTATTGAGCCAAGGTATGAGCTTGCTCCCAATACCCTGTAATGAACAAAAAAAAAAGGCTGAAATTAATCTCAAAAGAAAAAATCTATTTACACCACATAGAAACCTTAAATTGAAACCCTAAATCACTAAACTTTTACGAGATTTGTAAGTAACATTATTGCTTCATGTATAATGCACTGCAAATAAATTATTAATCATCCACAAAGTTATAGCCTTGTAGTTGTAGGTAGGTAACAACAGATTTGATAACAAACTCTGAAAGGACCGATACAGCAATGAAATTCTTAACATTGTCTAAAGTTCCGAACAAACATAAAACAACAGCCAATGTCACCGCAAAACAAAGGACTTCACCTCACTTTGTGACCTACAAAGATAAATACAAGAAATGAATCAAGCATCAAATGGCAATTTCATCACAAAGTTCAACAAATCGTATATACAAATATTCCAGAATGCCACAAGAAGCACTAGCAACGAGTTCACAGCTAAAGAAGGTGTCTAATCACAGGAAACTACGACAAAACTGATGCCAAATCAAAATGTGCCTGAAGGAGACGAAGTGCATAAGATGAATCGCACTAGAAATTCTAAAACGCCAACGGAAAGGGATAGAGGGAGATACCTTTAGGAGCCATTGTTGCTCGTCCCTACCTAAAACCTAAGACAGACCTGTGAAGAAACAAATCAAATTACCGCAGAAATCAGTAAAAGCAACGAGTGCCAATTACATCCAGACAAATAAAATCTACAAGTTTTCAATCAAAAGATCAGAAACCCTAACCTTTGAAACCGACTCTCGGCCTAGACGTGGTGGAGATCTGGGGTGACCGGAGTACAAGTCGACAGCTCTCCTTTGAGTTTGATTGTTAACGGGGATTCTTAACCTTCCTAATCGTTTTAGATCTCTTAAGAGATTGGAGAGAGGGGTGAGGCATTGAGGCACTCTGAAGAGAGCCAAATCGCAATCGATCTATGAAGATATTAAGGGGATTTAGGGTTATGAGCCTTTTCGTTTTGCCTCTCTTGTGTTTTTCGGGGAGAAAGAGGAGATGACATGAGGCGTGCACCGAGAAAGAAGGGATCTGGCGTGTATGGGTTTAGATATGAGAAGGAAGAACGGATCTGGGCAGATTTGCGAAGGGAGGTGGCGGGAGGAGGAGGTGGAGCGAGTCGCCGGCGAGAAGGAGGTGGATTGAGTGAGTCGCCGGAGTCGGAGAGTAGGTCTGCAACTTCCCTTGGAGAGAGAGTGGATGAGGGTCGGTTTTCTGAGCGGAAGAATGAAAAAGGAAGGATGAAGAAAGAAAAAAGCGTCTTCTAAAATATTACTTTGAGCGGGTGTTCAAATGAATTCAGTTCTGCGCCTTCTAATTTTTTTTTAAAACACATATTTAACATCTGTCAAATAAATGGGACGATGTCTAGGCTTTTATTTACATCGCAAATTTAGAAACCGATGTTAAAAAATTGTTTAACACGGCAGGTTTTTCTGACTGATGTTAATGAGCCGATGTTAAATAACAGAATTCTAGTAGTGAAACAAAAATAAAAAAAATTACACAAAACAAAGAAATAAACTTGACTCCCCGACAATGGCACCAAAATTTGGTGGGATGAAATGTCGTGCGCTTCACCTCGCCACAGATGATAATAACCCTAACTAACAAACTAATAAACTAGTATAGTAAGTAAGTAAGGGGTCGAACCCATATAGAATCAAGTACCTCTATTGCAATGTGTATTTATTAATTATGCAAATAAAGATAGGATATGAATGTGAATAAGGATAGACAATGCAAATAAACTAAGATGAAGATGTTAATAGGAAAATAGAAGATAAAAGAGAATAGTGTGGTTTCACATACAATTCATAACATTGGTTGGTTTACTTGATCCTCGACTCAGTCCCTAGTCATTCTAATGCAATGCAATGAATGCAATTGATATCAATAGTTATCTCGACTCTAGTTTAAATAGATTGATATCCCTTACATGCTTACCAATCCTTTACACTATATGTGATCCTGAAAGAATTCTCAAAACACACAACAGTATGAAATCCTAAAGTACTTGGCCAATTGGCAACATCAAATATCAATGCAATTATAATGTCAAAAGAGTGTAAATCTCTCAACCTTAATATCATAGAAATCAATATTTCACCATCAGTCATTATCCTGCATAGCGCGCCAATCGGTGCTTTCACGAGACCAATTACTTATTTCTTACTACCATGGATTAGCTATTCTCAAGAAATCATTAATCTCTAGCATGAATTCAAATTCTATTGAGGTGGACAATCAGAGAGAATATATGCAATCAACAATATGAGCACAAGGATAATGAAATAACTATAGGAATAACAATAGGAATTAAATCTCACAATTCAACCAACCAAGTCTTAATTGCAACAAAACCACAAGAATCCTAAGTATGCATAGTGTACCTTGAATCCCTAAACTTCAATCCTCTAAAGCGTTCCATATGAACGTGTTATTGAGTGCTTGAATTAATAATTGGATGATTGAAAACCTACTGTAATAGGTCTTAATATAAACTATAATGGATGGCTAAAAACCCTATAAAACTTAGATAGAGTTTCCATAAAGATACAATTGGGCTGCTTTGAGCATATTCGGAAAACAACGAAACCAACGGGCACCGCTGAAAAACCAGTAAGTGTCGTTCTTGCCGCGACGACAGCTTTGATAGACTGAACTTGTAATGTACTTTTCGGAGTCGTCGTTCGTCCGATTGACGCATATGAATATGAGTTGGAAAGCTTTGTTCAAGGACTACAACTATCATGAAGAACCGGAATCTGGTTCGAAGTTCTTAGAAGCTTCAAGAGGATATTTATCCATATTCTTCATTTTCGCTCTTGTTCTCGTGCTCCTTAGCTTCCCAATTCAACTTCTAACCCTTCCTTGGCTTGTATTAGCATGTTCTTAGATCTTCTTTGGCTTGTACCTTAGCTCTTCTTAGCTCCATTTGATAATGATTTCTCCACCTTTCGAGGACTACAACTATCATGAAGAACTACAACTATCATGAAAAACCGGAATCTGATTCGAAGTTCTTAGAAGCTTCAAGAGGATATTTATCCATATTCTTCGTTTTCGCTCTTGTTCTCGTGCTCCTTAGCTTCCCAATTCAACTTCTAACCCTTCCTTGGCTTGTCTTAGCATGTTCTTAGATCTTCTTTGGCTTGTACCTTAGCTCTTCTTAGCTCCATTTGATCATGATTTCTCCACCTTTCGAGCTCGGATTTTATAATATACAAATAAGCACTAAAAACAGTAGATTCTGAACTTCGAATACCAAATGATCAAGAATGAAAATTAGATATTTAAACATGCAATATGGAAACTCTAATGCACTTAAAACTACCTATAATGCCTATACAAAATATGCATTATCAGCATACAAGTTGTCAAAGGTGGGGTTTCTACCGATTTTCTCGCTCTTCAAAATTCTAGTTCAAAATAAGGGCTACAGTCGCAATAGGAGCTCAACCAAATCCATGGTAAGGTATGAGTGTCTTTCCTTTATTATGTTATTTGACTTACCCTCTCCTAACCTCTATAAAAGAGGCATGTTTCCTGATCAGTTACTCACTCCTTCCAACTCTCTCCATCTTTTGCTTATATGTGAGAAATTTGAGTACTACAGGTCGAAGCAACAAGAACAAGCAATGATTGTAAGAAATGAGAAATTAAAATAAAGGATGGAGACTTATCCCCTTCAAGAGGTATGATGAACAAAACCCCATCTGAACACGATTTTAATGGGCTACCAGACCCATTGAACTCCTAGAAGAACCAGAATGACGAGTATGGAAAGCACAAGAACAAGCTCCCTTCGATCTTGAAAGTTACCGTTATAAACTTGCCTTAGTGAAGAACGCTGTTTTAATGCCATTATTGATGATCCCTTAAAGCTTAAGGAAATTACAAAGAAAATCCAGAATGATTGGAAGTTCCTCAAGGGTAACTTCGAAGTGATCTGAAAAACACACAGATGGTTTGGATTGAAATATGTGCTTCTTGAGGATAATGAGAGGGTATGGACTAGTCACTCATTACATTATGGGGTAGCTCTGTCTTCTTAAGCTATGAAGGAAGGGTTTCGACACCGAACCTGAATCTCTATCTATCGTGGATATGTGGATTCGAATCCCGGGTTTACCCTCGAAATATATAAGCAAAGAAATTCTCACTCGCATAGTTGAGGTGAATAGACTAAGAATGACTTTTAATATAGTAGAAATCATGGCTTGCATAAACTTCTATCCCTTTTTAATGCAATCACGAGTTCAATAAGCTATCACAATGTTTAAATACATTATTAAAGTCTTCCTTGTCGGATTTTAAAATGATGAAGATCATATGAATATGCGGCTTTATAGCTAGGAAAAAAAATCGTATGAGTAGGCATTGGGGGTTAATATCACCTCATATTCTCATACTAAGATATACAAATTGCAACATGAAAGGATAAACCCCAATCATATTGCCACAAAACCTCCTCTAAACGACAATTTACTTGCGTTGCAAGAAAATCATAAACAAGTACAGAAGAATTTATAATTCTAACTCATCGAATAATCGCCTAACAAAAAGTGGCTAGGTTTGGCAAAACATCATTATAATGAGATTATGTGCATGGAACTATAAGGGAATAGGGAAGTCGACATTTTGGAAAAATTTACACACTTTTTGTAAAAATGAATTTATCCAGTTAATTATGTTATCAAAAATAAAAAACAGATCAAAACCAGGAGAAGCTAACTAGAAAAGGGTAGGGTTCGATAATGTTGTATGGGCCCTAGCAACCTGTAGATCAGGCAGTATTGGAGTGATCTGGAAAGCATTCCAAATTCCTCATATAAAAATTTATGTTACCCATGTTCAACCCAGAATTATAACATTAGAATACCAAAACTCGTATATCCACTTTACCCGTCTGATCTTCTTTTCTATGCCCTTCTTGGGCCTAATGAAAAGTCTGAATTTTGGGCCTCCTTACAAAATATGGTGCCCACAATAGACAAACCATGCATTATTTGTGGTAATCTTAATGAGATACAGAGTAGAAATGAGAAATTAGGAGGGGAAGCGATCCCAAAAAGATTTGAAAGATTAACTTCGTTTAAAAATACGTGCCGATTGGAGGATGTGCCTACTGTAGGTAAATCCTTCACATGGATAAGCAAGAAAGAGGATATCACTTATGAGAAACTAGATAGAGGTTTAGTCCATCATCAAATTTTAGATATGTTTCATGATATAGTAATAAAAATCCACATTTTCTCTACATCGGACCATTGTCTAATTGTCTTTGAGTTGAATGACCGCAGTCAAATAAAAGCTCCTCTTTTAAAATGGAAAATACGTGGTTGTCAAGAACTGATTTTAAATATGTTGTCACCTAAGCCTGGAGGACTAACGTTCTTGAATCCCATATGTTTAAACTAGTTAAAAAGATTAAAATGCTCAAAAAACAAGCAAAAATTTGGAATAAGTGTACTTTTTGGGAACATATTCACACAACTTAAAAAGGTTGAAGATGAGCTATTACAAATGCAAACGAGTGGTGTCGCCACTCGACTAGTAAGTTGGACTAGAAAAGAACATAGACTAAATTGCAAAAAAGAAGAGCTGTCTTGAAATTCCATACACACTACTGGAGACAACGAGCTAACTCCAAGCACGTCAAACTAACTAACTCTAATATTTGGTGTTTTCACTGTGTAGCTTCTGGAAGGCAAAATAAAAAAATCTATAAAGGAATTGACTACAAGAGATGGGTCCTCTATCCAAGGGGAGGAAAATATACGACGAGAAATAATTAATGAATTTCAAAACAGATTTAAAAATCTAAGGAACAAAGACCTAAGTCATAAACCTCTCATTGGGTGGGATAAAGTATGTAGACTCAAATATAAAAGTGGGATGGGGATTAGAAAATCCAAGGAAATGAAAGAGCACTCCAAATGAATCTGCTATGGAAAATCCTAGCGGAACCCATGAACATCGGGGTTAGAGTGGTAGGATTAGTATCTACATGGCACCTCGCTTCTTGATTAAAAAAAACGGAGAATGTCTCCTCACAATGGGGAAGACTGTCAACACTTATGAAAAAAATTAAGAAAGGTCTTCTGGAAGGCACATAGGGAATGGAAAATCGATTAATTTCTAGACAAATAGATTGATAGACCATGTACCGTTAATTCAAAAGCTTTCCCATCCAAATATTTGCAATCACCAGGAAAAGGTAGTTGAGTATATGATGGAGGATGGCAGTTGCGATGTTGGAAAACTAGTACAAGTTTTACCCACCATCATTATAGAAAAAGTGTTGAGCAGTTTCATACCAAATAGGTGGGTTGATAATAGGTTGTACTGGTGGCCAGATAGACATGATGATTTACGACAGCAAGCGCCATGAATTTTTTGACAAACCAATGCTAAAGCGAGACTGAGAATAGCGCTTGGGTATGGAAAATTGATGTCCCATCGAAAATCAAAATTTTTTTTTTTGGAAACTCTGTCAGGAAGGATTGTCCACAAAGGAACGGTTAGCACAACAAGGAAAGTACATGCCAATTGTCTGTCTTTTATAAGGTTTTTTTATTAGAATGGCAAGCACTTATTCATTGATTGCCCTCTCGCAAAATGAATAAATATATAGCCACATGAACAAATTTTACCAGATCCTACAAGAGAATCGGAAAACGGATTGTCCTATACATGAACTCCTGGAAACGGTCTATGTTCGCCTTACATGTGAAGAAATGAGTCAATTAGGTGTGTCTTGGTGGAACATTTGGCACACTAGAAATAAGATTTCACTCCAGTAGGGGAGTTTGTCTGATATTAAGGAAATTCAATTCCTGATTCAGGGAATGTTGAATAATTGGAAAAAGTCTAAGATGTATGTTGTGTTTACAATAGATTGGACCACCACGCACACTGTAAGACAAAGAAAACCGGTAAAGCCTCTAATGGGGTGCTCAATGGTAAGGAGTAAGAGGGTTAATGGGAGGTCTCGGATTCGATTCCTACCTCCGCCCTTTCTCTTGGTGAAATAATCAGGGTTCACTTTGTTTATTACCATTGAGTCTAATCGGTTGGCGCAAACCGGTTTACCTGGCGCATGACTCTTGCCGGCTGGATCACGTATCCGGAGTTTACCACCAAATGTGAGTTATCCTCGTTAACAAAAAAAAAAAAAAGGTAAAGCGGAACCAAAAATGAACTAAACCACAAGAGGGGCTTATTAAAATAAACTTTGATGGTTCAACAAAATTAGGTGGATGCAGTGCAATTGGCTTCATAGCTAGGAATTCAAACGGGCAAAGAGCCAACAAAACTGAGGCTCTTGCGATCCCTGGGGATCTTGTCGATGGACTTCAGTTTTGATGGTCTAAATCTTGCAACCACACCGTATTCTCAGGGGCACACTCCAACGTCCTTAAAATCCCTCACAATCGTTCTTCAGGCTCAGGTGGCTAAGGCAGTACCACATATTACATTTCCTACTACTAGGCTTTAAAGGCCCATTTGGCCCATCCCCCGGTTCATGAATGACCCAAATACGGCCCATGATATTGACTGTTACAAAGATGAAATGAAATCAAACTACAGGCTGTCTACAGCTTGTAGTGCTCTCTTATTTCTTCTACCGAAATTTGAAAAATGCTAGTGGTAACAAGTGATGAAGTTATTAACAGATATCCTAATATTGTGTGCACAATGCAGATCATGTTTAGAGGGATGAAAAAAGGGGAACGCCGGGGAGGGTGGCACCTGCGTCAACTATGTAAATGTTGCCGGTAATGTACTCGGAGGAATCATGGATAAGGTACCTCACCACGGATGCCAGAGCCGGATCAACCGTGCCATTGGTTCCAAGAGGGATAGTTCTCTGAGCAACATTGTGGAGCCAGTCCTTTTCCATGAGACCCTGCGTGATCTCGGATCTAAAAAGTCCTGGGTTTATTGCATTTACCCTGATTCTGTAAGGGCCTAACTCTAGGGCCATAACCTGCATAACAACATTATCGTTGGTTAAACCATGCTTCTAGGAATTCAGGACCAAGAATATGTTACTAGAAATATCATCTTTCAATGATTATTCCTGTGAACCGATAGATTTATAAGGCCAATAGTACTTTGTTTGACATTCAACGTTGATTCAAAGGAATAACGCAAGCGCAACATTACAGTTAAAGCTCAATGCAAAGAACTGTGGTTGAACAGCGACGAACTGTCAAATGCTTTTCATGACAGGCTCTTACGTTGAGCATAAAAATCAAATCAGAGAAACTAGGACATATATTTGAATCATCTTATATGCATTTATTAAGGCATTCCACAAATCCTTTATAGTCAAGCCTGTGTAAAGAAATTAGGAAAAAAAAGCATGAAACGTGGAAAGACCTTTGTTATCATGTTCACAGCGCCCTTGGACGCGGAGTAGGCAATACCACCAGGTAGTTGTCCTCGATCAATACCAGCAATTGAAGCGACATTGATGATGGATCCTCCAATCTTAGCATCGCGCATGTGTATACTGACATACTTTGACACCAACCATGTTCCAGTTAAGTTTGTTCTGACGGTACTATTCCATTCATCCTCAGATAGATCCAATGAAGAATTAATAGTTCCTGCATTAGACAAAATTCAATTAAGAGTTGAGAACCATTTAATGTATCATCCTGACAAGATTTATTGAACAAATAGCAAGATTCATTCACCAATTCTTCCAAAATACAGATAAAAGAAATGAAACTAATCCTTGAAAATTCAGCACAATTCATACTGGAAAATATCCCAATCAAAACTCAATTTCATTCACAAATTTCAATCTCCCCTCGCTGCACGTAACCGGTCGATCTACGCAATTGCTGAAAAGTAAGCGATTGCTGCAAAACAAATAACGAGCTGAGAGGAATATGAAATTCACCTCTAACTCCAGCGTTGTTGATTAGAGCATCGATTCGGCCGAAAGCTCCCCACGCTCTTCTTACCGATGCCTCAATTGATTTGCCGTCACCGGAAACATCAAGCTCAACGGCGACGGCTCGAACTGGCGATTCGCAATTATTCCGTTCCGACGACGACGAGGCGGAGGAGGATGATTCAGAAGAAGGAATCCGGTTGATCTGATTGCAAAGCGATTTCAACCGGTCGATCCGCCGAGCGGCTGCAATCAGATTGCAACCGGCCTTGGCGAGGTCAAGGCAGAGTTCGAGGCCGATCCCGGAGGAGGCCCCGGTGACCATAACTACCTTCCCCTGCAGCCTCTGCCATGGCTCCGCCATGTGAACAGCCATCTAGGGTTGTTGAAGCAAAATTGAGAGAGGGAAACTGCGGACAAGTGGGAGGGCGGGTGTGTTTAAATAAAGCTCGTGTGATGGCCGGTGCAGATTATATGGAGGAGATGTCATGCCGGGAAATTACGTGGAGATTTAAATTGGGGATTGGGTCATTTTTTAGTTGGACTGGTATACAAAGGTTGAAAATTTCACGGTTTTAAAAATCGTGAGAAAATCTGTTGCTATAGTTTTGAAAACCGTGAATAATAGTTTTTGTGAGAAAATCTACTCACGTAGTTTTCAAAATTGTGGCCGCCCGAGATATTGTACCGATTGGTCTGGGCAATTGCATACTCATTGCATTGTAATTGGCTAAGTTTCTCATTATTTTCAAAATAGTGACTGTCTAGAGTTCTACAGTTTTCAAATTCATAGGAGGTGATACTTTTACGGTTTTAGAAATCGTCATCAGCTAAAATTCTGACTACTTTTGAAACCATGATCGGTACCGTGCATATAACGAGATTTCCACTATGTGTTTAGGTGGCCCCCTTTTTAGGCTGTGTTTGGTACAAGTTGGAAGGAGATGGAAGGAGATGGGAGGAGCTTTAAAAAAAAAAGATCTCCTGCGTGTGGTGTTTGGCATCAGTTGGGAGGAGATGATGAGTTGGAGATGATGGAGCTTTGAGGAGATGTTTTTCCGGGAAAAAATAATCTATCCCGGGCAAGATTGTTGGAGATGGTGGTAGATTTCCTCTATAATTTCCCCAAATTTGCCCTTTGTATTGCAAGGGTTTCAGATCGGAAGAGAGTCATACCCAAGGAGGAGCGAAGAACAGGTAAGCTCTCTCCTCCTCTCCTCTCAATTCCTCTCCTCTCCTCTCCTCTATGTTCACAGTCGGTCGGACCTTGAGGGACAACGACGATCAATGGACAATCGACGGGGAACCGACGTCAGTCTAGGGTTCCCGAAATGGGAAGCTTCAAACCCAACAACGTGAATCGATAAGTGGCATGGTTGTTCTTCCACACTGTCGGAGGCCCATGGAGAAGCTTCGACCCGCCATTGCTAATAGAAGCTTGTAGCCACCATTATATGAAATCGTCGATTTCGCCTTTTCCAATTTCATGTTCTGTTGTGATGAAATCGTCGATTACAGATCTGTGCATCTTGTACGAAGTAGTCGACATTTGTATGAATCCATGTGTTTTTTATGAGTCCTTGTTAATCGTCGATTCATGGTTCCCCTTTTTCAATTTCATGTCCATGTTTCCCCTTTTCCAGTTTCATGTGTTATTGTGATGAAATCGTCGATTACAGATCTGTGCAATTATATTAAGTAGTCGACAGATCTGTGCAATTATATGAAGTATTCGACCTTTTCATGAATCCCTAGTAATTGTGAACGATGACGACGACAAGAGGGGAAGGGAGGGGTAATGAGGCAGGGGCAGAATGGTCATTTTACTTATACAAAATCCCTCACCATCTTCTAAACATCAAACACCAAAAGGAGATTTTTTACAAAAAAAATCTCAATCTACAAAATCTCATTAATCTACAAAAATAATCTCCATCTCCTAACATCTATACAAATCCCATTAATCTACCAAAATAAAATCTACTGTCAAACATAGCCTTAATGTGTTCTTTCTAAACTATTCCATTCCTCTCCTAATGAATTTGACTTTTGTATGTTTTTAATAAGGGATTTTTTATAGAATACCATTTTTATTAATTTTTTTTAAATATTAATAAGTATTAAATTAATTTTAAAAATTATTAAAAAAATTTATATTTAAATAATTTATGTCAAAGTGACATAAATTATGAGACAGAGGGAGGTTATAATGGTATAGATTAACTCAACATTCATTAGCTAACTATTTCATTACCCGTGCTTTTGTTAGGTCTTTTTTCATATTAATATGTTCGATATTACACTGCTAAATATAAAAAATATTTGTAGTATTTATAATTAACCTGAAACCTATAGTCTACCAAAAAATAACCTTAAAACTATATATATATATATATATTATTAATTTTGAAATGAAAAAAATTGTATATATTAATACCCATTTAGTTAATTAATTCCTTTAATATTTAATAACTTAAAGATGAGAATCAAAGGAGAATATATTAATTTATATATATCCTTTTATTATTTAATTCAAATAAATTTGGTACTAATATCCGATCTACTAATTAATACTCTTTGATATTTATTAATTATTGTATCAATTTTTATATCCTATAGTTTTTGGAATAGATTAAGAAATCATATTTGATTTTTTTTGCATACACTCTATAACATAAGAGCTATTTCTTTTCAATCTTCAACTGAAGACAATAAATTTGAGAGAACCAGGTGGTATGGGCTGACACCTTTTAAGACCTTTGGCCTTTTAGATAGTATCAAAGCTGACTTCGGCCTCAAAGGTGCTCTAACAGGTCCCTTGTCCACTTTTTAAGCCTGAAAAGTCTTGTGACATAAGTAGTACATACTTCAATCGCTTATAATTTACTCTGAACATTCTTATTTTATCTTATAGGCGACGGGGTGTTACAATCTTCTCCATGAAGTATTAATGACCCTATCAGATCCAAGGGACTGCCTTCTTGGATGAGCGTATCCAAACATAATATTCGAGTACATCTGTCCCTGAAGTTGGCTTTGATATCATATGTAGACCTGAGATCTTAAAAAGCTCTAACTCATTCTGTCTAACCTTTTCAATTCCGTTGTTCTCAGTTGAATTTATTGATTTTTAAAACTATCATTCTACTATTAGTCTACATTAACTATATATTTGATAATTTTAGTTATAAAATGACTAAGGGCACATTAGTCAATAGATTATACTCTATAAAAAAATAATTCGGTGGTTATTTTCCATTGAAATTGAATGTTTTTATTTACATTTATGGTTTAAGTTTCCTAAATCAACCTAATTGTTTAAACTTAATTAGAAATATGACAATGATTTCTTAAATAAAATTGGATTACTTAGTTACATGATTTTATTACTTGTTTAACCTAAAAATATTTAATAGATAATTGATATAATTTTAAATAATTAATTAAATTAAAAGACTAATTTCAGATGAAATCTTATCACATATTACTTGATTATTTAATTTATTTATTTATAATAATATGAAAAGATTGATTAATACCTATTAATTGGCTACAAATAAAAGGGATAAAATATAATATATCCACACAAAAAGAAATTGAGTAAAATCTTGTAAAATTATATCAACTAGTGTAATCCCCGCGCCATGGCGCGTTTGCGATGAAAAAAATAGAATATAAAATATTTATTATAAAGAAGAACCAAATAATAATCTAAAAAAATGTTCGAATGTGTTAATACAATAATATTGTTCGAGGACGACATATGTATTCACAACAGAGTTATTGCTTTAGGCTTCGTCTATGCAAATCTTGAATTTTTTTTTATTTATACGAAGAGATGAATTATCATACAAAATAATTAGGAGTATTCAAATTAAAGCAGAGGGGAAAGGTAAATTGGATTTCGCTATGTATGCAAATCATTACTACAATTAATTAGGAATATGCAACTAAGCAAATAAAAAAAAATTCATGTTCCGTAGACTTAAAAAGATGACATGGAAAGGTGACAGTATAGAAAACATAGGTTAGTTATATTACAGATTTGGCGTGACATAGCAAGTCTTTGAATTGGCAGCCCGGTTGGCCATTCAGTTGCTTCCTCCTTCAAACGAATGCAAATATGAACTCATCGGAGCGTTAATATCAACTCATACTCGAAGGTAATATCTTGACTGTACCCAAGTTGGTAACTGTAGACACTATGATTAGTCAACTCATCTGGTTGGCCATCTGTCTTATGCGTTAATATCAACTCGATCACATTGGAAGGTAATATCTTGATTGTACCCACGTTGGTAACTACATACACTATATTGATTAGTTAACTTAGCGGCAAATGTTGTTGCTAATGGATGTAAAACATCACAAAAAATTAGGGAAATGAGTTAGTGGCTCCTAGCCAATGCAGCTTGCTCACTAATTGAAATGTGCTAAACGATTTAACATAAAAAAAAATCCAAGGTTCTTTGAAAATCAAAATTGTTCATCAAACAACCACCAACATCGAAGGGATAAAATAAACCAATTTAGTTCCAAAGAAACAACCAAACAAACATTCTGGGGAAACAAAATGATCAACTCCACAATAACAAAGAAAATTCTCTAAATAAGTCATGAAGATCGATACATTGAACATCAAGAGGACTTAACCGGCTCAATTATCACCTCAACCTTATTTTGCTTCGTCGTTGACATCTGACAGTCCTCATTCTCATCCCCACTATAATGTGAACGTATTTTCGTCGTTTGGCGGGAATAGCCAAGGTCAAGGCTCTCGAAGAACAAACATCCGAATGAGCGATCTAAGAGTAAAAAACAATGAGAAGGTAGTTAGTTTAAATAAATGTTTGTACATGACATGTTCCTTATTAATATAATTTAGATTGCATGAAATATTTGAGAATAAAAGATGAAAAAATCATTATGTATATATGTTACTCTAAGGATGTCGTAATCTATATATGCAAATGCATTACAATAGAGTAAGGTTATTAGGTAAAATTTCGTTAGGAAAGAATATGAGATTATGATTAATTTAACAATAATATTGTAGATTACAATAGAGTACGACTTAAAGGATAATCAAAAATCAAAAGAGAATATATGAAAGTATATAGGAATGAATAAAATAAATTATAAATATATAATTAAAGTAGGGAAGAATCATAGATTTGAGGTAAATGAGGTGGCAAAAAAATTTCATAGTTTAAAACGATTGAAAGATGAATTGAAGCAAGCATGAGGAGTGCTCTTGCCTGAACTGCGATGAAGAATAGCAGAGGATGATACTTACACTTGGTGATCAAACAAAACTGTCCAAAAAAGGCACCAAATCACTGATTTCATATCATGATGGAACAATCACTGATGAAGTAGAATTATCCTATAAAACTCAGGATCAAGGAATCTTCTTTTGCTGGGTGAGTTTCCACCACCTGGACCACCATGAAGAAACACAATAGGGTCATAGGCTGCTGGAAAAAAGTTGTGCCAGGATTGAAGATTAGGGAAAACGGTTTGGGGGTCTGATCTTACATCTAATCTAAACATTTCATGACTCCCACATAACTCCCAAGTAAAAAAAAAACCACATCTAAAAAATATATGTAACAAACAAAAACCTCCCTTCACCTTTGATAAGTGAAGAATAGCATCCTTTCTTAAAAAGAAGTAAGCAATCTTTAAACCCTCATTTATACAAGACAAAGGCCAATAAGCAAAAAGATACATCAAATTCATATTCAAATTTCCAATTAAGATATCTAGCTAGGGCCTAGGTAGGGACCAACTCAAGCTAATTAACATCCATTGGTGTTATCTAGTTTCATGATCATCATGATTGTTAACCTAAATGATTAACAAACTATCCTTTGATCAAATCAGTCCCCTTGCATAGTTATATTTACATGCAATTAATCTTCACATTCTAATTTAGGACAAATCTGTATTCCCAAAATTTGCACAAATAAACCATCAAATCAAGAACAGAGCTCAAATTTCATATGAATTCCCATAGTCACGAGAAAAGAGCAACAAATGGAGGACAAAAACATCATAAACTCACATATGCATTCGCATTCCCAGATTGGTTTATTGAAGATCCGAAATTAGATTATATTAAGGAAGAAACAAAAATTGGGGACAACCCTTATTTCTAGGGAACGACTGAAGAAAAGCCTCAGAGTAGTCATGACCCTAAGAGGCAATAGGATACCTTATCCATGAGGTCGATGGCGAAATCGGTGTTCATCTTCACCATCGTTGGAGAGGCACCGGTAACTCATCATGGCGGAGAAGAAGAAATTGGAGGCACGGAAATGAGCAATAGACAGAGAAATAGAAGTTAGCCAGGGCGCTTAAATAGCATACTGAACAACAGTAGAAATCGAAGGTTAAGTAGCGTGAAAGGATGAAATCACAAGGTAAGCATCACCATTTTAAGTGAACAACTACAACCAAAAAAACCTTATATCAATATTCAGTAGAAGTGAAAGGGGATCAAAATTTACAAAAGAGATATTAGAGAGAGGAAGGAGAAAGAATGGGAGAGGAATGACTTTGAGCAAGGTCTGCCTACGCGCGACCATGGTTAATCAAATTCCCGAAAATAAATCAAAATTGCTTACCAAACAATCAAGAGGGTGTGAATCTTATTGATTCGGCCCAGAGATAAATGCTAGTATATGTTTCTGTTGATGCCATGACATTCCTTGTAAGTTAACCTCTGGCAGCAAATGTACCTGCAAAATTAAGTTCTTCAGAAGTCACACACAATAGAGTTCAAATGCATATGAGCCTCAATTCCGACATGTTTAGATCACACACCAATCAGGGTAAATTCGACTCAAAATTAAGGTTCCATTCCCATCAATTGAACATAATCAAACCAACCAATTTACTGCTCATATTAGAGGAGAAAGCAGAGCAATCAAATTAGGGTTCCGCCTTCGCCCTTTGAAAACAGTAGTGCGATAGGAGCAAGCACAGAAGCACAGAAAGACGAAGATGACGAGGAGGGTGTGTACTATAACCTTAGCGGGGGAGGAAGAGCGAAGGAATGGAGGAGGAAGAGCGATGGAACTGGCATAACGAAGGAGGAAGAGGTGAAATCGCCGGAACGGAGGAGAGGAGTGAGGCATACGAACGGTAGAGGCAGGAAGGAAGGGGGTGGGAGAGGAATGCCCTAAGTGCTATTCATTTCAAGATGTGAAGAGGGAAAAAAAAAGAAAAAAAAAAGAAAAAATTTGATTGGGCGGAAAGGAGTGAATTATGGGGAGGTTGCCACGTCAGCAGAAAGTATACTGAATTAAGTAATTATATAGATATTTAATAAATTTTGGTAAAAGCTTATCTTAAGCTTATATTGCTACACAAATTTTATATCCTATGTGCCAAGGGCATAGGATAAGATTCTCATTTAAAAAAAATGTATCCTTAATTAACATGCATTATCCAAAATTTAAATTAGATTTATAAGGTCTCTTATTTTTGGTAGGGTATCTTTCCCAATTAGATCTTATCGTATGCTTTTAGGGCACAGAATAGAAAGACTGACTGCTATAATTATTATGTGTAATCAGAATTGTTTTTGGAAAAATCTTATCTATAGTTAAATATATCGATATCTATAGAAATGGGGAAAACTCTTATCTTAAGTAGATATTAATATTCTCTTAAGCATATATTGATATATTGATCAAGTGGAGCTGCATAAAAATTTGATAAAATTTTATCTCCAAAACATAAATAAATTTCAGTTGGTTAAAACGCAGTTGGTATCATGAGACGGTCGTTGTGACTCCGCGTTTTATTCACAACACAACATAAGGAAGAGAATTGGCGCCAGAGTTGGGGATTTAATTTTATCTCCAAAACATAAAAATTCTCTTCCTTGTGTTGTGAATAAAACGCAGTTGGTATCATGAGACGGTCGTTGTGACGATGGTGCAGTCGGCCTGGGAGGTAGTGTTGGGTTGAACGACATTTGACCGAGAAGTTATGATCCCTGCGTTGCCATGTAGCTGCAATACTCGTCCACTTTTCCCATCATTGAGTTGTACTGGTGTTGGGCGTAGAACTGATGCGATTCTTCAACAGTTTGGGTTGCTCGAGCACTAGCATCCATGACGAAATTCCCCTGGACATAAGGTTTTGATAGTTGGAGTAACTACAAGGATGGTTTTTCAGTGAAATAAAAAAGTGGAAGATGAAGGTTTAAAATACTAACCATCATGTGGTAGTCAGGAGCCACTGGTTGATAAACCCCCGCCGGAGCACCAGTAGGTCGACTAATGAGGCGCCTGGTGATACGTGTGTACCAGGTCATATACTGTGCTAGGGCCTCATCCTCATCGTCTACCTCAGCTGCGACCTGAATAGAGTTCTCTCGCTCGTTCCACATCTTGATCCATTGAGCATGAACCTGAGTCCAATCGTGTTGATGCTTTCCCCTGCGATCCATTTTGTGCAACACCTCGTCATATGCACATGATGGGGGCACCACTTGCACATCCCTAAATTGGCGACAAACCCGCTCCGGGTGATGCTCCTATACAATCTCAAAGCAGATCATAGGTGTAGTAGATCGCCAGATGTTCCCACCTTGTGTACAGATGGGAGCCAGGCGAGGTAATACTTCGCTCGTGTACGGCTCCCATATAAACTGCATAGTCCGTTAATGCATGTAACTAAGATATGAATTTCATTCTTCCATATACAATGACGGGATGTGAGAACAAAACTGACTAACCTGATCTGTAGTTTGTCGATCGAATGCATCTCGGTAGTACATCAGCGTCTTTGGGGTAGTGCCATAGAAGTATGAGCAATTCAACCACCTCATATCCAGCAAATCCTCCCCATCTACAAATCGTGCGCTAAATGGGGGAGGTTGTGAACTGTAACCAGTCTTCTTCCTAGCTTCTTTCCGTCGAGCCCTTCGAATGGCATTGTGGTCATCATCTTCACCGAGTGGGATAATGCATCGTGGTCGTCCAATGGGAATGCGCTCCCATGCCCAAAACTAGGATTATTGTAGAGGTAATTAGTTACAAATTCACAGAAATTGAAAACAAGAACACGACATAGTTACTGTACATGTAATAAGATGACAGAGCCTACGATCTCGGCTTTCTCTCGTGCCGTTGCTCTACAAAGTTGTTGGTAGAGGAAGGCTAATGTCGCACTGCCCCAACTATACTGGCTAGCGGCCTCCAAATCCGCTAGCAGTGAGAGGTAAAGTAACTGTACTTGGCCGCCGCTGTTATCCTCAAACATGACACTTCCCAATAGCAGTAGAATGTACGCCCTAGCCTGGCACTGCACGGCATGCTCATCCACATCTTCTGGTAAAGGCACCAATAGTTGTCGTAGCCAGGCCACCTTCACCGACGATCCCCTTATCTGATTTGGTGGGGGTCTTTGCCCAAGCAACGTTTTCGCAACAGTTAGCCTATCGTACCAAGCACTCCCGGTAACTGCAAGACCGTCGACACGTAGTCCCAATATAACTAAAACATCTTGTAGCGTGATTGTGGTCTCTCCAACGTTCAAGTGGAAGGTGTGGGCTCAGGTCTCCACCTCTCTATCAACGTTGTGATTAACTTATTGTCAATCTCCAACGCGGACCCTAGCTTGTAGATGCATTCGAATCATGCCGTCTTTATGTACTGCATAACTCTTGGATCGACAGCTGCATCTCGCCCAATCTTCCGCAAGTGCAATCTATGTTGGATGACACCATTCGTCTACAAACATAACAATGACAAGCATTAGTATCTCATTTGTCTGTACTGTCTCATATTAATTTTAACAAATGATTAAAATAATATGTACTTACATATTCCTCGCCATTCCACATATCAGTTGACCTATGGAGATGTTGTCTATGAAGCACCTCATTCACAAGCGGTCCGGGATTCAATTGCATTGCCATTCTACCTCCCTAACACAAATAAATTACCGTGTTTAGAATCACAAAAGTACTTGTCAGAATCACTAAAAAAAAGTAGGTTACTTGTCAGAATCACAAAATTACTTGTCAGAATCACAAATTAAAATGTTCAGAATCATAATCTACTCTCTTATTAATTACCGAAATAAACGTGTTCAGAATTTCAAAAAAAATTAGGTTATGAATTTATACTCTTTTTTTCTGCAAATCAAAATTACTTGTCCTACATTCCTATTAGGTTTTTTCCTCTATATCCTCTTATCCTATCTTAATTTTTCTTCTGCTAAAAATATAAAATAGGTTTTGAATCTAAATTTTTTTTCATATGCTCTTCTCCTATTCTAATCTTATGATATACTATCAATAATTTCATCTCACTCTAATCTTCATCATTTTTAAGTATAGATTACACAAATCAAAATCTACTCTCCTATTATTTCATGCTACTTAAATTGTATTATCTTCCAATATTCCAATATTTCATATACACTCCTATACAATTTCTATTCTATTGATCATTCATCACAATTTTGGATCTAAAACTATGAAACCAATTCGATTCTATAATAAGCACTAACTAACAACCACAAACATATAACTATCACACAATTTCAACAATCAACATCCACAAACATGTTATCATGCATAATCGTTCGAAATTTAAAAAAAATCCATAACCTGCGGCGTGGAATCGAGCGACGAAGGCCGAACCGAAATTCGAATAGAAGATGGAGGAGGATTAGATGAGGGGGGAGGACGCCGGTGGGGTGCTTCTCTGTGGGTTGCAGAAGACGAAGGGGAGATGACGGATGAAGGAGATGAAGCGGAGAAGGAGATGAAGCGGAGAAAGGGGCAGTTGCGTAGGGTTTTGTGTTGATAATAAAACGCGGTTGGGCACCGCGTTTTATGGTTTTGTGTTGATAATAAAACGCGGTTGGGCACCGCGTTTTATGGCTTACATAACCACAACGCAATAAATGGAATCTTTGACTTTCTTTTTTCTGAAAGAACACAGAGAAACGCGGTCTGTGACCGCGTTTCTTTTGTAACGTCAATCCCAGTCAGCAACTTTTGCTGAAGGGAATCCAGTCAACGACAGAAACGCGGTCTGAGACCGCGTTTCTATTGCCACCTCAGCATTTCAGCTGGGCGCATTTAATTTGAATTAAATGTCCATAGAAACGCGGTCTGAGACCGCGTTTCTTTCGTAAACTTAAATCCCCAACTCTGGCGCCAATTCTCTTCCTTGTGTTGTGAATAAAACGCGGAGTAGGACCACATTTTTCTGACGCACCTGCAAAAAATGAATATTTGTGTAATTATTTTAAAGCCTTGAATATTTCCGTAATTATTTAATATTTTATGAATATTTCAAAAAAAAAATTCAAAAAGTTGTCATTTGGCATATGCAGTTTCTCATTTATTTTATAAAATAAAATAATTTTAAAAATAGATAATATATTAGTAAGAATGACAAATAATAATAAATAGGCTATGGAATTTATAAGCTATAATAAAACTATTTAAAAAATTTGCTAAAATAATAGAAATTTGAAAGTCCTTTTCAAATTAATTTCTTAAGTTATATGCCTTAAGTTTACGGGGCGGAGTTAGGGGTGCTCGCAAGTGCTTCAACACACCCTAGTAGAAAAACTATCTATTTCTGTATGTTTTCCAATATAAATTTGTAATATTTTGTTGACCACATTCTTCGCCAGGACCTTTTAGAGATTTTCTCTTAATTTTTCACTTTTTGCTTGTATCAATATACAGAGTATTTCTCTATCTTTTTTAATGTCATTAGTTGTCTAGTTTTTTTATCCACTAGCGTTCCATCTCCCGTCCAATTATCCTTCTAGAATTTAGTAATTTTTCTATATTCAATTTGCCAAATAAGTTTTTTGCAAGTATTTTCCACAACAATTATTCGTAGTTGTTAATATATTTGGCCAAACACTCTCTTCTAACATCTTCAGTTCTCGATTTTCTAAGTTTAATTTCAATTTTAATGTTATGCATGTGCATAACATTAATGTTATCCGGCAAGGGGGAGGTGGATCTGAGCGGTTTACCAGAGATTTGCAGGAGCCGCCGGAGGAGATCCAAACACCTCCATTGACACAAATTGATCCCGATCTCTTCTTCCTCTAATTCAAGATCTGAGAAATTAGGCGGCCATGGTCGGAGAAGTCGAAGAAGCTTCTTTGCAATCAAATCTAAGAAATTGAAAGCAATCGAGAGGGGCCGTTTTCTATCCCGATCTCTTCTTCCCCTAATTTCAGGGGACGAGGCGCGACCAGACGAGGCGGCGGAATCGAAACCCATGGCTGTTGTACTGTCTGATCGGCGAAAGAGGAAGACGATCAGAATACAAGGAGGAAGACGATCGTCTGTATTCGATTGGTTTAGAGTAGATGGGCACAAGGAGGAAGGCTATTGGGTCGGTGGACATTTAGCTTATTTTCATGAACTGGTGGACACTTACTCAATTTTATCCCCAAAAGTGACATATTTTGCAAATTTTATCATAATCATATTGATACGTAAAAGCAGCTAGAGTGGCTTAATCGGCGGTGTAGCATTCAAAATTTTGATCAAATTGTTTTAGCTCAAAATATCTCTTTTCTTTGTATTGCTCCGCCCTAAATTATGAGAGAAGATTTGTTTTGATATGATCACACCAAATCTCAAATTTACTAGGTAGCTGCACATTTTATTGCTAAATATATTATATATAGTCCTCATATGCATCGTAATTAGATTCCTTATTTGCCAAGCTAGGGTTGGTCATGAGAGGTGATAAATTCATGGAGGTATTTAAATGTAAATATGCTAAGTTAAGGCGATGAATATCTCAATTCTTTTAAAAGTCTTAAACAATGAATGAATGATGTGAACATGAGGACCTAGTGGGTTGGTCTCGTTTAGCATTTGATTTGACTTTCTTGTTTCCATACTCCAAAACTCTCCGTGGGAACACAAGGTAGCGAATCTTGTACCTAATCCCAGAGGCGTCATTTAGTGGGCCATTCTTCGCACGGCCCACATGTATTTGGGCCATTTAGCGAATCTCTGGTTTCTTACCGTGTTAAGCTTTTTCTGTTCGTGTACTTTCATCGTATCTCCTATACCCAATTTTCTTATCCCTTCCTTTCGGTTGTTTTGAATCTATTTGATTTATATTTGATTTTTTGTAATAGACCTAATTTAGATATAATTGATTTTTTTTTTATACAAGGTAAGATTTGGGAAGATGGCAGTCCCTACCGATCCACCAACAAATAACATCTTTTCGAACAAGAGAAATGATCTCCAAGTGCATCAGAAGAGCATCCTGGTCCATCGTGTTGGTTGACTTCGCGACAGACGTGAATGCAAGATGACCATTCAAACAACTTGAGGAGATGCAAGATGCCCGAAATGATAATCTCTATCTCCCACGGGCATTTTCACTTGTCGTTGTTGGAGTTGATGATTGTAAGGCTATTTCCTTCAACATTGACATGCCGAAGACTAAGGTCTTTAGCAGCCATAAGCCCAGAATGAAGGGCCAAAGCTTCAACAGCTAAGGAGGAGGCAGAGTCACAAATGGATGCTTCCAGAAGAGATAATTGATCCATTGGAATCCAGAATCACGGACCCTATAGTTGCATGACTAGATTGGAGCTTAGAGATATCGAAGTTAATTTTAAAGTGTCCCACTTAAGAGTTTTTCCATTTAATATTTTTCTTTTTCCTGGGTGGACTATGTGGCTTGGTGTTTTTCGTGCTCTTATGTTCCCAAAAGGTGGTTTTGGAGTCATTTAGTTGTCTAAAAAATTGTCTTTGATACGTATCTTGTTTCCTATTACTTGTAAATTCGTCTTCATTAAAGCCCACCATGTTTGGTTGGGCAAAAATACCATTTGTGATTTATCTAATTGTTTGTTTTTCTATGTTTGTAGTTCTTATGATATTGTTTATTGTGTTGTCGAACTTAGAAAGCAAGTCTAGTGAGTGGGTATAGTTTGTGAAAAGATGTGTGGCATCTTCATTAGAATGGTTGCAGAAGGTACATGCCAGAGGAAGAACAACTCCTTTTTGCGCTAGTCTCACTCTCGTGGGTGTTCCGTTCATGACAAGTTTCCAAAGTAAATATCTTACTTTCGGGAGGCACTCGACTTCCCAGATCCATGCGATGCCACTTTCTTGGTTCCATTGGTTTCTTGTGATTTTGTCTAGTGTTGTTGCTGTAGTGAACCATCCATGTCGGCTAGCTTGCCAATATAGTCGATCCTCGATATTTTTCACTGAGATCCTTGTGTTTTGGATCATTTGAACGATACTTGAAGGTAGTATCTAACTTAGTTTATCAAATTTTCACTATTTGTTTGGGCCTATATACATATCCACTTTTTCATTCTCATCAATTGTGTTATTCGATTCTAGTTGATCAATGAGTCTGCCTCCTTCCAGCCAGACATTTTTCCAAAATCGTATAGTCTTTCCATTTCCAATTTGCCATATTAGCCCGTTAAGGAACTCATCTTTGATTTCCATGAGTTTTGTCCATTACCATGACGTTTGTGGTTTCTTTTATTATTCCCAAAGAGGTTGATCTTTCATATATTTTTATCTAATGATTTCAACCATATGTTGTCTGGTTCCGCCATGATATTCCATAGTAGTTTTATCTGAAGTGCTTTGTTAATATCTTTTGATTGTGTAGACCTAAGCCTCATGTTTCTTTGTTTTACAAATTTTGTCCCATCCGATCAGGGGTTTGTACGCGTTACCTTTTGTAAAGACCGAACATTTTTAAAATTGATATTTTGTAAAAGTAATTAATTATATTAGATTTTGAGATTCGGAAAATTTTTGAAAATTCCATCATCGAGAAACATGTTTTATTCTAAATCTTTTTGAAGTAAATTCCGACATCATTCTTTCGGATTTGAGATTTTGATTTAAATTTTGTTTGAGTCGGGTTTGGTTCAGGAGAGCGGGTTTCGGGTTATTTCGGGAGTTTGAATTTGTCTAGTGGGGACCATTTCCATATTTAAATTCTTTTCCCTTTTCTTTTCTTCTCTCTCTGTCTCTCTCTCCATTCCGTTAGAGACACCCAGCACACCCACAGGTTCCCATTTTGTCCTTATTCCCCTTGTTACCCAGCTCACACCCCCTGCTTCCCTCATACCCACCCTTCTTTATAAACTCCATCTCCGTCTCCTCCTGGCACTCCTCATTCCGCACCAACAAAACCCACAATATTCCTCCCCTTCTCACCCCAATTTCCAGAAACCCACCACCAAAACCAGCTCGCCTTCACCCCACCTCCCTCCGTTTTCAATTCCGATCGCCACCGAAACCACCACAAATCACCAACCTCGCTCCCTCCGTTTTGGGTTTTGAGAACCAGCCCTTCTTCATCCCCTTGTTCCATTTCCGAATCACCAAGACAACCTTCCTCCTCGTCGTTCTTCGTGGTCGTCGGCGCCGAACACCGAAGCCCAGGGAGGTTCCTCTGTTCGCCGTGAATACCAAGCTTATCCTTCTACCTCTTTCGTTGGGAAGCCAAAATCCTCACCTTCTCGAGCGAGAAGCAGTAGTAGCTAGGAGCCCCACCGAGTCAGGAACTCTAACGAAGTAAGGCCGAGCCGCCACCGAGCCCAAACCCCCCCCCCCCCAAATTCTTCCCCTGTTCTTCCATTCCTAAGGTCAGTTTTCCTATTTTGTTCTCATTTTTGACTTGAAACCGCGTAAAGATCCTCTTTTACGACATATTCTATCCCTCCCAGGCCCCTTGGAGCTCCCTCCATCCTCGTCGAGCTCAGAATCCACCATCGAAGCCCCAGAGTTGTCCTCGGAGTCGCTCGGTAATCTCTCTCTCTTTCTCCTCCTTCCTTGGTCGCGTTTGATTCTCTTTGTGTGGGTCTTGGTCAGGTTAGTGACTTGGTCACCTGGGTAAAAGTTGAGGCCGAACGGACCACTATAGCCTGTGCTTTCTTCCTTCTTCTCCTATGTTTTTCTTCCTTCGAGTCCGAGCCTTGATCTTTGATTTGGGGAAAAAGGGTTCATGTGAACCGGGTTTCTCTTTTCTTTTTGGTGGACCGACCGGTTTGGCCTTACTCATCTGGTTCACTTACAATCTGATTTTGGGTTTCGCTTTGGGCTCCAGGTTCTAGGCTTGTTTGGGTTGCTGGGTTTGGGTTGTTTTGGTTTGTTAGATTGTTATTGCTATTGGGTTAAATATATATGTTATATCATATGTGATGTTTGTATTTTATTTTAGTTAGTATATATTATATGTTATGTTTATATGAGGTGTTCTATATAATTATTATTAGATTATTATTACTATTATTATATGTTATTTTCTAAGATGGTGAGATAATATATATTTTCTGAAAATATTATATAAATATATATTAAAAGGCTTCAAAAGTAATGTTATTTAAGAATTGTCATTATATAATGTTTTATAAGGTGATTTAAGATGATGATTTTAAAATAAAGTAAGTTATGCCGGGATTATTTTAAATGGTATGATTTTATAAATTGGTCAAGGGTTTAATGTTTATAAAAGGGATTGACTAAATATGATTTTTGAAAGAATTCTTTGACTATCGAGTTGACTTACTTGATTTAACTTATTGAATGGTTTGATGATTTGTCTGAGTATTTGGTGTTTGAATGTTTATAAATTGTTGGCATGATTATATGTTATATGAAACTTACGACTTTTAAGATGTTGAGATTTAAGATGAAATAATCATGTTATTTGAACTTGAGAATTATGTGATATATGTGAATATGGGTTGATTAAGAGCATGATGTAGTGAGAATGAGAATTTGAGTAATTCGGAGAATTATGATATGATAGGATGAGATTATATGTTGAAGCATGATTTAAGTTGGAATCTTAAATTGATGAGATTTAAATAGCTTTGTGAAACTTTAGAACCAATTTACTTGAGTTGACTTGGTGAATTGATTAATGCACTTACTTGAGCTCCTATGTGAGTTATGACATGAATATATATGAAAATGTGAATGAAGCATGAATATATGTGAATTGAAGCATAATTTGACATGATAGAATCTTATATTGAATTATGGGAATTGATGAGATGTTATGTGATGATACGTGTTGAGATGATATATGAGCTATTATATGTTGAGATGGTATGATATGTTCTGAGATGATATATGAGAAGAGTTGAGATGAGTTGAGATGATGATGAGAATATGGATAAGATATGATGATGATTTCTATGACTATGTGAAGCTTACGTGTGTGATATTAGTTATGCTTTGTGTAACTTAGACATAGACTTATATTTATGTCCATTTATATCTGCTAGTTGATCTGTGAGCATTTGGCTATTATCTCTATCGCTGCTTTGCTTTGTTGTTTTGCAATTCTAGGTAAGTTCCCTAGGGGGCTTACTCAGGTTAGACTCTCATGCCTGTTGTTGCATTTTATGTTAGGTGTTGCATATGCATAAAAGCATGATCATGTAGTATCATGTTTAGGTTGCACTAATTAAATGAGCATCTGTTTACATTATGCGTTTGAAAAGAGAACGAACATTATCTTTGAGTCGTAGAGTCTTTGATAGGGTCATAGGATAGCCCAGCACCATCCGGTTTGTCCCAATATAGTCTGATTGATACACACACACACACATATTTATGGTGCGGCACGACCGTGCGTCCTACCTCAGTTGTGGTATGGACATGTATGGTGCGTTACGACTGTGCGTCCTACCTCGGTTGTGGTACAGACATTAATGTTATATATACCTGGTGCGACACGACCAAGCGTCCTACCTCAGTTGTGGTACAGACATGTATGGTGGATTATACCTGGTTCGGTACGACCGTGCGTCCTACCTCGGTTGTGGTACGGACATTTATGGTATAGTAGGAGCTCTGAGGATATGCCACTGGGCATTGTTTGGGCCATTTACCATTTTCTACATATTATTATATATATGAACTGTTAGCGTGTCTTGTGTGTTTAATTCTCGTACTGCATTAGAGCATCTTTATTAGGTATAACACATACTATGTGGCCTCAGCGAGGACTTCAGGTCCCGCATGCGTGGCTTGATCTGATTCCTTTCCCCGTTTTTCTTTTAAAGGTATTTTCTGCAGGTTCTGATTGCTCGATGTCTATATGACGGGGTTCCCCGTTCCCCTTTTGGCGATTGTTGGACCGAGAGATTGACTTCCAAACCCATAAACTTGGATGTTTTCGATACTCGTATTTATCTTGTTTTGGTTTTGACCCAACTCTGCCGTAGCAAGTTGTACGTTGATTTCTGTTTTTGGCATTCTTGAACTTCAAAGGATTGTGAGCGACTTAGTTAAATAGGACAAGTTTTGGGTACCCAACGACACTTCGCGTATTTTGGGGTTCGAAATCCCCTCTTTCAAAACTAACTTTTCAAGGTTTGAAACCTCAACCCGTACATGGATTGCAAGATCCGAACGAAGGTATCCAATCTTCGAAACATAACCCGAATATTTATATTTGGGTCGTTACACCTTTGTTCCAAAAAAAGGATCTATTTATTTTATCTAGCTCATTATGAGTATTGGCTGGAAGCATAATGCTTTTCATCACAAAATTTGGTTTCATAGCATTCTTCATACCCTAGAGGTATGGAGGATGTTATGAAACCTGACCGATAACCACTACAGGTTTCGGGGTAGTGCTCTTGACCAGTAGAGGTCCAATGAGTTCGGTGGTGAAGCCTCGACCAACAGAGTTAGGGTTCAAGGGGATAACAGTGGTTTCGTAGAAATGGTATTTTATGTTTCCTGTTTTATAAGTTTATTATTTATCGGTCAGTATGGGTGATACATCTTGGTATCCTCGTTTGGTTTTGGAAAACATCTTAATGAAATATCTCAGTGTGGATGTAGTCAATTCAGTGAACCACGATAAATTGTGTGTGTCGATGTTGTTTATTTGAATATTCATTCTTTTGTCAACACAAACTGGTATCAGAGCTACAATTTTAGGGTTTGTAATCCGATGAGAAAGATGTCTGCTTTGAACACAAAGATTGACAAGTTCACAATGAGAAGCGGTTTTAGTTTTTGGTAGATCAAGATGCGGACTTTGCTTTAGCAACAAGGCCTATGGAGGCATCTGTCAAGGAAGTAGGAAGAAGTCGCTAAGATGATCACTTTGGAGGAGAAGGTAAAGCAGTTTCAATCTTTGGTAGATCAAGATGCAGACTTTGCTTTAGCAACAGAGCTTATGAAGGCAATTGTCGAGGAAGAAAGAAGAAGTCGTTGAGATGGCCACTTTGGAGGAGAAGGTAGAGGAGTTTCAGTCTTTAGTAGATCAAGATGGGTGCTTTGCTTAACCAACAAGTCTTATTAGGGCTGATATTGAGGAAGTAGGAAGAAGCCGTTGAGATGGCTAATCGGGAGGAGAAAGCGCATTCAATTATCATTGTGTGCCTCGTAGATGGTGTCATCATTGAGGGTTAAAATGAAGAGACTACTGGCGGATCCTTTTCCAAATCTATTTTCTTTATAGAAAGTACCAATGTTGCTTAGATTTGTTGAAAACATATATCTGATAGTTTGCCTTTCAGGGGCAAATCTAGGTTAGAGAGATCAGAAAGAGAGAGGGGCGGGGGGATTCTAAAACATCTAGTATTGAAGCGCATCTGGTACATCTAGCATTGCAGTTGCAGTGCATCTATTACATGAGTACATATGATATTCCATTGCATCTGGAATGTTTGGCGTTACAACGCATCTGGTATATCTAAGAGGATTCATGTCAAGGTGGAGATTTTGATATATTAGAGCATTGTCAAGTGCGTCTGTTATATCTATGAAGATTCAAGCAAAGGTGGATATTTGTTGGAATGTTTTGAATCTAATTGGTTTAGATTTGAGCTTTATTAATAGAACTTATTTAGATAGAATTGGGTTTATTAATTTATGCTTTATTGATAAATTTATCCTAGTATAATTAGAATTATGTAAAGACATATAATCTCTTGCATGCATACTCTAGAGGTATTCCACACAATTCAACGCAATTTAATTGAATCCTGATTGAGTGGCTGGTAACCATTAGGGGTTCGGGGACGGGGCTTTCAACTAGCGGAGATCCAAGGAGTTTGGGGGTGAAGACTTGACAAATAGGGCTAATAAGCATTAGGGGTTCGCAAAAGTAGTATTATATATTTCATTTTTCATAGGCTTATCATTTCTTGGTTAATGTCGGTGATAAATCTTGTAATCCTTGTTTGATTTCAGAAAACCCCTTAATGAAATACATAGCTAATTTGTTGAACCATGATAAATTGTGTGTCGATCTTATTTATTTGAATATATGTTATTTCCTTATAACACCTTTATTTTTTCCAACGGCTCTTTGCGAGTTTGAGGTAGGGATGTCAATTTCACCTACACTCGACCTGAGCCCGAATCACTCGTATAACGGCCCAAATATAAATATTCGGGTCATGTTTTGAAGGTTGGATACCTTCGTTCGGATCTTTCAATCTAAGTACAGGCCGAGGTTACAAACCCCAAAGATTAGTCTTTGAAAGAGGGGATTCATACCCCAAATATGGAAAGGGCTATTGGGTACCCAGAACGTGTCCTATTTGTCTAAGTCGCTCAAAACCGTTTGGAGTTCAAAACCGAAATCAATGGAAATCTCAAAATACAACTTGCAATAGCATGACTGGGCCAAAACCAAGTAAATGAGTATAAATCATCCAAGTATGTGAGTTTGGTGAAAGTCAGTCTCTCGGTCGATAGTGCGCCAAAATAGAGATAAACCCGCCATGGAAGCAAGCAAGGATCAAATACCTTAAACTAACCACAAAGTCAGGCCAAGAGACGCATGTGGGCCTTAATGACCTCACTGAAGACATATAATACGCCTATTCCTAAATAAAGGATGCATCTAATGTAGTGTAAGAAATTAAATCACACAAGCATGCTGACAGTATATATATACAGAAAGTGATTAAATGGATCCACATAGAATGCCCAGTGGCATATCCCTCTCCTACATCTGCTCCCCCTTCCCGTTAGGGCAGACACTGGCCAGTCAGATGCTATATCATATCTCATCATAACATATCATATCTCATCATGTCTCATCATCATATCGTATATCATGCTCATATCGTATCGTATCTCATGGTATATAAATGATGATAGAACCTAGTTTTATATATTATTCATGTGCATTTAGGTTAGTTTCATGCATCATTTTAGGGTATTTTTATTGTCTTTTTGTGTGGTTTCTGTATTATTTATGATTCAGAGATCTACAAAAACTTTGTTTGCGTTTTGTAGGTTTGGGTCGGTGATTTGGGCTAAATTGCATGCATTTAATTGAAGGGGATTGAAAGAAAAGCAAAAGAGACGGTTCATAGAGCAAGTATATCAAGCGAAACACTTATAGGAGCTCAAGGTGGTGTAGCACAACTCGCGGGACAAAGGCGTTAGTGCAATTTTCAGCTACAGCAAGATGTCACCACTCTTGGGAGGCCTTCACGAGTCGTGACAAGTGAACTCATCTGTTTTGTGGCCTACTGCAGGCTGTCACGACCCGTGACAGACTCTTCACGAGTCGTGACAGTGCTAGATCAGCCAAACCTTTCATATTTCCGTTGTTTGTTTCATTTGTTTTGGGGGGATGAAATAAAGGTCGATTTTTTTCCAGATTGAGAGGGGGGTTACGTTTGTGCAAAGGGGCTGGGAAACACTCATGATTTTGGGAGAAAACTTGAAAGAACCCTAGATTAGTGGGGGCTAAAAGATTGCAAATTGGATGCTTAAGAGGATTTCCGCTATAGAAGATCAAGTATTTCTCTTACTCTTCTTTGCTATGTCATCTTATTTTGCTTTTGATTTGTTCTCTTCCATCATGTCTAGCTAATTCGATCGTTCTAGGGTTGGGGTGATCCCACCATGTTGAGATAGACTGTTACTTACTATCGCTTGAATGTAATTTGATTTTTGTTTGATTTAATCCTATTGAGCCTAGCCTAATCGATATATGATTAGATCCTATTAGGGGTTGAGACCGAGAGGAGATATCCCTAATAGGAAAATAGATGATTGCATGATACCGAGAGGTGATTGTTGTCATTGGAGCTATAGGATTGAACCTGAGACATTGATGTTTGCTTATGAGTGACATAATAGCATGATTCAAGATCTCTTGAGGATCAATAGGTTGTCATAGATATTCTAGGTTTGTTTGTTCTAATGGAGACAGATATTTGAATGAACTGGCTTAGATTCTAAGAGCGTAATGGGCCTACTTTAGTTTAACTTTGCACGAGAGTGATTGTTAACCGGTTATTTACAATTTACTATGAGACCGAGATGAGATTAGTAATGAACTTAGACAACCTACCTTCAAACAGAATCAAATTCATTCGAGCGAGAAAAATCTCTTAAGTCTATCGACGACACATGGTGGTTAATCCCCAATTCTAGAATTTTTTCTCCATATTTCCTCAAAACTTCCATTGGCTTGTTTTAATTTGTTTTAATTAGTTATATCATAAAACCTCAATTTTGATCTCTACTATTTTGGCTTAGTCAACTAGTTGCAAAGATTCGATTAATACTCCTATAGTCCCTGAGTTCGACACCTTGATATACTACAACCGATCCCATACACTTGTGGGAGTAGGTTTCAAGCCTATCAAGTTTTTGGCGCCGTTGCCGGGGACTAGAGCAAGTATCGATCGTTGCTTGACAACTAGTTTGCTAAGTTTTTTTTGTTGCTTTGATTTGTTTTTGTTTTTGTTTTTGGTCTCAGGTTGTGCTTTGAATGCGAAAAAAAAAGGCTCTAGCAATCTAGTGCCTTTTGATCCTGAACCTGAACGCACATTCCACAAGAGAAGAGCTGAACAACAAGCTGCTAGAGCTGAAACGATGGATGATGCAATGGACAGATTGGCAGAAATGGAGCGACAAATGGCTCAAAGAGATCAAGAAAATACCGACCTTCGACAACAGCTAGCTAATCAACAATTATAGCTCGGCCAGCCGCAAGGGCCGGCAACGCTAGGAGAGCGAATGGATCCAGCTCAGTTCCTAACATAACCAGGTGTTGTCCTTCCTACTTTAACACCCGCTAATTTTGAGCTAAAGCTTGCACTGTTGAATATGATAAGGCAGAATATGTTCAATGGGCTTCCTGCTGAGAGTCCTCATCAGCACATATCCACCTTCAAAGAATTGATGGATACAGTGAGAGTTCAAGGTGTCGCTCCTGAAGAGTTGTTATTGCGATCATTCTCCTTCTCACTTGCAGGGAAAGCTAGACACTGGTACAACTCTATCCCTGCTGGAACAGTCACCACTTGGGAGGAACTGTCATCTGAATTCCTGAATCAGTTCTTCCTGCCAGCCAAGACTGCTGAGATGAGGCGGAAGATAAATTCTTTCGTGGTTGGAGATGGGGAGAACATCCATGAATCGTGGGAGAGATTCAAGGATCTTTTGTTTGAGTGTCCTCACCATGGGATATCAAAGCTGAATCTGTTGGAGATTTTCTACAAGGCTGTCAGTGACAACACTAGAGAGCTTATTGACTCCTCATCTGAAGGAGAGTTTTTGGAAATGGGAGCTGAAGATGCTTGGTCGTTCATCGAGAAGACGGCTAAGAGATGTGGGAAATACTCGCAACCCAGGGCGCTCTCTACTGTCAAAAGGGGTGCAGGGATGTATGAGGTGGATGCTGCAACTTATAAGGATGCTAGATATGATTCATTGGCTGCTGAAATTAAACGTCTAGCCTCAGTTATGGAGAAGTCCTTGTCCACCAAGGAGGTGAGTGTTGCGGGCTCTAGACCGGTGCCATGCCAGTTCTGTGGATCCCAAGATCACACTATTTCGGCTTGCGAGATCTACGCCTCCCAAGGTGATGAAAGTCAAGAGGAGAAAGTTGGCTACATGGGCAACAACTACAATAGGAGTCGAGGGTATAACCGAAACTTTAACAGCTACAACCCTCGAGCGAGGGACCACCCCGGTTTCTCCTATGCCAACAAGCAAATCGCAGAAGGACCGCCTCCTGGTTTCCCACCAAAAGCCCCAACTCAGAAGGACAAGATGGAGATAATGATGGAACAACTTATGGGAATCATTACGAGTCTAGCTGGAGAAGTGCAAAATCTCACTAGAGGCCAGAAGATGCTTGAGACTCAAGTAGCTCAGCGGGCCAACAACACCGCTAGGCCTACTGGTAAGTTTCCGGGGAAAACGGAAGATAACCCCAAGGGAAATATTTCTGCTGTGTCCTTAAGGAGTGGTAAGCAATTAGAAGATCCGAGGTCCTCTGAGCCAACTGGAGCTCAAGAGAATGCCAAGGAAGGAGAGAAAGTTGCTGAGTCGGTGATAGAGCCACCATATGTCCCACCTCCTCCTTACAAGCCACCACTTCCATTTCCACAAAGAAAGGCTCAAGCTCAGATCCAGAAGCAATACGGGAAGTTCTTGGAGGTGTTGAAGAAGCTCTATATCAACATCCCCTTCACCGATGCTTTGTCCCAAATGCCCTCCTATGTGAAGTTTTTGAAGGAGATCCTCTCTAACAAGAGGAAGCTAGATGAGTGTCAGACGGTGTTTCTTAATGAGGAGTGCAGTGCCTTGATCCAAAACAAGCTGCCACCTAAGTTGGAGGACCCAGGTAGTTTCGTTGTCCCTATTTCTTTTGGTCATGGTCCTGATTATAAGGCTCTGTGTGATTTGGGAGCTAGTACAAGCTTGCTTCCTCTCTCTATTTGTAACAAGCTAGACTTAGGAGAGCTTAGGCCTGCTAGGATGCAGCTTATTATGGCGAACAGGTCCGTAGCCCACCCCGCTGGTATCTTGGAGGATGTTCCTATAAAGGTGGGTAAGTTCTTTGTACCTGTTGATTTTGTTGTTTTAGATATGGATGCCGATATTCGTTGTCCTGTTATTCTTGGAAGGCCCTTTTTGGACACTGCAGGTGCTGTGATTGATGTCCGGAAAGGGACTTTTTCCTTTGAAATAGGGGATGAGAAAATTGTGTTTAACCTCCCTAAATCTTTGAAAGCCCCTGTTTTTGAGGATGAATGTCGCAGGATTGATGTAATAGATGAAGGAGCTTAAGATGTCATGACGGAGGTGATTGAGCGGGACCTCTAGAGCTATGTCTTATGGAGAGTGTGACTGATGCTGGTGATGATGAGCTACTTGCTGAAGTAGTTCAGGACTTGGAAGCTGCTGTAGAAGACCCCAAAGCTGTTTTTGAGGTTTTGCAAAGAGATGATGAAGACTTGGGAGGTGCACCTAAGCTGGAGTTGAAGCCACTTCCTTCTAATTTGAGGTATGAATTCTTGGGTCCTAATTCCACTTATCCCGTGATTGTGAGTGCTAGTCTAAGTCTGGATGAAACTGAAAAGCTGTTGCATGAGCTTAGATTGCATAAGGCTATAGGCTACACCATTGATGATTTGAAAGGGATTAGCCCCTCCATCTACATGCATAGGATTTTGATGGAGGATGATCATAAACCCACCCGAGAGCATCAAAGAAGGCTTAACCCTAACATGAAAGAGGTTGTGAAAAAGGAAGTGCTTAAACTGTTAGATGCTGGGATTATTTTTCCTATTTCTGATAGCAAATGGGTTAGTCCCGTTCATGTGGTTCCTAAGAAAGGAGGGATGACTGTTGTCAGGAATGATAGGAATGAATTGATCCCTAATAGGACTGTTACAGGTTGGAGAATGTGTATAGATTATAGGAAGTTGAATGCCTCCACCCGAAAAGATCATTTCCCCCTTCCCTTCATAGACCAGATGCTTGCGAGGCTAGCTAAGCACTCTTATTACTGTTATTTGGATGGATATAGCGGATTCTTTCAGATTTCTATCCATCCGGATGATCAGGAAAAGACTACTTTCACTTGCCCTTATGGCACCTTTGCATATAGGAGAATGCCTTTTGGTTTGTGTAATGCCCCTGCTACTTTTCAGCGTTGCATGATGGCAATATTTTCTGATTTCATTGAGGACATTATGGAAGTGTTCATGGATGATTTCTCTGTATACGGTTCATCTTTTGATGCTTGCTTGTCTAACTTGTCTCGAGTCTTGCAGTGTTGCGAAGAAGTGAACCTTGTCTTGAACTGGGAGAAATGTCATTTTATGGTAAGGGAAGGTATTGTCCTTGGTCATTTAGTTTCTAACCGTGGTATTGAGGTGGATCGAGCTAAGATAGATTTGATTGAGAAATTACCACCTCCTACCTCGGTTAAGGCCGTTAGGAGTTATCTAGGCCATGCTGGCTTTTACAGGAGGTTCATAAAGGATTTTTCCAAAATTGCTAAGCCTCTTTCTAACTTGCTAATGAAAGATGTCACTTTTGATTTTTCTCCGGAATGCTATGAGTCCTTTTGCAGGTTGAAGGAGGCATTGATCTCAGCCCCTATTATGCAGTCTTCTGATTGGGATCTTCCCTTCGAGATAATGTGTGACACCAGTGACTATGCAGTTGGAGCCGTGCTGGGTCAAAAGAAGGATAACAAGCTCCATGCCATCTACTATGCTAGTAGGACTTTAGATGAAGCTCAGAGAAATTATGCCACATCAGAGAAGGAATTGCTTGCTATAGTCCTTGCTTTTGAGAAGTTTCAGTCTTATCTGGTGGGTGCTAAAGTGATTGTGTATACGTATCATGCTGCGATCCGATACTTGCTGCAAAAGAAAGATGCAAAGCCGCGTCTCATTAGGTGGATCCTTCTTCTCCAAGAGTTCGATTTGGAGATTAAGGACAAAAAGGGTGCGGAGAACCTTGTTGCTGATCACTTGTCCAGGTTACCATCGGAGCAACTAGAGCGCACTTCATCTGAGCCTCCCATCGATGAGTCTTTTCCGGATGAGCATCTACTTGATTTCGCCGCTGAGATATTGAGCACCACTTCTGAGGTACCATGGTATGCTGATTTTGTGAATTACATTGTATGTAATGAGTTGCCTGGTGATCTGTCATTTCAGCAAAGGAAGAAATTCTTGAAGGACGTTGTGCATTATTATTGGAGCGAGCCATACCTCTTTAAAAGGTGCTCCGATGGGCTTTTCAGGAGATGCATCCCAAGGGAAGAAGTCCTTAGTGTCATCAAACATTGCCATTCTCTACCGGTTGGAGGTCATGCTAGCACCTCCAAGACCGTGGCCAAGGTATTTCAATCTGGTTTCTATTGGCCTACTATGTTCAAAGATGTTAGAGAATTTGTTGTTTCTTGTGATGAGTGTCAAAGGACAGGGAATATCTCAAGGAGAAATGAGATGCCGGTGAATAGCATTTTAGAGGTTGAGTTGTTTGATGTGTGGGGAGTCGATTTTATGGGGCCTTTTCCATCTTCTGGGCCATACAAGTATATACTTGTGGCGGTGAATTATGTGTCGAAATGGGTTGAAGCTGTGGCAACCCCCACTAATGATGCTAAGGTGGTCACAAAGTTCATCAAGAATGTGATCTTCTCGAGGTTTGGGGTTCCTCGATTTCTGATTAGTGATAGAGGTTCCCATTTCATTGAGAGGAATTTTGAGGCTTTGCTGAAGAAGTATGGGGTTCATCACCGGATTGCAACCTCATACCATCCTCAAAAGAGTGGGCAAGTAGAGGTCTCCAACCGGGAGATAAAGAGCATATTAGAGAAAACTATCTCCCGCTCACGGAAGGATTGGGCGACGAAGTTTAATGATGCTTTGTGGGCTTACAGGACTGCTTTTAAGACTCCAATTGGTACTACTCCGTACAAGCTGGTGTATGGAAAACCTTGTCATCTCCCCGTTGAGTTGGAGCACAAAGCCTATTGGGCGATTAAGACACTAAATTTGGATATGAAGCTAGCGGGAGAAAAACGGCAATTGCAACTACAAGAGCTTGAAGAGCTGCGTTTGGAGGCTTATGAGAATGCAAAAATTTACAAGGAAAGAACTAAAAAGTGGCATGACAAGCATATCTCACCTAAGGAGCTTCATGAAGGCGACCTTGTCTTGCTTTTCAACTCGAGGTTAAGGCTATTTTCGGGCAAGTTGAAGTCGAGATGGAGTGGCCCATTATTGGTGCAAAAATTCTATCCGCATGGAGCAGTTGATGTGTGGAGTGAAGAAAAGGGCACATTCAAAGTAAATGGTCAGCGCCTCAAGCGGTACATATCAGGACATCTGATTGAGAAGGTCGTTTCTACGGTCCATCTTGATCTGAGGACCTAAAGCGGGGGAAAGTTTAGCTAACGACTTAAAAGAAGCGCTTTTCGGGAGGCAACCCGAGGTAAGTAGTAGGTAAAATTTTCTTTATTTTGTTTCTTTTGTCTAAAACAAGTCCCACGAGTAGCGGTGTTGAGCCTAGACCTTAACTAAATTTTGTTGAGAAATCTCACGAGTCGCGGGATGAATCTCACGAGTCGCGGGGACCAATCTTGATCTCAGCTCAACCTACTGATGACTCTCACGAGTCGTGGTGAAGTCTCACGAGTCGTGGTGAAGTCTCACGAGTCGTGGTCACTTGTTTTGTATGTTTTATTTTATTTTATTTTATTTTCTTTTTTTTTCTTTTTTTTTTCTTTTTTTTTCTTCCTTTTCGTCTCTTACTCTTAAAAAAACAAACAAACACGCATCTACTTGCCATCTTTACTAAAAAAAAAAGAAATGAAGAAACACGCATCTGTTGCGTTTCAAAAGGGACCCATCTTCTTCCTTCTTGCCCCGTTCAGCGCCCAGACAGTGGACCCGTTCAGCACCGCCCTCGCGCCACCCCTCCAGCGCCCGAGCCGTGTCCGCCCTTTGCGCAACCCTCTAGTGTTACCCATAAACCCAAATCCTACAAACCCCAAATCTTCATTTTTGTTCTTAATTTCTTCGAAATCTCTGGCTGTCCAAGGTATCCTCCTACTCTAACCTTGTTATTCCTTCAATTTGAGATGCTAATTTGTGAGAATCATGCAAATTGTGAATAGGGTTTAGGAGATAAATTGGGGATTTTGTGATTGAATTGTTACTTTGGGGGCATTATTTGTTTAAGATAAATTGGGGATTTTGTGATTGAATTGTTTAATGTCATACTTGATTTGGGACCATTCAAGTTGAGCATGGGGTTTGACCTAGCTTGTTAATGGGATAATTTTGGTTATTTGGTGAGTTAGGTGCCTAAACTGCAACAGGAGGTTAAGGTTAAATGACAAGTATGAGGTGCGTTTTTGCGTCATTACATGGCAACATTGCTATTGGTTCACCTCCCTTACTTGTGAACTTACATTGGGCATGTTTGGTTTGGCTTGTGTTTTTGGTTTTTGCTTAAATTTCGTGTGTAGGATATGGCGGGAGGGTCAAGAAAGCGGAAGTCGGTTGCTTCTTCTTCATCAAAGGCTATCGATGTTGTGAAATTTGCTAATGCCGATCAAAAGGAGAAATATGAGGAGCATATGAAGAGGACGCACGTGGGCACACGTTGGTACCATGATACTTCTATGCAAGCTTTGGGACTTCAGGATGAGATTCCGCGCCTCTTGGCGACTATCGGGGCGGAAACGTTGTTGAGCATGCAATACCCCTCTTACCCGGCATTAACTTCTGAATTGCTTAGCACATTTAAGGTGGACAAGGAAAGTGTGTGGGATAGTAAGGTCACCATTACATTCCGACTTGGAAACAAGGATTTTGATATCGGTTTGAAGGACCTGAATGGATTCCTCTCGTTCCCAGAGAAATGTGACGATCATGAGGTCACGATCAAGGACCTCAAGCGCTTTTGGCTTCAACTCACTGGCCGCTCTAATTACAGCACGAGCTCATCTTCGAGTGTAGACATTGTCCACCCGGCCTTCCGCATCATCCAAGGTCTTCTTGGGAACACAATATACGCGCGGAGTGAGTGCACCAAATTATGACAAGGAGAGCTTATTTGCCTTTGGGGCATGGTCCACAAACGCCCCATCAATTTGGCTGCTGAGGTCACCTCTAATGTAGTCGCTCTTGCCGTCACTCCCAAAGGACCAGTCCACATAGGAGGACTCCTTGCCAAAATTGTAGATGCGTGTGATATTGACCTCTCCAAGTACTCTTCCATCCCCCTCAGTATGTGGATTTAGCTCATTTGAAGAGTTCAGGGATTATTCAGGGGGATGGGGCTTCTTATGTTTTAAAGATCAATCAGATAGGGAGGTTCAAGCCATTTCGTGATGGCCCTGTCAACACAGAAAACCCAGTCAATTGGTATGAGTCTTGGGTTGGAAGTCCCACTCCGCGCAGAGATGATGAGAGAGAGGACAACGAGAGGGCCGGCGATGCGGCTGAAGATGGTCTCATGGGTGATTCGAGTCATCATGAGCACAGTGGGGTTTCTTTGGATGAGCAGATCTTTTCCCTCCGTCAGGATATGAAGGATTTACGTACTCACGTCGATGACCAGTTTTCTGAGGTTTTTCGACGATTGGGTTTTCAAGATCACCTTCAGAAACAGATTTACTACCATGTGACGGGCCATCTATATGACCATGATGCCCCCTTCCCACCACCACCTACATAGGAATTTGTGAGTCTCTCCCTTTCTTTTGTTTATTTCTACATTGGGGATAATGTAGTACATAAGTATGGGGTGGGGTGTACTTGCATTTGCATTGTATATATAGTCTTCATTGCATTGCATTTCCACTTGCATTCTGCATTTTTATTTTTATATTCTTAGTTTTTTTCTTTTTTTTCCTCTCCTTCTTTCTTTTCCATCTATGTTTGGCTAGTGTGTGTGATAAATACCCATGCTTTTAAAGAATTCACAATGATATGTTGATGATCTAGGAAGCTCAAAGTTACTCTTGATTTATATGTTAAGCTCAGTTTGAATGGATGAATTGCCTAGCTTAGGAGTCATTGAGGAGAATCATGCATAATTCAACTTCCTAAGAAAACACCCTGATGGAAGGAGCCTAAATGGATATAACTTGAGTCCTCGTGTACCATATTGAGTGTCTCTCACATGATTGCTTAATCTCTTGAACTTGCATTAGAATCTGGGTTGAAGCTATTTTGTGCATATGCATGACTTTGATGTGATAGAGGCATGATATTTGTTTCTAAGCCTATTTTGCCTTCTTTTTCCTTGTCCTATACTAATCCTCTGCTTGACAGCCCATTGAGCCTTTAATTGCTTATTTTTGTAGCTCCTCAAAACATCCCGAACCTTATCATTAAGCCTATTACCCATCCGGGAGTTAGGACCATGAGTAGTGATGGTTTGTGGAGTGTGATGGTTGTTGAAAGTTAAATGATGTGTATGGATAAGAAATGGAAGAGTTGTCTTGATATTGATGTTTACTAGTGAAAGTGAAAGAAAGAAAGAACAAAGGAGAGAAAAAGAAAGAAAGAAAAAGGTTCTAAAGAAAAATGAAAGAAGAATTTTGAAATGAAAAGGCTAGTTCATCACTAATGTGCAACAAAAGAATGCAAGTGTAGCACAATAAAGAGAGAAGAGCCAAGAGTGAGCTTCATTGTTTATGTTTTGTTGAGCCAATGTAAGATAAGAGGTGGAGTGTTTTCATATGAAAATGGTGCATGAGTTTAGATGGTCTAAGTCCCGGATTTTAGCACCACAATTCCAAAAATACCACATTTCCCTCTATGTCTTACCATGGCCCCATTACAACCGTATAAAGACCTCTTGATTTTAGTCATATACATGTGTGGGTGGTGGACATCTAGCTGTGCAAGGTTTTTGGTTGATTAGCATCATCGTGAGACCGAGCGAAATTGATCCCTCTAAACACATTTGAGTGAGTGTGATTCACTAAAGATATTCCATGTGAGTTTTAGGGGTTGATGATTGCATTTTTCTCGATCAATGATGATGATTTAGCAAGGATGGCATGTGTTTATGTGAATTGAGCAAAACTTTGTAATTCCAAGCATCGGATGAGCTGAGATTGTTGGACATGTCTTGCACTTGTGATTTTGAATACCGAATTTTTCTTGGGGACAAGCAAGATTTAAGTATGGGGTATTTTGATAGCACCTAGTTTTATATATTATTCATGTGCATTTAGGTTAGTTTCATGCATCATTTTAGGGTATTTTTATTGTCTTTTTATGTGGTTTCTGTATTATTTATGATTCAGAGATCTACAAAAACTTTGTTTGCGTTTTGTAGGTTTGGGTCGGTGATTTAGGCTAAATTGCATGCATCTAATGGAAGGGAATTGAAAGAAAAGCAAAAGAGACGGTTCATAGAGCAAGTATATCAAGCGAAACACTCATAGGAGCTCAAGGTGGTGTAGCACAACTCACGGGACAAAGGCGTTAGTGCAATTTTCAGCTACAGCAAGATGTCACGACTCGTGGCAGGCCTTCACGAGTTGTGACAAGTGAACTCATCTGTTTTGTGGCCTACTGCAGGCTGTCACGACCCGTGACAGACTCTTCACGAGTCGTGACAGTGCCAGATCAGCCAAACCTTTCATATTTCCGTTGTTTGTTTCATTTGTTTAGAGGGGATGAATTAAAGGTCGATTTTTTTCCAGATTGAGAGGGGGGTTACGTTTGTGCAAAGGGGCTGGGAAACACTCAGGATTTTAGGAGAAAACTTGAAAGAACCCTAGATTAGTGGGGGCTAAAAGAATGCAAATTGGATGCTTAAGAGGATTTCCGCTATAGAAGATCAAGTATTTCTCTTACTCTTCTTTGCTATGTCATCTTATTTTTCTTTTGATTTGTTCTCTTCCATCATGTCTAGCTAATTCGATCATTCTAGGGTTGGGGTGATCCCACCATGTTGAGATAGATTGTTACTTACTATCGCTTGAATGTAATTTGATTTTTGTTTGATTTAATCCTATTGAGCATAGCCTAATCGATATATGATTAGATCCTATTACGGGTTGAGACCGAGAGGAGATATCCCTAATAGGAAAATAGATGATTGCATGATACCGAGAGGTGATTGTTGTCATTGGAGCTATAGGATTGAACCCGAAACATTGATGTTTGCTTATGAGTGACATAATAGCATGATTCAAGATCTCTTGAGGATCAATAGGTTGCCATAGATATTCTAGGTTTGTTTGTTCTAATGGAGACAGATATTTGAATGAACCGGCTTAGATTCTAAGAGCGTAATGGACCTAACTTTAGTTTAACTTTGCACGAGAGTGATTGTTAACCGGTTATGTACAATTTACTATGAGACCGAGAGGAGATTAGTAATGAACTTAGACAACCTACCTTCAAACAGAGTCAAATTCATTCGAGCGAGAAAAATCTCTTAAGTCTATCGACGACACATGGTGGTTAATCCCCAATTCTAGAATGTTTTCTCCATATTTGCTCAAAACTTCCATTGGCTTGTTTTAATTTGTTTTTATTAGTTATATCATAAAACCTCAATTTTGATCTCTACTATTTTGGCTTAGTCAACTAGTTGCAAAGATTCGATTAATACTCCTATAGTCCCTGAGTTCGACACCTTGATATACTACAACCGATCCCATACACTTGTGGGAGTAGGTTTCAAGCCTATCAAATGACTCAACACCCGATCAATCCGGCTTGTCCTATGACCCTGGCAACGACTCTAGGACTCATAGATAACGGTCGTTCTGTTTCAAACGCATAGAGAATAAGGATGCTCATTCACAAGTGCAAGTCCTAAGCATAATACTATATGACATGCGGAATGAAACACCTACATACTATATAAAACATCAGGCATGAGGTCCGATCACTGAGTAAGATCCCGTAGGAAACTTACCTGGAAAGGCCGAACAACAAGGGAATAGCAGAGATAGAATCCAAGCAACTCACTAAGCACCTAGCATATATGAATAATAAATGCAATAAGTCTAATGTTCTAGCTAACTAAGCACATAGAAGGTACACACACCCGAAAAGCATTTTCAAAATCCGCCAATAGGTCAAAACGTTCAAAATCGAGAAAGCATCCGAAAGTATAGATATTCAAAAGGTTAACCATTTCATATCAATTCCTCATAATTCATCATCAATAATATATTCAACGTCTCAATCTCAGTCCAAGGTCCAATCCAGTCATATAATAGTCCATCGGTTCCAAAAGTCACAAGGCAAGGTCCAATGTCAAGTTTCATTAAACCGTCCAAGAAGTCTGGTAAAAGAGGTCCAAAGGCCCAATAGGACAGATCAGTCTCTTAAACAAGTTTTGTGAAATACAGTCAATCCAAGGTCATTCTCAAGTCGGCAATTCCAATTAATTAGTCAAAGTTATCGTTTCAAAGAATCCCGACATCTCGGTTTTAAAACACAAAACCTTTTCAAGAATTTCAAAACACCCAAAGCATTACAATACATTTAAAAACACATTTTATTTCATTAAAACCATATTATAACACATTATAATAATCCCTTATAACATTTCATTTAAATTCCAAATATCAATAATCGCAATAAACTCAACATCGATTGGTTCAACCCAAAACTGAATCAAGGGTCCAAAGAATCAAGGGAAGCCGGCCTCGGCTAAGGCACATGGCTAGTTTCGCCGGGGCGAGGTGGCTGCTCGCCGTGGCAAAACTTGCCCTTTGACTCCCGCGAAGGAGTGGCTCTCACTGGCCGCGTGAGGCCCCTTTTGCCACGACGAAATGGCCACTTGTCGTGGTGAAAGGCCTTCTTCTTTCACTTTGGTTCCATTTCTCATTCGCCGCAGCGACCATGGTTTCGTCGCGGCGAAATTCGAACAGTTTCGCTTGCTTTTGCCTTGAATCAACTCCGTTCTTTCCCAAACTAATTCTAAACTAAAGCCTGACCCTCCTTGACCCCAAACAACATATCAAGACTCAAACACGGACCAGAGGGGGAGAGCGGAAGAGGGATTACCGAGGGTCTTCAATGGAAACCTTCGAAGCTTCAATGGGGGTCCTCCGAGTTCCAAATCAATGAGGAAAGTGAACGACTGAGCCTAGAAAAGATAGAGTATGAGTAAAAGTCCTCTTTTGCGAAGGTTTAGGATCAAAAAAAAAAGAAAACGAACACAACCAAGCTCACTTATGAAAAACAGGGGAAAGGAGGGAGTGAGGGCTCGATCTTGTGCTTCTAGGGGTCTGATCAAGTTTTTCTCAACCTTGGAAGGCAGGGGAGTCAGTAAAGGTTCACCTTTAAGTAGTTTGAAAGAGAAAGGAAGTAAGGGAAAGAAGAACTGAAGCGATTACCGCAAAGACGACGAACAAGGGCACCTTTGGGCTCTTCCTCGCGGCGGAGAGCAAGATCTCGAGGCGGCGAACAGGATCTCGTGGTGGCGAAATCTCCTCTATAGCTTCTAATTTTCTTGGATCGGTGGCTGTCCTCCGTCTTCTTCGATCACTTGTCCTAGTGAGAATTTTTGGTCTTATAGAGATATTCCTATATTTCTTTTGCTTTTATTGTGCGATTTACTCTTCTTATGCATTAATATCTCAGTATTGACATGGTTATTTATTATTGAGACCAATCATGATACATATTTATGGCTTATAAGTTTCATATATTTTAGGCATCTTTTTAGAATCTACCCTATGTTATACCTTTGTTTGAAGCCAATTTGAGCCTTTAGCCTTTTTCTTTGGAAGCTCTGAAAAATAAAATATATACTTAGCCAATAATAAATCTGACCCCTTCGGGAATTAGGATTAGAGTTGGTTGTGGTTATGATTCAGTTGAAGAAAAGGAGAAGCTATGGTTTGTGCATTAATGTCGAAAGTTTCAAGTCAAAGATATAATGTTATATGCTTTATTTCCTCACATTTCGCACTTCATTAGATGGCTCTAAAAGAAAGAAAAAAATTGAAAAAAAAAAAGAAAAAAAAGTATTATTGAAATAAATAGCCCTAGTTTACTTATATTTGTGAGAGTTGGATAAAATGCATTATTATGGAAACTTATTTACTTTTGAGTTGTTTGGTGAATGTTGGGAAGAATTGGAATCTTAGTTCCTGGAATTGAAAAGCACCACATAGCCAAAATAATTTCTTGCCCTTATTTTCATACCAAGCCCCATTACAACCCCACCGAATGAAGTCTTCTTTGAAGTCTTCCATTAAGCGAAAGTCCTCTTGATGTTGCTTATTTATTTTGAATTGTTAGGTGGAGATAATGATATATAAATGCCAATACTTGATGATTCTTGTATAAAGAATTGAGTTGAGAGTTGATCTTATAGCCTAATCACATGAGAGCGAGTGAAACACATTTTTCCATGTGAGGATTGGATGGATAAAACATGCGAGTTACTTGATCACATATGTACATGCTAGGACATTAGTCTACTTTACCATTGTTTACACTTATTTAAAGATGTTTTTTTATAAAGGCTAATTCACGAAAATCTATATTTGTGGGGTGATTATGTCTTGAAAACGATTCGATTTTGTTCGAGGACTAGCAAAAGGTAAGTATGGGATTTGCTAATGCATGATTTGTATAGGCATATTGAGTCATTCTTCAGTCATTTAGGTTGCATTTAGACATGTTTTTAGCTTAAAGTGCATTCATTGTCTCTTGAGTTGCAAAGTTCGGAATCTACGCATTTTATGTATATTTTATGCAGATTCTCAAAACCAAGCCTAAAGAGAAGAGGGAAGCTACACTCTAAAGTCGTGGAAGCCTATAAAGATTCAAGGAAGAAGAGAAGAGAAGAAGCGGAGAATTCAAGACACGAGAAAAGAGGGAATAAGGCTTCTGCAGAGGCGGCGCCCGTGGCACCCCAGCGACGCATGCTGATCCATCAACACCCGTGGAAGATCTTCGACACCAGTTGTGTCGGCACCCACCGTTCACCTTCGGCGCTCTTCGATCCTGGATTTCAGCAGATTCTCTTTGGTCAAATTTGACCCATTGGGCTTTGCTTCTACCCTACTATTGACGACTCCCAGGGTTTCCTAGCACTATAAATATGACCCTCTTCTTAGCCATTTCATACACAATTCGAAACACACTCTCATTCTATATTTCTCTCTTTTCCCTTTCGTCATTTCGGTAAGCCATGCTCGGCTAAACCTTTTATATTGTTTTGCTTATATTTCAATGCATTGGTTAAGGGCGTGCGAAGGTTGTTTGAATACTATTTTATAGTTTATATTTGGTTTATGCTTATTTGATTATTCATTACTTTTGTTCTTTAAATGTTTATGTTGTTTATTTGTCTTAACTGGCCATTAGAATAGATAAACAACGTGCTAAAGTGATTATAGCTAAATGCACTATTGTGGCCTTAATCCTATAAAGTAACAAGCATATATATCTTGATGAACATGTTGGAATTAATGCATATGTGAGAGTAATGACAGGTAATTAAATGTTATTCTTAGCGGAAATGATAGTTGGTTGACAACCAAGTGACACATCGAATATGTGGGAATTACATGAATTATATGCTTATGTGATTAGGGACTAATTGCTTCTCGAACCCCATACAAGAGTTGAGGGAGTTGATAGTGATCGAATCAGGAAACTATTCAAATCTATGTACAAACCGACACTAAGATAACCAAGCATAATCAAACAACCCGATGATCATGAAGTTACCAATGTTGCGATTATAAGTGGAGTTATATTCTCATCATATTATTCTCTCTTATTTACAATCATTGCTACTATTGCTTTTTTCACTCTGTGGCTATTGTTACAATTCGCTTGCATACTACGTCTAGCCAAAGTCGCACGCACTCTATGTGGGATCCACCTTTACTTGCTGCTAATACTCATTGTTAGTTGAAGCTAGAGATATTACTATTTGGGGTGTTAGAACACACAACATTCTAATGTGTATCAGTCGCCGTCCTTGGCCTTCATGCACCACAATGCTACCGTCCTTGGCCTTGCCGGGATTGAGACGCCAATTTGTGAGAGGAGAGAGTGAATAGAGGGGAGAGAGAAGCCATGATTAAGAGAGTGGAGATCCGAATCCGAGGAAGGTGTTCGATCTTCGATCGATTGATAAGTAAATCAGGCGGGCGCCACTTGCAATTAGATATCACCCGCACATATTATTCGAAGGACATCAATTCAAATTGATGCTCGATGGACATCGGAGCTCATCCTTCGTCTTTAATGGCGGTCGAACAGACCAAAGAAGGTTGAGCGAGAGGCAGGGCCGTGCCAATAATTTTAGGGGCCCTGTGTGAAATTAAACTATATAATAACAATCCCCTTTAAATCTTATTTCGAATATTACTTTAAAAATAAAAATACCTAATATTCTCAATTGTAAAAGTTGAATGTTTTATGAAATTAAAATGTAACATATTTTTTGTTTTTCTTCAAAAACATAACTTATGATAATTTTTCCATGATTTTTAATGCTTACAAAATGTTATAAGAGTATTGAAGTAGTTCTATATTGGTTCAAGTTTAGATGAAATTAAATCAATTAAATATTTAATAATAAGGTGATAATTAAATATATTAAACACTTTTTTTAGCAAAAAAAAGATCGTAGTAGTTTAAAAAAATATGTATGATTTTGCCAATTTTTCTAATATGCATTAGATTGCTATAAAATATATTAAGTTAATATAATGATAATTTTTTGAAAGGGAAACATAATAATAAAATGAAAAAACATAATAATAAAATGGGAAAGGAATAAATGAAATGGGTAGAAAAAAGATGAAGTGAAGGCAGAAGAAGGAAAGGCCCAAGAGAGGAAAATAAAAGTGCAGTTACGGGAATCGATCCCGAGTGAATGGGGATTTTACCAATTTCAACAACAACTGACATACCAATGGAGCAACAGTTCATATTTGCATCTTTTAAACAATAAATTTATATAACCAGAAATTCTATAATATTGGGCCCTAAATTTTTTTGAGGCCCTGTTCCATCGGGCCAGCTGCACATGTGGCTGGCACGGGCCTGGGGAGAAGTGAGGAAGGAGATACTTTGATAATTAGGGTTAGTTGTAATATTAAAAAAAATAAGATCGATAGTTTACCAATTAATTCAAAAGTGTGAATAACTTATTAATTTGAACATCCAAATGCTCCTTTCAGGCAAATCTTCTCTATTTTAAATCCATATAAACAAGTAACCTCTTTCTCCTTCGGCGGAAAATTCTCTTATGTGAGCACCAACTTAATATCACCATCTCCCCGGCACAACCAAGAAGTCGATAAAGAAATCGTTCAACAACACCAAAGGTTAGGCACAAGGCCCGACACAACCAAGAAGTAGATATATAAAAAGAAAAGAAAAACAACATTGTCCTTTTAAAAATACTTTATATAAAAGATTCATGTACACATTGTACTTTGTAGCAAAAGAGCTAGAATTTTACATCCAAAAACACACCCATGCCAGTAGCAATTTCTAAACATTTATAATATATATGCATAAGATTATATAGGAAGAAGAAGAAATGGAGAGAAGCTTGGAAGAGCTTGGGAGCTTACTTATCTGTTGTGCAAGGGATTAGGGCCTGTATGCACTTTTCTCTTTTCAGCTCCAAACAATTGGCCACCATTTTCGAATTCATTTGCTCCGCTTTCTCCAAGTCTGATTTCATCGGAGGAAGAAGGAGATGAAGGAAACTCAGTTGTGAATCTGTCATACCCAGGATCAACAGTCTTCAATGGCAACATTACCAGCAGAATAAGAAGAAACAAGCAAGCCACATGTTTCTCCATAGCTAGGATCAATCTGCATATCTCTCTCTCTCACACACACATATATATATAAGGTGCATGGATGTATACTTTCTTAAAAGGATAAGAAGTTTACAAGTGCAAAGCAATATGAAGATTGGTTTAATAAATTTGCTATATTTTATATATTTTCAACGTAAGTAATGATGACCTTTTTTTGTTCATCTTTCTTGCTTTTCAATTTGATGCAAAAGAAATAAGTGCAAAGCACTTATATAAAGATTTTTGCTCCACTCCACGTTTGAAAAAAGTGTGAGGATCGGAAGTTGATTGGGCAACAGCAATTGTGGATTTATTTGCACTTTTTCTTTCCCCATTTTTTTTTTTTACAGTGGGCAAAAAATAGGCGGATCTTACCTAGGTAAGATACCTCCATGATCATCCAAATGGATGATGTTACAGAGATCCCTACAGGTAGGGAGGTTCGAGATAGTACAAATATTCCTAGACTTAGCTATATAATCAGCGGCCTTGTTTGCTTCCCTGTAGCAGTGTCTGAATTCGATGCTATCAAAGTTAGAGCTAAGTCTCCTGATTAGTTCCACTTCTCTTAGAATTTCCCATCTCACGTACTTGCTATCATTGATCGCCTTGGTAACCTCCAAGCAGTCTCCTTCCATTATGACTCTTCTTAAACCTTTAGCTATCGCTAAGTTTACACCTGCACATAAAGCAACTGCTTCTGTTTGGATAGCGGAAGTTGCATTCATGTCAATCACATAACCATTATGGTCCCTAATAATCCCCCCCACCTGGCAAATGCCAATGGGTTTAAAAGAACAATCTACGTTTATTTTGTAAATAGTCCTTGATGGTCTGGTCCATTTAGTATTATTCCTTTTTTTTTTATTTTGAGGTGAGATTTCCTTGTTAGATTTGTTGGCACCATGCCAATCCCGGAGATCCATTATTATTCTTATGGCCATTAGTTGAGGTGTGTCCGGTGTTTTTTGCCTGAAAATCAATTCATTCCTAGATTCCCAGACTTTTTGCCATATAAAACTAAGTTCTTCTATCATCTTTTTATCCACATTCGATGTTATAATACTATCTATATCGGTACAATGGTTGGGTATTAGTGTTGTGGTTTTACATAGCCGTTGTTCGTAAGCCGCAATGGTGGCCCTAGTAAATATATGGGCAGAGGACAAAGAGGTGGTTGATGTCTTCATTAGTGTGGTTACAGAAGCAGCAGTGATAGGGAACTCTGTTTATATACCTATTTAGTCTATCTTTTGTAGCCAGACCATCAATAATTATTTTCCAGAGGAGGTTTTTTATTCTTGGGGGGAGATTTAACTTCCAGATCCATTTATAATCATCAGTGGAGGTGTTGTTGTTGATTATGTGTCTAGCCGATCTAGTAGTGAATTGACCATCCAGGTGAAATTTCCAAATTAATTTATCAGGAGTGTCCCACTTAGGGATTTGAATTTTTGTGATATGTTGGACAAAGCTATTTGCGAAGATCTCATTGAGGAGGGGGATATTCCATTCTTTGAGCGAAGTGGATAGTTGATGTACTTTAAGTTCAGGGTCAAAGTGTTGTTGGTAGCTTGTGAGATTATGGTTTGGTACCCAAGGGACTTTCCAAATATTTATAGTATCTCCGTTTCCAATGATCCAAAATAACCCATGGAAAAATCGTTCTTTTAATTGTAGGAGCCTGACAAATTGCTAGGATATGTTATGAGATGTCTTTTCCATTAGACTCTCCTGTTGTAGATATTTTTCTTTAATCAATTTAACCCAAATGTTGTTTGCCTCAGCGTAAATTCTCTAAAGGAGTTTCATTTGTAAGCTGATGTTCATGTCCTCGGCAAGTTTCAGACCTAGACCGCCTTGTTCTTTAGGTTTGCAAATTTTGTCCCAACTAATTAAAGGGGTGTATCTTTCTGATTGTAATTTGTTCCAAAAGAAGTTTTTTTGAATCTGGTCAATTTGGTTTAGAACGCCTTTTGGTAAGAGAAAGTTTTGCATTAGGTAGTTGGTTTTAGAACTTAAGTTGGCTTGAATGAGAGTTGTTCGTCCCGCTTGAGATAGAGAGGAGGCCCTCCATTTAGATAACTGTTTTTTCAAACTTTGGATGGCATCATCGAAGACAACATTTTTAACTCTTTCCCTTAATAATAATGGGATGCCAAGATATTTTTCGAGGGTTTTTGAGATCGGAATGTTCATATCACTAGCTAGAGAGTTGGCCAAGTTTTGGCTTATGTTTCCCGAGACTTGAAGGGAGCTCTTGTTATAGTTTATGGATAGTCCCGAGAGGTTTGAGAAGTTATTAAGAATATTTTTTTATCGTGTGGAGATTCTTATGAGATGCTTTAGAAAATATTATGTTGTGTTATTGTAGACGTATATATTGGAGATTTGGAGAATATCTATATATTAATTAAAACCAAAGCACCTACGCCACGTGTCGCTCCCTCGCGCAAAGTTATTTTTGACAACATTTATATTGAATATATTTAGAAATAAATTTTTTTAAACATCTATATATTAATTAAAACCAAAGCACCTACGCCACGTGTCGCTCCTCGCGCAAAGTTATTTTTGGCAATATTTATATTGAATATATTTAGAAATAATTTTTTTTTAAACATCTATATATTAATTAAAACCAAAGCACCTACGCCACGTGTCGCTCCCTCGCGCAAAGTTATTTTTGACAACATTTATATTGAATATATTTAGAAATAACTTTTTTTAAACATCTATATAATTACTTAAAACCAAAGAATTTTCGCTGATAAGGTGTAAATTAATATTATATAATTAGGTCAAGGTAAAGAGAAGGGGAGATGGCCGCAAGTACATAGCCAAGGTGTAATTTCTTCTTAGTTGAAACATTAAGTTGGTTTTTGTTTTACCATGTTATTAATATGCTTGATGTCCATTTCTTTGAGTTTTATAATCTTAATGATGCATCCTGTGGTTTCTCAATCCTAGCATCACACCATTGATAGAATCTAAGCAAATGTGAGGACTTGCCTGCATTACTCTCAAGTAGTTGCATATTGAAATTATTGTCAATACATAATATATGCATGATTTGTGTTGTAGTTTAATTATTGACACATATCTCCTACTCTTTGAACCTTTTGACTTAATAAATGATTATATTATCTGATGTTCTGAACAAAAAAAAGATTCCCTTTAGTATTACAGAAATAAATTTGTGATTTTCAGATCAATTAAGGTTCAGGTGACATCTTTTTTCAGTAATATTATACGTTCAGGTTTTAGCTGGATGTGTTGATTGTGACTCCCATACTATCTTTTACCTAGAGAGTGTCTTATCTTAGATGTTTAAATTGTTTACTTCCGTGCAGGGTTTAATGTTGACATTGTTGTATACGAGATCATAAGCTTTGCTTTTTGGGATGTTGGGGGTCAAGACAAGAAGGTGTGTATATAACATTCCTAAAGGGCACAGTTTAGTCTAAATGCATACTTAGCCTCTGTATATAATTCTAGGATGTCATTGAATTAATTCACTAGGTTAATATATTCATCTATGGGTGATTATAGTGTGACATTTAATTGATTTTTCCAGTTTCCTTGATTTTTTTTCATATCTATATATAAATTCTAATTTTCCAGTTTCGTTGATTTTTTCCCTGTAATACATTCTTTATAATTGGAGACATTAACGTATAATTTACCTCAAATATATGATTCTTTCCTACTTTAAATAATATTTCTTGATTTCTTTATCTATTCATTCCTATATACTTTCATATATTCTTTAAAGATATTCAAATTGTTTGTCTCCAGGATTTGCATGGACAAAGCCTAGAGCACCAACTCTGTGCCCTTTTTGAACATCTATATCATCCCCGAACAATACTATTGTATTAAGATTTTCAAACATTTGTGTAGATTTATTTTGGTTATTCCTTATAATAAATGTTTTATACTCTATTTTTCTTTTTCTTCTCCTCGCAAACGCGCCATGGCGCGGGAATTACACTAGTATATTAATTAAAACCAAAGCACCTACGCCACGTGTCGATCGTCCCTCGCGCAAAGTTATTTTTGGCAACATTTATATTGAATATATTTAGAAATAAATTTTTTTAAACAATGGGATTAATTCAAAACTTTTTTTAATAAAGTTAATATTAACTATACAATATTATTTCATTCTATATTAATTATACAATATCATTTCAAGCTATTTTCTTTAAACAATGAGATGAATTTAAAACTTTATATATATAGTACATTCCAAATATATGATTTTTTTGGAGCAACCAATCTATATATATATATATAGGGTTGCGCTCCGGTGAAAACCAAAATTGCGGTAAAAACCTGTGAGGACCGGCTTTTTAGCCCCGTTCACTAGCTTTATAGCCCGGTTATAAATAGAACCGATCTATAAGGTCACATATTTTAGCCCGGTTCTGAATAAAACCGAGCTATAAAGTCACTAATGTAATTTTAAAACATGAGTTTTCAGCACGGTTTTTAGGTTAACCGATATATAAAGTCATGTGTTATTTTAAAACTGGAGTTTTTAGCACGGTTTTGAGGTTGAACTGAGTTGTAAAGTCACTATGTAATTGAGGTTTTTAGCACGGGTTTCAAATAAACCAAGCTATAAAGTAGTCCTCACGGTTTTTACCGCAATTTGAGGTTTTCACCGGAGTCAATCCCTATATATATATATATTGAAAATTATTTTTGTTTTTATCATAACCTTAATTTTTGTAATTTCACCTAACCAACCTAATCTACAGAAAATTTCACATGATAAAATTTTTAAATGTTTTTTTGACCAATGGGATTTATTTATTCTAACTATTAAATGATAAATATTTTTTATTAATTAGATGTCATAATCACCTTAATTTTACAATTTCCTCCCAATCAACTGAACCTAGAAAAAAAAATCCAACTATTAAAATTTGGACAAGTTTCTTTAATTAATCTATCTATATCTAACTAATAAACCGTAAGCATTTTTTATTAGGTGTTATAACTTATAAGCACCTTTATTTTAGGATTTTCACTCAACTAACCTATTATACTTAAATCTTAAACTAATGTAATTTTTACACATTTTTCACAAATATTAATTTTTTACATACTTTATCAAATCAATTTTTTTTCTATTTTATGTTAACGTATGGGTAATAGTTTATTTTATTTTATAGCGGTAATTTAATTTTTATACTTACAAAATTTTATTTTTATTTTTTTAAAAGAAAAATACGCGCCATGGCGCGGGGACTGTACTAGTTAGTATATTAAGTAATTAATTAACCTAGGTAATATATTGTGTTTATCAATATAGGAAAGTGCTTTGTAAAAAAATCATATCTGTCGATCTAAAGAAATCATAACATTGAAATACAATTATTGTTATAAGATTATTGGACTAAAATTAAGGTCGTTTATAATTAAACAAGTTCTTTTGGACTAAGGGCTCGTTTGGTTGAATGCGGGAAGTACAATTCCCGGGAACTTACTTCCCATGAATTGAATTCCCGTGAAATATACTTCCCATGAATTGAAAAAAGTCGTTTGGTTGAATTTTGTTTTTTAGAAATATAAATAGGAAAATAAAGAAAATTACATGGAAAATGGTGGAAGTTGAACTTACCTAGTACCCTCTAGGTAAGTGAACTTCCTACGATTTGGAGGAATTGAAATTCCTGGGAAGTTGAATTCCTGTGTCTTTCTGTCAACCAAACACAGGAATATATTCTACTTTCTGGGTTTTTAAACTTCCTAGGTTTTTAACCGAGTAACCAAACAAGACCTAAGAGAGAGTCGCTTCAAATTAAACTACAACTGATATTTATTATCAGTACTCTTGCGCATTTTTTAATAAATTATATTTTTATTAGATTAATTATATTAAAGTTATTTTTATTAAATTTTATGTGAAGATTAAAATATTTTGTTTAAAATTTTTTAATAAAAATTTTCAAACAATCATAAATATTTTAATTTTGCTAAAAAATAATCGTTTTTGTAACAACTTAAGATATAAGGTTGAAAATTAACAAAAATATTTTATGGATAAGATTTCATTGCTCAATATATACTTAATTAATAATGAAATCTTATCATTAGATGTAATGAACTAAACTAATCAATTTTAATGACTAAAGATAAAATTATTCAAGACACAATATTTATAAAATAACTCATGGTAAAATGATATATTTTGTAATCACTTAAGATATGTGATAAATACATAGGATGACACGTGGATAAAATAGATGAGGTCATTGTCTAATGTGGCTTACATATATTGAATCATAATTATATTACTAGTTTTATTACCCGTGTTTTTCATGGTTTGTTGATTTTTTTATATCAATGATTTTTAAATTAATGTGAAGTATTGTGATTATTGAAATATGATATGATGGTATATTATGTTTCTTAAAAATTTATGTAATTATTAAAACATAGAAAATTTATATTTAACATCTTCTATTCATGAAATAGTTTTACATGTATATAAAACATATAAAATTGTGATGATTTAGAGTTTTTATATGTATACTCAATGTATACCATATCAAATTATCTTAGATTTTTACAATTAATCATCCATGTTTTGGAAATATTTCTCTAAAGTTAATTGAGTATAGACATCGCCAAAATATAAATTTAAATTTCCATGAAAAGTTATTTATGAATTATGTTGGAATATAACATGAAGAAAATATAAAATAAAATATCATTTTTTTTAACAAATTAACCTATTCTTCATATAATAAGTTAAGAATTATTCTAACAACTATTTATACCATATTGAATTTGTAGAAGTTATGGATGTACCTAATTTTAGATAATTAGATGATTATACTCTGATAACTAGTTCAGTACCCGCACTGTGTGCGGTTTTTTAATTTAAATATTTAATAATAAAATCCGTCTATTCAATTAATTAATTTCCAGTGTGGTTTTTTAATTTAAATATTTAATAATAAAATCCGTTTATTAAGTTAATTAATTTCTTCCACACTTCTGATTTCTTAAATCTGAATGAATTCATACTTAATTAGCTTAATTAGTATAAAAGCCAATTTCTCCTTACTCCGGTCTTACTTCTTAATCCTTGCTAGTTATATGAAAAGCTATAATTTCTCAAATCTAATTGAATTTATACTTTATTGATAATATATGAAACAACATGTGAAAAAGCTAGTAAATATTAGTGGAAACAAAATAACATACCTTGTAACCAATCAGCACATTATTTCGAAAAGCTTACAAAGGAAATCGTAAACAAAGTCGTAACTAACCTCCAATAACAACACCAAAAAGAAGGGAAAAGAAGTCAACGTTTGTGAAATAACATTAACAATTTAAACTATATATAGGTCAAAATCTAAAAATCTATCCATAATTATATATGTATAAAATCCAAAAATATATCTCATCTCATAAATATATCAATACCTTCAAGATATATAGCAAAATTTTATTTCTTATTGAATTCCATAAGTTGATAACTTTTACACGACTAAGTATTAGTTTTTCAATTTACGCAAAACCTTTTATCTTCTTCATATTTATTTAATTATTATGACCATACTAAGTATTATTTCCATTTCGTCAAAACTTGTTATCTTCTAAAAATATTTTCATATTGATGAAGTTATTGATAAATTATTTAATTATTATGTCCATGTAATATATTGATAAAGTCATTATCTTTTAAAAATATGTTCATATATAGTGAAAATAGGTAAAATCTTATCTTATATAATAGTCTTTAAAATTAGTTAATATGGAGTATCTTTTAAAAATATATCCATATCTAATCAAATTGGGTCAAATTCTATCTTATTCATACATAGATATATTGATTAAATAGAGTTAGAATAAAAATTTATCTTATGCATATATTTTAAAATTAGTTAATATCTTCTAAAAATATATCTATATTTAATCAAATTGGGTCAAAATTTATCTTAGGCATGTATAGATATATTGATTAAATAGAGTAAGAATAAAATTTTATCTTATGCCTATATTGATTAATTCAAAAATTTGTGATTGGTTCATACGACTATGATTAAGGAGAAGCCGCCATGTGTCTTAGACGACTTCTCCTTTATTATATATAATTGATATATTTCTATAAAACTATATCACACTAATATAACAAAAAAGATACTATGATTTTATTTAATTTTATACAATTCATGTTAATTAAGGTGATATATATATATAGGGGTGCGCTCCGGTGAAAACCAAAATTGCGGTAAAAACCTGTGAGGACCGGCTTTTTAGCCCGGTTCACTAGCTTTATAGCCCGACTTTGAATAGAACCGATCTATAAAGTCACATATTTTAACCCGGTTCTGAATAAAACCGAGCTATAAAGTCACTATTGTAATTTTAAAACATGAGTTTTCAGCACGGTTTTTAGGCTTAACCGAGATATAAAGTCATGTGTTATTTTAAAACTGGATTTTTTAGCACGGTTTTTAGGTTGAATTGAGTTGTAAAATCATTGTGTAATTGAGGTTTTTAGCACGGGTTTCAAATAAACCAAGCTATAAAGTAGTCCTCACGGTATTTACCATATTTTAATGTTTTCACCGGAGTCAATCCCTATATATATACAGGGCCGTCCAATGTATTTTGGGGCCCTGTTCAATACTACCTCCGTATTAAAATATTTAATTTTTATTTGTTTTTTTTAATAAAGATAAAAACTATATAAAATATAAAAATATATGAAATTATTAAAAATGATAATTTCAAAGCCAATATTTTAGAGTTTATGTTTTTTTAAACCCTATGAAAAATTCAAATATAACTATTTTACTAGGAGGAGTATTTATTAAGATTTACTAATAAATCACAAACATGTATGAGAGTAAATTAGTATTGAATAAATTTATATTTAAAAAATAAAAGAAGACCAAAATAAATTTAATATAGAACTACCTTCTATTAGATTTTAAATTTTTTTACTGTTTATGTTTATGTCAATATAACATGAGGTTGTGTTAAATTAACAAATAAAAATAGTTAATAAGAAGGCCCCAAAAATAATTATATATAGTTGATAAGAAGGCCCAAAAATAATGTAACTTGAGGATGTATTAAAGTAACAAAAAAAATTAGTTAATAAGAAGGTCCAAAATTAATTAAAAATAGTTAATAAGAAAGCCCAATGTAGTTTTCTATATAAAAAAAGTTAAAAAGATGAAACAAAATTGAAAAGGCAGAGGTTCAAACCCGCAGTCTGTAGGTAATTGGATGGAATTTGTTGGGGCAATAGCCAGTGAGACAACTCAACATTCTGATTCTTTGGACAACAAATAATATAAGTATTAATAAATTTTGATATGGAGCCCTAGAAAATTTGGGGCCCTGTTCCGTTGGGTTTTTTGAACGGGCAATTGGACCGCCTATATATATATATGTATATATATATATATGTATGTATATATATATATATGTATATATATATATGTATATATATATGTATATGTATATATATATGTATATATGTATATATATATGTATATGTATATATATATGTATATATACATATATATATATATATGTATATATATATATATATATATGTATATATATATATATATATATGTATATATATATATATATATATATATATGTATATATATATATATACTCCGTATATGATATGAACGTTTCAGGTGTATTACAGTACGTATGTAGTACTATGAGATAACAAAAAATCTTGCTGTCGCTGTGAGTTATATAGACATGAAATCATTAGGCTGAAGAAATATAATCACGCCCTTCAAGTAATTAGAATGGCTTTATCAATCATCCCCGTCTCTTCAAAACAGTTTATTATTATTATTATTATTATTATTATTATTATTATTATTATTATTATTATTATTATTATTATTATTATTATTATTATTATTATTATTATTATTATTATTATTATGAACTTCAAAAGATTGTTGAAAATAAACAAGTATAGTATCGTTTTCCAAATTCATCTTCAAAATATATTAATAATTGCTTCCTGAAAGGACAAATATTGCTTATTTTTTGTTCCATAATGGTAAATGTTTAGGCAATAATGTTATATCATTTTATCTAGCTTGAAAATTAAATTTGATATATATATATATATATTGACTCCGGTGAAAACCTCAAATTACGGTAAAAACCGTGACGACTACTTTATAGCTTGGGTTATTTGAAACCCGTGCTAAAAACCTCAATTACATAGTGACTTTACAACTCAGTTCAACCTAAAAACCGTGCTAAAAACTCCAGTTTTAAAATAACACATGACTTTATATATCGGTTAAACCTAAAAACCGTGCTGAAAACTCATGTTTTAAAATTACATTAGTGACTTTATAGCTCTGTTTTTATTCAGAACCGGGCTAAAATATGTGACCTTATAGATCGATTCTATTTATAACCGGGCTATAAAGCTAGTGAACGGGGCTAAAAAGCCGGTCCTCACAGGTTTTTACCGCAATTTTGATTTTCACCGGAGCGCAACCCTATATATATATATATATATATATATATATATATATATATATATATATATATATATATATATATATATATATATATATTCGTGAGCAACCCTTACGGTGTAATTTGTGAGCAGATAAATTATTCGTAGGTACCAAGCGGTTATTCGTGTATAATAATGTAATTATTCGTATGTATGAACAAATGTAATTATTCGTATGCAACAAAGGATTATTCATATGTATGTACATACGAATAATCACTTGGTACCTACGAATAATGTCACTGTTCACAAGTTACTTTTAATCTCATCCGTTTGATCTTATTAATCCGACGCTTCAGATTTGCTCACAAATTACACAGTAAGGCTTGCTTACACATGATCTATCCTCTATATATATATATATATATGAATTTATTTTGATGAGAAATCGACAAGTATTAGAGACAACGAGGGCCAACAACAAACTTAATTCGAAACTTAGATTTGCAAATTTATATGCACTATTCTATATTCTCCTACCAAAACAGTAAGAGCAAAAAGTGTTTTGATCTGTTTTCAGTCCATAATTGTGTCTACTAAAATTATTTTGGGGGCTTTTTGATTTTTCTAAAAAGCCTTGATTATATATAATTGTCAGCTTTTATATACATTTTGTGTTCCTTGAAATAATGCAGTTGTAATATCAGTTCCAACGTCCAAACACTTCCAACACTTTCTTGTAATTAAAGTAGCTTCTTCTTCTTAACATTTTAAAATTTTTTATTTATTTAGAACTTCAGCTTATGGATCCAACCAAAAAAAGAAAAGAAGTTGAGCTTAGATTGCTGAGTCCGATATATCGCTAGATTAATATAGAGTAGCGAATTCTCTATAATTTCCTTGTCCTTGTATGATTCCTTTTAGGTTAACCTTCTTATAGCCAGTTTGATATTAACACGATGAATTTTTCGTCAAGCATGTAGTTATAACACCGACTTTTATAATTAGTAAGCATTTTTGCATGAAAAAAACTTACTAACACCGATTTTCAAAGAAGGTAAACATTCAGCCAACTTGAGAGTAGAGTACGTAGATATAAATCGACATGTTGTCTTTAGGTAAAAGTGTCTACTAACTTTGAAAGGTGATATCACACTACTTGAGAATATTTTAATTGTACATACATAGGATTCAAGTGAGAACAAATCTATCCGGTGAAAACAAAAGAAGTAATCTGATTGGTGCAAACGGATCTGATTTTTTCTTTTAAAAAAATCTCTCACTAGAGTTGGTAAAACCCGACCTGGACCCGTAAACCCGACCCGATCGACCCGGAACCGATTGTTCTGAAAACCGACACAACCCGACTCGTTTTGGACCCGTAATCCGAATAACCGATAACCGAAACTCACCAAAATCTGAATGAACCGAACCCGATTCAACCTAAACCCATTAAAACCCAAATCCGTTATAACCGAAACCCGAAATAACTTTACCGAATCGCCTCTCTTTTCAGGGAACTCTATGGAATGGCATTCTCCAGCGATCTCGATGATGTACCTCTTCTTGGCTTGGATGTCCTTCAAGAACCTCCTGTATGCTGGCATCTTGCTAAGGGCCTCCTTGAGTGGTATTGTGATGTTTAATCCTTGTAGCACCTTCACGAAGCGCCTAAACTTGGTGTCCGCCGGGTCTTTCAACACCTTGGAGGGGAACGGGAGTGTCTTCGTTGGCTTTGGAGCTAAAGTGGTAGATTTGGGCCTTCAGGACTGGTCGACATCGAGTGAGGGGTCAATATCGATAGGTTTGCTCGACCTCGGAGGAGTCTGGTGTCGTTGTTGCTCTGCACATGCCTCGATATCGACTAGGGGGTCAATATCAAGTGGATCGCTCGATCTCTTGTGGGTCTCTAGCTTTGTGGATGTTGTAGTGGGCTCGACTTTGACAGTGTGGTCGACATCAAAAAAGGACGTCGACATTGACTGGGTGGTCGACGTCGACTGCTTCTCCAGTGACTTCTCTTTCTTCTTTGCTCCATGGCTTCTGCAATTGACGTCCACTCCTTAGATTTACAGCGGCTATGTGTCTGTCTTCTCCCTTTGGATTTGATTGTGGTTGTCTTGGGAATGTTCCGGATGGCCTTAGAACTTGTGCCGCTAGTTGGCCCAATTGGGTCTCCACATTCTTTCTCCAAATATCCATCTCCCCAAGGCGGGTATTAAGCCCGTGCAATTGGTTTTGGATGGTGTTGCTTGATTGTTGATTTTGCGCTTGGTTCCTTCTTAACTCCTCAAGGATGAGTTGGGCATCATCTTTCCTTGGCTCTCTCTCTGGGTGGCCTGGAGCTCAGTAAGGTTGAGGATCCCTTGTGTTGCATTGGGGGTGGTGGATTTTCCCAATTTAGATATCCTTGGCGATTGGGATTCCTCGTGAACCTTACCTTCTGGTGAGTCTCCGCTATGTCTACTTGCTCCGTGTAGGGGCAAGCGATGGTGATCGATGTTCCTTTCGGAACCGCATTCGGCCCAGGGTTGGTTCGCGGAGAGGAAGGTGACTTGTTTTTGTAGCCTCCAGAGTTGATCCTTCATGATTTGATCTTTAACGTCGGGATCTATCTCCTTGGATGGCTCATAAAGTTGCATCGATGGGGCGGGCCTTGAGTCGGAGGCCGCAGGAGTCCCATAGGTGTTGTCAAATTCTACCAACCTCTTTATGGTATCCTAAGCACATTGCGTTGGGAGTTCAAGATACCCATAGGAGGTGTAGGTGTTAATCCTCTCTTTAGTGGCTACATCCAGGGCGTTGTCGATGATTTCCTGAATGACGTAGGGAGGTTGCCCGTGCGTTGGGAAACATTTGTTGAGGAATGCATCATTGACTTCATCCCACGTGCGGAGTGATCTTGGTGCTAAGCTTTCCAACCATTGTAGTACTTTCCCTGCAAGAGACTAACGGAATGCCTTTAGTTTAACGTATTCTAGGCTTTGTCCATCGGCAATAGTGTCACACAAATCAAGGAAAGTAGAAATATGCGCTAGAGGGCATTCATTAGGTTTTCCCTCAAATTGATGTCTCCTAATTTCAGTAAGGAAACTAATTTTAATTTCAAAGTTGGAATGAGGGATAAGAATAGCCGATTCAGGCACGGGGAGTGATGGGTGTATGTATTGCTTGGAGTTTTGAGGAAGTGCATTGATTTGGGCCTCATATCGCCTCTTATCTTCCTCCTCTCTGTCACCACGCTCCCTTTGTGCCGCCTCTCTAGTGGTGAAGTCCTCAACTTGCTTCTTTAAACGCTCGAGTTCTTGAGCTTGGGCATCTTAGTCGGCCATGATTCTTTGGACTCTAGATCGTAAGTGGCGGTAACGCTTGGGGTTTTCTACTCCTTTAAACTTAGGCGTGTGATCAGCACGTCGCATACACCTATAAGACAATACTTAAAGTAGAACGTGAGATAGACTATTATGGCGCGATTGATAGCTTCCCCGGCAACGACACCAAAATTTGATGGAAGGGAGAATTGAATTAAAATATATATTAAAATATAAGAACAATTACAACCCTTATCCTTTCAAATACATTAAAAACTCCCCGCTGTAGTAGTAGGGAATTAGGTTCGATCCTCGAGGAAGCGGGACAATGGGATCCTAAGATAGCCTGAATTCACGTCTTGATGTCGACCATAAGCTACTCGAGCCCGAGTTGTGTACTCGATGTCGATGGTGGATTTCGATCTCGGTAAGTAGAAAACCTGCAGAGACAAAAACAACTGTCGACGTTGACCTCAGAAGTCGATGTCGAGTAGTCAGTAACAGCGATCGACTGACTCAGAAGACTGTCGTTCGATCTGGGTGCACTCGATATCGAGTAGGGTACTCGATCTCAAGCTCCGACAGGAGCAGAAAGGTGGTCGACTCAGCAAACTTCGACCTAGGCAAAGTATGTCGATATCGACCTCTGTGGTCAATCTCGAGTTCTCTTACAGAAATGTTAGTGCGTCGACAAAGAAAGGCCGAAGAAAGTAGGATGGTAAAGATGCTTTGAACAGAAATAATAGGGGTTTTGATGATGTAAATAAATATAAAAACGAACTCCTAAGGCTAGAGTTTACCACGACGTTAACCAAACATGCATAAGATAAGTAAGACGGACAATTCTGCTATCTCACCCGAGGGACAAGCTTTCGCCGTACACTAACAAGTGGGAATACTCTTGCAAATAAACGTAATTGTCTCTACCAATTTTATGTTTATAACCCAAGTTGTTAACATGAATCCCTTTTCTTGCGATAAGGACTAAACACAAAAGAGTAGGAGATGATCAAGACGCAACGATATCAACATCAAACACTTACCTCAGGCACGCATGCTAGCGCCGGGCTCACCCTGACCCTAAGAGCTTAAGCGACTAATCACTCATGGTGGAAGTAAACATCTTTGATATAAAGGAAACAACTTGCGTTGAATGGAAACTCCAAAACTTTACAATCCCAACGTTGGCTTTTGCAAACGCCAAAACCCTAAAGCTCCTTAAACTCTAAACCCTAAACTATTTCTCTACTGAGATTGATTGTTTTGTGCTTGAATGAATAAAACCAGCCCCCTAGGGCTTTATTTATAGCCTCTCAATCCTTACTAGCCAAGGAAAAGAGTTCTAAAGCCTAGTAAAACTACCCAATCTAAATTCTATCCCATAACAAATAGGATGAAACATTACTAAGGAAAATAATAAAACTCCTAGGGTAAAAAGGAATGTTTCCATAGGAAGTAATCTATCTAAAATAAAAGATAAAACTGCGTCTTCTTGATAGATCTTCACTCAGATTCTCCATACCGCGTAAGAACCACGGAAATCTCTAGTCGATATCGACCAGTGTAGTCGATATCGACCAGTGTAGTCGATATCGAATGCTTTGTTTCTGCTCGACTTGTCTTGCCTTCACTCGAGCTCGGATGGCCTGTCGATATCGATTACTCTACTCGATCTAGGGCTATGTCGAGTGCTTCTCCAGTAGATTGTGTTTTCTTGTCTTTGGATACTTAGTCTCAGGGGCTTATGTCCAGTCGATCTCGAGTTGATAGGTCGATATCGACTGCTTCTCAACGTCTCTTGGCTTCTTGTTTTGACTCCGATTCTGCTCCAATTCCTATATATTTAAACCAAAACTTGTGCAGACTCTATTTCTTGCACTTTAGCACATTCTACACAAATTCTCATTATTCTCAACCTATAATTTAGGAATCGAGTGAAATATGAAGTCAAAATATGCATTTAAAACGGCTAGAAATGTGCACAACAATAGGCTTAGTTGCATTTAGGATAGGTTTATTGCATGCTTTATAGTTAATTTGCATTATAATCTATTTGGGCATTCGAGTTCAGAATCTATGCTATTTGGTGTTTATTCTGCATTTTTATAATCTGAGCTTGAGAAGAGGTTTAACTTGCTTAAAAAACACTAGTTTGAGCTTAAAAGATGCAAGGAAGGATCATCAAGGAAGCTAACGAGAATACAATCAAATATAACAAAAGGAATCGGGAGGCCAGAGTAGCAGCGCCCACCGCTATTTACCCGCGATCGCCGATTTCGCAAAATCGTCAACATCGTTTATTAGATTTTAGAGAAGGGGATAGAGAGAAGAACAACCAGACTCAGATTTATTGTTTTGTTAGATTATGAGTTGTTAAACTCATAGTTTCGCCTGTGATTCGAAGACAAGGTTGGTTGAATTGTGAGGTTTTGATTTCAATTGTTATTCATTAGTTATTTCATTATCCTTGTTCTCATAATTCTTGTTTGCATATATTCTCTCTTGATTGATCACCTTGACAGGATTTGCATTCATGCTAGTGATTAATGATTTCATGAGAATAGTTAATCCTTGGTAGCAAGCAATAGGTAATTGATTATGTGAAAGCATCAATTGGCTATGCAGGATAATGACAATTTGTTAGATATCAATTCCTTTGAGATTAGGGTTAAGGGAAATGATGCCTTTGACAGTCTAATTGCCTAGGAAGATTGATATTGCCAAACTGCCGAGTATTTTGGAACTTTGTGCATGTATGTGTTTAAGAATCCAATTTGGATCGCATATAGTGTAAGAAATTGGTAAGCCTGTGAAGGTTAATGATCTATTCAAACAAAAATAGGAATAACTACATTGATGACAATTGCATTGCATTAGAAAGAAATTGAAATTGAACCAAGTATCATGAACCACAACAATTGGTAACACCTTTGCAATCATTACTTTCTTTTACTTTATTTTTTTACTTCATTCATCCCAATTATTCTCGTTTACTCCGAATTCAACATTAGATCCGCAAATCAATTCTCCCTATGGGTTCGACTCCTAATTATTCGCTATACTAATTTAGTAGTTTGCAAAGTTAGGATCATTAATTACATTTGGTCCTAGGGGCAACAACCATAACATTAATTCGACGTGACCAAGCGTCAACAAAAGTACTCGAATTACTGAGAGAACGTTGTTCTTCCTCGTGAGAAACCCATCGATACACAGTGCTCAAAGATGGAGATGGATCCATCATCAAAATTTTAGCTCTTGTGGCTCTAAAAGTGTCATTAAGTGCCATCAAGAATTGGAGAACTTGGTATTCATCCAGAAGAGCAGTAATTGTAGAATTTGAACCGCATGTACACAACTTTGAAGCAACTAGAATCTGATACTCATCCCAAATACGCTTGCATTTCGTAAAGAAAGCTTTAACAAAAAGATTTCCACGGTAAATATTAGAAAGATCACATTGAACTTGATAGAGACGTGTGCATTTAGGCCTGCCAAAGCGAGTTTCAAACTCTTTCTAAATCAAAGCAACAATTCTTAAATATAAAATGGATTCAACAATTTCCTTGTCGACTGAATGAAAAATCCAAGAAATCACCATACTATTAACACGTTCCTATTTCCGAGCCAATTTACATCCAGAAGGTGGCCTGGGGCAATCTCCAGTAATGAAATTGAGTTTATTTTCCGTGAGAAGCAAAACTTCAACAGATCGGTGCCAATGCTGATAATTGTGATCATTGAGCTTGTTCGTAGAAAGAACATAACTCAGATGATCAGAATGATGAAGAAAGAGCTTGTCTTTGGTGTCGAGCTAATTGAGAAAGCGACGAGGATCAGGTGCTTGCTCGAAATCCATGGTGAGAATTAATAATCAAGACGAAGAACAAGATCAGAGAGCGCAGAAGGAGAGAATTGTAACATAAACTGATGCCATGTTATTTTGTATGAAATATTACTTTGTTGAATTAACAATTCAAAACCAAAAAGAAGGAGAGAGCTCCATTAATGGAGAGCTCAAACAAAGAAGGAGATGAGAAAGATGAAAACCAAAACGCAATGCTCATTCAACTGAGTTATCGTCATTACAGGAAGGGCCTATTTAAATGTCAAAACAAAAATGGGCTAATGCCTAATCTTTATTTTTAACAACTTGATAAAACTAATTTGACTAAGGATTGACTCTTCCAACTAAAATTTGAATGGCGGCAATCATCTTCCACCTTTGGTTTGCATATGATTGCACACCATATATGCAACACACCTACTGCCAAACAACTCCTTTAGTTCCAATCAATACCTTGAATTTTCTATCCACACATCATCCAAAACGAGAAGAAATGTTTGACCATCCAGATGATAATGCAACTTCTTATGCAAACCCTCCATACTCGTGGAGGAGGTTAGAACTGCACACAACTGATAACCCACTCTTTGTCCTCTTGTCTTCGATAAACACATGATTCTTCAATGATGGAAAATGTTTATATTTCTCCATCAGGTTCAACAGCAGGAGCGCAAGCTTGAAAGTTTTGGAAGCTATATATAGTTCCTCCTGTTATCTATGACGTCTTCCAACTTGAAGCAGACGACCTTCAGCTTCTAGGCCAAATTATATCGTGAGCAGAATCCGATGATCTTATAACCTAAGCTTGTTCCATTGACTCGCATCTACATGTTTTGAGTTGAAATAACATCGAGTACATCCTCAATATCATAAGCCAAATCTTTTAGATTATGTTCTCACAGACTCGTTAGTGGACTGCTACTACTCCACATCAAGAAGCACAGTGCTGAATGATTTCTTGGAAGGCTACTAAGCCTTATCGCCCTAGAATTTCCTTCACGACGCTAGAAATTATAAAATTAATTATTTGTAGAATTCTCCATTTAGACAAAAGAGATTGAGCAAGGATTCGACAGGAGTAAGCTACAGATATACAACTAAAAATTAAATGCATTTTCAAATATGCAAGAAATTTGTAAGCACTGAAGGGCCTTGTAAATACTAAAACTTGATTAATGCTGCAAGTATACTTGAAGAAAATTTTAATATTGAAACTTGTAGGAATTATGTACTTCATTATAAGGTCGATTTGGTGAGTTGTCCTCATTCATGACGTGGCATACAAGTAAAGAATAACAACCACTCATAATGAAATATAAGGTCTATAAGACTATAGCGACCAACCCAACCAACGGGGTTCACATTTTCTTGTGTTGGAATATAAAGAGGTTTGACAATGCTCTCAAAATTATAAAGAGCAGGAAACTGTACTAGATCCTCTCTGAACTAATTTCCAACTCTAGAAAATGTAACAATCTTAAATGACTTCCTTTAAATGTGTTTTATAACATTCTTTTACATCAAATTTTGAATGATTCAATCTATAATTCTATCACGTTTGATACATTTTCCTTACTGTTTCTCCAAGAATATATGTAAGACTTTCATGTGTGACTAAACAGAAACATTTTCCTAATTTCATGACGTACCAAACAGAAATTGTTTCACATTTAGCCCAAGAGGAGCTATGATCTTTGAAAAAAAAGTGAGATTTTTTCGTTTTATACATCATGATGTTAGGAAAATGCAAAGTTTCTTGTATCACTAAATCAAAGCAACATAAAATGCGCTTCTTGCAGAGGCTTGAGACCATGAATACCTTGTTGGAAGGTGCTCAACTTAGGGCAATTAAATACTTATAGCCAAGTGCAATGCTCCAAACTCATAGACAATGATCCCAAACTTGCACGCTCATAAATTCTTACGTATTGCAAAGTGTCGGCAGAAAAGTCTTTTCCATCTAGATATTCCTGTTAGCAGTATATATTTTATAGATAGAGTTGTACATATTTACGATTGTACCCTCAGGGTTAATTCCACCCCCACCGCCCTAGTCACCCTTAGTTCCGACTTGTGGCATGCTCGTCTTGGCCACCCTGGCGATCACGTGCTTCAAAGTCTTCGCTCTAGCAATTTCATTTCTTGTAATAAAGCCTCGGGCGTTTGCACTTCATGTGAGATCGCCAAGAGCAAAAGACTTCCTTTTAGCACTTCCCATTCTCATACCTTTGCACCGTTTGACATTATTCATTGCGATTTGTGGACATCGCCTATCCCTAGTGCTAGTGGTTTTCGTTATTATTTGGTTGTGCTTGATGACTTCACCAATTTTGTTTGGGTCTTTCCACTGCGCCATAAATCGGAAACACAGGGTCACCTTGTTAGCTTCCACAGCTTTGTTCACACCCAGTTTGGTTTGCCTATCAAGGCCATTCAATGTGACATGGGAGGCGAGTTCGACAACAACATTGTCCGCTCCTTTTGTCAATAACAAGGGATAGCCATCCGCTTCTCTTGTCCACAAACGTCACCTCAAAATGGCAAAGCGGAACGCATTCTCCGCACGCTCAATGACAACACCCGAACACTCCTTGAACATGCCTCTTTACCCCCCTCCTTTTGGGTTGAAGCCCTTCACATGGCCACTTACCTCCACAATATCCTACCATCAAAGGTCATTAGCAACTCTAACCCAACCTTGGCACTCTACCATCGCTACCCATCCTACGATCATATTCGAGTGTTTGGATGCCTTTGCTTTCCCAATATGAGTGCCACCGCTCCTCATAAGCTCTCCCCATGGTCCACAAAATGTGTCTTTTTAGGAATTTCCCCACACCATCGAGGCTACCGGTGCCTTCGCTTGGATACCAATCGGGTTGTGACATCTCGCCACGTGATTTTTGACGAACATACCTTCCCCTTTGCCCCCCACCATCAACCCACTGTCCCCACACCTCAAGAATCCAGCTACTCGCCCTCATTCCCACCCCTCCTACGTCTCCTACTTGGCAGCAAACCACCGATGCCGCGGCCGCCGCCTCAAGCTGCGGCCGCCGCCCCACCCGCCGCAGCTATGCACCATGCCGCGACCATCGCCCACATGCCGCGGCCGCCGCATCCTGCTGCGGCCGCCGCTGCCCCCGCATCCTGCTGCGGCCGCCGCTGCCCCCGCCATGCACCATGCCGCAGCCGCCGCCCACATGCCGCGGCCGCCGCATCCTGCTGCGGCCGCCGCTGCCCCCGCCGCACCCACCCCTGCTGCACCTGTCCCTGCTGCGGCCGCCGCCCCAGTGCCGCAGCCGCCGCCACCCGCAGCGCCCGCCCTAACCATGACTACGCGATCTCAAGCTGGGATCGTCAAACCCAACCCCAAATACAACCTCCTCACCCCATCTACTCCCATATCACCTATACCTAAGTCACCACAAAAGGCCTTACAGGACCCAAACTGGCATGCCGCCATGGTTGATGAGTTTAGTGCTTTAATTAAAAATGGCACGTGGGACCTCGTTCCTAGGCCTCGGGACTCTAATATCATTAACTGCATGTGGTTATTCAAACATAAGTACAGGTATGATGGGTCACTTGAACGACACAAGGCTCGCCTCGTTGTCAATGGCAAGTCTGAGGAGGTTGGTGTGGACTGCGACGAAACGTTTAGCCCGGTCGTCAAACCCGCTACCATACGCACTGTGTTGAGCATCGCTCTCTCTAAGGACTGGCCTATTCACCAGCTGGACGTCAAGAACGCTTTTCTACACGGTAACCTTCAGGAAACTGTGTATATGCATCAGCCTCCAGGCTTCTATGATCGCTCGCGACCCTCTCACGTATGCCTTCTCCGGAAGTCTCTCTATGGGTTGAAACAGGCGCCCCGCGCCTGGTATCAGCGTTTCACCACGTACCTCAGTGCAATTGGTTTTCGGAGCAGTCAGTCAGATCACTCCCTATTTGTCTTCCATTCAGGGTCTGACACGGCGTATCTATTACTGTATGTTGATGACATTGTGCTTACTGCATCTTCTCCATCGTTACTGTCTCGTCTGATGGGACTGCTGCGTTCAGAAATTGCCATGACGGATCTTGGTCCCCTGAGCTATTTTCTCGGCATCTCTGTGACTCGCACTCGGGATACATTGTTTCTTCATCAGAAGAAATATGCCCTTGAGATTGTCGACAAGGCTAGGATGACATCTTGCAAGCCCGCTACCACTCCTGTCGACTGCAAGTCCAAGCTCAATGCTGCCTCCAGTCCCAAGGTTGATGACCCTACCACATATCGCAGTCTGGCAGGTGCCCTCCAGTATCTGACGTTCACTAGGCCAGACATTGCTTTTGCCGTCCAACAGGTTTGGTTATACATGCATGATCCCCATGAGCATCATCTACAGGCACTCAAGCGGATCATCCGGTACATCAAGGGCACCAGTGACCTGGGATTGCACCTCTGTCGCGGCCGCTTCGACACTCTCACAGCCTACTCAGACGCTGACTGGGTGGGTTGTCCGGAAACCCGCCGTTCCACCTCTGGCTTCGCCGTCTACCTTGGTGACAATCTGGTATCGTGGTCCTCCAACGCCGTGGCGGAAACATGCTGGCTACGCAACCTCCTCTGCGAGCTTCGCGTTCCACTTCGTGCCGCTACATTGGTCTACTGCGACAATGTCTCTGCAGTTTACCTCGCATCGAACCCGGTTCAGCACCAGCGGACCAAGCACATCGAGATTGATATACATTTCGTCAGAGAAAAGGTCGCTCTAGGCCAGGTTCGAGTGTTACATGTCCCTTCTGCCTATCAGTACGCGGACATCTTCACAAAAGGATTACCTACTCCTCTTTTTACTTCTTTTCGTTCCAGTCTTGCTATTCGCTCACCTCTAGCTGCGACTGAGGGAGGATGTTAGCAGTATATATTTTATAGATAGAGTTGTACATATTTACGATTGTACCCTCAGGGTTTTCACCCAATGATATATATACAGGAGTAGGCTCCTCTGAGATCCGTCAAGGACCCAGTTATCTAAATACTTACAATTCCGCCAGTTTTCAGAAGAATCTAATTCTCAAGACATCTTTTTTTGTAGCAGTATGGTTGTAAATTTGAGCATCAGAAGAATACTCAGATTAACTAGTGGGAGAAAATAGTAACTATCCATATAATAAGAACTAATTAATTAAATTTCCACCGTCCAAGATTTATTAGTTAAATGTCCACCGATCACCCCTAACTGTTGTCCGCTTCTAACTATGACAGACAACTGACAAACAGAACTATGACAGATAACTGACAAACATAACTATGAAAACAGTTGATGATGAATGGAACTATGACAGATAACCGACAAACGAAACTATGACAGACAACTGACAAAAGATAGAATATAAACATAGAATATAGTTGATATGCGGACAAACTGAACACCTAATTAATTTTTACTAATGTTGATATACGCACTAAAAAAAATACAGACAAAGTGATGTTCGTCTCTGCATATATGATTGGTCGGGATTGAATCTGCGTATCTAATTTGATTTCATCATATATCATATATATTCAAGAATATTGAATGAACAATACCTAAAACCTGGCTATAATGTCAAAGTTGAATATAAATTACATTATATATGATTGACTTTCATCTCTTAGATTAGTGAATACACACGTTAAAGAAAATATGGGATAAAGTCCATCCTCTCTCCTATGATCTTAGCGCAATGCATGCCTCTTGAGGAGCACAACGCATGTAGGTGCTCGGACAAGTGGTGAGTCCAGAATACCTCCCACATTCTCATCATATCATGGAATTCAAGCTCCATGTAGACTGAATCAGTGCGAAGTTAGTTCTGGAGATGAAGATTCCGTGATTTGAACACTACGCCATTTTGCAAGTTAGGTGACGTACATTTGTGGATTCGTCGCTTGAGATCCCTTTAGGTGACGTACCATATACAACTTCGTCACCTGAGTCGAATCCAGGAAAAGTCAAAGGAGACCGAAGCTTGGGCGACGAAGTTATCATTTGTTCGTCGCTTGAGTAAATTCAGGTGACGAACGTATATAGAGTCGTCACCTAAGTAAGAGTCGGTAGGCCCACATTAAATTGCATGGTGTTGGGGCGACGAAGTTATTATTTATTCGTCGCTTGAGTAAATTCAGGTGACGAATGTATGTAGAGTCGTCACCTGAGTAAGAGTTGGTAGGCCCACATTAAATTGCACGGTGTTGGGGTGACGAAGTTTGAATGAGTACGTCGCCTGAAGGAGGGGTAGATCTGACACATTTATTACTATATTACGTAGGCGGCGAACATATGCTAAGTACGTCGCCTAAGTCGTGACTTTTTTTAAGTCACTTTAATGAATGTTACTTGCGACATTTAATGTATGTGTACCATTATACGTGTTAATGTATGTGTAACATCTTCCTTCTCCATTTCCATCTTATCTCATCCGTTGATTTTTTTTGTGAGCTACAAGGTTATAGTTTTAAAAAAAATGGTTTAAATTAATAATTTGTTTATATTTTTTGTGGATACTTTAAATATGTACACATAAATCATAAATGTGTTGTTATTGTGTGTGTGTGTGTATATATATATATATATATATATATATATATATATATATATGGTAGAGATTGAAGAAAATCATATTATTGGTTTGAGGTTTTATGAAAAAACTTGTGATAAATATTGAAAATATTCATGATATTTTTTAGTAATACAATTGGCGCCAAAGTTCCCGCTTCATTTGGGGAAATTTGCAGATATTCAAGCGACGAACATAGCATATGTTGGTCACTTGAGTTCTTAAAAAAAAGGCGCCAAGATTTCCCGCTCTACTTTTGAGAAGAAAGTGATGTATCTATATAAAATCAGAATATCGAGTATTGTGTATCTATATATGACTAGTATTTGTTACCCGCGCTCTTGCACGTTTTATTAATTAATTATATTTTATTATATCTGATAATAATAAGTACTCTTATTTACATACTCATTATTTTTTCACTTATTTATCCAATAAATAATACATAATAAAATAAAAGATCTTTATTTTTAAAAAATATAAAAGTATATAAACCCTTTAATTGATTTTATCTCTTATAAATGAAAAAGTTTATCTCTTATGTGTAGTAGATTGTAATAGATTGAATGATAAAAAAAATTATTTTTAAAATATTGAACGATTACATTAGTTATATTGGATAAGATTTATGAACATCATATATGAAATAAACACAAAATATATCAATCTTATGTAAATTTATCACAAGGTTTTAGTATAATTAATCCATAATTTTTTTTTGGTCAAAATATAATTAATCCATAAATAATAATAGTTATATGTGTTATTTCAACCAACTGCCACATATTCTTTGATCTAAATATAAGTTTATATTGGATAAATTCTTTGATCTAAAATGATAAGTTTTTACCGAACTATATATATTGAGATTTGAAATCAAGATTAAGTTCAATATCAACATTTGATGTTGAGATTTTATATTTGGGAATTGAGATCGAGTGAGATTTTATATTTTAGAACTGAGAGTGAGAGTCGATATTTGAGATTGAGATTAAGTTTGAGATCGATATTTGAGATGGAGATTGCGATTTGAGATTTGTCATTGAGATTTGAAATCAAGATTAAGATCAAGATCGACTTTTGATATTGAGATTTTATATTTGAGAATTGAGAGTGAGATTTGATATTTGAGACTGAGTTAATGAGTGAGATCGAGATTTGAGATTGAGATCGCGATTTGAGATTTGACATTGAGATTTGAAATCAAGATTAAGATCAAGATTGACTTTTGAGATTGAGATTTTATATTTGAGAATTGAGAGTGAGAGTTGATATTTGAGATTGAGATTAAGTTTGAGATCGAGATTTGATATTTAGATTTGTCATTGAGATTTGAAATCAAGATTAAGGTTGAGATCGAGCAGAATGGAGATTTAAGAATGAGATTTTGAAAATATTATTTATGAATCCGGAATTAAGGTTGAGATTTGAAATTGAGATTTGAAATCAAGATTAAGGTTGAGATCGAGCAGAATGGCCTCCTCCATCCTCACTCCCCATTGTAAAGATCCGGAATTTTGAAAATATTATTTATGAATCGTGGTTTAATTTCAAATTTTTGAGAATTTCGAAAATTTTGAATTCACCAAAGTTATAAAATATATATATGTATATAGCATACTTTCATTAAATTAAATTATTTATTTATTTTATTTATGCAGGAATTGATATTGTGGTGCTTTTGATTTAAATAAAATTTATCAGGCTATATTCTCTAATTTTATGGGGATATTTGTTTTTAAATCAAAAATAGCGGGTTATTTTTGTAAATTCTCTAGGTTAACCTAATTGATGGTATATATACCCTCTTTCACACCATCCAGCCGGCCCTAACCTCCTGTCCCTCTCCTTTTCATTTCAATTCATCTCTCTCTCTCTTCATTTCGTTCGGATCTGAGAGCTCTAGAATGGCATCTCATCACCTTCAATCTCAAGCTCCTCCCATGGCTTCCCACTCCTTCGCCCCTCAGCTCTATTTCGCTCCCTCACTTCTGCTCTCTCTCGACCGAACGCCACCCCGAGCATCGCAGCGAGCTCGTCTGAGCACCTCCGACCACCGCCTCCAAGGCCGCTGCCCTCCTCGCTTCTGCTGCGCTGTTGAGAAGGCCTCGGTGCTAGCAGCCGCTGAAAGCCCTGATTCAGGCTGCCCTCTTTCCGCGAGCAGAGCCGCCTCTCTCTTCTCCCCTCTCTCTATGGCCATGACCGAGGGTGAGCATGAGCTGCTCCCGTCGACGGCGCCTCCAACCTCCCGCATCTGGTAGCGTCGGATCTGAGACTCTCCCTCCCTTCGTTCGGATCCGCGAGCTCACCCGGCCTGCACCTTTGACTCACGACGCCAGCAGCAACCGAAGCTCCGATGCCAAACCCTGGGCGAACCTGCTGCCACCAAAGTCGAAGCCAGGTGGTGCGAGCCTCGATCCCATGTCCCGATCGAACATCCTCTCCCCCGGTCGAGCCTCACTACTGCGGATGGGATCGAAATACGAACCCCACAGCCCCTGGTTTTAAGTCACCCGATTTCGCCATTTCTCTCCCTCATTTCTGTTGAATCAAGGGTATATTTCTTGGGCCTTGGACCTTCATCGAGCAAATTTCTGAAATTGTGTGATTGGGTTTTGAATTGTGGTTGAACTTGATTAGTTGAGTGCCTTAAATTGTTGCTTATGTGCTACTTTGTTCTAGTTGCCATTGAAGAGATAAATTAAATGATGTTTTATTTAATGATCGGAATTAATTAAGATGTTTATAAAGTTAAAACCAAATTGGCTTGTTAAACTTGTCGGTTGAATGTTTTGTTTCGGTCAAATAAGCCTATAATTTTAGTTGACTTGTAATTGGTAGATTAATTGTGATTGATTGTTAGTAAGTTAGGTATATATAGCGTAAATTCATTGGGAGGTTCATATAAACTTAATTGGTTTAGAAAATTAGAAGCGATTGAAACACTTGTTACCTTGGTATAGAATTAATTAGCTTGACTTGATATATACTCCATATATTTTAGCTAGGTAATTCGTTTGACTAAGATCTATATATAATTGAGAGTTATGTTAACTATAGATAAAATGGAAAATGAGATAGGATTCTTCTTGTAGAGACATACCTTCAAGTGTGAGTGTTTTATTTGAATGTCATATGATGAATGTTCTTGGCAAGTAAAATAAGAGTAGTTAGATATGTTCAAGCGTATATGGTTATATAAAAGATGAGGAATGAGGTAGGACTCTCCTTATAGGAATCGGCCTTTAAAGTATGACTATTTCATTTGGATGTTGTTTATTTAATGAAATTGATTAGCAAGGTCTTCTAAGAGTTAGTCGAAACTTGGTTAAGCATGTAAGATATAAAAGACATCTTGAGAACTTGTTATACTTGTAAGCTTGTTGTTATATTCTTTTTAAGTTAAGAAATTGGTTAATAATTTGAGTTAACTATTAAACATGAGTATAGTGACTCTTTAGACATTAAGTTAAGAAATTGGTTAATACTTGTAAACTTGTTTTTTTTTTAAGTTAAGAAATTAGTGACTCTTTTGTTTATGATGGAAATTGAGTCAATGTCGGTAGCCTTTTTAGACATTCTTTAACATTTCTCCTCCACAGATAAATTACTTCTCCGGTGCCCCAACCTGGACAGTGTTCATGCAGCCAGCTGCTTGGATGCACTAATAAGAGCCATTGAAAGCCAGGTATAGTGATTGAGAATCTGAAATTTGCTTTATATTCCACTTTGTTTGTTACATCTGTCATGTTGCTCCAGTAAACATTATCGCTTTGCAGAAGTATTATCCCCACATTTTCTTGCATCTCAATTTTTTTGATGAGATAGGTTTAGTTTAGGCGAACGAAACTACTTTCTCAACTAGAGCTGTTCGGTTGGGTTTTATTGTATCAACTTGATACTTTTGTGATTAATCTGCCAAACAGACCTTAATTTTCTCCAGGTTTTTTTATGGCTTCATTTTTGTCTAATTATCCTTCTTTAGTTATGTTTGGTTGTTGTTGAAATTGAAGATGCTGAGTGAATCTCAGTCACTTTTAGAATGGACTTGAACAGTTAAACTTACTCCTGAAAGTAACAAAGATTTGATTATAGCAAATCACTTAGTTTCATGATGTTTTCTTACTTCAGATGCATTTAATGTTCTATTTTCAAGTCACTCTTCTTGGACACAAGTGCTTGCTAGCTGCTACTTATATTTATCTAACCCTCAACCTTTTGCAGTGGGCTATTATTATTTCTTCTCAGCTTAGGTTATAAGGAGCATAGTTTATGGTGGAAACCCTCGAAATAGGTATGGACTTCTTACTAATTCTTTGTTGTAAGTTTGAACCTGTGTAACTAGTGGAGCCTCGATAGTTGGGTGAGTTATCAAGCCTGATCCAATTCCTAGAGAAGTGCTAAAAATGGAAGTGCTATGGTTAAAAGATGCTAAAGAATTATTTTGTGAATTTGATGTCAAATTGAAGTTTAGTGTGAATTTAGGTCCTTAATGTCATTGTTATTTTTGGCATGTTTTTTTTTGTTTAAATTCTTGCACTCTCTTCTAACTTAAGGTAAATGACATGTCTTTGTATTGGCCAAAGAAAATAAACAACTAGTTGCACATTTGAATTTGAAGAACCATGTTGCAGGAAGAGTTGATGACAACCCAACCCTTGTGAAATCACACGCACCTTCCCAACCCAGCTCCTCCCAAGGTAACACCCATGGTTGGCTTCTAGTGTGATTTTGGACAGCTGTTTGGACATGTTTCTAATGTATATAAGTATGTTATGTAGATGTGTGGTTGTATTGGACACATTTTGGCCATCTTTTGGACATGTTTTGTGGCCTTGTATACGTTTTGGTGTTTAATGGTATTGAATGTGTGTAGTTAAAATCGTGTGTTGTGAAATGCTTGAATGGTATTGAATGTGTACATGTACATTTGTGTTTTTGGTATGGTAAAAAACAGGGGCACAACCACTTACGGTCTATATATTTTGGATGGTCATTAACACAGGCGACGAACATAGACTAATCTCGTCATCTTAATTTTATAAAAAAAAACTCGAAATATAATTAAGCGACGAACATACTACGAGATCTTCTCACCTGACTACTCTGGCAACCAACATATGCACTCTATATTCGTCACTTGATGCATCAGGTGACGAATTTCATAATTCAATCCACCCTAATTACAGTCTCAAGTGACGAACATTTACGTCACTTGATTTGGTAAGCGACGACATAGTTGGTCACTTGAATGCCATCTATTGACAATGTTTGCTATCTTTTAGGTGACGAAAACTTGGTCGCCTGAACCGTCCGGGCCGGGCTTTTGTCGGGCTTTGACTTAAATGTGTTGAATCGCTTCCAGCGACCAACTTTGATAGAGTCGTCACCTAAAATCTCAGGGCACGACGGTCAGGCAACCACCATTCAGGTGACGACTATTCGTCACCTGAAGTCTGAGGTGACCCAATTCGACTTCAGGTGACCATTTATGTACGTCGCTTAACTTGCAATTTGGCGTAGTGGAATGAAATCTAAGAGCAACGCTTATGCAATTGTTAGGCAAAAATTCTTAATGGAACAATATTGTAAAACACATTTTAATTTGAATTATTTATTTGAGATCGACCCCTTTTGGCTATTCTCTTGATTCGAAGTCATGTCGATACCAAGATTTGAGTGGTGTTTGTGATTTGGGCTGCACCAGCATTTTAATGGGTTGTCTGCGTATCTTTTAGAAGAGAATCAAGTCTTACGTAGTTCAGAGATGTTTTGGATTTTGTGTTTAGTTTGATTTGGATGTGGTTTTGTTTTCTTGTATGCATCAGAGGATGAAGTTCAAACTCACTTTCTAGGAAGGGTAGCTCAAACAACACTCCAACCGAATAACCTGAGTCCACCTTCTCGAAAGGGTAACTCAAGTAACCTGCCTATCATTTGCATATAAAACGATATATTTGACTCTGATGCGGATTTTAATTTGGGATTTGACTTGTTTTGACTTAAAAGTCAGTTTAGGGATTGTGATGGAATTTAATTTTTAAAGTTTGGTGTAACCAAACTCGACGAGCGGAAGTTTTATATTGAGTTAGAGTAGACCCTTTGGCTTTGATGAAAATTTGACATTTATGACGACTAGAGTCGACAAATGAATTTGGAGAGATTTGATTAAAAATTTAGGTGTGACTGAACTCGGTAAGAATTTGATTTACACTAAGATTCCTACGTATCCACTTATTTGGTGGAATCAAGTCATCGTAGTTCGGGACAAAAATAAATTTTGTATGCGACAAGTCAGAATCAAGTCGGGCGCAATTCTAGAAAGAACCAATCTACTTTGTTTTTGGCGATTGGACTCAACGAGCCTTGGCTTTGTGTCGAGCCTTCTAGTACCCCTTTTGAAAGGGATCAAATTACCCGTAGTTCTGTTAAAAGGGCAAATTTGAATTTGTTGGAATTTGGTTTTGATTTTTGCTGAGAACAAACTCGACGAGTGAAAGATTTGTATCCAGTCAAAGTGGATACTTTGGATTTGATGAAAATTTGATTTTTTGGGACAACTGAACTCAATGAGCGAAAGCTTTGAATTGGGTTAAAGTGGACACTTTAATCTGGCTTTAATGAAAACTTGAGGTTTGGTTTGGATGACTGAACTCGATGAGAATTTGATTTGCATCGAGTTTCCTACGTAGCTCATAAAAGGGTGTCAAGTCATGACGTAGTTCTTGATGAATAACCTCATTTGATTTTTTTTCCTTTTGGAATTTGTGGTTGAACTCGATTGTTATATGACTTGCTCTCGAGTTTCCTACGTAGCTCATTAAGAGCATATACTTGACGAACAACTTCATTTGATTTCTGGGCATGTGATTGAATCCGAGATACATATGCTTTTATCGGATTTCCTGCGTAGCTCGTAAAGAGCATCAAATCTTAACGTAGTTCTACACGAACTGATTTTGCTTGATTGACTTAACCTCATTTGGAACCGAATGAAGTCTTTTTGGAATTTGTGATTGAACTCGACTGGCTTTGGCTTGACATCGAGTTCCCTACTTATCCGACGACTCGGAATCAAACCTTAGGTAGTTCTTAAAGGAACATATTTAATTTAGATTTGGCAATTGAACTCGATGAGCTTTGAATTTTGTCGAGCATCCTACATACCTTTTTGAAAGGGATCAAATCACCTGTATTTCTGGCCAAAATAAATTTAATTTGGTTTTGGAAATTGAACTCGATGAGCTTTGACTTTGTATCAAGTGTCCTACGTACCCGTTTGAAAGGGATCAAATCGCTCGTAGTTCCCCACGAACAAATTTAATTTGGTTTTCGCAATTGAACTCAATGAGCTTTGACTTTGTATCGAGTGTCCTACGTACCCTTTTGAAAGTGATCAAATCACCTGTAGTTCCCCACTCTAATTTCACATGATTTTTGTTTTGAGCTTTGAGGCGGGACTTGATAGTTGATGAACTTGATGTTGATCGAGTAGCTTGTCGAGAGCGTGAACCCACCAAAGTTCTTGCGGACAGTTTCAACTTGGTTTGATGTGACTTTGCATCGAGATTGTGTGTCGAACTCCATCCGTTTTAATTGTCGATCTAGACTTGAATAGGTGCCGAGCTGGACAGATGCTTCGACGGGCATAACCAAAGTTTTCGAGCACCTCCAATATTCTCCCCCATCATTTAGGAGGCTCTCCGGCAGGGGCAGGCACAGCAGCTCACCGTGAACGGGCCTGAACTGTTGCTGAAGAACCTGCAGAAACTGTGTGAACATGCTAAATTTTGAGCCTTGCCACAACTGCTACCAAGCTCTGATTTCATTGATTTTTTGTTTCAACGTATTCCTTGCAATGTCTTCTATCGATCGCAAGTTTTTGTTGGCTTGTGTACACACTGAGCTAAACGAAATCGAGCCTTAAGGTGGGCTTCTAAGCAGTTCTTTCACAGAAACTGCATGAATGTGTCAACTTCAAAGCCTCGCCATGGCTAGTGCAGAGCTCCAATTTTGTCTTTCTATGTTTGGACACATTCTTTGCAGTGCCCTCTATGGATCCCCACACTCTGTATATTTAGACGTAGAAACAGTTGTTCACAATAATGTCGCCAACTTGACTGGTATATATTTCTTTTTTTGTTATATAATATATATGCTTTTTGTGGCTCCTTTTGTATGGTGTTCGAGACCTACTCGATCGATCTTCAGCGGAATTTGTGGGCCTTCGGCTGTATTTGGTATAGCATAATATTGGAAAATTGAGTCGTGGACCCACAAAGATTATCATCGAATGCTCGAGGAACGTGCAAAAAATGCCATGTTGTGCAGGAATCGTCCAAATGTGGTCGAGAGGCCAAGTTATGGCATCAGCTGCGGCCACTACAGAGCTCCGTTGCTGACTCCGTTTCTTTCAACATACTTCTTGCATAGCCTTGTTTTCTATTCAAATCATCACTTACTCGGAAATATTCCGAGTTATCTGTACCATGGCCCATAACTTTACTGTTTGATCAGTTTTTTTCCTCCGCATATATATGATTTTGAGGTTGTTTTTGTCGCTCATTTTGTTGGGCACTCGGGGCTGCTTCGATCAATCTTCGAGGGAAGTTATTTACCTTCGGTGGTAAGTAGCATGGCAAAGGCTTGAGAACATGGGTTGCAGGCATGCCGGGTTCATTGGTGAGCGATCGAGAGGCGCGGAAAGATGCATTGTTTGACATGTATCACACCCATCTTTTGATCTACATTTTAAGATCACCTTAGCGTCACATGGGTGACTATTGGAGCTGCATAAGTGCGGACACTCTACCGTGTAGCTGATGTGGATCATCGAGGGGGTTCCGACGAGGGTCGTCGGCTCCCAGGAGCATGCCTTGTTTATATCATACACCATACTCCATGTGTGTGGGTATATGCTGCTCACGGTAACTTGTGTTGTATATTTTGATCAAAGAGGTGGTGACCGCCACCAACATCAAGCTGAAGCCATGTTAATTAATCTGTATATGTCTATATGCTTTAATCGTTTTGTTCATCAGCCCGTGTTAACGTTGTTCACCTCTTGTTTGTCCAAACATGCATGTTAATTTTAAGAGACGAAAATTTGAGTTTCAAGCAATATAGTTTATATTTGTACGATTGTACACTCAAGGTTTTCACCCAATGATATATATACAAAAGTATGCCTCTGAGATCATTCAAAGACTCAGTTATCCAAACACTTACATGGTATCACAGCCTTTTGTGAAACCCTAATTTTTCGTTTCACAAATTATATCGATCCTGCCGCCGCTCCACCCGTTGGCCCCCACTCTCCTGCCGCCGCCACCGCCCTCTTCAGCTGCCGCCGCTCCTTCTAGCCGCCACCGCTCCCTACCCTTCCCAATGGCTAACGTTGTCAACCCCCCGCCCCCACCGCAGTCACAAAACCCTTTTCATTCCGCTCAATCCGTTACCAACATCAAAAACCAAATTCCCCTAACCCTAGACCTCAAAAAGGTTCAATACCACACCTGGGCGGAACCCTTCACCACCGCCTGTCGAGGCCATGACGTCATCGCCCACATTGACGGTTCCGACCGCCCCGATGATGTCCCCGAGCCTCTCTGAAACCGCATCGACTCCATCGTGCTCGAATGGATCCATGCCACCATCTCCGAGGATTTTCTGATAACCGTCCTCCAATCCGGCTCCACCGCTCGTTGATGTTTGGCTCCGCATCAAGGGCCTTTTTCATGACAATCAATCCGCTAGGGCTGCGGATCTTGAGAGCAAGTTTATCAACACTCGTCAAGAGAGTTTCTCAACCGTCTCCGACTATTGCCTTGCAATCAAGGCTATCGCCGATCAACTTGACGATGTCGGACACAAGGTCAGTGAAGAGCGCATTGTCCTTCAACTTATCAATGACCTCTCCACCAAATTTGACGTCGTCGGTGGTATGATCAGCAACACCTCGCCACTGCCGACTTTCATGGTGGCTCGCAGCATGCTCTCGAGGGAGGAAATCCGTCAGGGCCACCCTCATGCACCATCCCATGTCCTTGTGTCCTCCAAGGACTTCCTGCCCACGGCCGAGAGCGAGGGCGCGGTACACGCAGCGGCCGCGGCAGCGGCCGCAGCAACATGCCACGGCCGCCGCATCAGTACCCGCTGCCGCCCCAGTATCCGCCGCCCCAGTATCCGACGTGGGCGGGCTACCCTCCGCCGTCGATGGTACGCCCGTACCGCCCTCCACCACAGGCGGCCTCTTCCTTGGCGATGTACGCCTCCCAACTGCAGCCGGCAACCCCCCTGCACACCGATCTCTCTGCTGCATTCTCCACCATGGGACTTCAGCAGCCGGACGACAACTGGTATATGGATATTGGGGCCTCCTCTCACATGACGAACGCGTCAGGTTACCTACAAAATGTTTTAATTCTAGCACTTTACCGTCTGTCTATGTCGGAAATGGTGCACCACTTTCCCTTGTCGGTTCGGGTCAAGCAACCCTCCCCACTGGTCCACCCCTTCGCCTTAACTACATCCTACTTGCCCTTGACCTTGTCAAGAACCTCATCTCTGTTCGTCAAATTACCATCGATAATCACGTGGCCGTCCAATTTGACCCTTTTGGTTTTCTTGTGAAGGATCTTCATACGGGGACCCCAATCATGCGGTGCAATAGTGCAGGCGACCTCTATCCACTCGTCGCAGCCCGCCGTTCGCCCACTGCCGCCCCCACCGCCCTCGTCACCCTTGGTTCCGACTTGTGGCATGCTCGTCTTGGCCACCATGGCGATCACGTGCTTCAATGTCTCCGCTCTAGCAATTTTATTTCCTGTAATAAAGCCTCGAGCGTTTGCACTTCATGTGAAATCTCCAAGAGCAAAAGACTTCCCTTTAGCATTTCTCATTCTCTTACATTTGCACCTTTTGATATTATACATTGCGACTTGTGGACATCGCCTATTTCGAGTGCTAGTGGTTTTCGATATTATTTGGTTGTCCTTGATGATTTTACCAATTTTGTTTGGGTCTTCCCTCTACGCCAAAAATCGGAAACACAGGGTCACATTGTTAGTTTCCACAAGTTTGTCCAAACCCAATTTAGTTTGCATATCAATTCCATTCAGTGTGACATGGGAGGCGAGTTCAACAACAACTTTGTCCGCTCCTTTTGTCAACAACAAGGGATACCCCTCCGCTTCTCTTGTCCACAAACGTCGCCTCAAAATGGCAAAGTGGAACGCATTCTCCGCACTCTCAATAATAAAACCCGAACTCTCCTTCAACATGCCTCACTACCCCCCTCCTTTTGGGTTGAAGCACTTCACATGGCCACTTACCTCCACAATATCCTACCATCCAAGGCCATTGGCAACTCCATCCCAACCCTGGCACTCTACCATCGCTACCCTTCCTACAATTACATTCGAGTATTTGGATGTCTTTGCTTTCCCAACATGAGTGCCACCGCTCCTCACAAGCTCTCCCCACGGTCCACCAAATGTGTCTTTTTAGGCATCTCCCCAAACCATCGAGGCTACTGTTGTTTTTGCTTGGATACCAATCGGGTTGTGACATCTCGCCATGTGATTTTCGACAAACATACCTTCCCCTTCGCCTCCCAACCTCAGCCCCCCGTCACCACACCCCAAGAACCTAGCGACTCCGACACATTCCCACTCCTCCTCCGTCTTCTCCTTGGCAGAACCCCACCCTTGCCACGGCCGCCGCACCATGCAGCGGCCGCCGCCCTACCCGCCGCTGCAATTCCCTCTGCAGTGGCCGCCGTCCCCATGCCGCAGCCGCCACACCCTGCGGCGCCCGCCGCACCACCCGCTGCCTCCCCAGCTACACCTTTGCCTGCAGCGGCCGCCACACACATGCCGCGGCCGCCGCTCCTTGCAGCGCCCGCCCCACCCATCACTACAAAAAAAAATTAAATTTGCTTCGGAAAAATGCCATGGCAAAAGGCCTTTTTGTGGTGGCAAAAGGCTTCTAGCTTCGGCACTGCGACGGCAAATGGGGGGGTGGCGAACAGGGCGGTGGCAAATTATCCTAGCTTCGGGTACTAGCCGTGGCAAGGATATTAGCCACGGCAAAAGCGACGGCAAACGACCCCTGATCAAAATGACGACCAATAGGCGACGGTTGTTTGCCGTCGCTGGTGAAATTGAAGGCGGGAAAATATTGGCGCCATTTTCCTTCGCTTGCCATGGCAGTTGGCGTGGCTAAACTTTTGGCGCCCAAAATTTGGAGGGAGAGTTTTCGCACCAAAATTGTCGTGGCTACGAGTTTGCCACGGCTTGTAGCCGAAGCTACTACAGTAGTCCGTATAACAATATTGCGACGGCTAGACCCCGTGGCTAGTGTTTTTTTTTTAAATGCAAATATTTGTAATATGGTTGCCACGACTAGAAGCCGTTGCTCCAGGTCGACCGGTATATATACCTGCAGGCTACTGTGTACAATACAAATTCTCCCAAATACCATATATATAAAAACAACACCACAAGTTAAAAGTCCATTCCAATGCATCCTACAAACACCTTGTTTGAAGTCCAACAACTAATTCCAGTCAATAGAAGACGGAAACATCCATGCATATAGCTATAACAAAGACTGCAAAGTCCCAAATCTACTTCAAGCTGTTAATTCAAACGACCTAATTACCATACATATAGCCTAACAAACAAAAAGTTCATAGAACCTGATGCTAAACTGTCATAGAGTCACGTCAGAAAACACCTCCGTCATTCACACCGTGGGCAGATTGTTCGGTGTCTTCTTCCGGTTCAGTTGAGGCGTTGACAACAGCTTGCAAATTGCTGGATAGGATAGCAGTTCCATCTCCAATTGACTCCCTCAGATTTGTCGGATGAACACTTGCCTACAATTGAAAAGCACAAAATTGACTTAAATCAAAGGTAAAAAAGGACAAAATGCCAGAAATTCTATAAGGAAAATCAACATTGGCTTAAATCAAAGCTAACATAAAGGACAAATTGACTTAAATCAAAGCTAACATAAAGGACACTTGCCTACAATTGAAAAGCACAAAAGACTGCATTTTTTTTAATAGTTAGATTGATATAGAGATAACATAAAGGACAAAACACATGAATCTACATCAAAACCATAATCTCAGAGAAATAATAACTAAAACAGGTTTTAGATTCAACCCATTACCTTTATATAAGCATGCTTTTGCAAATCAACGAGAATCTCCCCACATGAATCTACATCACACACACTGCAAAGAATAAAAAAAATGAGAAATAAGGGAGAAAGAAATTACACAAAATCGAAAAAATTCAGAACAAATTCAATCACTCTTTTCAGAAAAACCAAACCCTAAATATTCAAGCAACCCCAGCCACTTTCCCCAAATTAAACCCTAACCCTAAATGGGTATCAAGCACTAACTCATTGAACACCTCCACTCTCAAATCTACATCAAAAACACACTGCAAAAAATAAAAATTGAAAAACCCTAGATCTGAGAAATAAGGGAGAGAGATTACACAAATTCGGAACAAATTCGAGAGATTACCTGGTAATTTGACACAAAATCGAACAAAACTTTTCCCCACATTAAACCTAACCAACAAATTCGACTACCTGTTACTAACCCCGTTCACTTAAAACCCCCCATTCAAATGAAAAAAAATTGCTCTTGTTCACAAGAGTGGATTGGTATTTAAAGTGCACAAGTTCAAATGAAACAAAATGGACCACTATTTTGTGATTTCTTTAATCTGAATATAATAAAGTCCATTAAGTATTGAGAAAGCAGCAAAAATGGAGGAATAAGGAAAATGTTTATATTGCAAGGATGACAGGAACCATATTATATACACATGGTGTGAGGCTTACCATCATGCAGTTGCGCTTGCTGCTCATGATGGCAAGAGTTGTCTCAGTTCCAGACATAAATAAGTAGAATGGTGCAAAAGCACATTAAGGAGCAAGAAGTGAGAAGTGATGTAAATACCTTGCTTGCAGCAGTATACTTCCAAGTCTTTAATAGGCTAGACCTAGAACCTACATATGAAAAAGTAACTTGAATCAGACGAGAGCTTACATACAACATGAAAAAAATACATAATTTCATATAAGGTGACCCACTTCCCAGAGATCAGCACTAGTCGGATAACCACATATAGCATTTTAAAGATTTGGAACAGCCTCAGGCCACTTCTTTTGATGAACCTAATCATGAAAACAGATCTTTTATCACATGGGGAAAATTTTACTTTCAATAATCTCACTTTAATAAGAGTTAACTTTAATAAGAGTTGAAAAGGAATACAAACAAATTATGCAGTTTCATAAACTAAATAAGACAATACTTGAAAGCCTAAAAGAAACCCTAAATCCTAATTGAAAAGCAATTGCAGCTATAGATTAAGTCATTGAATCTATAGGTAAATTTAAGCCAATGTTTCACATGTATATATCTACTTGAGTTCACATGTATATATCCATCAACTCATAAAATAAGACTTTTAATTGAATGAAAGTCTTTGTCATTAACAACACAAGTCACAAACTTCAAATTCTAGAGTTTTTCCAATAAATTTACATACATATATACACTCATTTTGAACTATAAAATATATCAACATATAAGTCACAGACTAGGATCGTTTTCTTACAGCAAGATATATGCCGGTCACCATGGCCACCCCAATAACTGCAACCCCAAGAGACGCAAAGATCTTTGCTGCTAAAGAAGTAGCGCTTGTTGATGGAATTTCCATCAGCTTATCCATCTGCACTTGGAAATATCAAAAGATTAAAGCAAGCCCAAAATCTCCTTTTTCTATATGCTTAGATTGGATGAAAAAACTAGTACATATCCTACATGAGGAAAGTAACATGGATTAAAAAAAAAAGGTTCCCTGAAACATATTTTGATAGACAGTGTATATATTTTCTTGCAGCCATTACAATAACAAGTAACAAGGTAGCAAAGGGAGGAAAGGAACTGATCGGGCCCAACAAGTGATCAAACCTCTAATTTCTCTACTTTCACGACTACTATTGTGCAATTATACGAAGGAATATTCATATGTCATATATGTTAATTAATTATCTTTCTTTTATGAAAAAAAGCAAGTGACGTGCAATAAAGCAAAAAGAAGTATGTATTATCATGGATTAAATCTATGCCACTTTCATTGTTTATCCATTTTTGTAGAAAATATAAGTACAAGTGGAAAAGGTGGAGCTTGCAACCAACATGAGTCTTAACTCCTAAGCACTAGTATCAGGGCACAAACCTGTAACCTGTAGAAAGTAACATGAATGCTCAATCCACAACCCAACCTACAATCCACCTGACTTTCATTCAGGGACAGGTAGAAAATATGCAGATATAATATGAAAATTAATGGGAACCTTCAGATTGTTGTCAGAAATATTAATCAACTGAGTTGAATTTATCATTTACTCAAGCACTGAGGGTGAGCAACGCCAATGATGATTAAAAGATTTCTTCATGTATTCAGGCACTTACCGCAAAATCCTTGGGGACTAAATCCATGGTATGTGAGAGAAGCATCTGATATACATCTCTAGCAGAATAACCCTTTGACAGTTCCCCTCTCCACAATCAGATCATCAACCCTTGTTCCAAATTTGACATAAACCTGAAGAAATCAGAAGCAGAATCTATGGATTACTAAGAAGCCAAAAAGAATAAAAGGAAACTAAAAAACATTGACTATGCTTATCATTCAACTAGGAATCGAGTAGTTTGTAGGCATATGACTCACTCCTAGTCCAAGCAAATGCTGCCATTAAGATTACATGATCATGCAACATGCCATTAAGATCATAGAACAAAAGCAAAGTGGAAAAAAAGAAAGCAAACTGCTTGGCAACAGATCTCTTCCTCCTCACATTCTTTGATCATGTTACATGGTCCTATAATCAAAGAGAAAAAAGTATTTAAGCCTTTAAGGTCTCATTTAAACTCCATCATTGTCACCCAATAGTCCAATAAAAAAGTACTAACCACAAAGATAAGGTAATAAACATGAGAAAAAAACTCAACTATAATCGAAGAGCAAAAGTATCTTTCTGCAGATCTTCCATTTTCTTGTTTATCATCTGTCACCTTCTCTGTGAACATGATAAACAACTCAATAAATAAACCTGAAACATCGACACTAAATAAACTAAACTACAAACTTCCTAGTGTTCACGCTTTCTAATGGTACCTTCATACAGATATTCACCAAATAAAACTAATAAGTAGTGTAGTCAATGTACACTTAACATTAAGAAACACCAAATGCTAAGAAAAATCTTACCAGACCCACATTAACTATTCTCCATACACAAAAAAATACACCTCAATTGCTAGGTAATGGCAAATAAACAACAAGAAGCATGCAAAATACATATCAGTGTCCTAGTTCCTAATGGAAGCAGTTCAGCTTGCGCTGCACAATAACAAATAGTTTCATTGAAACTTGGATTCCTATTATTCAACCTTAATTAGAAGTGTTAGACATGAATTTGAATGAATTTACATCTCTTGATTCCAACAATAACCAAAATAGATTAAGATTTAGCCAATTGATTGGTCAAATTAGAGAACGTTGAGTATCTAATTGATTCGTTCTTTTGAGGAAAAAAAAGAACTCAAATAGAGCCACAAAAACTCAAGAGAGGGCTTTTTGGCTTCTAGGCTAAAACAACACAAAGGAGCCTTCATCTCGTCAAAGACTCACAAAAACTAAACGAATTGAACAACTAATTCTAAAACCCTAAACTAAATCAAATAGTTAAAAATTTTCAAAGCGAAAAAATCAACAAATCAATACAGTGAATAAGAGCCAAGGAAGATTTAGGGTGAATTCAGAGCCTCTTTGGACGCCTGGCTTGAAGGATTGAAATGGTTCACGGAGTCTAAGAACCAATCATGGTCCTCCTTCAACTTATCAGGCAAAGTAAACAAACAAAAGGAAATAAATTCAACAAATTTCGCGAAGTAGCACAGGAACGCAACGCATACATGAACACAGACATACAAATAGAGAAGTACCAGAGATAAGGGGATATCAGACGAAAAAAGAGCATCTTCAAGTTCATTAAGAAGGAGAGAGAAGGAGTCAAACTAGAGAGAGGAATCGACAAGCGTCTTAGGGTTTGGAGTTGGATTGAGTGTCGGCATTGAAGGAGCTCGGAATTTGGTCTCCGCCTTCTCTCTCTATGCCCGCGTTTCGACGATTCGAAGTGGGAGGGGAGAGTCAAAAGTAGGAGGTAGGCAGCAACAGACCGCCACCACTTACAAGACACAAGCAGAACGGAAATCCGACGACGCCTGAACCCAACTTCTTCCCTTAAGCAGCCCCAACGACACTTACATTTGTCGACGGGCTATCTTCTTCGTCTTCGCTCCCCCACCCCCGATAGTTTTTGAAGCTGTGTTTAGGGATTTTGTTTGTAGATCTGTTGACGGGGGCTTAGAAGTCTATCGATCTAGGGTTGTTTGTGGTTCTTAGATCGTTTCTGGTGAGGGTGGTTGGGTTTGATCTAGATCGGCGATAGCGGCGCTCAGATGGAGCTTTAGGGTTTTTGGACGGACGACAAGGATGAATATGAGATCTCCTTCTCTTATTCCTTTTTTTAGAAATGGTTTTCCTTTATTTTTTAACCAAAAAAAGTATACACTTAGCCACGGGAACCCATTGCCGTAGCAAATATTACGCAGTTGTTTTAAAATTTGCCACAGAAAACCCTTTGCCGTGACAAATTTCGGCAACCATATACTAGCCGTGGCTATGCTGTGGCAAAAACTGACCAATGGCCACGGCAAGCCCCTGCCGAAGCTAGAAAGCGTGGCAAATTTAATTTTTTTGTAGTGAATTGCTACGGCAACCCTTGCCAAAGCTACCATCTGTGGCAAAAGGTGTCAATTGCCACACCAAGCCCCTTGCCAAAGCTACATCGGTGGCAAAAGGTATCAATTGCCACGCCAAGACCCTTGCCGAAGCTAGCTAGCGTGGCTAATTTAATTTTTTTTTGTAGTGCATGACCACCCAATCCCAATCCGGGATATTCAAACCCAACCGCAAATACAACATTCTCACCCCATCCACACACATATCCCCTCTACCTAAGTCACCACAAAAGGCCTTACAGGACTCGAATTGGCATGCTGCCATGGTCGATGAGTTTAGTGCTTTAATTAAAAATGGCACGTGGGACCTCGTTCCTAGGCCTCGGGACTCAAATATCATTAACTGCACGTGGTTTTTCAAACATAAGTACAGGTCTGATGGGTCACTTGAACGTCACAAGGCTCGCCTCCTTGTCAATGGCACGTCTCAAGAGGTTGGTGTGGATTGCGATGAAACCTTTAGTTCGGTCGTCAAACCCACTACCATACGCATTGTTTTAAGCATCGCTCTCACTAAGGACTGGCCTATTCACCAGCCGGACGTCAAGAATGCCTTCCTACACGGTAACCTTCAGGAAACTGTGTGTATGCATCAACCGCCAGGCTTCTGTGATCGCTCGCGACCCTCTCACGTCTGCCTTCTCCGGAAGTCTCTCTATGGCTTGAAACAGGCGCCTCGCACCTGGTATCAGCGATTCGCCACGTACCTCACTGCGATTGGTTTTCATAGCAGTCAGTCGGATCACTCACTCTTTGTGTTCTATTCGGGGTCTGACACTGTGTATCTCTTACTTTACGTTGATAACATTGTGCTCACTGCATCCTCTTCATCATTGCTATCTCGTCTAATGGCATTGCTGTGTTCGGAGTTTGCCATGACTGATCTTGGTCCCCTGGGCTACTTTCTCGGCGTCTCTGTGACTCACACTCAGGATGCATTGTTTCTTCATCAGAAGAAATATGCCCTTGAGATTGTCGACAAAGCTCGGATGACGTCTTGCAAACCCGCCACCACTCCTGTCAAATGCAAGTCCAAGCTCGATGCTGCCTCCAGTCCTAAGGTTGATGACCCCACAGCCTATCGCAATCTAGCGGGTGCTCTCCAGTATCTGACGTTCACTACGCCAGACATTGCCTTTGTCCTTCAGCAGGTTTGCTTATACATGTATGATCCCTATGAGCATCACCTCCAGGCGCTCAAGTGGATCATCTGGTACATCAAGGGCACCAGTGACCTGGGTTTGCACCTCTATCACGGCCGTTTCGACACCCTCACAGCCTACTCGGACGCTGACTGGGTGGGTTGTCCCTAAACTCGCCGCTCCACCTCTGGCTTCGACGTCTACCTCGCTCGGAGACAATCTAGTATCATGGTCCTCCAAGCGTCTGGCGACCATATCTCGCTCCAGTGCCGAGGCTGAGTATCGCGGTGTCGCCAACGTCGTGGCGGAAACCTGCTGGCTATGCAACCTCCTCTGCGAGCTTCGTGTTCTGCTTCGTGCCACTACTTTGGTCTATTACGACAATGTCTCCGCCATTTATCTCTCCTCGAACCCGGTTCAGCACCAGCAGACCAAGCACATCGAGATTGATATATATTTCATTAGAGAGAAGGTCGCTTTAGGCCAGGTTCGAGTATTACATGTCCCTTCTGCACATCAGTATGCGGACATCTTCACAAAAGGATTACCTACTCCTCCTTTTACTTCTTTTCGTTCCAGTCTTGCTATTCGCTCACATCTAGCTGCGACTGAGGGAGGATGTTAGCAATATAGTTTATATTTGTACATATTTACGATTGTACCCTCAGGGTTTTCACCCAATGATATATATACAGGAGTAGGCCTCTAGTACCCTTCAAGGACTCAGTTATCCAAACACTTACATCAATGTCTTGATTTACTTCATAAATGCTTGGTTTAGAGTCTAGATTCGGTCACTGTTTCCCCATTCATTTGGCGATTAGGGGCTCCGGCATAGTTACAATTTGGTACTAATTAGGAGAATTCATGGGACCTTATTTTGTTTGGGTCTAAACTGAACCGGGGGTTTGGGGCACACAATGGATGGAGCACAAGATGATTTCTTGTGAAATTTTGGCAACATTTCGTTTGCATTTGGGTCAATTCGTAGGATCGGTGTAGCGGAAAAATTTTAATTTCAATCCGACTACAAGTTTTGGTCCTAGGCGGAGCCTAGCGCCCCACCGGTCTTCAAATGGTTGTAGCCTTAGGCTAAATTTTAACTTTCAAGCCCAAGAAATTTTTTTGCCAACATTTCGCTCCAATGTATGTGACCCCGTAGAATTGGTATAGTGGCAAAATTTTAACTTTCAAGCCAACTACAAAATTGTTTTAACCCTAGGTGAAAGTTTTATCTTTCGAGCCTAGCGTCCCACCGAAAATCACAATATCATCTTACTAGAGTGTGAAAGAAACACATTTTTAATTTGACAGACATAGTCCAACATTAGCATAAAATTCAATGTCATCAACAACAACATGCTCCTGATTGAATCAATTACATTACTTATTTTAATGTACACCACCATTGTCCGCTCGAGCCTTTGCTACGAGAACCAATCAATTTTAATGTACATACTGAATATGATGCGTATTAACATCATGTTTTCATTCATGTTTAGTTGGAAGAGTCAAACTTTAGTCAAAGCAGTTTAGCAAATAAAGATTGGGCTTTGGCCAATTTCTGTTTACACATTTCAGCCTATAAATAGGCCCTTCATGTAATGACAAATACTCAGTTGAATGAACAATGAGTTTTGTTGTGCATTTTCTCCTCTTCTCATTTTTTCGAAATCTCCGTGAATGGAGCATTTTCTTTCATTCTAATTCAGTATTGTTTGTTCAACAAATCAAGATTTCACACAATGTTAACATGGTATCAGTTTAGGTTACGATTTTCTTCTACGCTCTCTGATCTTCTTCATCGTTCTTGTTCTTGATTCTCGCCATGGATTTCTGATGAGAGGGTTTCTCGACCAAATAAATTTGTAGTCAAGACCCCGCTATAGCATAGGGAATCAGGATCGTCCACAGGAGAGAGTCAGCGTTTCTTATTTAGTTGCTTTGTCGGGTTGAAACTAACAAAAGAGATGGAAGAGAGATGGGTGGTGATAAGAGAAAAAATATGAATTTTAATTAATAGAAGGGAAAACTTCCAAGGCAAAGGATCGCCACAACAACAAACACATGGGAAAATCAATGAATCACATAAAAGGTCATGCTTTTATCATCAAACAATTGAGTTCATCAATCAACAAGTAAATCCATTCACTTTCGCATAAAAGACCTACTTGTTTCTACCTTCTCTTAATTAGGATCTTTCATCTTTCATTAGAAAACCCTAATTACTATCAAGTTAACAATTTCCTCTTTCAAGTTCAATTGCAACTATGAATTCCTTAAACTTTCATCAAAGGTTAAGCACATAGGTAGAAAACAATAAAAACATCACACAATTATAGATTCATCCATCACACACGTGCCTATTGTTAGGTACACCCCAACCCTAGAAGGAAGATAACTACTCAAACATGACAATGGAAAGCATGAATTTAAGAGAAGAAAACATAAACCAAACTTGCAATAATATAAAACCTGGAAATAAGCGTTCAATCGCAACAACAAACGCCCAAGCTTTCGCCCAAACGCCAAACAAAAACCCTAAAACTCGTCCTACAGCTGCTGCGCGCAGCCCTGCGTTGTGTGTCATCCTCCTCTCAAATCAGCCCCTAATAGCCTTTATTTAAAAGATAAAAATTAAGACTTAATCCCCAAGGAAAAGAGATTTTATCTTAGGAAAATAATAAAATCTGTCTAAGGAAGGATAACATATCCCAAGTCTATCTAACTAAAAGATCTTAAAAGAAATTCAGATGAAAATCCTAATTAAAAAGCCCATTAAGTAATAAAATCAGCCTGCAGAGACTTCTCCTGTTCGCAGATACCTCGGCGCCGAGGCTGTGGGTGTCGGCGCCGAGGGTCTGTTTGATTACAGTAACTTCTGTTTTTCTCCAAATTTTCGACTCTGACATCAAATGCACTTTTCCGAGTCCTCGTTTATCCGATTGACGCATATGAATATGCGTTGGAAAGCACTTTTCAAGGACTACAACTCTCATGAAGGCTCCAGAACTTGAATCGAAGTGATGGATGGCGAAAATAAGGCTTTTCTCCAGCTGCAGCACTTTTTGCTTTTGCTTGGCATCTCCATTGCCTTCATGATTTTTGATTAAGCTCTAAAGCGCGTCCAAACTACTTCAAATCAGCTTTAAAACCTACAAAAACACCACCAAAGTTTGTGTAGACTCCATATCTTGAATAATACGAAAAATAACACAAACACCACACTTTCCTAACACAAAAGCAAATAAAATGACTTAAATGAGATGAAAACATGATGCAAAATATGACTAAAAAAGCATACATCAAAACACCCCATACTTAGACTTGCTTGTCCTCAAGCAATAACCAAACTATGACCAAAACCCTTAACATGCCTTCAAGTCTTCGCCTTAGTCAAAAGCAACATCAATTAAGCATAGTGCAAATAAGAACAAGCATTGAACCATCATCACATATATTTAGATAACCTTAGGCAAAGCAACTAGAATCCAACCACTCAAGGGAAATATTGTGTTTTCACTTCCTTTCAAATGTGTTTAGGCTTGAAGTACATCTCTCAACTCAATCCTTTATGACATTAAGCTACATAGAAATTGCAATTAATATCATCAATCAATTCACCGAGATGTCAAAACATGCATTAACCATCAAGAGGACTTTGGCTCAATGGCCTTCAAAGAAGGACTCATTCGGCCGGGTTGTAACTTGGCTTGGGAAGAAAATAATGGTAGGAATCATTTAGGTTATGTGGTGCTAGAAATCCGGGAACCAAAGACTCCTAAATTTCCAACTCAACTCAACCAAACAATTAATTCTATCATATAATAACACTTCCAAACTCATCTAATATAGCACAACCCTTCAAAAATCCCCAAAATATCCAATATATCTCACATAAAATAAATAAAGATAAATTTGGCTCATGCACAACTGCTCATTTATTCTTTTTTTTTCTCTTTTTTTTTCCTTTCTTGTCTTTTTTTTTTCGTAATCTCATGTGCATTTATTTAAATATAAGAGCCAAAAATACCTTTTACAATAGATCAAGTGGAGAGAAAATAAAATATCCACCAAAAAATGTGTCCCACACTTAAACCAAATCATAGGTCTCTACTCCTCAAACATCAATCTCTACCAATCACTAAGTTCTAATTCCCGGATAAGGAGGTAAGGCTAATCATTGGCTAGGATAGATTTTGTGGAGTTACAAGAAAAGGCTATAAGGCTCAAAGTGGTTACAAGCAAAGGAAACATATATAAGGTAGGTAAAAGAGGATTAAAAGTGGCTAATAAAGAGTGCCTCTATCATTTGATCAAATTATGCAATGACTAGCTATCTCATATTGGTTTCAAGACTTAGATATACACCGCAATATCAAGAGGTAATGTATAAGGAGAGTAATACACACACATCAAAAAGAAGGAAAAATATAAAGGTCAATTCCTCATAGGCCAAGTAACTCACTAGGACATGTTGGATTCCAATCACCTAAATCCCAAAGTTATATATGCTCAATTTCATTTGCAAGTCAAATTTCACATAAAAAACATTTTGTGCGACTTAGGCTAAACCATCCGAACTATGCCTTAGGATATTACATGATCAAGTTAGTCATTATTTATCATCATAGGACATCTAAGTTAGGGTATAAACTCACTAAAACATAAGACAAAATGAAAATAAACATGCATTTTTTATCTTTTTTTTCGACATTTTTTTTAATAATAATTTTTTTTTTCTTTTTATGAAACTAAAAGCATAACTAAAGACATGACAAAAGACTCAAATGCATAAATTTTAAACATGAATGCATAACATAATCCAAATAAAGTAAAATGCAACACATAAACATAAACATAATCGAAAACACATCAAACAAGTTTCTGAATCCCTCACCCCATACTTAAAAATAGACAGTGTCCCCACTGTCAAAAGAAAATCAAAGTAAAAGGGAAAAATTCCGAAACTCACAAAATCAAGATTCAGAAGCTGCTGAAGATCAATAGGCTCTCTATGGAAAGGGGGGCGGCGGGCCAAACCAATATATGCCCAGGCCACACCTAATAACCACATAAACCAAGAAAAATAACAAGAATAGTATGCACTAAATAAATCATATAAGCATAGAAAGCAAGTGCAATAATATAAGTTCAAGGGCATTCTTAAAAATAGCAATAAGCTCAAATGCAACCAAACTCACCACCATATAAAATATAATACATCACCTATAAAAATATTCTCAATATAAACCATATAAGTAATGTAAATCAATATGAACAAGTCAACCACCATAACCCCATACTTAAGTTCAAAACAAGTAAGATAAATATGAAATATATACAACTTGTTTGCACATGTCAAATCTTGCAAGAATATAATTTTCATGCTAAAATAGAAGAAACTAATCAACTTAAAGCATAAAAATCAATTCACAAATCAAAGCCTCGAACGGATCGCAATGAAATCTTAAAATCTAATTAGCTCGCAATCCATAAACAATTGGACAATGTTATGAACATGAAAATTGCTCCAAATCAACCCAACAACACAACCATATCATCAATTTTGATTAATTTGGCTTTTGGAAAAAAGTCCCAAATTCCGCTTCTAAATCAAACCCTAGGTTTCAATCTCAACCCAAATCATCAAATCAATCAAAATAATTGAAATAGAAAGTTTAGGGTTAGAAATCATACAACAACCGAGTTGAATGAAGAAGAAAAATCGGGATTTCGAAGGTATAACGAGCCAAAAAGGCGGAAGAGGGCTGTTGGGCAAAAGTGGCTTGGCGGGGGTGTTGTGGGGCTCGAATCGGGGTGAGGTTGGGCTCATGGGGTACGCCAAGTGGTGGGTGGCGCCGGATGTGGCTCGGGGTGGTGGTGGGTGGCGCGGAGAGAGGGAGGGGCTGCTGGGGCAGGGCTCGAAACCGAGTGCAGGGAGTAGTAACGAGCTGGGTTTGTGGACAGTTGAAAGAGAAAGAAAGAGGGCAAGAAAAAAAGGAAAGAAAAAAAAAGGAAGAAAAAGGAAGAAAAAGAAAAAGGAAGAAAAAGAAAAAGGTAAGATAAAAGAAATATTTTTTTTTTCGGTTTTCTGAAATTTTTTTTTTTAAGGTGGGGGTCGGTACCGAGGGAGGGGGGGTCGGTACGGGGTCGGTATGCCTACTGAAATTTCTCGGTTTTCCGAGATTCACTTACCTGTCCATCATGAGGGTCGGTATCGACCCAAGGTGCCTCGGTACGGCCTCGGTACAGCTACTGGAATTTCTCGGTTTTCCGAGATTCACTTACCTGTCCGTCATGAGGGTTGGTACCGACCCAAGGCCCCTCGGTACGGCCTCGGTACAGGTGTTCCCTAGCTTCTTTTTCCGTTTTCCGCATGTTTTCGTTGTTGTTTCCTCCTAAGACCTGCATGGTTAGTGCAATATGCTCCACCCCAACTATCCTACCTATCCTAAAACTTAAAAAATAAAAATAAAACTTAGAAAGAAAAGAAAATAAAGCGGGTTGCCTCCCGTAAGCGCTATATTTAAAGTCTATAGCTCGACATACTTCCCTTTTTTTCTTCAATCCGGGTCAGGAGGAGGTGGTGGATCCGGTGGCTCCGCTGGTGGAGACGGTGGGAGAACATCCTCCGGTGGTACATCGGGATAGATTGCCAAGTGATATGGCTCTTGCTCCTTGTACCTTTTTATGCCTCCACTCCTTTCCTTATGGATGAGCTTGAACCTTCCCGAGTGGACACTCCAACATTTCACCCATTCATCTCTCTTGGCTCTAGCTAGCAACCGTCTTGGAAAGCGCTTAGCAAACGTGTGTTCCTCATTTGCGCCTCTCTTCCTCTTCATGGTATGGCTTTGATTTGTTGCCCCACCATCGTACACAAATAGATGTGCTTCATTGTTGAGTTTCGTGTACAATGGTGGAGGGGGAAGAGATTCCTCCACTTCATCCTCTATTGCCTCATCTTCATTGTGCCACTTCGAAAGAACCCCATACTTAAACGCGACAGTCGATTGCCCGAGATCGTTGGGAATCTCCTTCACCTCGAATGGCAAAGGTGGCGGTGGCTCGGTAGGAATGCTAAAGCTCGCTTGTTCATCATGAGAAAAGAGGTTAGGGATCATACCTGAGCTTACCTGTGGCTCGGTAGGATCTTGGAAATTCTCTTCTTGGGGTTCCTCTTTCTCTTCGAGCACTTCTTCCTCTTGTTGGGGTTCCTCACATGGCTTCTCCTGAAATGTCTCGATACCAACATGTTCATCATGAGAAATGAGGTTGAGAACCATATCTAACCTTACCTGTAGCTCTGTAGGATCATGGCAACTCTCTTCTTCCTCATTAGGACACGCAATTGCGTCGTCAGGGGCTTGAGTAGAGTTAGCACAAGTGTATGTTGACTTGGTTAGGATAGGAACCAACTCCTCCTCAAGCTCTTCTCCACCTACAAGCTCGCAAAATATAATGTTATCATATGAACCAACCTCATACCGATAGGATGTCTCTATTGGTTGTGGGTCAGCGTCTTGTGATGGTGATTCTGACAAAGCCTGCAGCCTATTCCATTCGCCCAGTTGTCCACGCATGATTGTGTTGTACTCCCTTAGTCGTCGTACTTCAGCGGCTTCAGCTTCTATCTGGCGTCGTAATTCCGCCATCTCAGCCCTCATTTGCTTGTTGGTTTCATCATCTATGGTGTGCCTACACTCTTTAGCATCGACCTCCAGTGATGGTTCCGGAGGCCGCTCCCATTGCTCATAAGGAGGAGGTGGTTCATGATAGAGATTCCATGGTTGGGAGGGCTCATACGAGTCCTTATAGTCATGTTGAGCATAATACCTCTCCGTTGGTTGATAGGACCCATATGACTCTTGGGTTTTGGTTGAATCCTCGGAGGACTTTTTGCTTTCCAACTATCAAAATCAATGAAATCTTCGTCCTCCTCATCAACCTCGGCTAGATAGCTCGCATACTCTTTTTTCCTTGCTTGTCGTCTTTCTTGTTCAGCCCTTGTTTCAAAATAATCATATGTGTACTGCATCTTGTACCTAATCTTGAAAACTCAAACAAGTGCACAAATCAAATAGCAAGGGCTCGACACCTAGTCGGTACCGAGGAGGCGAGTGGTGGGAGGTGTGGTATTCTAAAAAATAAAAACTAAAATAAAGAAAATAAAAGAAAATAAAATGATATTTACAAAATAAAGGAGGTGGGCTATTCACAGACCCTAAAAACAACTAAACAAGGCGCGATTGAAATCTCCCCGGCAACGGCGCCAATTTGATGAGAGGGTTTCTCGACCAAATAAATTTGTAGTCAAGACCCCGCTATAGCATAGGGAGTCAGGATTGTCCACAGGAGAGAGTCAGCGTTTCTTATTTAGTTTCTTTGTCGGGTTGAAACTAACAAAAGAGATGGAAGAGAGATGGGTGGTGATAAGAGAATAAAATATGAATTTTAATTAATAGAAGGGAAAACTTCCAAGGCAAAGGATCGCCACAACAACAAACACATGGGAAAATCAATGAATCACATAAAAGGTCATGCTTTTATCATCAAACAATTGAGTTCATCAATCAACAAGTAAATCCATTCACTTTCGCATAAAAGACCTACTTGTTTCTACCTTCTCTTAATTAGGATCTTTAAACTTTCATTAGAAAACCCTAATTACTATCAAGTTAACAATTTCCTCTTTCAAGTTCAATTGCAACTATGAATTCCTTAAACTTTCATCAAAGGTTAAGCACATAGGTACAAGACAATAAAAACATCACACAATTATAGATTCATCCATCACACACGTGCCTATTGTTAGGTACACCCCAACCCTAGAAGGAAGATAACTACTCAAACATGACAATGGAAAGCATGAATTTAAGAGAAGAAAACATAAACCAAACTTGCAATAATATAAAACCTGGAAATAAGCGTTCAATCGCAACAACAAACGCCCAAGCTTTCGCCCAAACGCCAAACAAAAACCCTAAAACTCGTCCTACAGCTGCTGCGCGCAGCCCTGCGCTGTGTGTCATCCTCCTCTCAAATCAGCCTCTAATAGCCTTTATTTAAAAGATAAAAATTAAGACTTAATCCCCAAGGAGAAGAGATTTTATCTTAGGAAAATAATAAAATCTGTCTAAGGAAGAATAACATATCCCAAGTCTATCTAACTAAAAGATCCTA